>JAQQAF010000009.1:50829233-52029233 GCA_029747655.1 Ensete ventricosum
TCAATAACATGAAAAAATAGACAAATCTAATTTACCTTTAAAACTCATGCTTTAACAAAGAAACTACATCCTACATCCAGAAAATTATAAGGCATACACCTCAAGAACAAGGTACATATTGGGTTAGTTACCTGAAAAATTAATTCAGTCATAAGGTTGCCACTAGATCATTTAGTCTCAATTCTCTTGTCCTGGTAAGGGTCAAACATTGCATCATGAGACTAAACTGGAATAACTGTAGTTCGTCCATCATTCCATCTAGTGAAGTGTCTTTCTATGATACCAACAGAGATAGAACATCAGATGTTGGGTCACTCGCCCTCATGCTCTTCACCTCATACTTCTTCATCAATAGATTCCATATTATGTGTCCTTTGACTCCTTTCCGTCTGCTTCAGCAGCGACTTCTAAACCAAACCATCATTTATACAGGACTCATTGGTCTGCCAACTCTCATCAGCATTAACAATACATGCTATTCTAAACGAGAAAAATTAACATGTGGCTTAAGCTGCTACATTACTAGCAAGGGTTCTTACACTTAAAATATATCTGCACTTTGAGATTTCAGTTCCAGCCATATAACTGACCAATTAAATTCCAAAATGTTCCAATACTTTCTGACTCCACATCCGACTGCAGAAAATACATCCATATATGACATTTGGTCGGAATAAACCACTAACAATCAGGATAAAATAACAAACAATAAGGTCCCAACTATCCAGAGAAGAATAATGATCATTCGAAAAAGGACTTATGCCCAAGAATAATAATCACTATAATTATATTCTGATCCAAATGTGATCATTCCAGTAACTTATGCCCAAAAAACTAGTCATCACTTCCACAAAAACAAAAGAGGTCACAGTTCCACATAAGATAACTACAAGAACAGCCGGAGTCTTAACATGTATCCTTACCCAGACGAGCTATGTTGAGGACAAACAATTTATGTTGATTGTTAAGCACCTTACTTTAGAGAAAGGGTCGAACGTACCACCCTAGAGTCCAATGCGATCAGAACAAGTAGGGCTTCAGTGATCTGATGTAACTACCGTAACCAAACATGACACAGCAACAATGGATGAAAAGATCCTCTTAGGACTTGCACAAAGACTGAAAAAAAGAAAAAAATCCAAGTGCATTTTCCTGCGTCGCATTCCAAATTCTTGCAAGTAGAATCTCCCTTAAATGGAGTCCCCTAGACAAACCAAAAAGATCGGCAAGAGGAAATAAGCCATCGAGACTCTTATTGTCGCACAACATCCCAAAATCCTTTCGGTCATACATTGTAAGATTACAAAGGAAAAAGAAAACGAAAAGCAGAGAGCCATCTCCGTGAGTTCGAGATCGACTCACCACCACATAACTAAACAACAGACGAGCTGCAAATAGACCATCCAGTGATCCGAGGAAAAGAAATTTAGAAAACAATCAGAAGCGAACGACGTCAAATCCATTTTTCAACGACACAACGGCACTAGTAGCATCGGACACAAAAAAAAAAAAAAAAAGAGGCAGAGAAAAGAAGACAATCACTCACAACTCCATCTGAGGTGCAGGTGGTGACGGTGAACTTGTGATCCGTCTGATAGTCCCTGTAAAGAAGATCTGGGAGAAAAAAAATTCGAAGATTTCCGTAAAAAAAGATAACGAAAAATGATGGGAGGGAAATAAAAAGAAAAGGGGAACTACCTCGGGCCTTCTTGCCGATCTCGGAGTACAGACCTGGACCCATCTTCCCTCGATCGATATCAAACGGCAGGGTGAGGAAAGAAGGCTACAGGAGAGAGAAGACGGCGCTTTCCAGAATGAATAGAGACCGAATGAGAGATAAAATGGTGGGGAGGGGATGCGCGGAGGGAGGATGGTGTGGGTGGGGGGGGGGGGGAGGCACGCCCGCCCAATCGGTGCGAGCCCTAATCCGGTCTGGGAAACAAAAGAAAATGATCCAACGAGTCACGAGAGTGATTGGGTCGGGCATAGAGCGACATCAGCCGTTGGATCAGTGGGGGGGGGCTATTTTGGGAACCGCTCGGGTACCGTCATCCGAGCCGTCGGATCACGAGATGGAAGTTGAATTGTGTTTTCATAAATTATATTTATTTGACGAGATTTCTCGTCGGGGTTGCGCAGTCCGGGCGGGATCAAAGGCGTCCAATGTCGGGTCAGAGTCGACCTGACACGAGATGTCACCCTTTGCACGTTCACAGGGGTGACTTGCAATTTGCAAGGCTGATGTCAGGTGTTGAATGGAAACGAATCAAATTAGAATTGTCATGAAGCCACGACAGTTCCCACTTGAAAGGCAAAAAATTCACGGTCGCAACCGTTTGTGGAAAATAATAATATTCCAGATGGGGTGGTAGGGAGCGTATGATTAGAAAACGATGGTTGAATATGGAAAGTAAGGAGGCAGGGAATGATGCTTCATCACGCCAATGTAGCTGCTGGCTTGCACCCTTATGAACATGGCTGGGTTGAAAGATTAGCTTTTGCCTCCAGGTGCGTTTGGGACGTTCGACTCTTGCCAGCGATGTCGTCAGATCAGATCGATCACCCTAACTAACCACCACATCGGTGGCGTTAGTAATAACATCATTTTATTAAACACACAAAAGCAAGATAGTATGTACAGAACCAAATTCACAAGGCATGCTAAGAGCAAAATAGACCAATACACTCGTATACCCACCCTAACAAGAAACTTATTGACATCACAGACAGCGCTGTTAACTGCTGCATTATTTATACATCCATGGCACACTTAAATCAAACACTACTAATAAGGTCAAAATATCCCAAACATTACTGCCAAGTCTCTGGAAGATGGACACGTCTCTCCTTCTTCTTCTTACTGGAGCGTATTGGCTTGAAGAAGGCCATCCCTGATCTGACTAGCAATGTCTCTCACAGCTCCAGGCCCATGGGGGATGAACACAGAAGAGGACTTTGAGGAGGCTCCAATCTCCTTCATGGTATCAAAGTATTGCGTCACCAAAACCATGTCCATGACATCCTTGGCTGTTGTTCCTGGTACATTTACTGAGAAAGCAAGCACACTGTCTCTCAGGCCATCCACAATGGCCTGCCGTTGTCTTGCTATACCTAATCCAGCCAAGTACTTTGATTCCGCATCTCCTTCTGCTCGTTTGATCTGAAGTATCTTTTCAGCTTCAGCTTTCTCACTAGCTGCCACCCGCATCCGAGCAGCTGGTGTAATGAATTAAAAATAAGAACATAAAGGACATTAGTTACAATAATAATAGCAACGACAATAACAACAATAAACCTACAGTATAATAGATGCAAAGCACATATTTACTGGAGTAATTAGTCAGAGAATGCCAATAAAACTAGGGTTCATCAAAACTCCAAACTATAAACAACCACTTGCCTGCATTAATCTCATTCATCGCCCTCTTGACATGTTCATCAGGTTCAATATCCACAATCAAGGTTTGAACAATCTCATACCCATACATCGACATTGCCTATATGCAGAGAAATCATGTCAGCAAAGTATTAAAGAGTGACATATACTTAATTACTCATTAACAAGCATGGAATGCCTTTTCAAGCTCATCTTCTACAGCTTTAGCAATTTCATTCTTCTGTTCAAATGCATCATCCAAGTTCAGCTTTGGAACACTAGCCCTGATGACTGAAAAATCAGCAAATACTTAATTATTCATCGAATCAAATTTCAGATTTCAGATATAATAACAATTCACTTTTTGGACAATGCAATAACTTGAATAAGTATTCCATGTCCAGCCAAAAAATTATGAACATGACCACCAAGGACTGCAATCAGCAGCTCAAAAAGCAAAGTCCAAAGGGTCTTGAGTACTGGAAGGAAAAGTTCAAAAAGACTCAAGATACAAAGCTATGCTTATTGACATATGATGCAACAAGAGAGGACAGAGAATAAGATGTGTAGAAAACAAAGAAAATACATGTAATGAAAGTCAAAATGGAGATATAAAAACCATATCACAGAAACCGGATGAACATGATTAAAAAATGGATGATAATGCATGTTCTTACAAGCTAGCTTGCTATTTTCAATTCTTATGCTTCTTAGAAACATTGATATTAAAACTCCTCTCGTCATAAGCCTTCCATCCAGAAATAGCCAATTTTATCGATGCAAGTGACCTGCCTCCATGATGTCCAGTGGTTGTGAAATGAACATCCCTGATAAAAACCTTCACACATGTATCTTGTCTATAATAATCTAAAATCATGAAAGTGACAAGTGTACATTTGTTGGACAGTAGATAGCACGAAAAAAGCACTATCCATGATTCTAGTGGAATATTCATATCTAAGCATTTTCATCAGCCACAGACTGAAGAAATTGCAAATGCTCCACTAGCTTCCTAGTGTCCCAAGTGCTAAAATACCTACTGAACAATTGATAGTGCAAAATCATATATCTTCAAGCCCTTGCATATACAGCAGGAGTACTAGAAGATCGAATCAATTAAGTCTCCAAGCCCTTGCATACAGTGCTAACATCATTGCCACAGATTATCGTATGTTACAATCAGAACAAATTATCATGACAAATGAAAGACCAGCTCAAGCACTCATGACACTTCATGATCCATTCTTATATAATTAGTGATATGGGATCAGAAAATATTTAAAAGAATATGAGTTGGTGTATTGAATAATAGCTCAATCGTCAAACTACGTGAACTTACCATCGAAAACATAGGATTGAATTTGTTCTCTTGTGTTGCTAAGCCTGTAGAAAGCATCAGATGCCTTCTCAGCGAGAGCACGGTATTGAACAGATGCAACAACAGTGACAAACACATTATCCTGAAGCACCACAAGAATCATAATGGATATAGTAGCTTCAACAGAAATATTTATATCCAGCATTAATCAAAGAGCTCAATAGGAGATAGAAACAAGTAAGGAAAATGAGACATATGAGTACTTTAAAAGTAATGTGTAGGTATAGTAGCTCAAATTAACTGAAAAATATTCCTATTACACGACAAATACAGATAAGCAAAGAATGAAGTACAGGGCCACAAACCTTTGTCTTGGTTTCGCAACGGACATCAAGTTGCTGCACACGCAGTGAAAGATACCCAGCAATTTGCCTCCCTATACACCAGGGCAAGCAATGACACCCAGGATCAAGAATCTCATCGAACTTTCCAAAAGTTTCTCTAACAGCAACAGTTGACTGGTCCACTTGTACACAACCCAGAGCTTGCCCCATTTCTATTCTGTATAAGAAAATTGTATAAAACAGGATTGATCTACATTAACCAGTAATTAGCTATCTTCATGCCAATAAAGTCAAAACAAGCATTTGTCATTCCTGTGCAAAGTAACGCAAGTAACTTCACAGTGGATTTACTCAGTCAAGTTAACAAGCAGAAAGTCAAAAAAATTGTTCAGATGATCTTAACTCTTGTTCTACAAGAAACTCTGTACCTTTAACAATCCAGAAACTCATCCGATCTGATTTACATAAATAATCTTACTGTGTCAGAAACATTCACAGGGTCAATGTCACATTATGCCTGGCTGTGATTCATAAACTGTGAAAAAAAATTCAAATCGAGTAACTGAAGACATGGCCACTTGGAAGCCTGCACGGATCCCCTATCCAACAATCACATATTGTTGTTTGAAAAGAACGAAGCTATTTAAAATATCTTCAAGCTTTAACACAAGAAAGGAGCATATTGGAAAAAACTATTCGTTTTTGCAGTGTGGCAGCACAACCAAGCATTGAATCTGCAAATACTAACAACAGCAATAGGAAGATGGAAACTGAAAAAATTCTGCAGCAACATAAAGCCAGGTCATATCGAATTCTAGGTATTTACTATGGCTAACAGCACAGAAACAAAAATAAAATTCTGAACATCATAAACATAAAACATAGCACCAACTATTTTCATATGATCACTGGATAACAAATAAGAACAAAAATATAGGTGTTTCTAAAAGATATTTAATTCAATTCTGCAAGAACAGCCCTTGAGGAGAAGTAAAAATCCAAAATCCTGATTCCCAGAAAGACTCTCTAAGAAGTAGGCAGTACCATAGCAGGCACCATATCAAGTTTTGATCCTAAGGTGCAGAATTGATATAAACAAGTCAAATCAGGATATTAGGAAATCACCTTTGTCAAGAAAAGTTGTGTCAGAAAACAGAACGCCAAGGCTGCAAATCATAATATCAAGATGAAATTTAGATGAATAAAGAAACGAAGAAGGATGAACATATAAAGAACCAAAGGCACGTAGTAAGTCAACGAGCAAGTCATCAACCTCATCAAAGTGGGAGATCCAGAGATCCACTAGGTGGTGTCAACCAATAAATTCCTAATCATACATAAAACATAACATACATACATAGTATGTACGCATGTTGTATGTGTATATGTATGTATACAAAAAAAGAGAAAACTGTAATACAACACAAGTGATACAAATCGCAGAGAATATATTCAATTCCCACAAAAGAAAAAATGGAAAATCCAGGCGCGACCAACGGTTGCTGGCACTTTAAACAATTTGGGCGAAAAGAAAAAGGAAGGGGTAAATGATGAACAAGAGAAGTTTGGTGAACAAAGTTGCGGTAATGTTCCGAAATGAACATGAACCAGGAACCTAAATTGAGGAAAGATCAACGGAAGAAGGAAGAAGAATAGTCAATCACCCAAGACGCATACTCCGCTTCATACAAAAGCAAAAGAAGAGTTACAGCCCCATGTCAGACAGACCCTACCTCTCACCAAAATTACTAAATTCCAAATTCAATTGACGATTGAACCCAGAGACGCAATCCAAAAATCCTCTGTGAGCACTAGAAATGAGAAGTCATCCTTTCCGATCAGATACAAAGCCATACAAAATCAAATTTACTGAAGATACGAGATCCGAGCGACGACAAACCTAAGGCACACGACAATCGGGACTCGGATGCGTATTATTTCAAGACGAAGTAGAAAAAAGAGGGGAGAGAGATCGTACGAGGAGAGGGCTCCAATTACCTCGCCTTGTAAAGCGAATTGGCAGAGAAGAGGGATCGCGCCGCCCGACGACAGAGGAAGGGGGATGATGATAGGGGGCGGAAAACCAAATGAGGGAAGGAAAGGCTCCTTTGGTTGTTCCGAAGACGGCCAACGAACGATATAAGGCGATTTAGATGAGCAGGTGCAACTAAGCGGGGTTGTATGCGGGCGGATTGATGGCTTTTAAGGGTCCCACGGAATGTAAATTGTAAGAGCGATTTTTCTATTAAATGTTCATATTTTGAATATTTTTCAAAAGTGTCTTCTCTTTTTATTTTATTTTTCTTTCAAAATAATATTTCAAATTTTAGATTTTTTAATCTATTTTTTAACCATTATAATATTTTTAATGATTTGTATTCCTTCGGATGGGTATAAGGTTAAAGTTTATGATTGTTATACCAGGTCAATTCCTTTGCACGGAATAAAAGCATAGGTCGCTACTAAAACGCTAATGCCTCGGATCATATTCCAACAAGAATATATATATATATATATATATATATACATAAAAAAAAATATTATTCAATGGTGAATTCTCAAAACAAAAAATGTTCCAGGATTGTTTGTTTCTGTGCTGTTAGCCGTAGTAAATACCTAGAATACCTAAATATATACATAATATTTATGTATATATATATATATATACACACATAAAAACAAATCATTTGGATTTTTCGTTAAGGATTTTAAGGTCTAACCAAAATCAATGTATCTTATATGAAGATTTAATTTTTTTGTACCAATCTTGTATCACAGCTTAGGGGCATATATATAGAAGCTCATATGTCAAAAAAAATTCATAAAAGCATCATGTTTTTAGTGAAAAATGAAAAAAATATGAAAATAATAGATAAAAGTACCAAACTATCCAGATAGATTCTGAATACTCTAAATGCTATAAAATTTTTAGAAAAGCTTTTTAATTTTAACCACATCGACATCTATAACAAAATTTTTAATTTAGATTTTTCTTTTCGATATATTTTTAAATTTCTTTCAGAATCTAAACAGTTTGGTGTTTTCCTAGTTTCTGGATCGTTTTTTTTCATTTTCACTAAAACATGATGGATCTATTTTGTTTGACATTTCAACTTGTAAATATGCCAGTAAAAGTATGATGCATAAAAGTCAACTCCCGGTATACAATAAATAGTCTCATTTTAATTGGGCCCCAAAATCATTAAATACTATAAACATTTTAAGAAAAATTTTCATTTCAACTATATGGACATCTACATTTTTTTTAATTTAGATTTTTTATATTTTCAAGATTTTTAACATCTAAACAGTTTATTTTTTTTATTTTCTTCCTCTTTTTCTTATTTTCACCGAAACATGTGTTTTATCATTTTAACTTCTAAATAGGTCAATATACTATGGTAAAAATATGAGCTACAAAAGTCAATTCTTAGTATGTATACCATCCCTCATTTTTATCAAACCTAATATTAAAATATATAGTTTAAAATATAATTTAAATGCTTTAAAATTTTTAAAGAAGTTCTCAACTACAATCAGATGGACCTCTATATTAATTGACATGGCAGCTAAGGTGATGGATAAAGAAATCGTCATGATTGACATTACGAATGTGCTTGCATTCCAATAAATGCATCATTTGAGCACTACACGAATAGAATCTATGATAATGAATGGTACACAAGCATAGCTGTATTCCAACAAGCCGAATCAATCAATTTTTATAATAACTTATTGTTGGATTTTAAGTCGTAGATAGAGATTTAGCACGATACGATTTGACCCACGTACGCATGATCATCCGGGTCAAGCTGGGAGGTCAAGCGGAGCTCGATCAGGGTTTGGGCGATGCTAGGTGACGATGCCTCAAGTCGAAAAGTCTGTTCGAGCGCCTCATCAGTTATGGGATAGGTCCTGCAAGGAGGCCTTAGTCGGGGTGGTGTGTGCCCGATGTGGCTCCTCCAATGCTAAATTAGCTCTCGATGTAAAGAAAGACTGAGGTGGTAGTCAGGAGTTCAATCCTCGGATAGAGAGAACCTTTTTACTCTAAGCTATAGAGAGATTATTTATACCTGAGGGGGCAATTGGTGGTCGTACCGGAGCAATTAATAAAGGCGCATCCAACTTCGATCATGTTGTATGGTTCCACGCCAAACGCTGCCTTCGCTGGTTCACGGGACTTCGTTTAGCCGGGCCGACGACGGTTGGTATGGTCTCGTACCAGTCCTACGGTGATGTGTCAAATGTTCTTGGAGACTGTCGAGGGTGCTGCCAATATGACTTGGTTGTCCGAGGTGCCAATGCGATCGTCGGGTGAACGTAGTCGATCTACTTGGTTATCGACGTGGTCCTCGGATCCGTCATGTCTAGCCTCACTAGATAGGTCCAATATTTTTACTATCATATAACTCTTTGATGACATTCAACTATAGTTTTGAGTGGTGAACCCCTTCTCATCGTATTTTTATTATCGGTTGAAATCATTATAGATTATTTTTTTATAATTAAATATTCTAATTTTTTTTTATATATATATTTTTTAAATTTAAATCGAAAATTTTATATTTATGAAAGGGAAACATTTAGCTTTATTTTTCTTTACGTAGTTACACATGTCGGTATTAAATATTTTTATAAATATATAAAAAATCAAAATATTAAAGATAATTAATTAAAAAAAAATATAATTAGCCCCTATTTTATATATATATTTTTTAAATTTAATCAAAATATTAAAGTACGCTATCCTATTTTAAACTGATTGCGTGATCCGGCGGCGGATAAAGAATTATCCCGTCCACCCGTAGAGCAGCCGAAGCTCCTCCGTGGGGAAGGCATCGGGCGATGGTGACGGAGCGGAGATTCCCCTGCCCACCTCGTTCATGCTCTTTGCCTCCTTGTCCAAGCTTTGCATGCAGCCAGCTTCGCAGCATCTTCGTAAGAGACTCGGTCAGCGGCCTCCTTGTCCAAGCTTTGCATGCAGCCAGCTTCGCAGCATCTTCGTAAGAGACTCGGTCGGCGGCCTCCTTGTCCAAGCTTTAAATGCAGCCAGCCTTGCAGCATCTTCATAAGAGACTCAGCCGGCGGCCCGACATCCATTCGTTGCGTGATCGACGGAGACCACAAAAAGGCTTCGGCCGCAAACGCGCTAAATTAATGAATGGACCACCCACCAAGCCGAGAAATATCTTCTTCTTCTCTTGCTCGACAGGATATACTGTCTCCGACGACGACGTCCGGTTATAGTTCCTCTCTCCGACGACGTCCGGTTGGATGAATGAAGTCTGAACGATATGTCGATCCACCATCCTTTTATATAATAATATATATATTACTGCAGTTGGATTAATAAGGTCTGATCGAGACATCTATCAACCATCTTTGTATATAATATCATACTATCAAAAACAAAAAGGAAAAATCTGAGATCAAATTGTTTGGCATCCGATGGGATTCGAAGACCACATTAAATCTCAAATATGTCGATCGATCTCATGGGTTATGATGACATGGAGAGAATCCGTATATTTTGTCTTTGCTACCATATCTTTTAGCTATTGGATTGTGAGGGATGAATGCACATCTCCTCTCTCTCTCTCTCTCTCTCTCTCTCTCTCTCTCTATCTATCTATCTATCTATCTATCTATCTTCCTTTGGCGCCGGACATATCTGAACTAGATGACAACCACATCATCTTCACAATGGCAACCCAACGCATTGACCAACCAATATATCTCGATAACAACGTTAAGAAAGTGTTTTTTTTTCACTCGTTCAAGAGCCTCTTATTCGTGGAATTTTCTTTTGGTAACCCTATCCGTTTGTCTTAGAATAATTCAATTCAATGATATTTTATGTTCTGATTCGATTGCATCATAGTGAATAAATGTTTCATGGTCAAATTAAATCGTGTCACCTACCTTGGAGGGGTTGCTTTATAGTCATATTTAATTAGATTATTATAGAGGGATGATTCGTGGTTGGATTCAACTGAGTCGTCGTCACATATAGATACCTCATGATTGAATTAAGCCGATGACTATAAGGATCAAGTTGTGGCCAGATTTGGTCACAGCATCATGGAAGGATGTTTTGTGGTCGTATTCGGCCACATCGTCTTCTTAGTAGGATATCTTGTGTGACTAAATTCAATCACATCATCATAGATGAATTTTTTATGATTGTATTCGATCGTGTCAATATCGAGAGATGCTTCACAGTCATATTCGATCATGTCATTATAGAGGGATACTTCGTGACTAGATTTAGTCACATCTTTATTCCTCCTCATTTTGTGTGCCATGCGTATTGTTATATTGTCTTTTTTCTTCTTCTTTTTTTAATTTAATTCCGTTCGAGTTTTAAATTCTCGGTGAACTTTTAACCCCTCTTTTTTTAATTAAAAGGTCCAAAATGTTTTCTTCCACATTCTACTCTTCTTCTTCTTGGTCGTCGTATTTGGATCGATCATCGATCCCGTCTCGACCTCAGCCTCGATCAACCTGACCTCTTCCTTGTGGGGGAAGTTGGTCAGTAACGACGACGTTGACGACGATAGTGAGCCTTTAGCTCTAGCGAAAGACAACACATCCGAGACGATTGAATGTAATTATTTCTTTGCCAGCATCACATCTTTTGTGCCATTTGGAATCCCATCCATCCCCTTCCCGTTCTAAATTTTACAGGTAAAAAGGGGTTCTTAGTAGGATATCTTGTGTGACTAAATTCAATCACATCATCATAGATGAATTTTTCATGATTGTATTCGATCGTGTCAATATCGAGAGATGCTTCACAGTCATATTCGATCATGTCATTATAGAGGGATACTTTGTGACTAGATTTAGTCACATCTTTATTCCTCCTTATTTTGTGTGTCATGCGTATTGTTATATCATCTTTTTTTTTTAATTTAATTCCGTTCGAGTTTTAGAATTCTCGGTGAACTTTTAACCCCTCTTTTTTTAATTAAAATGTCCAAAATATTTTCTTCCACATTCTACTCTTCTTCTTCTTGGTCGTCGTATTTGGATCGATCATCGATCCCATCTTGACCTCAGCCTCGATCAACCTGACCTCTTCCTTGTGGGGGAAGTTGGTCAGTAACGACGACGTTGACGACGATAGTGAGCCTTTAGCTCTAGCGAAAGGCAGCACATCCGAGACGATTGAATGTAATTATTTCTTTGCCAGCATATGGAAATTTGTTACAGCTAACAAGCATCACATCTTTTTTGCCATTTGGAATCCCATCCATCCCCTTCCGGTTCTAAATTTTACAGGTAAAAAGGGGTTTTTCGAATTTAATGTAATTATTTTAGTTACATGATACGATCCTTCTTAGTTAGGAGCAAGCAAGCTTTGTGTGAGAGTGAGAGTGAGTAGGGTTGATGACATCTTAAACATCATGTTGGACTTTCTCTTAAGACATGGTATGGTCTCTCAAGCTTTTTACGACGAGTAGGGTTACCAACATTAGCATTCTACAACACTAAATCTCCCACTTATATGCACTAGTGTTGAGTTTTGTAAGTGGGAATTAGCTTGCATCTCATCAAGTAGATCAAGGTTTACCTAAAGTTCTTAGTCTAAAACCCCTTCATCATTGATAGGGCAAATAATGGGCCGACCCAGCTCACCCATGCCCATTCTGGGTCGATAGCCACGTCGACGTCCAAGGTGGAGTCACGTCCGCGCCAGCTCGATGGTCGCATCAGCATCCAAGGTGAAGGCATCTGGATGGCGTGCCAGCCCAACTGCCGATGCATGCGCCATCAATGCCGCATGACGCGTCATGCCCTCGCCTCATACCTCTACGTCAACTGACTCACCGTATGACTCAGCCACACCCAAGGTGACGGCGAAGGTAAGGTCGTGTGTACGAGCAACCTCCCTCCCGATGAGTATAAAACCCCCTTTTGGCGGCACCAGAAGGGGCTCCACACTCCGAACCAAAAAATACATCATTATCTCCCAAAAAGAAGGTCGGGAACTGACTTAAGCGTCGGAGGGGTCACGTCGGGCACCCCCATCCCGAGAGGCCTTTGTGTAGGTCCTCCTTGGCAGCCATCGACTCCAACAGTTCCTGAGGAAACCCACTCGAGGTACCGACTCCCGAGACTCCAAATCGAACTCGACCAGGCACCACTACCATCGACTGACGCGGACGAACTTGCGCACTCAATAGGGACCAAGGCATGCTCACTCCTTAGTTACGACACAAAAATCCCACAACAATCTTCAACATTTGATTATTGACAGGATGATCTTTGATGGAATGACGATCTAGATTCCGTATATAAGGTAAAAAGATGAGTTTTCAATTAAGACCTCAGGATGGTTTGATGACTCGAAAGGATGCTTCTTTTAACCTTCCCCATCTACTTCTTCTTTTAACCTTCCCCATCTACTTCTTTAATTCTTCTAGGATGACTCAATTGGTAACTTTAATTTGATAATTGGATTAAGGATATTATACGAAAGAGCTGAACCATAGTGATATACCCAAATGATAAAACAATTTAAATTTGAAAATTTTGAATTGGATGACAATGTCAGTGATAAAGGTCTTCGGGATGCCAAATCGTGATAGCATGTTTTCCTATATGAATCCCTCGTTATAGTTATTAGGGATTTGACCTTTGTCCACTAGGTGAAATAGTCAGATCAGCTATCAGAAACCTTCGTCATATAAGTGCAAATTGATAGAGGTGAGTTCCACGATGTGTAAGCTCTAAATTTAAACATTCTATTAGCATATGGCGCATCATCTTATATATCCTACGACGTCCTTTCGAATAGTTGGCCAGTAGTAGCCTATCGCAAGATTTTGTAAGGGTGAGATTAGTTGTTGATGTATTCTCGATAAGTTTATTCATGTATCTCGAATAGATGCTCGCGACCTCCTCTAGATGTAGGTAATGTGGGTCGGGTTGCATAAGTAACCTCGGGTATATTTTGTCATCAATGAATATTAAATATTAACTATTATGTTTGTTATGGAACTTTCTGCCATGCGATTAGTCAACATGTCTCGGTTCCGTCCAAGTGCGCAAGTTCGTCCACGTTGGTCGAAACGAAAGAGGTGCTCGGATGAAGTCAATGGGGCACGCTTCGGAGCTTGACTTTGGTCGGCACCGTCCGTCTTGGAGTTCGTCTCAAGTCGATCGAAAACTCCTGCACAAAGACATTGTCGGGATGGGTTGTCCGATGTGGCCCCTCCAACACTCAAGTCAGTATCTCGATCGAGGTAGAATTAGAGTAATGTTTTTCGTCCCCCTAAATTAGAGTAATGTTTGATCGAAAGTCAATCATACCTCGACCTTTAGTACTGTCAACGTCATTTGCTGAGGTGGCATACGGCTTCGCGTGGTCCCAAGGGCCTCGAGCGTCATGTCTGTGTCAGATGATGCCACGTCGGTGTTAGATGATACCGTGTGCTGCGTCTTGCCCTCATCATTGTCCAACTCGGACGTAGGTCAATTGTTACGCGCCAAGTTGGCTACTGCACCAGGTCAACCGAAGATATGGTATATATGCTATTTTACATGTGATAGGTGACTAGGCCGGCCCACTATCAGCCCTATCAATGTTCTAATAATAATAATAATAAAAACTATCATGTCTTTTGAGGAGGAAAATATGAGCTCAAGACAGTAAATCTATCGAGGTCTGTAACTTGCAAAATGTCCAATTGGAGACCGACTACCATCTAACTCAAAGAAGGGTGGCGCGGCACGTTAAATCTGACATTGAGATACAGTGATCACGCAAAAAGGAGCAACGCAATGAAGGTTTCATCATAGTATTGAAAGGATTCATATACATAAAAATAGTGCTGCATACGATGAAAACTTATTCTACTTCTGAGTATTTTATAAGCAACCACAAATATTAATCCACATTCCTCGAATTCGTATACTATCTACATATGGATCATAGATTAAACAAAGCTTAAAGGTAAAATAACTTAGCAGCAAGAATTTACTGAAAGACTGTCAAGGAAGTCGGAACACAAAATGATCAAGCAAGGTGATAAAGATGTCAGCTGCAGCAAGAATCACGAAAGCACATTCAATGATTGTGAGCTTTTGGCAACTTTGATGAAGACATCCTCCAATGTGGTGTCAGCCAGACCCCATGCATGAATCGTGAATTTACTCTTTGCAACCTCAACTGCTCGGAAGACATCGGCAATTCTGACCTCCTGCTTGGGCAACTCAAATTTTTGGGTCCCAGAAATATGGTATATCTTGTTTGCACTTGGAGATAGCCGCCGAACTAAGCTTTCAACCTCCTCTTCCTCGTTTACAGATGTGGTCATTGTGAAGACATACGATCCACCATACCTAGCCTTGAGCTGCCATAACACACCAGTGAATGGAAATCTTTTTAGTACATCCTACTCTTTAAACATGGGCTTTGTGTGATATTTCAAACTTATATCGCCAGGTTAAAAGTCTGTTAACTTGTTTAACTGATCATGTAGCTCAAACTTTGGCCCACCCAGTAAAATCATGCTTTGCGAAAAACACGAACATCCATGTATAAAATTGCATATTATCCTACCTCCTTTGGATTTCCTATGCACTGGAAACCTCCATCAACAAAGATGCCCAGACGATCGCACAATACCTCAGCTTCTTCCATGGAGTGTGCTGAAAACATTTAGAACCAATTATTGGCATAAAAATTACTAATAATAAAAATGCAACGAAATTGTTGATGGAGTCTGCACTATTGGCACAAGTTAATAGTTATTTTTTATATTTTTTAGGAAAAGACAATATATCAGCCAAAAATGTTTATGTGATAATATATCATAGTCTGTTCTTGCTAGAGCCCAGATTTGACATCAGCAAAAATGTGGTGGAAATAATGATACTTGTGAGTATAATTGCCCGGTCTCTTTTGGCACGCTTAACAACATTCCATAAGTTGTTTCTCGATGCTGGGTCTAGTCCTGTACTTGGTTCATCCATGTACACAACCTGACATAATATCAAATTGTAAATTTTTTTATATGATTTTGTTTTAGTTGCTACTCAATTTAAAGGTCTAAAATCATTGTCAGCACATATACCTTAGGATCACCAATCAGTGAAATTGCAACACTCAGCCTCCTTTTCATTCCACCACTATATTTTCCAGCTTGTTTATCTCCAACACCACCATAAAACAAATTTACGCTCTTCAAAGATTCATCGACTGCCTGTAAAGAAATGAAAAAGGGCATCATAAAACAGAGATGCTGGGAAGTACTTGTATTTACACAATGCAGGTGCACTCTAAGAAACCTAAATACTCATATAAGATACAAATTCATAAAACTAGCTCCTTTGATGTCTCATAACCTCGTAAACTGCATTTGTTTTAATGTACAAACATATGTCTAACATTTTCTTTAATCTCTCTTGTGATAGTTCTCATTGCTTTCCTCATCATATAAGGTATTCATTTTCATTTCAAGGAACTACTAAATTTTTTAAAATAAGCAGGATGCTAGTTCCATACAAAATATTTTCCTTACCCAACTAAAATGTTTGATAATGTAGATATTTGACATTGTTTGACCAGGGGAACTTGCTGATAAGCAACATTTAGATGGTTCCATGGAAGAAGACTAAAACTGAAAGGTTCCTTACATAGGAAGCAAATTGATCAATTCAGTTACAGTTTGAATAATGTCATTCTAATAAAATTAATATAGCTATGATTGTTATAACTCATAAGCAATTTAAGATCAGCCAATTTAAGTGAACCATGAAACCCACTCCTATAAGAATCTAAAGTTTCTCTTTTTGATTATCTGAGCACATAATTTAGACACTCCACATGATATAGGTGTTAATTACATATTAGTTTTGCTTTGTGGTGTTAACTACATGGTAGCTTCTTTCATATTCACTTTAAAACTTGCTTGGTTGGACTAATGAACAATCATGTCCAGATATAAGATTTTGCTCAATTACCATTAGTAATAAAAACAACATTTGTTTCCCAACCTTTAATTGATAAATGTTGGTGGAACTCATGAACGAGATTCTCATAATCTTTGCCTATTAAAAACCACAATATGTATACGTTTAGACACTCCTATTATAGTATTATTACCTTGTTGAAAAGATCATTATTACCCATGTTTCTGAAGCTGATGAAATAGAAGTTGGCATATAGATCAAGACAAAAGCAGCTAAAGTGCATCAGGTCCAACTGAAAATCTATTTAGTTCTCAAAATAATTCTATATGTAAAGCAGTAAGTAACATATGTCTAAAATCAAAATTTTAACTTGGGTATAAGACACCAGATTGATAATTTGTTATGCAATACCTGCAGCAATGCAGCACCTTTAAGGTTTTTCAGTCGACCATAAAATAATAGATGTTCTCTGCCAGTTAATGTCTCCCAATGCAAGCTGTATGGTACAATGATGACTAATAAGACTAACAATGGTTCAATTGAAGATGATAATAGTTCTCTTCATGGAACTTCTAAAACTGAAATCATAAGATTTGGAGCTCTTACTCATGCTGTGGGCATACACCCATGCTTGTGTAAATTTCGTCCATATTGGTCCTTATGTCCACTCCCTGAACATAAGCAGTGCCGGAGGTCGGTGTAATAAGCCCAATCATCTGTGGATACAGATGTTAGGACAATTTTTGTACGGTCTAACATATTTTAGAGTCATTCCAATTGAAAAAAATTGCAGTCAATCTCAATATCATATTAAAAAACTCTAGATGAATTCTTAAAAGTTTACCTTCTCCAATTCTAAAATTGCCTTTATAGGGACCAGAAAAGGAAGCAAAAACAAGTGGAATGAACTTTCTTTTCAAGAAAAATGAACTTCTTATCACAAACAGAAGAATGCACATGTCAAACAACTGCCAGTTAACTTTTGGAACAGATGATAAACCCAAGTCTATATAATGCAGTCACTGATGAGGTCAAGAACTCTAGGTAAGAACCTCAATGTAATGCATTCATTTAGAGAAAACCTAAGTAAAGAAAGTTACCACTAACCATATTGATAAAGGTAGTTTTTCCAGCACCATTAGGGCCAAGCATGCCAAAACATTCACCATTAGGTAAAGCAAGAGACAGCCCTCGAACTGCAAGTTTGTCTGGATTTCCATCCAGTCCAGGGTAGACTTTTTTGAGATTATCAGAAATGACTGCATGACTAAAACTGGATTCCAGTAGCAGTTGCTCCACAACTTCTCTCTGACATGAAGTATTAAATGAATGATGAAAATTAATTAAGAGTTGTCAAAGAAGACAGTCAAATGTAATATTAAGAGCCAACACAAACAGCTAGATATAAAAGAAAAATAACTAGGTTGATCATGGTAGTGTATTCCAAAGAATACAAGTAATCAGCAAATAAAATAAGTTGTGGACTAACATTTTTGGACATTTATATCTTACAAATTTTAAGGAAAGCAATATAATATAAGATAACTAACCCTTAATTGGATAGCTAGTTCTTGAGTTAATTAGAAATACATAACAATCCAGCATAGGTTTAACTTAAAGATGATATCCATTTCCTGAGACTTGCGAACCTAATGCATTTTGCCATCACCAATGGTCCATCTTTACAAAATAGTCAACATATTTTAATACCTAAGGTTCAAGTACCATAAGTATTTTAACCACTCCTTGAGTTGCTTTCAGTTGAAACTAAAATCATTGTGTAAAATTCAAAATAAAAACTGAGATTTAACAAGTCCTCTTTCTATTAAGCAATCCATGAAAATTAAAATTTCTCTAAATTTCTGATTCTGCATGGTCTGTATAATGTGCAAACATTTTAAGACATATTGAACAAAGGAAGGGTTTGCTTTTCTGGGTAATGAACTTTTTAAATTCTGATCAATTGACATTCAGACAAATTGTATCTGGCTATTCATATATGAAAACAGAGCACAACAAAACAGTTGACTGGCAATGCTGGCAAATGATGCAACTTACTTCTTGAGAAACATCAGGTCTCTCCATTTCAACAAAAACTTTGGATCCTTGTCTCTGAAAACTAGGCTTTCTTTGGGATACTGAAGACTTCTTCTGGAAATAGTGTAGAAAAAAAATAGGATCCTTCCTGATTCCACCTCCTATTACCTGATCCAAGTAGAATGCAACTAGAAGCAGAACTAGCCACTCAACAAACATTATAATCAACACAGCTTTCATCCCATTTTGACTATCATTTAAATCTCCCCACTTCATACCAGAAGTCCCCATATAATCTCCACTAAAAGAATACTGTGAAAACTCAAATAGACCACGATACAAGGAAAATCCAGGAACAAGCTCCATGACTAGAATCCAACCTCCTGAAAAATACAGAAAGCTCCTCTCTGTAATGCTTAGAACTCAAAAGAATAAAAAACAATCTTCTTCTTGAAATATGATTGAACATAAATTTCAGGTCAAAATATCTTTAAGATTGTATCATATGAAAGAATTCCATGTGATGTTCTCACTTACTTGGGAAGCTGGTATCTTCAATAAAAAAACGCAAGAGGAACTCTCCCAATAAGCCAGACCCGAATACATAAATGTAACCAAGCACTGCAGCATCAGATTTCATATCATCAAAATGGGTTTCTATATACTTCTATCAGAAGATTTAGCAAGATATATTTCTTTTTATTTTAATCATTTAGTCATTTAATTCTCACCTGTGGCAGTTTTCACAGCAGAAAAGAAAGGTGCTATAAGAAAGGCCATTGCTATCTGCAAGTTTATGTATATGAAATAGAACACCACTTGTAGGCTGTAATCATTCAATCTGAAAAATTTTAGCCCTGAGAAGGAGAAAAATTATCCAATTAAGAAAAAGCTTGTTATTTTGATGCACAAACTAATTGAAGATTTCAGCTTATGTTACCTATTAGAGAGCCAAATATCACAAAACATATCATGTAGACTGATGATAGAGAGAAAAAATAAATGTAAGATATGAACCAGTAAGGTCCATCCTTTAGCCCATGCATTTTCATCATGATTCTTAACTTTTGTTGCTTCTCGTAGACAATATATGTGAGAATAACCTACATGAGAAACAAGGCTTTACTTAGCCATGGTTAACAGAATCTTAAAAGAGTAGATTAAGAAAAGGTACTCTGCAGATATTCGTAGAATGAAGTCCATGACATGTGAATAAGCAAATTGCAAAGAAGAGAAATACCACAAAGACATGTTGCACCACATAAACTTAGCAGTTTGCACTAAATTTATGGCATACAAGGACATTAACTTTAGTAGATCTATATTATGCACATTATGTCTTAATAAACTTACTGGGAAAAGTAGCTCAATGATCCACGTGAAGAATAATGGACCAAGAAGAGAAGAAAAGTCAAACCTCCGGTCTGTTCCAGTTTTTGGCATTTCTTTAACAAAATCAAACATTACCATTGCACCAACACCTTTTCGAAACTTCAGGTAGGCATTTGAGGCCTATAAAACACAAAGATGAATGATTTTGTAAAATATTAAATAATAATGATGTATTCTATATTGATACTAATTCAGGGACAAATATGAATAAACAAAAATAAATAAATAAGTGTTAGGAGTGATCATCAAGGTGAGCCTCATTTTTATTTTCTTATTGTTTAAACACAAAGACATAAATAGACAGTTAAATATACATGATGTGAAAAGCACACAAGGCATGCATAAACACAATTGATATTGACTTAACATATAGCCAGTACTGTCAGTTAGCCAACTAGCTCTCTCTATATTTTCTCCCTCAAATTTCAGGCAATGATTAAATGGTTTTACAACATATTGACATCCAGTGAAATATTGATCTCATTCATAACTTGAAATACATTAAAAATACACTGAAAAGGTATTTGACGAATAGTATAATCAAAATTAACACCTTACTCAATAGTGAAGAAAGAATAAAATAGAATAATCGAACATAGGGCCAAAAGCAAGGAGTCCGAGCTGTCCTCTTCTGTTAAATACATTAAATTCCATAGAAAACTTATTATGCTTTCCACTATGGAGTTTGAGTTTGAATAATTGCTCAGGTGCCTTACGGTAGGCACAATATTGTCAGTTCCATGCTACACTTTCATTTGTTTCCTTAGGAGTTGGATGCGTCTAGGAACAATAATCAAGATAAAATTCTCAAGATGAGGTTGCTTAATATTTAATTATTTATAAATAATTAAAGGTCCCCCGTCCAAGGGATAACCACCATTATTATGTAAAAAACCTAATGATAGTTTCTACTACTCCAGTAACCAAAGAAAAAGATGGAGACAATCATAAATGAAGCAAACTTAGTGGAGCAATGAGAATGCAAATATAAAAAGAAAAAACCCAACTACTCTCCAACTGACACAACATTGTGCACACACATGACTTACATTCTGTCAGTCTGACCTTCTTAATCTTTTACAATTGTGAGTTATCATCCTTAGCAAGAAGAAACGAGCAAAAAAGTTCGAGTGACCATGTAGATTTTTTATCATACTCACTCCTGGTATGAGTAGCCAATCAGTTGGTAGAAATTAAAATACCACCAGGATATTTGAAATATCAGAGATTACAAAAGTGGCCAGCATACGTACCGCATTCACTGTGCGAGGAATACGAACCAATGCAACTTGAACAAAACCAGTGTTATTATTATAGGTTGAGTTGTACCAAATGTTTATATTGAAACCATTCTCATCAGAATTCAAGAAGTCATAGGCTGCAAGAGAAATCATTATTGGTATAAACAAGTGAAGTCAAACCCCAAGAAAAGAAAAACGAAGACCAAGAACTTTAAGAAGATCACCTGCAATGAACTCATTTGCCTTCCTCTCTAAATTTCCTTGTCGATAACCCTTAAACAACTCATCATTTATCAATGATGAATTATCGCGCCACAAAGTCAAACCTTGAACACACTTTAACCCTATTCCCATTTCCAAAAATTAAAGATTCAGAACGTAGCATATTTTAGCAAAAGTTAAAAGGTGATGATATAAGCATCTGGATTCTGGAGAATATTACCTCAAACAATCTTGTACCATATCTTTTTAATAATGGTTGTAAAAGTTCCAATAAGCATGGATTTTATTATTTGACATTCTGTGCAAAATTTAGAGCCAACCTAGTTTAAGTCACAAGAACTGAAGTAGAGGCCTAAACAGCACTGAAGTTTGCAGAAAGAACATGATGGTAATTTTTCTAAGATTCACTCACAAGAACTAAAATTCTAATGCACCTTTGAAATTATTTTTCCACTTTATTAACTCCTTTCCACCAATATCATGTAAAATAATGTACATTATATTTTATTTCCCTTTACTTTTTCATCATGTGGCTCTTTAACCATCTTCATCTATACTGCAAAAAGACAAGACAAGAATATGTACTAACTGTTTGTGGTTCGATTCTTCAAGAGACCTATACATAAACTAGATGGTTGTTTATATACAAGATATGATTACACTTGTGTTATGATTTTATGATGGTTATGATTTCACAACAAGATAACTCTTTGCCATAAAAAGACTTTTTGTTCCAATTAGATTTCTATTGTCTGTGAGTTCATAAGTTATAAATAATATCCTGCATCAATGTTATTATTTGTAAATTACAAAACATGATAGAAAACCCAAATAAATTTCTAATGTAGATTGACTTAATTTAATATCTATAAATTTTATTGTGGAAAAAATAACTCAAAACATAAATGGAAGTGTCCATACATTTTTTTGGTTGTTAGCTAAAACAGGAACTTCAATTGTGCTTCCAAATCTTCATTTCATAGTGATCAAACAGGATATCAAAAAAATTCAGAAACTAATAAATAAATATTGGCATTATGTAAGAAAAACAATGGTCTAATGCTGTCCTACGGATCATGAACCTAATTACAAATAAGGAGAATCAGTCTATGCATGTTTTGAGGAGATGGTTACATTCATATCTTAGCAAGTGCCAAAAAGCTTGTTTATAAGGGTTTTCTGCTGACTCCTCTACAGAAGTGTTTGAAAAATTCTTTAATTTCTTCAGACATCAGTATTTGGCTTGACAAAATTTACACTGTTGAGCATCATGATTTTTTCAAATATCAAGGATATAAAAATTAGATCTCAAATTTGTATGTTCTTCATTTTGACACCTCAAAAAAGTGAGTGAATTGGTGAGAGTGAACTAGTGAGTACCTTGTTTCTTCAGTTTTGAGAAATCAGCAAGACATCACATACAAGCAATCGACAAGGATATGAAGTAAGCAACACACAACAATTTTCTTGTTTATATGCTTGGGCACAAGACCTGTCTTTTCTTCTGTTGTATAAAAGAGGAGAAAGTAGAGTGTTCCTCTTTAACATACTAGCTGCTCAGATAAAATTATTTTTCGATATAAACAGAACCACAAAGGTGAGGTTTATAGATACGAATTGCAGCATAGCGAAATAATTTAAATAAACCATATCTCAGATAAAATTATAATTTGAAAAAAGTGATGCGAAGAAAACTAAGTAGCCTTGTACCTAAGCAAGAAAAAAAATCCTACCTAGCTCAATTGATCTGTTGGCAATTTCAAAGGAAATTGGACTTGTTGCGTTTGTTGTGCATTGCGGTTGGACTACATAAAAGGGCCTGTCAGAGACAAAAGCTGGTTCAATAAATTGTGTGTCCTCGGTAGGCGTATCCGTCCCCTAAAGATCAAAGAAAGAGTAAAAATGGCTCAATTTATGAACGACAACAAACGAGCCAAGAACTTACTCAAGTTGGTGAGCCAAATATAAAAGAAGAAAAAAACAAGAAAGAAGAATCTTACGAGGATGACATTCGACAAACTACTGGGATAATCCGAGAAATCCAACGGAGAGGAAGAGCTTGGAAACAGACTCTGCGCTAGAACTATCAATGATGAATAAAGTTCAGAGTTATTCATTCGTAGCAGATCGTTGCTTGAATCAACCAAAAGAGACAAATTCATCGGGTGAGCATCACATACTTTGCGCGAGGGATCGGTTACCGCCAGTGAGGAGCACTGCCGCGGGACAGGACTGAGAAGCTCTGCAGGACTCATCGGGCAAGTCGGCAGATGGAGAAAAGTCAGTTCTGACGGCGCGATACTGGGGGCGAGGAACTTGGACGAGAGCGGACCACTGAGGAGGGCTCGAAATGGGGCAAGTGTCGGCCTGATCCAGCGTCGAGTACTGGAGGCCGCAGATCCCTCCCTGGCACCCGCATTGGAACTTATCCTTGTTCAGCTCGTTGTTGATCACTCGCTGAATGAGGACGATCAGGACGCATATAAAGATGGGGTACGCGATGATCGTGATGTTGGTCCTCAGGTTCCGTTTCTGCGGGGTTTCGAAGGGCACATGAGTACAGTAATCAGTTAATTAAAAGACTTGCATGATCCAAACAAAGAAAGAAGAAAAAGAACAGAAGACAAATGATCGAATTGCAATCCAATTCATGACTTGATTCTTTATTCATCCGAGAGAAAGAGAGAGAGAGAGAGAGAGAGAGGGAGAAAGGTATCCAGGCGAAGAGTGTGAGTACAAAGGAGGCGAAACCTGGAAGGTGAGATTCTTGCGGAGGAGAGCATTGGCATGGGTGAAAAAGCTGGCGGGGCGGCGAGAGGAAGAGGCGGCGGAGGAGATTGACTCCATCTATACTGTTTCTTCTCTCCTCCCCCTTTACGCCCGCGGAAGGGAGTGATAAACCATGTTAATCTTTAGTCGGGTTAGGGTTGCTCTTCCCTCGTGGCCTCTGCTCTGGCCCTTGCGTGCTTCGGTTCTCGACGGGACGGGGAAGGGACGAACGATGATGACTTTTATAGCCGCGACTCTCTCCGGGACCGAGACGGAAATTTCTCGAGAAGCATGCGAGGACGAATCAAAAATTGGGGGCAGGACCGGCCGGTGGCAGCTCGAAGTTGGATTTCGGGACTGGGTATTATCAACCTGATGGACGTCGGATTGCTATGCGGCTCACATCGCAACCGTGTGACGGCAAGCAACAAAATAATAATAATAACGATGTTGATGAAGACGGACGCGGATAGATGGAATTTTGTTATCGTCCTCCCGGCGAAAACTCCACGCCAGGAACCAATGGCCGCGACACCGTAGAAATTTCGGAGATGGTGACGAGTTGTGTTGTTTCATCACAACTACTTCGTTCGACACCATCATTTCCTCTATCGCTCGCACGTCATTCCGTAACAAACGACGAGTTAAACGCTACGGCAGCGCTCATATGATATTGGAATCACGACCAATTGAGCGGTTCCACCCTCATGTTCACCGGTGTTACAGTTTAATGCCACGTTTCAGCTTCGAAACAGCCACAGATTTGTTCCGTTCCGTTTATTTTTAGTGGACTCTGTTCTTTAGCATGCAACTTGTGCAGAGAGAGAGAGACTTGTGTGTATTATTCTGAAAACGACGACGATAAAAACCAAAAAGTCAACTGGGTACAACCTATCGACCTAAGAAGGCAATTTTTGTCGAAAGTAACCCAACCTGTGTGATCAAAATGCACCCCTTCAAAGACCAAACTGCCCCTCGACGGATGTTTGGGACATCAACTCTTTCCTTGGAGCTATAAACCATCCTGGAGATAAGCTCGAGTAGAGAAAGTGGGTGAGGCACCTGCTTTCCTCTGAAAGAATGATTAAGCAACTACATTAATGTTCAAAGCTTTGGCGTCCAATTCCTTGTGCACAGCAGTTTGAATATTACTAACCAGCGGTACTAACTTGGCCACGAAGCATTGAATGGTACCCATGAGCTCGTGATGACTACTAACACAATGAGATACAAGTCAACCACATATATCCAAATCCTGTACACACGCAACTCTACTCGCTATTTCTTCTCAATCAGACTAAAGAATAGTCCGAAGAGTCCAGTTTCGAGGTTGGAGTACCTTTGACCGCTAACCACTAACTTCTCCTCCAAGAATCAAATCTGCTCACTTTGATGAGCTGAGCTTGAGTAATGACAAAGAGTCATCTCTCACGTCTTCATACAATTATACAACAAAGAAGTCAAACAACAGCAGAGCACAAGGCATCTTCTATCGTGGTTTTGTGTAACAAGAATGAACAGCGTTCTTGTTACAACATCGAAGTAAAAAGCGCAACATTTCACAAGAACTTATATCCCTTCATCAAACATCCGAGACGGCAATCTCTTATCTCCATTTATGAACAACTTCATCTTTCTCCTCCATTCGTTACTATCGAAATATCTCTTTTTCTATTCTATCTACCACAATCTCATCAGGGTGGTGAGAGGATGAGAAGCGATCACAGCAACTCTTCTCATTTCTCTCCAACTCTAACCATTTGGATGAGAGAATATCGGAGCAGATATCGCAAAGCAACAGATTTAGAGTAATTATCGCTTCTCTTAAACAGAAATCTTGGAATCTATTTCGATATATCATATAAAATTTTTAATATGTATATATATATATATATATATATATATATATATATATATATATATATATATATATATATATATATATATATATTATTAGTTCCTTCACGCACAAGCAACAAATATTGCATTCCCATGGCATCATTCAACAGGGCCGGTCAGTCAAGCTTGGAGTTTCATTCAAAGGATGAAATGAGCAGGTAAAGGGGTACTATAATAAACATGGGCGTGTATAGATACGTCATGCTACATTGAAAGCCTTCACCCATCCGAAGGGTCAACAAGGACGTGATATTTGATTGAATCACTAATATAATTGAGTTACCCAACTAAACCAGTTACGTACTGCATCACAACAAGAGACATGGATCATGCAGAAAGTTCAGCATCGATATCTAGATAGCGAGACACCATCACACCCTGCGACTTCAAGTAGGTTTGTTAACGTGGGATGAATCAGATATATGGGGATATGCAGCTGCTTGACCACAGATTCGTCGAACAAATAGTTTGGATCTGATTGCGTTCTTTACCACTTGTCTCCGTTCCACCAGGATTTGGGAATGTTCGTCGAAGTTTACAGTAACGCCAGTCTTTACTGGGGCGTCTTTGATGTGGTCGTACTGCCAAAGTTTTGATGACTATTGCAGAAGATGACGAACGAAGCGGAAAATTTGGAACGCGTTAATACATACGTCGCACGTACGTATATAGTTCCTTGCGTATTAATAACATAGACTTGATCTCTTCAACTGTGCTGATCGATCCTGGTTGTTAGAAGACTGGCTGTAGCAGGGATTGGAAGAAGCTGCTCCCATGTCTCTGTATCCGTATTTGACGTGGTTCCTTGCCAGAAATTAACAAAAAGAAATTGCAGGTTCAGGCTTTCGTTGCACTGAGATGACAAATAAGAGAATGATTCCCCTTCATCTCGAATGACCCTTATCGTTGTGTGGAATCAATTCACTCCTTGCACTCAGAAGACGAAGGAACTCATGGCGAATGAAGCGCCACGAAGGAAGCATGAAACTTCTGCTGTAGGACGTGGACGGGTGGGGGTGTCCACTAACATATGAGAGCCATGACAGGAAGCTTGGGAGGACGGAAGTCCGATGAGCAGCCGGCAAAAGTAAACCCAGGGTTGAAGCGGTGCAAGGCAAGCAGGAACTGGCTCTTCAAGCGTGGACGTAAGGGAGTTCTTCGATCGAAGGGCGTGTGCGAGTTTGTGGAGTTACGGTTCCACCCATACTTCTCAGGGCATCCGTTCCTACATCTTGACGATAATACCCACTCAAATTTGGGAAATGACCCAGCCATCCCAAAGCCAAAGCCAGTTGACCGATAGAATGACTAATTCGTCCTTGCACAATTCGATACGCTTTTATTGCGTACATTTGATATATATATATGTGCAAAACTTTCTCGTATAAAGTTCCTTGATGTTATAAAGACTGACAAAGTAATAAAAATTTCTCTTCACGTTTATATCATGAGATGCAACACAACTGTGTTTCCTATCAATAGAAATAGAAGAAACGCTGGAGTCGGTGTCAAATGTCCCAAACACCTAATTTGGTACCGCCCCAATTTTATGGACCCCATCTAGATTTTTTTTTTTTTTTTTTGCTTTTTTCATCAATCAATGCGATGGATAATTCCAACTTGAAAGTACTTGCAGCGATCACCCCGGACCGTCCCGATCCCGGCGACGAGTCAACCCAAAGAGCCATCCCTCGTCTAAGTTTATGAAGTCATTTATAAATGGCCCCTCCGAGTAATCTCCTCCGCCTCCGACGTCCAAAGCGAAACGCTTCCCCCGCCATACTTTCGCCGCCTCATCCGGCGGTTCTTGGTATAACAAACAGGCAGAAGAAGGGCTTTCTATCGTTCCTCCCATGGAGCTGAAGAGCGGCGCGGCCCTGATGACGCAGCAGTATGCGGCCTTGCTGAGGAAGAACTTCATCTTGACGTGGCGTCACAAAAAGTCCGCCTTCCTCCAGCTCTTCTCCTCCCTTTTCTTCATCTTTCTCATCTTCTGCATCGACAAGGCAGTCAAGTCCCGCTTCTCCTCTACCACCGCCTACAACAACGTCCACGACCCCCAGCCCCTCATCCTGCCCCCCATCCCTCCCTGCGAAGACAAGTTCTACGTCAAAACCCCCTGCCACGATTTCATCTGGAGCGGCAACGCCAGCGCCCGCATCGCCACCATCGTCTCCGCCATTAGGAAGAACAACCCCGGCAGGGAAATCCCCGCCGAGAAGGTCAGTTCTCGTTATCATTATTTCTAGTGGTAGGGTCTTGGAAATTCTCCTCCCCGTTCCTCCATCGATTTCCTTTTTCTCTGTTTTGTTCGATACAAGAGGAGGCTTCATCTCCCCATACGCAAGAAAGTGTAAACTCCTACTGAGTTTGGCAATACTATGGGACAGGAGATTAAATTGCCTAGGAATGTAAACAGAACTTATAACTTTCACATTAGAACTAATTCTTCTAATGTCATCTCCCAAACTCTTCAATTTCCAGGGTTGTGGCTCTTGATTGTTGATATAATGAATTATCTCCAAGGCACCTGATTCGACTCATAGTTTGCTTTCACCCCTTTAAAAACCCTCGCTGATTGCTCTGCAATCAGCCTGCTTAGCACCTTGAACTTTGCAGTTGGTACATCCAGCAGCCACCATACCTCTCCTTGCATTCTTAATGACATATCCTACACTTGCACAATCAAGTTTAGTCTATAAGAAACCATCACATTCAATAAAGAATTCCACCCTTTCATCCTTATTTTCCTTTAATCAATATTCAATGTTCCCAATCTCATAGTAATAATTTCAGGAGCCAAAATGTGCCTTTGGATTTGAGGATCAGGTCATTGTTCTAGTATCTATGGTTTTGATTGTTCAAACGCTGATAATCTCCACATTCCTACTGTTTTTCTTGCATAAGTAAGCTAAATAGATAGTCAAAATTTTAATCTTCCTCCTGCTACTGGTCTTGTAGTCAATGTGACAAAAGGCTATGATGCATGGCATATGCCGGGAAGACTGTTTTAGTCTTCCATCTCTCCAGAGTAGCTTTGTTCTGTGCCAGTCCTTTCTTGTCTTTAAGCTGCAGATCTTTATTCTTGAGCTTTATACACGTGTTTCCAAGTTTGCTAGTTTGTTAGCCCACAACTGTATTAGATACATCATCACTTTCTTTTCTTTTCCATTGAAACATTTAAGATAGCCATTGCAATTATTTTTTAGAACTTCTGAAAGAAGTGATCTACACATCGATATTATAGGTCAAATCTTTCAGAACTCAAGCTGAAGTGGATGCATGGCTTGAAAGCAATCCTATGCGGTGCCCAGGTGCTTTGCATTTTGTGGAGAGGAATTCGACCGTCATAAGCTATGGAATCCAGACGAATTCTACTCCTGTAGCTAAACGAGGAAGCTATGAGGACCCTACTTTCAAATTTCAAATCCCACTTCAGATTGCTGCAGAGCGTGAAATCTCTAGGTCCTTGATTGGAGGTGCTATAGACATTTTCTGTTTGTTGATCTTTGAATGTTTGATAAGTCATACTTGGTAGCTTCTAAACTCAATCTATAACTACATCTATCTTGAGCAAGCTTGCATTTGTTGACATTAATTAAGTTATACATAAATATTGCCAATGTATTATAAGATATCACTTCAAATGAAAGTAAAACAGCTTCTGAAATGACTTTCTGTGCTGTCATAAACTTCTCAAATGCTTTTCTTGATGTCTTGAAACTTGAGAGTCCTGTAGGTTGTCATTCACTAATTTGATTGCTGATTTATTTTTCTTTTGTTTCTATTACTTATTAGGCTTTTCTTACTGCAGATCCAAATTTTAAATGGACGGTGGGGTTCAAGGAGTTTGCTCACCCGGCCACAGAAACTTATTCTGTTGTTGGTACTGCAGGACCGACCTTCTTCCTTGCGATCGCCATGTTTGGTTTTGTATTTCAAATTAGCTCTTTGGTCACTGAAAAAGAACTTAAACTTCGTCAGGTTGTAACTTATGTTTATCCTGATCTTGAGGTTTTCATCTGTTGACCTCTCCTACTTGCAAATTCAATATGCTAATGATTCATTCTTTTAAGTATTTGCAGGCTATGTCCATAATGGGTCTATATGATTCTGCTTATTGGCTTTCTTGGTTCATATGGGAGGCTTTTCTGACGCTGATTTCAGCACTCTTCACAGTACTCTTCGGGATGATGTTTCAATTCAACTTTTTCTTGCATAACAGCTTTGCAGTTCTGTTTCTCGTGTTCTTCCTTTTCCAACTTAATATGGTAATCTTTTCTCTAGCAGATGTATGGCATTTGATTAGGATAGTTTGGATATGAATCATCTTTCAAAATTTTCCTTGCTTATTCTACATGTTTGTGCCAATATTCCTTGAATCTTACACAATATATTTTTTGCAGCTAAGTTTTGCTTTTATGATGTCAACCTTTGTCAGTAAGTCGTCATCAGCGACTACTGTTGGGTTCTCAATATTCATAATCGGTTTTCTGACTCAGGTGAAGTTTTCATATTGATAATTGCAAGCTTGATAATGCATCTCACTGTGAAGATTGAAAATTGAATTAACATATTTTGTCAACACAGCTTGTTACGGTATTCGGGTTTCCATATGATAGCAACTTCACAAAACTTTATCGAGTTATATGGTCTCTATTTCCCCCCAACCTTCTTGCCAAAGCTCTTGACTTGCTAGGCAATGAGACAGCTACTTCTGAAGATGAAGGAATTAGTTGGCGCAGGCGTGGAGAATGCACTACATATGAACCTGACTGCACTATAACTATTGTATGATATGAGTTCATTCTGAGCGTAAAGTTTCCACTGTTAATCTTTCTTTATGATGGTTAGGTTTGACGACAATCATATATAATTAACAGGAAGATATCTATAAATGGCTCATATCAACATTCTTTGTGTGGTTCATTTTGGCAATTTACTTTGACAATATTATTCCAAACTCAAATGGTGTGAGGAAATCAATGTTTTATTTTCTGAATCCCTCATACTGGACTGGGAATGATGGAAACAAGGTGGAAGGTATAAACAATTTTTCTATTGTTCAAACTTATTTTTGCTCCATAGGTAGTATGAATTCAGAGGATTCTAAAATATTCATTCTCTGTACATCAGAAGGTAGTCTCTGTAGCTGTTCTGGTTCAATTCCACCATTGGATGATGCTACTCCAAGTGATGAGGATGTCTTAGCAGAGGAAACTACTGTGAAGCAGCAAGCTGCTACTACTGATGTTGATTCCAATGTTGCAGTTCAAATACATGGTCTAACAAAAACATATCCTGGAACCACGAAAATTGGTTGTTGCAAGTGCCAGAGATCTTCACCATATCATGCTGTCAAGGTATTTCCTCTTTTTACCATTTCACTTGTCCATTTGTGCCAGAACTTATAGATGCCATGCATGTATTGCTTGAACATTTCATAATGCTGTATTGAAACTTAGGGAATATGGGTAAACCTTGCAAAAGACCAGCTGTTTTGCCTTCTTGGACCTAATGGAGCTGGGAAAACCACTGTGATTAATTGCCTTACTGGTATTACACCGGTTACAGCAGGAGATGGTAGAATAATCTTGTGTTATTAATCTATCATTCTATTATGTGCAAACATAAGAAATGCCATGTTGCTAAGTCATTTAACCTGCTTACAGCATTAATTTATGGATATTCAGTCCGGAGCTCAGCAGGTATGTCAAATATACGAAGGATGATAGGAGTTTGTCCCCAGGTATGCTTCATTTCACTTCAAAAATAGGTTGCTAAGCTAGCGAACACCTACTTTTGACTGTCTAGAAAGGGAAACTAATTAAATTCTGGTCTGTGGTTCTCTATTTTACAGTTTGATATCTTATGGGATGAATTATCAGCTCAAGAACACCTGCATTTATTTGCCAGTATCAAAGGTTTGCCTCCATCAACAATAAAATCGGTTGGTGCTGAAGACCCTCCTAGCATTTGGTCCTTCTTTGTCTTTATAATGTCTATAATCTGCATTGATGAACATAAACTTTTAAGTTCAAATTTTTTTGACAGGCAAAGTGCCTCTTACTTCTCACCAAAGAAGATCCCTTGTCTATATTTAAAATTGACAATTTTAATGAGCATTTATTAGTTAAAAACCTTATATTAACTGGGAATGGTTTATATGATTCGTATAGCATTTTTAATCAGGATGGTTTATTCCTCTAAGTTAACAACATATCTACTTATCACAATATACTATATGGTGGTGCAGGTAGCTGAAAAGTCATTAGCAGAGGTAAAACTTACTACTGCTGCTCGAGTTAGATCTGGAAACTATAGTGGAGGGATGAAGCGTCGTCTCAGTGTTGCAATAGCCCTCATTGGGGATCCAAAAATGGTTTTCTTGGATGAGCCAGTATGTGATCAATGTTTGCCATAAATATATGCTACGTAGTTTCTTGAAGACATCTATAAACACTTGCTTAGGAATGTATATTTGCATGGAATCACCAAGGTTGCTTGTTCGAAGTTGTGAAATTTGCAGAAACTAATTCTGGAATCCTTTTAATTAAATAACAAACACAATATTAGGACCAAAATAATCTACAGTTTTCTTTTCTTTTTTTTCTCTCTGTTGCTCTCTTCCTTTAGATCACTGTAAACGTTCCACTTTGCTGAAGTGATTAGAGACAAATGTGGTCAATAAGCAAATTAGAGGTACATGAGCTAGGAAGTCCCAACCATCCATGAGAAGCATGGACATGGACATGGACATGGAACTAGACACGATACACCATACACATGCCAAAACAGTGAAACACAGCTAGTCTTACAAGTAGAACAAGATATAACATGTAGACAGAAATTTGTGCTTTATATATTTGTTATATCTATTTTCTTTGTACAATTTAGATAATCTATGAGCATAAAAAAAATTCATAAGAAGCACAGGTACACAAATAGCTCTCTCATTTTCTGTGAAGTTGCTCATTCAATTATCTCTTTATTTTTTTAACTTCTATCTGCAGTTCCAAGCATATTAATCAACTAGATAAATAGTACCATAGTATGATGACAAATACTAACTAGGTGTAAATTCATTGTAATGCAACGTCCACATAATAGATTTTATTTATTCACATAAAATTAACATCCTTTGGTAGATTGACATTTGAGACTGTCCATTTGCCCTGGTGGGAAAAACCGTGGCTCACTTCAGAGTGTTGTACATATGTTCTGTCACGAAGTCTCTCAATTGAAATTTTGTTATGTTGGCCTATGTTGCAGACTACTGGCATGGATCCAATCACTCGAAGGCATGTCTGGGACATAATAGAGGATGCTAAAAGAGGACGAGCTATTGTTTTGACAACCCATTCCATGGAGGAAGCTGACATTTTAAGTGACCGGATAGCCATCATGGCTAAGGGAAAATTGCGGTGTATAGGAACCGCTATACGACTTAAATCAAGATTTGGGACTGGTTATATTGCAAATGTGAGTTTCCCTGGCAACGCACCTGGTCAAACTCCCAACGTTTTTGGTAGTGCACCCGCAAGCAATCCTCACCTCGAGCCTGTGAAGCAGTTCTTCAAAGATGTAAGTGCAATACAATATAAATTAAGATTCTTTTCTGGTTTTCTGGAGATAGTCTGACATAGGAATGGAATCAACAGCGGTTAAATGTGGATCCTAAAGAAGAGAACAAGACATTTTTAACTTTTGTCATCCCCCACCAAAAAGAGGGGCTTCTAACGGTAACTTAATGCTTCCATATTCTGAATTTATTTGCAACCTTGGCTGGTTTGATGCAATTTCTGATTTATACAATGGCCCTTATCTGGTGGCAGAATTTTTTTGGGGAGCTCCAAGATAGAGAAGAAGAATTTGGGATTTCAGACATACAACTTGGTCTAACAACCCTTGAGGAAGTGTTTCTAAACATAGCAAAACAAGCTGAACTGGAAAGTTCTTCCATGGAGGAGAATCTGGTTACTTTGAACTTGTCATCTGGTCCTTCAATTCAGGTGAAGAATTCTACTAAAGCATTTAAGGATTTTGTTATGGAACTGTGTTTCTGCTGCATGGTTTAGTTCAGTAATTAGTCTCTTATTATGTACGTCATGTTATTGAGCGATACAGAGAAGCCAGAATAACATAGTTGCAATTCTGCGTACATGTCTGCTAGAATTAAGAAGGATAGGATCCAGACTAATTGATAGGAACGATCAGTAAGTTCCTTACTAAAGATTTATATGGACTGGATTTGTTTGTTTGATTGACAAGATGGAAAGATGAGAAGAAAAAAGAGGAGGAAAAATTGAAGGAGCTACAAAATGGATTAGATTATTAAAAAAAGTATCTCATCCTTATGTTGTGGCTGGTCTTGTCATATTGGTACATCCATTTAGTCTTCTGAAAATTAATGATCTAGAATTGGAGCGTTGCTCACTGCTGGTGACTATGCAGATCCCGAAAGGAGCTAGGTTTGTTGGGATTCCTGGAACAGAATCATCGGAGCACCCAAGAGGACTGATGGTGGAAGTCTACTGGGAACAGGATGATACCGGAACCCTCTGCATTTCTGGTCATTCATCTGAGACCGACATACCACCCAACGTCCAATTGACGGCCCCTTCCCGCCGTGGAAGTATTCGTGGTGCTCCTGTGGGATTTGTCATAGATTCAAATCTTAGCTAAATTGGTCATCAAGGAGTCTTTGTAGATTTTGGGTTTGATGGTACTGTATTCACATTTTGTGCATGCATAGGCTGGTATTTGCTTAGTTCAGGGTTTGTGTAACACTAGTATTTTATATATTCCTTTGCCAATTTGATATTTCTAATACCCAGCCTTTTGTGTGTGGAAATTAGATGAAGGTTTTAGCTTTGTGAGATCCGATGATGGAGCGGATTTCCATCATCTCAACATTTGTAGAAAAATTTTGAGACTTGCATAAAGTAAGAAGAAGCAAGGCTAATTTACATACTCTCTTCTAGACTTAATTATATTTAATATTTTAATTTTTATATTTAAAAAAAATATATTGATTTTTGTTTATATACTTATTTTCATTTCTTGCTTTGAGATCTTACCCAACGCCTTCGGCTTTGTGCAAAGTCGATGATTCTCTATTGACGGTGAAGATTGAAATTATTTTTTAATTTTTTTAACGTTATTTTTTCATGTTAACATAAGCAATATCTTTCATTTGATGATGTGAGGAAAAATGAAATTAAATATTTTATTTTTATAAGTATAAAAATTTTAACATTGAATTTTAAATATAAAAATGACGTAATCTATAATTACTCCGACAAAAGGATACAATGGGAGGCCTTCGCCATTAGCATGACAAGATATAATAATAACAGTTCGGAACGGAATTTAAAGAAGCAGGCACGCACGAAGAAACACAGATTGGTAAGCCATTGATCGAGACAAAGCAGGAAAAGGTTAATGGCGTCAAAGTAGTATGCATATCAAGTGACAGGGGAGGAACGTCCATCATTATATTTATTCCAAGATAACAAAGGGAGACAAAACAAAACAAAAAAAAAACCAAATGAGTGTTACACGAGATAGGAAAGGTGTCAAGAGGAAGAGGAATACGAAGCGAGAGATATATACAATTTGGCAGACGAAGAGAGAGAGAGCATGCGGAAGGTTTTGCCACAGCAGTTGTAGCGAGCGGGGCCTACAACCAACTCCAACCCAAGAACAAATTAAACATGAGAGGAACTTAAACAAGCCAATCGACTCCATGAGCAGCGAACTTGCCTTTTCATAGCATCCATGTTGGTCAAGTGGATTTTTTACTTTGGGTGTACATTAGGTTTCCACGACTCACATGACTCGAGTACATTTTGTCATATACATTCATCATGATAGATTAATCTCGATACTGATCAAGTTTTTTTAACTTACATGTCTCGGACACATTTCGTCCTATGCCTCCATCATCCCGCTCTTCCATCTCAAGTCGAAATATCTTTCTTTTCTCGTGCAAGTTTCTCCCGATCCTCTAGCCACTAACAAAGCTATAAACATGTTGTTTAATATAATGCTCATGTATGTCTGTGTCTCTTAATTTTTATTCTTGCTTTATACAATACATAACGGGATAGTAATAGGGTTGATAGCCCTAGCTTGGTTGGCTTTTGTGGTCATTTTCGATTATAAATGAGAGTTGCATCATGTGGGCCCTAGTCCCGAGGTGCCCCCGACAAATGAGTTCCTCGATCTACTCATTCAAATCACGATAGTCCTCCATGACATGGCCATAATTATAGTAGAAGTAACAATACTTGGATTTGTTTCTTCGATCTTCCAAAAGTTATTTTTTTTCTTTTATCTACAAAAACACTTCGGTTCTAGTCATGTTTAAGGGAGTTGACGGACGAGGTAGCTCAGGTCGATCATTTCTTCTTCACTGTGGTGACCTCAAGGCTGATGGTAATTGATCCTATCTCGGTCTTTAGCATGACTGCTCATGCTTACTCAAGGCTATTACCTCAGCGATAATGTATTAGTTGGCCCTTTGGAGTGTCTTGGGCACTATCATCAACAACCCCTCTACCAATGATTAGAAAAAGCGAGAGGCCTTGAGCTCCATCATGAGAGCCTATATAATAAGAAACGGATGAGATTCTTGCATGCCTTGGATCTTATTAGTGAATTAAGCAACAAAGTCGGAGAGTGATTGTTCCTCCCCTTACCTGAGTCCGAGAAGCATCATTGTCGATAGCGTTGGGTGCACATTCCTGATGAAGTAGAGCTCGAGCTCTTTTACGCGCAGAGCGAAAGAGTCGATCGAGAGGGGCTTCAACTGAGTATACTATTCTTGTGTCAAGCCCCTTAACATTATTAGGAAGACATTGCACATCAGGGTATCCGAGGTATCATACAATGATATTTGGGCATGAAAGGTAGTAGTGTGCTCTATCAGGTTGGTACTGTTATCAAAAGCCTCCAGTGATGGGAGGCAGAGTCAACCTAATATGGTTCAGACCCGAAGACATAAGAATATTCGAGGTGGTAACCAAAATGGCTCTAAAATGACTCCGAGGTAAGGGTGTCGAGCTTCCAAGGCACCATCGACACTAAGATCGAAATCGAGAAAAATTTCTCAACCCAATCCCTCCGATATTCAAGTTAGTCACCGAGGACTTAGTAGATATTGATTTTTCGATAAAAGAGCCCCAAGACGTAGTGCACTTCTAAAAATATATGTAACCCAAATGATAATTTAAAAAAAAAAAATATAATCTAAAGATATAAGTTTTGAATATCTCCCTTCTTCAAGACATTATATATAGAACTCAAGTAACAACGGGACATATTATAAGGCCAATGACATTTGTAGAAACAGAAAAAGATATCAAGTGGCTTTTCCTGTACATTCCTATCCAATAAATCATATATAATTACACCTAGTGTTACAACAGAACTAGTTTCTGGTTAAAACAACTGACAAAATGCTTCAAATGATGAACAGCTCGTTGAAAACCATGACATAAAAGCAAAAAAAAAATATATTCTTCCATATGATGGAAATTTCCTTCAACTACATAACTGTCAGGAATTTTTTTTGCAGACTTTCTATCAATCAATATTCTTTTCATTTACCCTTCTTGCCTTTTACTTTCTTCTTCCCCTTCTTGTTGTTGGAGGTTCCAATATTTTTGGATGTGGTGGGTGCCAAAAGATGCTTCACATTCAGAACACCCTTCCTGAAATGTCCCTCGCTTGCTCTCAATGCCCTGTGCTCTGGCTTTGCCTTATTAGCATTTCTGGTAGTCTTTGATGCAAATAGACTAAGCAGCAGCTCCTAAAATTCTCACTTAGAATATATATATATATTCTGTAATCATTCACAAATCATTTCTACTGGAGCTCAAAAGCTAGCTATATATACATGCAAGATACTCAGAAAGGTTGGTGTCTCACTGATACATGATTTCATAAAAGATCTGAGATCTAAACTATATGATTCAATTGTTGGAATTATAAAGCACCATACCCAAGTATTCAACGTCTTTCAATATTTTCCTAATGTCCATCTCCTCATTCTCACGGTCAGACTGATCAATAGATTCTTTAGATATTGGCTTCCTTTAAATATCTGCAAGGTTTCCTGACTGCAGAAGAAAGCAAGTTAATTCAGTAAAAGAGCAAGTTGATTACTGGGATAATATAAGTGAACATGATTAATATAAGAAACTGCATATACTAGTAATGATGTTGCCAGTTTCTACATTTGACCATTATAAGCAACAACAAAAGAACCATCGATGCAAATTTAAGTCACATCTAAAATTGAATTATAAAGTTCTTCAAGAAGAGAATAAGATCATACATAAAATCCACTAAAAATTGTATAATTTTCTTGAAGGAAATCACAATTATCACATCAATTTATGATTCCCTTCGTTTCACTAATTATAGCTTCAATAACAATACTTCCTACATGTAATATGGACCCCACTTATCTATAATAAAACAATGCCTATCAACCTTAGCAAGCACTGTAAGTATTAAATTTTATAGAACCACATAGAAGTCCTAGATGACCTAGAACACAATTAAAATTTGATCCAAGAGATGAATAAATGTCAATTTATACAATGAAGAAGTCTGTAGTGTCACTATCTTAAACTCTTCCATCACTTAAGAAGAGAGATTAAGATAGAAAGAGAGATTAAGATATTCTCTAAAAATATCACAAAAAAGATAATATAATAAGTAGAGACCAACAACAACAATTATACTTATACAATAATCATGCATAATTCTTCAATTACTCAATTTTATCTGAAACAACATCCTCCTTTTAATAAGGTCCTTTTGCCTTTGATGGTATAAGAGCCTATGGTAGCACTATTCTACTCAAAATAGAACTTCCGATCAATTTGAAGCACCAAAACTCAAATATTATTTAAATCTTTTTGCATATCTAATATAAGAAATACACTTAATTTAAGGAAACCAAAATCAGACTATATAAAAAATAGTAAACGAAATTATAGCAGCACCTTCAGACCTATTTCTGATCTTGGATCATAAGGTATGAATAGTAAAGTTTCAAAGGATCCATCTAACAAGTCCAAGATAACTGAAACAAAAAATCTGTACTACACGTTATGCCATCTGAAAGCTTGCCAGTTACAATATTTAGCAACATCTGATTTTGGCAGTTAAATGTTCAAATTCATGGAACATCAATTTGTCAACCATTCATGCCCATGGATTACTGGGTACACAAGAGACCACAAACAGAATGATGAAGATAAACTGCAAATATTGGTAGAATTTGTCTGTAAGTACCAACTGCATTCTTTTTCTTCTAGGTTTACTGGACTGTACTCTCACAGGATTAACTCATGAAGAATAAGAATATTCAAGAACAAATAACTCTTACAATCATAAATTTCTTAAAAGGGCATCTATATTAGCATTTAACATTCTTTTTCAGTATTCAGAACAAGAGAATCATGTTATACCATGAAGTTCCACTTTTCACTAGAATACATTCTGGAACGGGATATATAAGAACGAGAATTTGAAGGATCATATACAACTTCAGCAGCAACATTTGATTTGACTGCAGCTTTCCCCGACCAAGAAAAGGAACATATTAGTTAGTACATCCATCTCAATTATTAGTATGATTCTAATTATTTTATTAATAGGGTAAAGGTAAACAGGGAGCGTGAAGAAGAGCCTCAAGGTTCGATAAGAAAATATAAGCATATAAAAGCAGTAGATTCAGAGGACAAAAACATGCATGAACAAATGGACCAAGATGTTCACGTTTATTCATTTGCTTCAATTGACACACATAGAACTGATGCATGGCAAGAAGCTGACGCGATGGTGGACAGAGAACTAATTGATGCAAGGCTGAAGAATGAGGGAGAGACCTGAGGCGGGCAAGCAACATGTGCGGAGGGTAGATTTGACGAGATGCAGGGGTGACTGCGAGGGCTGCGGGTAAGAGAGCAACAGCAGTGTAGAGAGCCTTTTGCTGCCCTTTTAAGGTTGACACAATTCTAAAAGAGAAAAGAATAAAAAGGAAGAGGTCGTCTTCTGTTTTCTTGTCAGTGAGATGATGACCTTCTAAAGCTAAAGCATATTAAGGTTTGGGAGGAGTCAATCAAACTTGCCAATGACATCACATCACTGGCCATTTATCTGAATGTAACTGCTCCTCTTACACATTGAAGCACAGTTTATCTTGACTTGGCATTTAGACATCCCTTACTTAATTCGCATTTAGAGATACCAAAACTTCCCCAAGTGTGTCTTTTGAGACGATCTTCCCACACTAACTTTTTCCCTTGTGCGATCTCCAAACTATTGTTTCTTCAATTTGAATGTGACAAGGTTTTCTCAGACAAAATGTCTCCAAAAGGATGTCATACAATAGGCTAACGAAATTGCATACACTAGTAATGACGTTGCATTCTTCTAGATTTGACCATTACAAGCAACAAGAAAATAAACGTTGATGCAAACTTCAGTCTCATCCGAAACTGAATTATGAAGTTTTCAAGAAGAGAAAAAGGTCATACATAGCAAGTGGTGGAGGAGGAGGAAGGAAGACGAGGAGACGGTGAAGAACATAGAGGAAGAGGAAGAAGCAGGAGGAGGAAGGATGAAGAAGAAGAAGAGAAGAGGAGATTACCCGGTAGTCGTCACTGTCGTCGGCAGTTGCGGAAGAGGCGAATGGGAGCGCCCGAGGCGAATCTCGCGATTAGGGCTGGACAGCGAGGAGGTGGGGAGGCGCAATTTTGGTTTAATTTTTATGATGAACGGACCGGACTGGACCGGCTGAAACGGGTTGGGCTCGCGCTCGGTTCATACCGGACCGGTAAGTACTGGTTGGTACGAACTTGTAAACGTATACACTTGCGTATTAAAGACAGATGTAATGGCAGAGATTTCATCATCACAATCCATTAGGTTGATCTGAGACATGCCTCCACTGTCGCCAAGCCTCCTGCTTGTCCCCTTCTCCACTTCCAACCATGTCAACGTAGGAAGGCTTCCATTGCTTCAATTGTGGATCTCATTCTGTCCAACATGTTCTCCTTGGTCTAACCCATTTCTGTTGCTGGCCATCTTCGTCTTCTTCGCACATCCTTCCACGCCATGGACGTGGCTAAATGGTGGTTCCTCGACCTCCTCTTCGTGGTTTTCTTAGCAATATTGGTTCTTCCGGTCTCTCGATCCTCCCCCGAGTCCGAGGCCGAGGGCCGGACGAGGAAGCCGAGGGGTAACGTGATCGAGGTGGAAGAGGAGCCCAAATCGGTGGTGTGGGTGGTGCAGCTCTCCGACCTCCACCTCAGCGTCCACCATCCGGAGAGGGCCTACGACCTCCGGCGCTACGTCGGCCCCGCCCTTGCTATGATTAATCCGTCCCTCGTCCTCATCACCGGCGACCTCACCGGTGACTTCTTCTTTCAAATGATCTGTTTCGTATGCTCTTTGGATCTTTCCTGAATATGGTTCTCTGCTTCCAGTTTGGGGGAAATATTGTGATTTTGATGGTTGTTCCGTTTCGTTCTGGGTGAAATTTGATCTCTCTTTCTTGACCCTGATGATTGTGAAGAGCCATGGGACTTACCTTTCCTCTGATTCGTGGTTTATCATAAATTCATGATTATCGGGTCCTTTTTGCCTATATTTGCTTATATGAACATGCTATCTCCCTTTGGGGTAATCTTTACGGCATGATATATAGATCAGACTAAGTGTTCTTTCTTCAACATATTAGTGAAATTGGCGAATGCTCCTTTCTCAGCATCATGGTTCCTGAAAAGTATTGCATATTTAAACCCTCAAAAACGTCAAATTGTTGGGGTTGACAACGAATGGGATACTCGAAAAAACATTAAATTCATCAAAAGCTAAGAAGCAAGGACATGACACAGGACTAGTTCCTTTGGCTCTGATTTTTCTAGTAGTCAGGACTCCAGTAAAATTGAGTTCAGTCTGTTGATCAGTATTTGTTGACAATCAGGGCTCATTTTCATTACTTTGCCGGACTATTTGCAATCAGTCAGTTAAATTGCTTAATTGTTGGAACTTTCTTTTGAGACTAATTTATTGGAAGAAAATTCTAGGAATAATCAAGAAAACAGAAGTTCTTTCACCTGGTCCAGTGGGGTATTGCTGATACTCCACAAGGGCACTTATTGCACATGTGTGCAACCAGCTAACCCAAGATGCCATGGTCAAAAACTGTCATCCTTGGTATCGGTTATAATGAAGTGCAGAAACGAGTGAGTGGGAAAATAGAAGAAAGAAAAGAAAATTAACAAGAAGAAGACAGAAAGGAAAAAAATCACAATCTAGAAGAAGACAAGGAGTACTTGTCAAATCCACTACAAAGCCATAATATATCCCTCATGTACCAAAATTACCAGTAACTTCTTCACCGATTAATTTACATGGGCCAATCTTCTTCTGTAGAAGATGAAGAGAAGATGGTTGGTTGAAACCTCACCACAGGTCAAAGGATTTCTGGAGATTGGCAAGATTGTCAATGGGAAAGAAAGGGGAAAGAGTGGGCAGAGGGAACACAATGAGAGAAAGCTCATGGTGCTTGGGGAGATATAGGATGGGAGGCAAGGATTTAATAAGGATAAGCTGGATATTATAGATCCAGCAGTAGAGAATTAATAACTCAGTTCCTTTATTCAAGATGGAAATAAGCCCAATTTCTGAAAAACATGTGTTGAATTCTATTGAACAGTTTGGTTCAGTTCGATTTTGGGGTTTTGTTGATGTTAACCTGACAATTCTTAAAGGTTTTAGAATATCAATTCATCTGCATGCAAACACATTTTTTTTTTAGCATGGTGATTTGAAATTTTAAGTAAATGATATGAGAGTTGATGTTTTGGTACCCATGTTCTGTTATTTTCTTGTTGTATTATTGTGACTTGATTTCAGAGTCATGTTAGAAACCTAAAACAAATTGAAAATATAAGAAAGAATGAGTAGGAACTCCTGCATTTTTTTAAATAAACAAGTTAGGATTTTAACACTTAAAATATATTTGCTATATCTAACTAGAGCATATTTGTATCTATGTATATCCCAGATGGAAAAAGCAAAGATTTATTAACCATGAAACAAGATGAGGTAGAATGGATAGAGTACCAGAATGTTCTTGACAATGTCATTCAAAGAAGTGGACTTAACAAGGAAATCTTTTATGACCTCAGAGGGAATCATGATTGCTTTGGTGTACCAAAGGCTGGTGGTGCTTATGACTACTATCAAAAGTACAGTATAAATGCAAGATTAAAACGTGATGGCAATGTCCAAAGCATCACATTGCAGGTTCGTTGACTAATCATCATTGTCGGCATTCGTCAGCACCTTAGTGTCACTCTTTTCCTGTTTAATTTTGTCATGAGCATATGCAGATTGATGAATCCACTGGTTTCTTGAGATTCCTCATGTTCCCTTGATGACTTAGCTCTGTTGTCTCCCATCTGCACAATATAGGAGATATTATTCTCACAAATATAACTAATTAGTCTATTGAAACATGGAACATAGTGAATCTCCATATATTTGCAAGATATCAATCATGTAGATATTTAAGCATATTGGTTTTGTACATTCATCCATTCAGACAGCATAAAATTTGATAACATCTTACCTTCATTATATATGGATGTTTCCCCCTAAACTCTAAATAAAGAAATTTCATTTCATATGCAGAATGGTGGATGGAAGCATCTTTTTGTTGGTTTTGATAGTACAATGGAAACTGGTCTTCGTGGCCCGACAAACTTGTTTGGGCATCCAACAAACCAATTACTTGCAAACATAGACTTGGAGCTTTCACAATGGGATGTTGAATCAGCAATAACAAAAATTGCCTTTGGGCACTTCCCTTTGTCTTTTTCAGCATTAACAGATGATGGAAAAGGTCTTAAAGATGTGTTCCTTAGGCACTCCTTGTCGGTTTATCTCTGTGGGCATCTTCATACAAAGTTTGGCAAGAACATAAAACGACATCACCAATCAAATCTCCCAACAAAGTATTATCAATTCAACATGCATCAAGGATTTCCAACTAACATGGATGAACAGAGTTGCTCAAGTAAAGCTAATTTCAGCAAAGAATTTTGGGAATGGGAGATGGGCGACTGGAGATGGAGTAGAGCTATGAGAATATTGGCTATTGATTCTGGTCATGTATCATATGTTGATTTAGATTTCAGATTAGGATCCAAGGAGACTATTATATTACCTACTTTTCCTGTGGACTCGAGGTTCATGCAAAAAATTTCATCTGTCCATGATTTCAAATGTCAGCCGAAGAGAGGCTCATCTTACGAGCTGATAAGAACCCTGATATTTTCAAGAACTGAGATTGTGTTAGTTTCAGTAAAGGTATATGATACGCGGCCTGAAACTCCTACTTTGGTACTAGATTCGTCCATGAGAAAGATTGAAGGCAATGGATCTAGAGGAGACCTGTACATTGCTCCATGGAACTGGAGAGCATTTGCAGACCCATCTCCTAGCCGCTATCGGCTGCAAATAGAAGCAATAGACATTTTTGGCAAAACTACTTACAGTGAGTTAAGGCCATTCTCTATTAATGGCCTCACTGCACAAGTTAGTTGGACATGGAGAGAGTTTTTCGTAATGGGTTGCCAATGGGCCTCCATTTACTGGCCTGCTTTTTGGTCTGCCCTCTTGTTTCTGTCCTCATTACTTCTTGTTCCACAAGTTTTACTTCTGTGCTGGAAGAAGAATTACTCATATGAGTATGTCAGACCTAATTTTGCTGGAAGGAGTCTGAGGGAACATTTAGTTGATGGTGCATGTTTGGCTTTGATGGAACTCCCTAGGATGACTGTAGTATGGTTTGGGATCCTTATGTATTTGCTTTACTTGTTATTCTTCCCATGGTTCTTTGGACATGTTTTCACTGAAAAAGGCATTGTGGCTTATATGACTTATCAAGGTTGGTTTGTCCCAAATTTTAACGAAAACACTATGCTCCAGTATCTAGGGTTACCTGATGTCATGGTCGTGGTATTACCTCATCTTTGCTTTGTTGTTCTACCAACTATCTTAGTTATTGGAGCAATGGCTGCAGAACGAACAACATGTCGGAAGTACTATCTCTTGCTCTCAGGGAAAAAGGAGGATGATTCTTTGGGACATAACTATGAGCAGGCAAAGAATGCCAGTTCTTGTGATTCAAATTGCATATGGCGCCGACGCTGGATTAGAAAGTTTCTTTTTCTGGTTACTGTGGTCATTTTGTGGAAGCACTGGAAGGTAAAGTTGTCTTATTATTTATTTATTCCAATTCTTAAAAACTAACTTGTTCTCTAAATGTGATATGTGGGTTCAGGCCCATCTGGCTGCACATTGTTGAACTAGGATTTCGTAAAGAAAAAAAGTGCTTATATGAAACTAATAATATAATTGTGTTTTGACCTCTGCCTCCAACGTAGAGACAAGTTATAGGACCTTTTATATTTTGTGGAACTTGAATTTCTTGTACTTACAATGATCCTATAGCTAAAATATAGTAATCAGTTGAATATGTGAACGACTTCCACTCACTATTCCTTTTATTTAATTGCAGAATTGCAGAGCTTTGGTGAGGGCATATGACATGAACCCGTTTCTTAATTCCCCTATTTATTGTTTCATGATTCCATTGATGTTGATGTATGCCGTGTACAAGACTTCATCGCTTTGATGAAATTGGTCAGCATCCTGGCAGAACGGGAAAGATGAAGTTGTTTTTTTTCAGTTTTCTTCAATAGACAGAGTTTTATGCCAAATTCAAGATTAAAAATATCAGAAACAAGGAAGACAACAGGAGAGAACAGAAATGGGTCTGATATTTCGACTCTATTCTCATATCGCTGAATGAACCTTTGTACTTGTATTGAGCTGTTGATCTGTTAAGACTCTTCAGGATGGTACTACACCATATCCCAAAGGATCTCTCTTGTTTTGTTATTGCAGAAATCAGAGGCCCTTTTTCCATCAACATCACAAAACAGTCCAATATATTTCAACAAGTGTTGATAGGATGACACTGTAGGCTAGGGCATCTTTTGTCACTGGCAATATACAACATTGAATACTTTCTGAGTCTTCAAGTTTGATCCAATGGCCAGTTTCTATTTCTTTCCTTCATTGATTTTGTGTTGAGGGATGAGCAATTTACTGTAGGACTAAATCTTTATTGATCTAATTATTGTCCAAGTACTTCATTTTTGATTGGAAGTTAATCTTGCTTTCCACATGATGACAAGTTTTCGTGGTACTTGAACAGTATGTGGTACATGTAAAACTCACAGAATTCTTGTGGTCAAATTTAGTGCCAGGTAGTACTTGTGCTGATGCAGGTGGTAGTCAACCACAGCAAACTCACAGAATTCTGAAGCATAGCATTTGATGTCTGAAGTCTTCTAAAGCATTCAGCCACAGCTCAACTACTTTGACAAATTCTTTGCTCTACAAACTAGATAAATTAGTTCTTTTGAAGGGATGATATTGAAACTACATTGCACAAGATCTGACATTTCTTCATTAAACTTTTCCTTTTTCACTGGGAAATCATCAGTTTCACTGCAAAGTTCATCAATCATTCCTACAAAAATAGGGTTACCTTTGCACTGATCTTAATCATCAAAAAACAGTCGTTGCAACCCTGCAATGATGGGAGATTGGTGCCTGCTATGATCTTAATCATCAGATTCAGGTCACCAACCAGAACTTGTAGCTTCTTCTTTTACTCTTTGCTCATCTCTCTTCCCATCACTGCTGTCTGTTATGAAAGCAAATTACGGCACGTTATATGATTTAAGTTCCGACTTCTTCACACAACGTACGTTATAAAAGCAAATGACGATACCTTATATATAATATACCGGATTATAAAGGTTTCAGGTTGTCTTTTATAACCGTCATAACCGTCATCTGAGACGCTGGGCAAAGATGCTCAGGGGCGAGCCGAGCAGGCGACAGATGATTACGTACTCCGCAGCCCTGCGTTGTCTCCTCGTCCTTTTGCTCGCCGGCACCACCCTTGGTCTTGGAGAGCGCCTCGGGGCCAAGGAGTGCGAGAACTTGGGGTTCACGGGCCTAGCCCTCTGCTCCGATTGCAACACCCTCGGCGAGTACGTCAAGGATAAAGGTACTTCCTCCTCGTCTCGATTAGGCCCTTACCTCTTCTTTCTCTCTCTCTCTCTCTCTCTCTCTCTCTCTCTCTCTCTCTCTCTGTCGCCCCCGATTCGTACCCGCGCTGCGGATTCGCGTGCATCTTTCGATCCCCTTCTTCCTATTAGTCGGTTCTTGATGTTGAAAACGTAGATCAGAACAAACCCTAGGTTCCGCTGCGATCTTGAGGTGCATGTTTTCTATCATCCTGATTTCTTTCTGTTTTACATGTATCGCCTGTAGATTAGACTGTTTTGACAGTTAGAATTGGCTTGCCTTTTGGTGATTATTACATTGTTTCTTTTTCGGCTGAGGATGTGGGACGGTTGGATTTGGAGATCCATGTTCATATATCTAAACGTTTTTTGTTGATTGTGTGTTGCCTATCTCAACCCTCCTCCTCTTTTAGTGAATTAAAACACATACCAAACATGCCCAGGTCAAGTTTCTACATTTTTTTTTGTCTCTTTATTGAAATAAAAAGATTGGCAAGAAAACCATTCACTCATTTACTTGTGCATCAAACAGTTACAAATGTTTCCGCCAAGAAACCAATGGTATGAGGTTGATACTATCTCAATTCACAAAATTGTAGCTAGTGACATGTATTACACGATGACTGATATGCATTAAAATATCAGAAATACAAATCTTATGAAGTCAGATGCTTTAGAAAGATGATATGCTAAGTGTTTCATTAAATTTTGACTGCAGAATTGGTCTCAGATTGTCGTAAATGTTGCTCAGAGGATTCCGATGATTCCTCAAGTGAGGTACATGGTACAGTTTAATCATCTTGCTCCTCAAACCTGACAAATGTGAGGCTTGTGCATATCTTCTATGAGCCCTATTAATTTTTTGCCACTAATTGAATGTGCACTTTCTTTTTGTTTGCATATCTTGCCTATTTTCCCTTTTGATCGTTTAATGTTCCTCAGATGATTCACATCCAATGGAACCAATCTTTTCGCTCTAACCTAGTGGGCTAAGCTTCACATTAGGTTGCATAGTATAAAGTGGTATCAAATTGACGAGGAAGCTTGTAGCTCCGACGGAGTGGTTTTCTAGATGCTTAATCTTGAATGATTATGACATATATATATATATATATATATATATATATCATGACAATTTAGATGCAATGGCATCATAGGTCACTTGGCAGGATGTTACCTGATGTTCTCCTTCCTAGATATGCCTCTTATGTAATTCATACTGTCTCACAGGCAAGGACTTGTTTGATGATAGTACTTATGCTGTAACAAGTCTAGTAATCAGATACTGACAATGCTGCCTGTAATAAATTCCTTGAGTGAGTTGAATTATTGAAAATATTGCATTACCATTTCTGAGAAAATAGAATTTTTTTTGTTTGGTGGTACATATAGAATCATCTTGGTGTAACCTTAGAAGCCTTTTAAAGAAGAATAGAAAGATTGACATCATAGCAAGATTTGATCATGGAACCTCTTCTAGAGGAGGAAGTGGGGTTAAACCCAGGTAGTAGAACTGTAGATGTACCCTGAGATTGGGCAAATTGTTGTCTACTATATTAAGAGTACTTTGAACGACTATTGTTTTCCTCTTAATGCCATTCATTATTGTCTAAAGTAGTGAAGTGTTTCTTTTAGAACTTTTTTACAAGGCTTTAATACCTATACTTGTCTAATAAGTTTAATATGCCACTAGTACACAATGAATTTCACCCCATTTGATGTTTAAATAAGAGTTTTAAAGCAAATCTAGAAAGTTAACAATCATTCTTCTCTGTGCTATGTAGCATGTTTATCGAGACTGAACAGTCTTGATTAGGAATTTGTGAATAAAAAATTGTGATATAGGCATGAGATTATTGTAGTTAATAGTACTCATGCATCTTTTTTCTCCTAAAATCAGCAAAACATGATGGATTGCTGGAAAAATAACAAATTCTCTTTCACTTAATTGAAGTGTGGCTAACTTTGAAACGACTGCAGGTTAGATTCTCAGGTGCAATTTTAGAGGTATGCATGAGGAAATTGATGTTCTATCCTGAAGTTGCAGCATTTATTGAAGAAGCAAAAGATGAATTCTCATATGTCAAATTTAAATATGCTTATGCATCCCTGCCGAAACTTATCATGCTGGACAGTGAGGGTAATGAAAAGGAAACCATAAGGTCAGTTCTAAGAACGCTTCTTTAATTTTTTTTGTGCATCTTGAACTTTTTTTGAGTGCATAATAATATTGAGATCTTACTACATTATATAATATTGCTCGATGTAAAGCCGATTGCTTAATTAGTAAAATATCTCAGAATGAGGTTTCAAAACTTGTCCAAACTAAACTTGCTAATACACGAACATGAGAGGATTCAAAGCCGTAGTTTGCTCTTGCATATTGTGCATTTTCCATCACTTTTTTCATATGCTTTCTTGCAAGAATTGAAGTGTCAGTTGCTCTCTTCATGATGCCCAACCATTGGAATGTACTATGTACTGGCACTGATGTTGTGCATGTGTCCTACCATGCACCATCACTGACTCTGTGCTGAGTTATATGTTGGCATGACGTGTGTCCCATGCCTCATCAACCTTGACACAGTAAACTCTGGCTGGGTGGCTGGTAAACCCACCCTTAGCACAGATCTGACACATGGTTTCTTTACTTTCCTGCCCTAGGTTTTGCAATCTCTACTCAACATTCCACTTAAGTCTAACTTCACCAATCTGAAGACTATAGGTACTAAAGTCTGTGTAATTTAATCTTCTGAAGAGGGATCGTCTCAAAGATTATTAGTCTTGATTTAAGTTGGGGGTACCTTGTGTCTATTATGATGGTATTGACACGGTCATTCTTGTTGTTGTACTACAAAAGAGGAAGAAAATTTAATGTGTGGTTTCTTAATGTGACTGATCATAATCATTAATGGCACTAGGAAAGGCTAGACTAGAAGGGTAGACAAGAGTTACTGCAATATGCTTTCTACTAATATTTTGCGGTGGTGTGTTCTCCCCTACTGTCAAAGAAGCTATTATAATTGGTATAAATTGCTTTTAATCTAGAACAGTACCCATTTATCTGACAGGAAATGTATCATCATTGACTAACCGGTTTAAGTCAATCCGAAAGTGCAATTTGGTTCCCTGTTTTATATTTTTACTTGCCTTATTGGGAGCCTTACAGTTTTCCATTAAGCCAAAAAAACTATTGGAACCGAAGTCCTTACGTCCAAACCCACTTCAGTGGTTTCATGAGTATCTCCAAAACTCCAGGTTATTGCTGATTTTTTTTTGGCTAGATGAAAGGTATGATGTTTATTTCTCCTGTGCATTAACAGAATCGACAACTGGAAACGTGAACACATTCGGCAATTTTTAAAAGAAAAGGTGAAGCCTGGCGTATCTGTAAGCTGAAGGTTCCATATCCCGGAGTTTTGGCATTGACGGAAGGACATACGATGGGTTTACAGCTCTCTCAGTGTCAACAATTACATAAGATTTATTGCATATTTCCACTATAAGAGTAAGAGTGGCACCGGTAACTACATCAGTCATTTTTTGCTGTTTTCTTTTTTGTGTGTGTAGTAATCAACATCTTCCAAATCTGCAATGCATTTTATTCAGTATTCATGAGTATCATACGCATCCTATGAGCTATCATTTGTATACTAATGTTCAGAAACATATGCTTCCAGGTTGTAATTCTAATTCTAGGATGATTAAAGCAGCACCGTAGCAGGATGCTCTTTTTAATTTAATCTATTTTGATTGGACTGCTAACCCAGATGTTGATAATTTTAATTTTTTTTTTTTTTTGTTGGATAAAATCTTGCTGGCTTGTTAATAAATTTAGTTCTAATTTTAGAATAATGGATGCATATGTTAAGATGGCTGTGGTAACACAGAGGAAATAATATTACAATATTTATTTTTGTACTCTTGCCCGTGCTTGATGTGGCATTCTACACTCGTTGATCCAAAATATTTGGGTGATGGAAGCCTAATTGGAGAAGCAGGGAAAGAATTACATGGGAATTACTATCAATCAGTGGGGCCAAAGTCATGGCTTTCATGACCTATAACTAAATCCATCACTTTCATTTAAACCTGAGCATTTTATGTATTTAGCAAATAAATCATGTCAACAATTAAATCGGGTATGGAGAAAGCAACTCTTAATTTAGATCATGGATTTAGAAAGCAAGTTTTTTCTTTCTATAGGTTAGTGGCAAAGACGGACTTCTATCCCAAAGCCTTTCTAATATGTAGTCAATATCTAAATTATATTTGAACCCTCATCTTTAGTCAAGTTCTTTAACTGATATTTTCACAAATTTATTGGATGAAATTTAAATCCTCATCTATTATTAAGTTAGATGAAAATAAATTATTGAATGTAATTTTGAGCCATCAATCTCGAGTATAATCTTCTATTTCATCCAACACTAATCCACATGGCAAGTTGTTCCTTCAAATCTTAAGCTAGAGAGAGGCAATCACTTTGGACAACTTGAATATCAAACCTGATTTATGAGCATCTATCTTTATGCCAAGATCAAAACACACACCTAGAGATCAAAAGAGTCTCATTTACTCCAAATAGTTCAAATAATAGTGCATGTGAGTAGAAAATGTTCAAGTCCCCCAGCAATATTACAAAATGTGCTAATATTTGTGAGATTGAATCAGGTTGCTGCATAAAGGTTTCGCATTGAGCATAACAGACATTGGAGGATATTGCATTTCAAGAAAATTGTTGAACAAACCCACTTCTGGGATGTGGCAGGACAAATGCACAACCAAAAGACGATGAAAGTTTCATATTTACATTTCCATAAGGGATTTGTTGTTCGATATCTTAACACAACCAATGCATTCACATTGGAACACAAATCACATTCTTTCCCACTCCCAGACCATCAATCTTTTTTGATGATTTCATAACCTGCCAATCAAGGTGGAGAAGAAAAAGGAGATGAGATTCATAGCTCTAAAAACAATGAGAGATCTCCTTTTGATGCATGTTGCGTGAAACAAGTTGATTCACCACAAACTCCTAGACCTGCAAGCAAATAATAAGGCGGCACATTCACTCTCTAGAAAAACCAGTGGATAAGAGCAACACTATCAGTAAATCCAGATTCCATAAGAGTTGCAGTCTAAACCATTTTACACCACCTCCACTTTGTAAATCTCAATGATTAACCTTGTTTAGATGTCATTTCCTCAAAGTAATTTTCCAGAATTAACATGTCATTGGTTTAGTGATTGCACACCACTAGTACCATCCGCGTTATTTGGATTTGCAGGAATGCTCTTCTACTCATGTATGAACACTGCCAAGTTTACATTTTCCTCCATGCATAACAACAGCAATTTGGTCAATGGCCTGGCTTGCATTAAATGAAACAAGTACTTAACCCATGTCATTTAAGCATCATACAAGTCAAATGAATGGGGCTATACTTGTGAATATCTGAAAAGTAGGAGCCTGGATGGTACTAATTCAGAATCTAAATTGAGGAATACGTAGGTATTCTCAGGTGTATATACTTACCGAAAAAAAATCCAGTGCTTTAAAACTTACACCGTAAGGCTTATCAATATACTGAGAGGTATACATTTATCCAGAAAATCCAGTGATTTATAAATAATAATAACATAAAAGCATCAGTCATCTTTGATGTGCTAGTACCATGCTAGTTCCAGTGCAAAAGAGTATATATGCCAGCTGGACAGTATGGGTGAGACCCTATGTCATACATTGCAAACCTATCACATTGCTAAATACATGTTGACCCACCCTTGACATGGCAAAAGAGTGGACATACTACGACCAATATTTCTCGACACAGCAAATTTTCCAGAAAAGAACTTCAACATATGTAAAGCATACCTGCCGCCTCCTACGGCTTTGTATAAAGTAGCAGGAACGTGCGATCACATAGCACGGTAGGAAAAAGCCAACGAACTGGAGAGATACCTGCAAGTAAATGACCAAATATTTTAGATTTCTCAAGCAAAAAATCTAACATCAAGGGGATAAGAAACCATAATAAACATTTGAATTGCACTCATGACATAACTTGCACCAACACAGATCTTACCTCAATGGCACCATATTTTGCATGGTCAGATAACTCATCCCAAATGATCTTCTCACTTATTATTTATAGCATCTTGCTCATGTACGGTAGGTGGCACTCATGGGAAACAAAAATAGAACCATAACCTATTTCCTAGTGCACATGAACAGAAGAACTACCATTCCAAACACTGCAAGGCAAACTTCACTGCAACTCTACTTTGAGGAAATAAAATATATAAATTATTTTTTTCAGTTTCCATAAGGAATATGTAGGGGATGGACTTTAGACTGTTATCTACATAGGATTCATCCTACTAGAAATTATTCTAGTTGGGGGGGAGAAAGGAAGTGAGCAATGTGATTCTTCATGTTAAGAGACACATTGGCATTAAGTTCTATAATATAACATTGATATTTCAAAAGATAGAAAAAAAAGTTCTTACATTGAACAATGCTGATATGTCCTGCATCAATCCAACTTCCCTCGATGAATTTAAAATTTGTCGAACAAGCAATAAAAGCATCAACTGTAAAATACCACAAACCAATTTAACTTCCATATTTCATAGCTACAAGTAAAATATACTTTCTGTAATACAACAATAGTGCATACAATTAGAGCAACAGTGCGGCAACAGGCAATTCCACTAGCACTTGCGGCTGCATAATCCTCATATTCTGCATTTAGTAACTCCTGCTCTGCAGCAGTTATGGCGAGAAAATGGGAATCACGAAGATCAAACCGCGAACCCCAACTTTGCCTGACAGAAAAAAAAAAGGATTAGGCTCGTGATTGAAGAATCATGAAAAAATAATAATAAGTTGGTTGCCAAACAAGCGCATTCAAATAATAAGGCTGTAATTCTTCAACTCAAACAGCAGGCTTTCTGATCACATAATATGGTGCTTGGATGTATGTAAGATGGAGGTACAACATGAATTTTACTGCAGTCACCCAAATCCAATTATAATGTAACAACTCAATTAAGAACTTAACAATCTTCTCTCTTGCACTAGACGTGGTCATGATGCCCTTAAGCTTACAATATTCACCAGACATCTCCAGGCTAAAACCAACAATAAAAATAAAAAGAACAGTACAAAAAAGAATGGAGGCACTGCCACCAATAGAAGACACTTCTGTCAGAATTGAAATAGTCTAACAGCCAAAGACCATGGTAGACCAAAACAGCATGTTGCAAGTAAAAAATTCATTTACCTACAACATAATATAATTCAACTAAAATTTATATAAAACTACAGAGTGCAGCTACCAAAATTAAGTAGATACTTTGATGTAAATTGTCACTAATCATTGGGATCGTGTTGCTCCATGAGAAAGTAAAAGATCAGTGTCAATCAACACCATATAGAAAGTTTAATAGCCAGATCTTCTTATTCAGGAAAATGATCTTGCTTTTAGTTTGTGAAGAATCTTGTCATGAAGACTCTTGTATACCCTTCATGCCTGGTTAACTGCATATAGAAGTCTTAGCAAGAAAACTTTGTAAACTCTTTTTGTGGGCAAAAAATTACAAGTTATCTGTTGCAACATAATATCAGTTATTTGCCATAGACAAGATAATTCATAGTAGGTGCTGAAAGCCACACATTGATTCTGTGACTTCAAAAAATTCATCTGATTTTGCATGGCTTAATACTCTGACAAAAAAAAATTAAAAAAATGAGATCATTGTCAAGAAGTACCTGATGTCAATGGCAATTACATCGGGACTGGGTCTGCTTGGGGGAACAGAATAATTTGGGGCAAAAACCTGTAACAGCAAGCATTCCAGTAAATGCTTTAACAGCCAAAAAAGAGAAAAATAATATGATGATATAAAGTAAGCAAGACAAATACCACTTATCAAGGTAACCACTTGGCAAGACAAATACCACTACTTTGTGCCTTCTAAACAAGATGAACCTTTATGACCACTCATAAATATTTGTTTAACCAAAAGAAGAATGTCATCATGATCATCAGGTACTAGTCACATATGAATCAATATCCTAAAGTATGCATGCTTACAGTTACAGTCATTAGCCTTCTTGTTATTTGGCTGGCTCATATACAGAAATACTTATATGCAGTTTGACTCTGTCATCAAAAGCCTTCCCTAGCGAAAGCATATACCTTTTTGTGAAAGAATACCATTTTGGGTATTAATGAAATCTCATAGTAGGAATGACAAACAATGTTTCCTCCATTATGCAGTTTGCAGTGAAAAGCAAATGTTTGACACAGGATAGAGTTGCAGATAGGTGTTGGAAGCAACCCAAAATTGTGATTTGTTAGATTGAAATTGAAAGGGGAAGCAGGTCCAGGTTGGACTTGCTGTGAAGATAATCAACATAGCCTGAGTTTGCACAAGTGTCTGTTGGAAATAGCCAACCGTAGGAAGCCTAGCTACATCTAAGTTTTCATTTTTTATTTCTCTCTGAAAAAGGAGAGAGAGAGAGAAGAGGAGGAGGATGGAGATCAGCATCTTGAAGCCCAACCTGGTTGCAGATTTCACAAGTGATATTCCCTTTCTTATTGCACCATTTCTGAATACATTTCCTGTGGGCAAACTGCAAGCAAAAACCAAATAACAAGTCAACCAACAATTGTCATTGTAATCATACTTGACCATGATATGAAACAAAAGAATATTTACAAAACCTACTTCCCAGAAGCTCACAAGATTGAACAATAATAAAAAAAAATGACCACCTTGAAACAAAAGCTCCATTCAAAGGTAGATAAAGAAGAATAAAACACAGGAGAGATAGAACGTCAATTGTCTCAGTTAAAAGAAGGCATGATATCACTATACTGAGAGTTTGTTTCATCAAAAGAAATTACTGAGAGTTGGCGGATTGCAAAGGAACCTGATAACCCACTTAATATGACAAATACATTAGAATGCTATACAGTTAGTATTAAATCGATGCACGCAGTGAACAATAATGACTAACGTAACCTTTTATTAGAGACAGAGCTGCTTTACAAAGTATATGGATAACTATCAATCTCCAAGTAGCTCATTTTGCTAATAACACAAATAACCGATCTTGGTCCATCTAAGTAAAATCAAGGTCATAAATTGTTAACGTTCTTTGGCATTTCCTTCAAAAAATTTCTGTAACACGGCTTCTGCACGACGGACAACTCTCCTTGCATGACGTATGAACTTTTTTTGTGTGCCAGCCTTTCGTAACTTTTCTAGTATACTTGGTACATCATGTTCCAGTCCTAGTAAACTTACTTTCAACAACCATTTTGTATTTTTTTCCTCAGGTAATGAATGCTATAGGGTTCTGCAACACTTAGCCAATCATCCTCCAGAACCCTGTTCCTCTCACAATGACTGCGCTAGTGATGTTTCCCTCAACAGAGTTCTGGTGGGAAAAAAATATGGACAGCCTTGGGGACCTTACAGCTTTCTGTTGTCTAAAACATATGAACACCAACATAAAACTGAATTCCAAAGACGAGCATGTTCTATACATATGAAAAACGAAAACATTGACAGCAGTGCCATGGGTTGCAATCACCCAAAACCTCTGCTTGTCCGCAGAGATGTCGAACGCCAATATACATAAAGCTATGATGCATGTGTAGATACAACCTCTAAAAGTATTAGAAGGGGTGGGTTGAAAGATCATGTCTTTCAGATTTACCCCCTCCATACGAAAAACGTTACACACCATCTACATGTATAACAAATACAAATACAAATAAGCTTCACAAGAACCAAAATTATTACCTCCGTAAACATTTTGGAAAAAAAGTTAAATGGAAACCTTATGTCGCACTTTACCTCAATGAAAAAAGCGTCAGATATCTACACATTTCATTTTAAACGATATCTACAAATTTTGGAAAAAAAAGATAAAGATCTCATACATTGCAATCAATATCAGCACTGAAACGGATGGCAAAACTTTCATAAAAATATCATATGCAAGTAGGACATGAAGCATAAGGAGATATCATATAACATTCCAAAGAAGTTTTGAGGACTTTACAGTTACAACAGAAAAGCCAAGCATCCTTAGCATGTGTAAAAACAAACAGCAACCAAGATTTCTACAAGCAAAAACATAAAATAAAAACTCAAAAATGGGAGAGGAAAAAAAGGAAACCCCTTTGAACAGAAACCTTCCTTCATCGTTAGCTCGGAAGAAAACTCAAAGAATTTTTAATTAAATGGTTTCAGAAAACAATGTTTAGGAGGAAATAAGATTTGCGACAACGAGAAGCAAATGTCATTTAGGAATGGTAGGAGGGAAGAGAGAGGGGGAGAAGGGGAAGACCTTGAGGGTTCCATTACAAGCGCAAGGGGTTTCCATGTCGCACTCGTCCCCTTCCTCCTGGCATATTCTGCACTCGATCATCTCACCTCCCTTCTTCTTGTGACCGGCGACGGCCGTCCTGCTTACCGAGCAACCCTCCACCGTCCCGCCGTCCGTCTGAGGAGAACCGCCGGGATTCACGGGCTCGAAGCACGCCGTGGAGGCGATGATCCCGTCGACGCAGACCATGAAATGCCCTACCATCTCTCCTTCTGGTTCTTCTACAATCCTCTGTTCCGGACACGAGAACAGAGGAGAAAGCAAACAAAACGTGAGATAAAAAGATGATCTTTTCAATAAAGAGCACAATCGGAAAAACACAAACAATAAGAAACTAAAATACCTAATTACCCCTCCGCTCACTAATCTGATGTGACGGTATTACCCTTACCTAAACGAACTTTTTTCTAACAAAAATTTCCAAGACATAATGAGTCATTGAAATATTTTAAATTAAGATATTAAAATTTGAACATTATGTTGGTGAGAAATAGCTTATCTTTTTGTCTCCAAATTAAGATTTAAATCTAGCAGTTAAAAAAAATTCTGACATTGTTTATTTTAGTATTTGTTAGAATCTACTACAAACAACACATGTTTTTGCAAGATAAAGAGAGGTAATAATATTACATATAAAAAAATAATATATTTTATATTTAATAATTTGTTAATCCTAATTTATATTTTTTTTAACAGAAACATCATAAATGTAAAATCTAATGGGAAAAGCACTCCACCAAAAACCAATTGAGGCTAATATTTTCTTTTTATTAAATTTTAATGTTTTTGTTTACATGAATAACATAGGATTTATGGGAAACATTATCCTCTTAAATTATTTTTTTTCCTCTTATTTAAATTATAAATTGTTGAGAAAAAAATCTGATTTGGTGTGGCCTTCAATGCATGTCTAAGGGTAGGTATGTAAATTGCGAAGGAGAAGAAGGTTATTATGTGGTAACAGCAGGGGCTTAATTGGAGTCCAGGGAGCCTTTACTGGGATGGGAAGTGGGAGATGCCGCCATAATGACACCAATCTGTGTAAATATTGGAACCAGAGACAGGGAATTGGGAATGACCAAGAGCTCTTCTCCTCTCTCCTCTCTCCTCTCTCCTCTCTCCTCTCTCATTGGTGGAGTGGGTGGGTGGTACACTGGGTGTGGCTCAGTGAATTCCATGGTTGTCCTCCTCACTACCACCTGGTTGTCAATCTCCTCTTTTTCTGCCTCTGTTGAAGAAGGGTTTTGTTAGAGGATAACATGATTGGCAAAATAAGTTAGCTAATAATAAGACATCATTAATTAACATGTATCAAAATGATCCAATGCTACCCCCACAGAAAAACTTACCTGATTTGATTGTCACACCCATGCTCAGTTTCCAAGGTTATCCAGAGAGCAATCTGAAGACAATATATGGCAGGAATGAAATCTTATCTGAGTCGGGTCATTTGGAGACAATTCATATTATAGTCAACTGCTATGTACCTTAGTCATGTTTCTCCAACTCTGAAGAAAGCAACACCTAAGATGATCATGACATTAAGCCTTTAAACTGCATTATCCAAAAGAAAATGTATCAGCAGTCACATGATTAGGAATCATTGAGAGGACACTTAAGATTAAGCTGGCATTTCTTTATTAATCCATATATAATAATACCATTTGGTGCTACATGCCTGATGGATAATAAACTATGAGCATGGAATATGGCAAAGTTGGTAAGGAAGAAGAAAATTATGTGTCTCAGAAAAACTGGGATCTGTCAGAATTTGTTGGAGAGGGAAGTCTTAAATTTGGAGCTCCATTTCACAGTTGCTGTTCAGAACTCTCCCTTAATAAAGGAAGTGATTTATTGTGTGCTAACTTTTTTATTTTCTGATGAGATAGTTGTTGGTGTGATGAATAAAGGCAGACGTGAGGAAGAGGGAGACTTGGGTAAGTGGAGGACCAAATTAGTATACTATGGGCAGTATAGCAACAGGAGGAGGGACAAGGTGGATAAGATAGAAGGTGGTGGGGCTAAGAAGATATCATATGAGTCACATAAAATAAATATACTGTTTGTGAGCCTATTGTAGGCCCAAGGCAGAGAAAAATCAGTGTTCACAAGCTTTCCAAGGGTCATGAAAGGGATGTGTTACCTTCACAGTGGCTATTTATTGTGCAAGGATGAATCACCCACTGGTCCTAGAAATGGAACCCACAACCACATTGAGTCAAAAAAATAAAACATAATTTATCATATACAATTTACATGAATTGATGTAGAGTGAATTTTTAGATCCATGACACAATTCCACAACATCACATTTGCTATGGCATGGAGAAGCAAAAAGAGGTGGTATTTGACATTACTGTGGTTGGTAATTACTTTGATTTTTTAAAGTGAAAACTTATAAACACTAGAAATTAGTCATGTTTGGCAACCTTGTCTTTGTTTGAAAGTACTGCAAAAGAAATAGAAGTAGAAACTTTCAACTTTTGAAACTTTAAGAAAAAGAGAGTATATAAGAAAAAGAGAGTATACCACTGTCACCACCTAATCCATATTAGAGAAAGAAGTTGAAACCTTGTTGATAACCAGCATGATAAGAAATAAAATTTGAGACGGATGGTGGTGACAAAAAAAGAACATTAGAACTGTTTATGACATTTAGTCTACAGACAATAAAAACATAAATTGCACCTATTTCAAGAAAATGAAGAAAAGGAAAATGTTCAGTGAATTTTGTGTCTCAATTATTTGGGTAATATCTCTAGTTACATCAAATGAAATCCATTTAGTTTAATGTCAACTCCTCCTTCCTTTCCATTGTTTCAAAAAAATCCAAAGAGCTTGAGGGGGAAAGAATGGCCACTATGGCAACATTGCATCCCCAAAAGTTCAACCACTGGAGCTCGAAAGCCCCACATTTAATTGGTTGGCTGCTCTTTTGATGGTCCATCAAGAAGCCCAAGGTCTCATGTGAGACCCCACCACATTGCAATTATTCATGATAAGGATACACCATTTGAGCCCCACCACCATAAAAGCAATTAAGAACTAAAAAAGACCAAACAACAAAACAATCATTTCCTTACCCATTCCTAACCTACTAAACTAAAGAATATGAAGTACTCAAGTATCAACTCTAATAATTGTATTTGTTAAATCTCCTGTAATCTAGAGATAATTAAAGTTGGAACTAAAATATTTGGATATCTTCAATTGTCATTGTTTTATTTTTTTTAGTGAATGGATACCTTGATATCATGGTAAGGTTACATCCAAATTTATCAGGGCTCCAAAGCCCCATATTTATGAAAACATTATGCAATAAATCATCTTTTTCTAGTTAGCTGGTATTTTATATTGTTCTAATTAAGATAACACAAAACACTTACATCTTAAATTCGCAAGAGAGATGTGACATCTGTCCTCTGGGGTTGTCATGTTTCACTCCTCAGATATGCATGGTTGCACCTGGAGAAGAGGAAAAAGAGTTGAACTTAGAAGAAAGAAACTATAAACATAGCCGAGATGTAGCATCCCCTAAAGGTAGAATCTAGTGTTTGAAAGCTTTGTAAGAACAATTATTCTAATCAGGATCCACCGCTTGATGGTAGAACATATTAGCATCTGGAAATATATGTCATCAACAGCATTTGATTAGTCAGTTGTTCTACCTGCAGTATAATTCAAGTAACTAAAATTTCATCTTAATTACAAAGCATGGGGAATACATTGAAACTGTAAGATTTTAGGAAAAAATTAGCCCTTCTTGCTTATGCCCTCCGTGTGATATATATGTGAACTGACTTCCACAAATTTGACTTCTCTTATTGGCTATGGAATCAATGTCTTCCATGAATGGGTGGAGAGCATGTGAGGCCTCTGCAAAGACATGCAGTACAAGAACATATTTCATGAACAAGAAAACCTGTACAAACATCAAGAACTAGCTATTATCCATCATTCTTTCAAAAAGCGACATCATAAAAAGTGGTTTCCAAACTCAATACAAAATTTTGCTTTGATACATCATTGAGATTGGTAAGAGCAGGGTACCAGCTACTAAGAAGGAAAATACAAATAAAGCATTTTGGAAAATTGGTATGCACATGAATCCTTGTGCATGACTAAGGAGAGTTTGAGCTGGTGGTTTCATGATCTAAATTTTGAACATCAACACAGCACTTGATCCAAATTCACTTCCTGGAGTAAAAGCTGCTTCAAGCTCTTCAGTGGTCTAAGTCATCTTAAACTGACTTTTCACCACATGTTTTCCTAGTTTTATTCACACGTTACAACAATTTCAGCAATGAAGAATATGAAAATCTCAATGTAGAATGTAGCAAATCTAACTTTAAGAACATTTATAAAGGTAATGGTAATTGGTATGGATTTAAGGTCAAATTTCTAAACCAGATGAAGGAAAAGAATTCTATAATGGAGTAAAAGGATCCAAGGAGGTGACCTCTAATAAGTATAAAGCTTCATGTTGGTATAACAATAGCAAATGCTTGAGCCCTTTTCCAAGTAACAAGATCGTAAAAAATACACTATATATACATACATATCATGATAAGAAACTTTATAGTAATCATTATTATGAAATATGATCAAAATCTTTTTAATTTAATAGCATCTTCTCTACACCTTTGCTAATGAAAACTCAAAGGGCTTGAAAAAAGGGCCACTATGGAAACACTGAAAACCTAAAAGTTAGATCACTGAAATGTGAAAGCCCCACATATTTTGGTAGGTTGTTCTTCTGTTGGTCCGTAAAGAAACCGAATGTCTCATTTGAGGCCGACCACAGTGCAATTATTAATGTACCAAGTTCATGGAGCAACCACCAAAGTGACCTTAGCTCTGATGGCCAGTACAGAGAAATGACTAGGAGCAAATCAGGAAGGAGAGTAAATATTCGTGCAATCACTGCATACATCATTTCTATGATTTCATCTCCATCACTTTGCCAACATCCAAGCACAGCTTGTTCCAATACAAATTGAACCGACAGTTCTCGATGCTGATCCAGATCAGACTCCATCAAGAATTGAAACCAACCAATTGGCTTCTTCATAATAACAAAATGGAAGAGAGAATGGAAACAAGTGAGATATTCTAACAGAAAAAGCTGGTCACATTAATTTGAAAGATCGATGACAGAACAAACCGTTTGTATCCCCATTATGCCTATCACGAGACCAAGATTTCTCTTTTAACAACAAGCTAAGGAAACAAGAAACTTAATGCTACTAAAAACTAGCGTTTTCGGACAAAAAAGAAATCAAACTCATCTAAATCCTCTTATCAAAACAACATAGTTCTAGAATCCAGGAAATAAAAAGAATACTTTCTGAAAGAGAGACTGATTTCGTTGAAGCGGAAGCCTCGTGCTGGCCGTATTCGATGTCACTAACGCCGGAACTCCCCTCGGACGTTTCGATAACGACTAAACCGTCAAAAGAACCCTAATGTTCTTCGAACGCCGGGAGCGTTCGTTGGCGTCCATCGGCTGAGGCAGTTGACGGAAATGTCCTCTTTATTGTATTTAATTACGAGAAAGCCTTTTGTCATGACAGATTGCCACGTGGTACCCTTTAAATGGTTCTGGCGGAACACCGAGAAGAAATCTACAAAAGCCAGAGTTCGGGTTTCCGATAGGGTTTTGGGTTTGATCTCCGTGGAAAGGGGGGAACGAAATGGAGTTAGCCATTAGAACTTCATGCATTGGACTGAATCCGGAGGTAACGAAAGCTGCCAGAACTCAATTCTTTTTTTGTAATAACTAATTATTAGATCATCAACAAGTACTTCGATCTGTTTCTTTTCTGGAACATTAGTTTGTTCCTTTTGTTGCTTGCAAAGTCTTATATGAGGCATGAAATCAGTTTCGGTTCGGCTTGTGTATCGCAATTCCTCCTTTTTAAGTCCTGTGGAGGATAGAGATCAAGCAATTGTTCCCCTTTGAGCAATTTCATTGGTGTGCTTATGAAACAATTCACTAAAGGATTCTACTTATGTAAGAAATTTCATAGATGTGATTATTCTGGCTCTTTGCATCATTGGTTAACCTATAATTTTCAGCATTTTAATTCTTGGACACGGTATATGGAAATATGTACATCCTTTATCCTCACAAATAAATGAGATGCTAGACTCCTAACATTGGTCTGTGATTGTATCTCTTCGCAGATAATTATTCAAAAGCAAAGAATAAACCAGTGTGCTGTATTACCATTCTCTCGGAGAATGCAGTCATCAATTCATATGAAAAATGTTACTCGAGAAAATTTGAGAAGGTACCGATATTTATATGATTTAGTTCATGCTGTTCCAGAAGAAGTATATTGTTTTTGCATAATTCTTCTGTCTTTTCTTTTTCTATTGCCCTTGTTTTGTTGTTTTTATATTTTTGCTAATACTCCCTTAAGTAAAAGTTCCACCCAATTGGGGTCTAGGTCTGAAAATGAAGGTTCCCGTAGGACTATAGAATATATTTTGATGAGAAATCTTTATTAGGGTTTATAGAATATATCTCCATGTACTTTTGAACTTCATAAAATTCTTGTATATTTCATTTGACAACAATGTATTGAATCTACATGTACTAAGTTCTGCTTCGCATCCACTTTCTTTCTCATATTAAAAAAAAAATACTTTTGTTCCTCAGAATTAATAACTATGTCAGAGTCATAGTGGCAATAGAATAGTTCTGTTGTATCCTGCTTCTCCAACTGTCCTGCTTTCCCCTCCTAATTACTTGTGCTCTAGTTCCATCGACTTCTTTTATTTTAAAGAAAACACACATGCAAATATCACCGTTGCCTCTCCATGCATCCTTTTTGTTTCTAACTGCAACAAATGACATAGCCAGAGTTACACCCTTATTAAAAAATTCCAGATCTATGCAGGGATGGCTACAAAAGTATTGATGCAATTCAAGCAATATCTTCAGGTAGAATTCTATGCTACTTCTTTTACCATTCAGCATACTTGCAATAACCTATTTTCCATATTTGAAATGCAGATCTTGAAAATCTTGGTAATTCCATGGCTCCTTTTCGAGACTTCACTGTTTCTGTTAACTATTCAGATGATAGAGAGATAAAGGTAAAAGTCACTAATATGTTTTGTCTGTTTCATGTTTGAATGTTTGATAATAAATTTTCTGATACTTATGGATTGATCTTGAAGATTGTTAATTGCATGTTATTTGACATTCACTATTGACTAGGTATTTCCTTGAAGCTTTGGCATAATTCTTGAGAGCATACAAACTTAAAATTTGTGGCATAACCTTGGATGCAGATTAGGGTTGATGTATCTGGCACTAGAACTCAGGCCATCTTTGATGATGTGTTTTCCAAATTAATTGCTGCTGCACAGCCAATTCCTGGTTTTCGGAGAGTGAAAGGAGGTGAATCTGATATCACATTTTGAATTTGTTGAATACTTACAATACATTCACACTAGCATATTTATTCATGACAAGCATTTCTCCACAGTTTCAAGCTGCATGGTTTGTTGAATGGCATGTCACAAAAGGCTTTTTTTGCGATTATTTTGGTTCAGTAGATCAGCTGCTTACCTCTTTTTCCCTTCATTGTGCTCAATTCAGAGAACTGTCACCAGTTTTTAAATAACAATCATACCACCCTTATTATGCCAAACTAACTCTTTTTTCAGTCATTCTACCTCTACTAGTAACTTCAATACGCATTGGCTCACCTCTTTTACATTGCATTTATGTGTGATCCTTGGTTTGTGGGAAATGATGATATCAACTTTTATATCTTTTCCATTTTTACACTCAATTATTATCGTCTATAACTTTTAGAACTTCAGTAGCATTCATTACTTAATGCTATCATCTTACAGAATGCTATCTTTTTTGTTGCTTTATCTGCACTATTTAAGTGTTGATCAAGATGTCCTTCACAGAATAAACTGACTTGTATTCTTGTTGGTTCCCATTGTTCATGACCGGTGGAAAAATTCTTGGATGTATCAGGGAAGACTCCTGATGTAAGTTTTACTGCTTATGTCATACTTTTATTGTTATGCAAGTTGCATTAGTCCGGTTACCCAGTAAAATGTACTCTTCTGGACATTAGAATGTCACTTGGAATGTAGGTGATTGATTTAAAATGGCTTCAGAAATATATGAAGCCATCTGATTTTCACAATCTGTTGTTAGTAGACCTCATCAATTCTCCATTGGAAAAACAGATGCTCTTCATAAATTCAATGCTGTGACACAATTTTTGATTAGAAAGATCTAGACTTTATCAAAGAGGTCTTACTCAAAAGTGTCCAGACAACTAGTGTGTGGTTTTGACTGCCTTTTGTGAGTCAAATGGAAAGCTTTTGTGCTCATAATGCAGCACTCTGTGAAAGCATCAGGATGCTTCTGTTTATAATATGTCTACTGACAGATTGTTGCTTCTGACTTGGTAATTTTTACATCCAATTCTCTGGTGAAGTGTAAAACCTCCCTAAACTGGTTGATAATCTGGGTAAGAATCGACAAGGTTTTGGATAGCCATGTTGATGGATCTTTTACCATTCCCCCACACTGGCTATGCTTTAAGTTCAAACCTGCATTGAAGTGTTTGAGTCACGCAGGCAACTACGTCTGCGTGACTCAAACACTTGAAGGTGGCTACATCAACAGAGAGGAATGAATAAAACCTTGCAGGTCTGGTAATTTGCTGACTACTGATCTGAGTTGTTATAATTTCAATCATATGGCCAGGTACAAGAGACCTTGTTTGGTAAAATTAAACACCCACAAAGACCGAGGAACTTCACATAGGAAATGTGCTTTTCCTAGACCATCTGAATTCTTGTTATTTTTTATTACCTGAAATTTTACTAGTTCCATGAATAGAGAAGGCCAAAACAAAGCGTAGACTAAAGCATGAAGCAGTTTCCTTTCAGTAATCCGCTTTTCCTCTTATTAAATAAGATCTAGCTATATATTATAGGTACAACACTGCAGAATTTGTCAAAGTGACTCGATAGTTTCGATGGTCTTCCTGTCTTCCTGTCCAATTGATTTTAGCTGAGTTGTTAATTTTACTGGCAGCCACATATTATGTGAATTTCCTGAGGTTCTCCGGCAAATTTGTTTCTGAACTTTTTACTGAGTTTTAGATTGGCCAATGTACATTTACACTAGCTAGAAGCTGAAAATTGCTTTGGGATAGGTGAATGTGCTGTTGTAGTAGGTTTCTTATGTTGGCTAGAAGCTGAAAATAGGATTATTTTTTTTCTGACATCTGAGTTTAGTGCAGTTATTTACATTATCATATGAATGGTGATGATTTTCAATATTGTACTCTTTAATTGTAGATACCAAAAGATATTCTCCTGCACATCATTGGGCCATCAAAAGTTAACAAGCACTGTATCAAGAAAATCATCAATGCTACGGTCGCTGAATATGTTGAAAAGGTACTTTTATATTAACATGCTGCTAACATGTTTTACATCATTGCAAGTATTCTTAATGGGGTAGACAGTACCAGTAATTTAGAAAGAACAGTATGTTCTTGTCACATTTTTCTTTCGTATAAATATGAAGATTCTGAGACATTTAGAACTTAAAAAGTGATCGCTTTCTGCTCTTCGGTTGTTCCCAATTGTAGGTATACATCATGCTTTTTCTGAATACATGTTACAGGAGAGCTTCAAGGTGACCAAAGATCTTAGAGTTAAGCAGAGCTACGAAGAGCTCGAATCAACATTCCAACCGGGAAATGATTTTGACTTTGATGCAATTTTACAGCTCCAAGAAACTAAAAAATCCAAAAGTTGACATTTCATTTGTAACCTATTGATGAGAGAAGCAAAAGAAGTAAGAGAAGAAGCCTGCAGAGCCTCAGAAGGAAACAAGCTTAATCTAAAAAGTCGAGTCCTCCAAATTTGTAGTGGGTTCTCAGTGTTTAGATAGCGCAGAAACAAAAAATCAATTCAAATTTGATAACATAATTGTTTCTACTGCATATGTAAGGCAATTTGTCAATCTTAAATATTTGTTCCATGAGAGGGAACTATTGCTGGTGCTGTTAATTTTGCTATTAACAAGATTAATCGAATCTAGAAGGCTGAATTCATGGGATGCTCAGCATCATCGGTTTTGCTGTGTGTATCAATCCTTTTTGTCGTTGTTCTCTATCCCTCCCTCCCTTTTATACCCAGGCATAATTCGTGATCGAATCCTATATATATATATATATAGAGAGAGAGAGAGAGAGAGAGAGAGAGAGAGAGAATTAAATGCATGAGGTTCCTCCCAATGTGCGAGGACGAGCTTTACCTCTTTATTTTTTGGAAAGTATTAACAACCTTACCATTGAACTCCGTATAAGAAAAAAGAAAAATATTAAATATCCGAATACTTGGGGAGTAAACGGAGTGTTTCTTCTTCGGATGGGAAAATTAACCCATCCTTTTATCAAGAGAAGAAAAAAAAAGGGTGGGAAAAAAGAAAAGAAAAGAGAAGACTTCTTTACATTTCATGTAATTTCCTTCCTCGAGTCTGCATCATTTTACAGGGAGGGCGTAACGTGATCGAGCTGCTCCGCCGTCACTAATGGCCGGGTCCCTTCGGGCTCGGCCCTGACGGCAGCCTCGCCATCCACGTCGCCACCGTCGCTCTCGCCTTCTCCTGCGTGCTCGGGTACGCCAAGTAGCTCTCGCCGCCGTCGTCGAAGCAGTCCGGCACCGCCCTCGCCGCGTCGACTCCGCCGACGTTGCTCGCGACGACGACCGAGACGAGCAGCGCCATCACCAGCACGCAACTCGTCCGACAACCCATCCCTCGATCCTTCAACTCCTTCACGAAAAGGCTAGCTTGTAATGCTTGTGGTGGTGCGGGCAAGGAGTCGGCTGCATGAGAGGCGTTCATATAGAGATGCTACCTACCGCAATCAAAGTCTCGTCCGAATCAAAGCCTTGACAATTGTGAGGTTTTCTTGTTGACCAAAAAAATTGGTAGTGGTCAAACATGTGCTCGATCGGTGGCGAAGAAGCAGACGGTGGCAGCTGAAGGAGATCTTTGACTCCGCGGTGTGGAACTTTGAAGGCAAACGCGAACCAAAGCTGCTGCATGAAACATACACACAGTCTCGGTCATGCAAGGAGTTGCAAAGTTGCAGGAATTTGGCTTTGGGAGTGCCTTCCCGGCACCTACCTCGGAGGCTGATGCTGATGCGTCTTCAAGATTTTTCTAAGTTCATACTTTTGAACAATGGAAGCGACGAAGACCGAGTAAATTAAATATATTTTGATACAATGATAAGATTACTTCTTTATTATTAGAAACATTAAAATTATAATTTTAGAAGCAGTCTCGATCATGAAGATAGCCTCCGTAAAATACTTCAATAAAAAAAACAGGTTTTACTCATATTATTTTTCTATCGTTTAATAACTTTAATAAATAATAATGATTCGAATGATTCTTCATGTTCAAATAGCTCCTAACGTTTCAAGAAAACTACGACCATGAAATAAATACTTACTAAACACAAGCAATTATGTATCACTTATAATAGACTCTCAGATAGATTCATGAGATCTGTCTAAACTCTCTTTAACTCGTGCTATTACTCCTTAAACTAGATTCAATCTAATTTAGCATCGAAGAAAAGTTTATGGAGTATGTCCTACCGAACTTGCGAAGAAGATGATTTCAAACTTTGGTCTGTGATGTCCGCCGTCGGACAGATAAATTAAAAACTGGTGCGAGTAGTCTGAATTGAGATCGGCATCCCTACGTGTTCTGACATAGGAATTTTCTCCACACAGTTCGTGCAGGAAAACATGGCGATGATGAACACGTTTGCTGCTTTTAATTGAGGTCCGAGACGTGTGCATGTAGTACTTTCGGTCAAAAACTATATATATATATATATATATATATATATATATATATATATATATATATATATATATATATATATATATATATATATGGACAAATATAAGACAGTCAATGATATATAATTCTGTTCTCACACCAAAAAGTCCTAAGCACGATATTTGAGGCACCGATATTGGAGTCAAACATCACGACTATGGTTCACCGTATGATATTTTAATTATCAACTGACACATTTTTTTTTTTCTAATTTTTTTTTTCTTCTTATTAACCGTTAACGATCGTTAAATAGAATTCGATTGTGTGATACTTAAGGCGGTTCTAAGTTAACCATGGTTCGAGTTTAAAAAATGTTATGAATTTGATGTCATTTGACAAACTGTGTCAATGTCGATGCAAAGTAGCCCTCACCTCATCCACAACAGTCATCCATTGCCCCTAGTGGCATTGTCGTTCGTTACCACTAATGTTATCCGTCACCGTCAAGTGAAATATTAAAATTATTTTTTTATTTTTATTTTTTATATTTTTATTAATAAAACTGACGATGTTATGATAAATTAACCTAGATATTTCACTTGCCAAATTATAACTATATGAATATTAATATAATTTTTTTAGGTATAAGGATAGAAACACTAAAATTAGAAGTAATATATAATTAGCCCGAGTGTACATATAAGGGACTTTTACAATATGATATTTAATCATCTGATTGAGGTGGAGATTAATGGTTGGAAGGATTAGTGGATTGGGCCACATCTGTGGTCGTATAATATTGTATCCGGAAAATATAAAATATAGTTGGTTGAGTCATACATATCTCATGGACTCACTTTTGCAGGGTTGAGCCCATCTCCATATCACCTAAAAGGTGATAAAACATGGCTCGTCCACATCATTAACCGAAACAATAAAATGATCAAAGATCCGAAACAAACGTTATCGGATCGGATCTGGATCGAGTAAGTGGGTAATCGGGAGAGGGGTGAGTTCGGGGACAGATCGAGCCCTCGACTCCAATCGATTCTCCACGCACTCCTTCCTTTATCCGTTCCAAACCCAACGCCCGTCCTTCACTTCACAGCCATGGCTTCTTCCTCCGCGCTTCTTCTTCCCTCAGGTCACCGTCCAATCCCTTCTCCCCTTCTCTCTCTCTCTCTCTCAGTCTCGCACACACGCAGAGATACTGTCTGTTAAAATGCAATAGTTTAGCGACTACAAAGGAATGAGTTCTTGCCGAAAACAGCATAGACTGAATCCTGATTTCGTAAATAGTCACCACAAAATGGTACTTTGTTCTGTTTTTGTTTGACGAGTGCCGCTTGAGAATTCATAGAGTTCTCTTTCAGATTTTGGTGATCTTTTCGGAAGTGGCTTGCTGCTTAGCCTTCGTTTTCGTTATTCTCTCATCCTTTAGCGAGATTCATTATGACCTACGTTGGATGAGTAGTATGTGGGAATTTTTGATCTATTTCCTGTGTTATAGCGACATCAAATGTTTTTATATGGGATATCTGCCATGAGAATGAACTGGAGTAGTAAAAGAAGCCATGTTCATGTTTTTGTTGTGTAATCGTTTAATTTTAGCTTTCAAGAAATTGGAAAAGAAGTACAGTAGAGGAGCATATGACTTACTGCGATGTAGAAACTGATCGATTAAAGAGATCTTATACCATTCATCTTAAGATTACTTGCATGCTTTGGCTTGTTGGCATATGATGCTATCTTGCTCAATAGTCAGAAAGTGTTTTCATGTCATAGATTCTGCAAAATTTTCCTCAGTAGTATGTGATACTTGTGTAGGTCCAAACTTTGTCAAGAAAGCATGGTGTAATCCTCGTATCTTGTCCACCGAGAGGATCCCAATTTTGTGTGTTCATTGTTCGGCCTCAGAGAGCAAACCCAAAACATCAAGTAAGAGAATATACGAGGCTTTCACACTATCTGGTCGACGGACTGTGATTGGAATGGTGTTGGTGACGTCTGTTTTTGGGTTATCCGTTGTTGGTTCCCATGGAGCTGGATTGCCCCCTGAGGAAAAGCCAAGGTTATGCGATGAGGAATGTGAAAAGGAGCTTGAAAATGTATGGTGAGGTTGCATAACACTGAACACAATTTATTGCGTATCCAGATTTTGATGTAAATTTTCTTTAATGCTATTCTTTAAATAGTAATCAAGATTTTGACTGGTGAATATCAAGGTCAGAAATGATGTCATTTCTGAAGATTTGAAATTTTTATGCAGATCAAGAAGACTCACAAAAAGATGTGTAAACTCAATAATTTCTGTTTTGATTTTGAGTAGACGCGCTAAAGTTTTCTGGTTTGTGGAATCATTCATCTGGTATTTGCGTGGTCTGAAACCTTCTCATGTGGACTTCTTATTTATCTTTGTTCCATGTGCTTTAAAGAAATTATTGTTATGGACATCGAAGGGTGTGGTTATACGGTATGCAAGTAGGATTCTCACATGTAGGGGGAGACTGATAGGATATGTAAGAGTGGATAATCTTACCTGTTATTGGCCCATACTATCTGAGAGCAGGGTTAATATACTGGTATTGGCCCATAATTTATCTACTTAAATTTTTGGATTGAGATGGTGACCACTTACTTCACGGATGCCTTTTTTCGGCGAACAAGTCTTTCATGAAAACTAATCATGTTATCGTGAACCTAGTCTACATGGTTTTCTTTCTTAGCTGACAAGGATAGACATGATTTTACAGATTCATTTCCTATGTAAAAACAAGATGAACCATCTCATAAACACTTTCTTACAATTTAGCCTCATTTCATATTTCATAGAAATGTCATTATCCATAACAAGCAAGTGGAAGATCTAAATTTTTGAAGATGCAGCACAACCCATAATTGAAGGAAATAGTTACAGTGAATTTCCTTGCTATTCACGAGCGTGGATTAGTATTATTTCCATCAATGTGGTTTTTCATCCTTCCACCAGTTGTTACACTTCGTAACTTGTTATATCTATTGAAGATAGTCTTGCTCCCTTTACAATTCGTCTGTTTAGTTTCTATCATGTCTACAATTTTGCTGTCGCAACCTGCTTGAAATCTAAGCTATATTCAACTGTTGGAAAGACACTACTGCTGTAATATCAGTGTTAAAGTGTAGAGATACTAGATAAAACTTTCTTATTTATGAATAGGTGATAAACATATTATATTTTCATGCAGATACCTATGGTAACTACAGAATCTGGCCTGCAATATAAGGATATTAAAATTGGAGAAGGTCCGAGCCCACCCATTGGTTTTCAGGTGAGTTCCTGTTTGAGGTTTAATCTATTTTTTAATTTTTTTTTTTGAACATTAGATGCTATCGAATACTTAGCTTATTACTAGAAAAAGTGGATCAGTGGACTGCCACTTTAATAATTCAGTGAGAAGAACATTTTTTTTAAAAAATGCGTTAAATTATAATCACTATAAACGAAAATGATGGCCTAATGCATGAGGCTCCCATCAATCAGTAGCACTGCAAGATATCTGTTGGTAATGCATGTAAGTGCAAATAAGCTCATTCTTAGAAATTTCTAAGAATCTAAATTCTAGTGTATCTTTGCTCTGCTTTACTGCAATTTTTCTTAGTTTTGTTGCATCTGTTGTTTAATCTACTTTATGTGGAACTGCTTTTCATATCCAATATTGCTGAACTGATTCTCCTTGATGAGTTCTTGCATGGGAATTTGGGAAACTGCATCTCAATAGCAGTGTTCTGTTACTTTGTGTGCATGTTCTTGTGTAGTATCTTATTTCTTAGTTTGCTCTCTAATTTTAACTATGGTACTAAATAACTATGCCATAACTTGGGTATTTCATGTCTACCATATAGGTGGCTGCAAATTATGTTGCCATGGTTCCATCAGGGCAAATATTTGACAGGTAAACAGTCTACCGAGATCATTTGATGATATTTTTGCTTGATGAGGCCTTAAAAAATGGAATGGAAAGATTTTGTTTATGTTTTTGTCGTTTTTAAAGTTCCTTGATTACTGTTATTCTGGGAGACTTCATTTTATATTGATTATTCATGACTATCTAGGAGAAAGTTGATTCCTCTTTCTCTTGTTGGCTCAAGGCATCAATCTACTCCTTTTGTCTTTCTAGATCCCTCATTGCTGTCTGCAGCACTTGTAACAATATGTTTCCATTTGCTTTGACTTAGCTATCCCAGAGAAAAATTTGTAAAAATTAATCATTTATTTCAAATGCTAGCTTAATCCAGACTATAGTTCTGATGTTATCTCCTTGACACCAAAGACAAATGCTTAGGATGTGAGAAGTTTAAAGATACAAATTTAATGGTGACGGTAAGTTGCACAATATATTGAAGAGGAAGTCAATGTAGAAGACACATCCACCAAACTACTGTGACAGGTCAAGAAGGATTTATTATGTTGATGTGCGGTATAATCAAATTAGTGAAAACAAAAAGGCCTTCAAAAGAATTCTATCACTAATAGTAAGGTAGTTGATTCTTAACTTACTATTGATGATAAAGTTGGCCTAATCTTAACTTAATTCCATCGGATCCTCAGGAAGGTGCCTCTTGTTCTAGATAACTGAACCACCTTTTCCCCTGCAGCCACAGATTCTGTAATGATATCCACCATGAGGCAGCCAATATGAATATAATAGCACGAAAAATAAGTTACGGGAGTAAGACTGACAATTATCCAACTGGATCTGGATTTTTATCCAATCAGAACTAGATTCTTTTCTGGATTTGCTAGTGTTGCCAATACAACCAACATATAAATGATTTTTAACAAGTAACAGTTGTACTGAATGAATATACGGAAGGTGTAATCCATTTCTGAATTGTTCTCCTTTTCGCCTCCCTTCTCATATCCTCCTATGTTTTCTGTTGCACTGCAGTCTAGTTTGCAATGTGTCCTGTTCATATCTTATTGTTTTAGACATTAAGTCACTGCAAGTCACAATGAAAATTCATTACTGAGGAAACTCCTTAGGCTTATGTTTATTCCAAATTTGACCTAGATATTGAGTATCAGCAAAGCAATTATCTGAACTATATACATTGAACTCCATTTCTTTTCTTTTGCATTGCCTATCAGTACAATCTTGGAAGCATTTATCTAACATTTCTATCTGGGTTGCATCTTCTGCTGAGTGCTCACTAGCTTTGAGTAACATGAATCATAATGCTCATTCTGAAATTGTATCCTAGACAATTCTTTAGATGGATTCTGATTCTGCTCTTCTTTTTTGTTCCAGCTCATTGGAAAAAGGCCAACCTTATATTTTCCGTGTGGGAGCTGGTCAGGTATAACAATCTTATCGTATTTCCGATCTTTGCACCTAATGTTGGTAAGATTTAATCATATAAGGTATTTTCTATAAGAGATCTGAATCAGGCAGAACTTTGTTCGTTGTTAATGTGTCTTGGTGTACATCACATACTGGCTTACACATTCCATAATTTTAGTCGTTGCTTATTCACATATTATGGATTCTTTTACATTATTATTTTCAACTACTTTCTTGAAGTAATTTTTGTTTTTCTTTTCATGAAAGTCAAATATAAATATGTAATCCAGGAGTGCCCATTCCATTACAACATGGAGTGTGCCTACTCCTTACACTATACCAACCAGTTAGAGCAAAGTAATTGTCTCGAGGAATGTGTAATGGAGGAGAACATCCAACTCCTGATGGTTCTTCATGTTCTGTTGTGTATCTTTCCTGTTCTTCACCATCTGTTGTGTATCATTCTGCGCTCGAGTCTTTTCAGCCTACTGTGATTATTTTGGGTGGACTAGAAGTTATTTGTGAATCTGTGAGGACGGTCGTAAAAGAGAAGAAGAATTTGCTAAGGTATTGAAGCATAGCATCATGCAGTGTGAGGAATTCTCACTAGACTAGCCGTTATTGTCAGCACGAAGCAATTTGCTTTGCTTGAAAGCATACCACCTGAATTTTTGAATCTCTCAGGGAAATTCACCTTTCAAGTTTTCCATGCTTCTTTCATTTTCTTTTTCCCTTTTGTTTTGCCAAAAATAGGTGGTCAAGGGACTTGATGAAGGAATTTTGGGCATGAAAGTTGGAGGAAAACGTCGACTGTATATACCAGGCTCCGTAAGTGGTCTTCACGCATTGAAATCAATATTGTAACATCTTCGAGACTTTCTTTTTTCATATACCAGTAGATAAACGAGTAATCATAATTTGTCATACTTCCAGCTAGATTCTGTCCATTTAAAAATCATATGCAATTGTGCGCATCTATAGCACATTACTTGATCTGTTGTCATAAAATTTCAGGACTCCATTATGCAGTCCTTTCAATAATGATCAAATTCTCATTTTAATGCATCTAATTTTATGTGTTCTTTTCAACAGTTATCATTCCCCAAGGGCCTTACTTCAGCACCAGGGAGGCCAAGGGTAGCCCCAAACAGTCCTGTAATATTTGATGTCAGTTTGGAGTATGTTCCAGGTCTTGATGATGAATAAACATCGACTTGGAGTCTGTTCTACGGATCGACAACGAATCAAGGAGCACGGAGCACCAGAACTTCACATTTTTATCTGTATTCAAAAGGAAAATATTATGAGAAAGAAACACTTCATTCTTTGTCTTCATGTCCCTATATCCTACCCTTTTATTGTGTAGTTGAGGTTGAATGTTGCTGCTCTATTCTTCTGCAAATAAACCTATTGATCAGAGGATGTTGTGTGAGAAATTTTAGTACTAGTTATATGATTCGAATCAAAGTCAAGAAATTTTGACTTTAGGTTGACTTTTAGTTTGGATTAATTGAATCTCATATGGAGAGTCAATAAGAATCTGTTTTGGTCGCTCATCATTCATGTTTATTGGACCCGGCCCATTGACCTGACCCGTTCATTGAGGCGATTCGTCTTCAAGTCTCAACCGGGTTCGATCTCGTGTCACTCTTTATTTAAACCGGCGATTTCTGCATACTGTTGGACCGGTTCGGAGAAACCTCAGGTCCTTTCTTTTCTCAAAAGTTTCTTTTTACCCATATTGGACTCACTCGGCTTCGTGACTGCCTTGTGATTGGACGTTATGTGCGGGACCCAAACGCTAAATGGCAAAACTGTCGTGAGATCTCATTTTTAATGGTCCGAACCGGTCTCTTAAACCCAATCTTGCGGGGTTGCTTCTAGAACCCTAAGCACGTACCGCGTTCCAAGCGCTCGGTCGACTTCTGCCATGGTGGAAGAGCCAACGAAAGCCGGCTTCGCCGGAGGCGGCGATCGGAAGGGCGAGGACGAGCAGGTGGTGAACCCTTGGGAGGTGACGGCGAAGGACGGGGGGAAGATCGACTACGACAAGCTGATCGAGAAATTCGGGTGCCAGCGGCTCGACGAATCGCTCGTGCGGCGCGTCGAGCGGCTCACCGGCCGTCCCGCCCACGTCTTCCTTCGTCGTGGTGTCTTCTTCGCGCACAGGTCCGGTTAGCTTTGCCTTCTCAATTTCTATCCTCTTTCGGTCTTCCACTACTTTCCGTGAAAGGGAGCTTGGTTCTTGGGTGGTTCCTTATAGGGACTTCAATGAGATTCTTGATGTCTATGAGAGGGGCGAGAAGTTCTTCCTGTACACGGGGAGAGGGCCGTCCTCCGAGGCGTTGCATTTGGGGCATTTGGTGCCCTTCATGTTCACCAAGTAGGTATCCTTGTCGGTAAGCTTTTTATTCCTTGATGCATTTCTATGTTCATTACATGTTAGAAAAATACTTGCTTCACTAGCTTTAGGCTCCTGTGATTCTGATTTCACTTTGTATGCTGTTCTGCTAATACGTATCGAGATGTAAGTATTTCTTTTGCGTACTAGATATTTCCTGGTTCTAATTATATAGAACATTCTGGCTAAATAACTAGATTAAGCAGAATTTTCGGTAATTAAAAAAAGATTTTTCATTAATGCAACTGTGAAGAAACACATTCCATTAATATTATTTGTCTTTGTTGGCCAGCCAGGAAGTAAGTTGGTCCAGTATTTGGTGAAATCCTTGATGTGAACTTTCAGCAGTGAAATTTTGAAGAAACCATCCAATTAATATGACTTTTGTAATTCATATGCATCTTTACACATGAGATTATGTACTTTATGTTTTTTGTTATGTTAAGTTCGGTTGATTCAAGCTTGTGGTTTGGTTATTTGTCTGAAGCTACTACTATCAATAGATACTTGCAGGACGCTTTCAAGGTTCCTCTAGTTATACAGCTAACTGATGATGAGAAGTGCATGTGGAAGAACCTCACGGTGGAAGAGAGTAAAAGGCTTGCTCGTGAGAATGCGAAAGACATAATTGCATGTGGATTTGACATAACTAGAACTTTTGTTTTCTCAGATTTCAGTTATGTTGGCGGGTAAGGCTTTCTATTTATGAGTTGCATCTTTGCACTAGTATGATGTTGTTTCCACTATGTAAATGATTGCTTGCATGTACTCCATTACCATTCAGATATCTCCTTGCTCCTAGGACTGTTAAATGTAGGTTTTAATCGTATACCTTCTGTTCACTGATAAAAGCATTCAACATTAAGATTCATTATTCTTTTCGCATTCAAGTTGGGCCTCCCAGGTGTTTATGCAATGTAGTTGACCTCAGAATACAATTTGAAGTGCATAACTGCATACTAGGGTTGCATATACAATATGTAAATGCACATTAATGACAAGGTGAATAAGTTTCAATTCATGGTCTAGGAAAGGTAGAGGAACCACAAACACTTAATTTGAAATAGTAGGATGGATCTGATGCCAACAATCAATTAATATTGCTTTTAGCAGGAACTTATTAGTGGTTTGGGGCAAGGTTTTCCATACCGATCCGTACCGGCGTATCGAGTTCATCTCAATACAGTATGGTACCCGGTACCAAGCGGTATGCACAGTGCATATCACTCGATATAATATAATATAATATAATATAATAAAAAAAGGCGATGTCGCCTTGTTCTTCTCCTTGCGCGAGGAGAAGAATCGCCTGCGGGCGACGGATCGCGCGGGAGAATCGGGGAAGAGCAGTGCACGGGGAACATGTTTCTCCCTCTTCTTCTTCTTCCGCTTCTTCTTTCTCTCTCAATCGATCGCCGACGGTCGATTTTGGAAGTATCGCCCAGTAGCGGGTGGTCTGCATACCGGTCAGTTGGCAAACCGGTATGTATTGCTCGGTACGGGGCCTTATCGCTCGGTAAGGCAAACCTTGGGTTGGGGTCCATGTATGCAACCTCAGATAGTTGGTACTAACAGTTTGATGTTGTTGCTTTAGATTTCAGGTAATGTTGATCATTTGCTATGTTGTAGAGTTCTAATGTCAAGATTTTTTTGCAGTGCTTTCTATGAGAATATGGTCAAAGTTGCAAAATGTGTCACATTCAATAAGGTGACTCCAAATGCATATTTTTTCAGACAAGCATGACTTATAAAAGTTATTTTTTTGTTTAAGGGGGGTTGCATATTTTTTCAGACATGCATGACTTATAAAAGTTTTTTTTTTGTTCAAAGGGAGTGCCATTCAAATACTTACTCTTATTATATTGTGCTTCTGAAATGCAGGTTGTAGGAATATTTGGCTTTACAAATGAGGATCATATTGGTAAAATCAGTTTCCCTCCTGTTCAGGTTCTACTTCAACACCTTTCACTCATGAGCTAAGTTTTCTTCAGGTCAATATGATACTTGCTTCATAGTTGAGTGTATTTGACCCTTTTAGTAAGTTAACATGACAATTCTTTCCTGGAAAGGGTTTCAATGTTTGTTCTTGGCATGGCATAGTTAATAATTATATCATGTACAAATGAATACTGCTGGACTCACTATTATTCGACAAATGAAAAGGACACTGCTAGTTGTCATATTTTTCCATTGGTAATAAAAAAATACTAGATATTTTTACCATACCTGAACATAATTTATTGTCTACAGGCTGTCCCATCATTCCCTAGTTCATTTCCACATCTCTTCTCGGGCAAAGACAATCTTCGTTGTCTGATACCATGTGCCATTGACCAGGTGTTTTGCTTTCTGTTATTAGTTTTACAATTGAAATCTTCACACAATAGTTCTGGTGTTACGTTTTTACTTTTTCCCCTTGTGCAAAACTGCATATGTTCTATAGTGTCATCTACTTTTTATTCATAACTTATCAACTTTCCCTAATGCTAGTGGTTATTTGGTCCATCTTTCAGGATCCTTACTTCAGAATGACAAGAGATGTTGCTCCTAGGATAGGTTACCAAAAACCTGCATTAATTGAGTCATCATTCTTTCCTGCACTCCAGGTACTTATGAGAATTTATGAACCATCAATTGGAACTAGTCTATAATCTGGTTGTTACCAATGGAAGGCTAGAGCGTCATTTCCTTTTGTTTATTCCCATTATTTCCATTGACATATTTTATTTATTTTTATGGAGTGACATTCATCTTGAGGAATTTAGCTTCGCAATGCCCATGTTGGACTATTTATGCCTTTTTTTATTAATGTGTGCTGTCTCTGCATGCTTAAGGGGGAGACAGGAAAGATGTCTGCCAGTGATCCAAATTCTGCTATATATGTGACAGATTCATCCAAGGACATCAAAAATAAGGTTTTTGTTCCTATTCCATCCATTTGCTTTATTTCATTGGATGCTTCTTCTGTTCCTCTTCTATTTTTCACTTGAATGTATTTTATTTTGTACTTCCACCCTGGTTGTGGCTGGGTGTTTCTTCATTTAGAGTTTTGCAGTTACATATTTTAAGATAGTACTGGTTCTTTTCACCACTATAGTACAGTATATGTAGTATGGATTTCCAGAATAAAATATTTAGCTCACAAATTAGACTTTGTTATTTCAGACGGTGCAAAGCAAGAACTTCCATTGACATGTTTTTCATAGAATTTTTAATCAAGTTACTTTGAAGATCTCGAAAAACAACTATTAACTTCATATTTGGTTGTTTCTTTGTTATTTATGATTTATATGATTGGCCAATTTTTTTGCCATTTTAGAGCTTCTTAGATGGATGTTTCTTTTCCAGTTTTGATATGAATGGATCATTCTTGTTTAGTCAATCGACACTTGGCGTATTTAATGGTTCTGATCATGGACTAAAAGTTAGGTGCATCACATGAAAGTGAAACCAGAAGTGGGTTCTATTACTACAGGTCATTCTAATTGCTTGGAGGCTTAGCCTGCTAGTGGCTATCGTAAAATAACATGGGTGCATTGTAAGGTTGCATTAGGCTAATTATATCTATAATAATGGAAAATTGATCTGGCTGAACACAATTTGTTTCCTACAATGGGCACAAAATTACCGAACTTTAGTTGTTTTGAATGTTCAGAATGAAAGATGAGGCTCCAACATTGTGCCATAAAAATTTGCTACATTTGCAGGTAAACAGGTATGCTTTCTCTGGAGGCCAAGATTCAATAGAGAATCACAGAAAATATGGAGCAAATCTAGAGGTATGCTTTCTTCTGTCATATTGGTTCACTAAGAAAGCTGCAGACTTCAGGTGTTTTTTTTTTAAACAACATTTGCAGTATTACTACTGAAGGAGCAGGTTTTTAATGCTAATATAGATTCCTGAATGGATATTCCATAGTTTCAGAGACTATTTGGAATGACTAAGAAATTCACATATACAAATAGTCAGATTAGGTAAAGTAAAGGCAGCAACATATGCAAACATCAGATATAGCTGGAAATGTTGGATTGGGACAAATCTGAGAAAAGCACCAAATTGAACTAATGAAGATACAATTTACTGGAGCATTTAAATTCTATAGGAAACATTGGTCAGGATGACCCATAAAAGTGGAGCGAAATAGGTAAGATTAGACTCAGTATCTCAACACTCAATGAATCGAACCATGTCTTTAATAGTGATATGTGGTATTATAATCTCATTGCAGTTATTATATGTTGTTATAGCACTTTGCAGAAATTATGTTGGTTTCTCGTGAATCCTTGATCAGGGGTTTTTGTTGAAGTTGCTTTCAAGTGTAGGCTGTAGATGCATGCACTGTAATTGTTAAGCAAATCATTTGATTTTATCAAAAATTTTGTACTACTGCTTTGGGCCTTCTTCAACAGGTTGACATTCCTGTCAAGTACCTTGGTTTCTTTCTTGAAGATGATGCTGAGCTTGATCACATAAAGAAGGTACTTGTATAAATTATTAATTTCATCCTGAACCCTGATTTCTTTTGAGAAGCATAGATTGCTCAGGCTGCACGCCTAGTGATGCTTGACGTGCGGACTGGGGACTGCTGGTATGTCGAGCCCATGCTGACATGTCAAATAGGACCATGTCCTACACAGGCATGGAAGGCTTTACACCCTTGCCATGTCAGTTATTGTGCCTACAAGTAGATGGTACAAGGGCATGGGATAAGTAAAACCATGACAGCATGTACATTGCTCATGATAAGCTGTTCCCAATTAGTCTAGTAAACGCAGCTGCCAATTCCATAAAAAAATTATTTCAGGAGTACGGAGCTGGACGAATGTTGACTGGTGAAGTCAAAAAGTGCCTCGTGGAGGTCCTGTCTGAACTGGTGGAGAGACACCGGAAGGCTCGTGCGCTGGTCACCGATGAGGTAAGCAACTGAGTACATAAATCTTCTGCAACCCGTTCACTTTCAGAGAGCTGCCATATCATATAGTAATAAAAAACTCTTTGATCGATTGTTCTAAAGTTTTCATGGTAAAAGACATGGGGCAGTATAATTTAGGCATACAGAAGATAGTAGTATCATTTGGTTGCACTAATGGTCTTCCAGAAGATGGAAAAGTGACAACTACCTGATTACATGCACTAAATGATCAAGAAACCAAGAACAAGACAAATGGATCTAAATAGAAGATCGTCAAGTATCATTAGTTCATCAGACCATGTAGCCAAAAATTCCACGCATGCCTGCTGCCCATGTCTGCACTAAACAAATGTGTCTTCCTTGGTCAGGTGGTGGATGCTTTTATGGCCGTGAGACCTCTTCCCCAGATGTTCGGCTGAAAAGCCTTCTGCATGAGGATCTCGACCCAAATTGATTTCAGCAGTAAAGAACAAGAATACCATGTATTATTATTATTATTATTATTATTATTATTATTATTATTATTTTGTTCTGTCTGGATTCTTTTATTATCCATCCAAGAAACAGGGAGGTTGCAATGAGCAGTTAGTTCCCCAAGAGTTTTCCTGATGAAGCTGTTTTCTTCCAGCAGCGACATGCACAACTTGCATTGGTGCTGAAACATTGGATTGTTTATTTTCAGACTTTGAGCGCAGGTGTTTTCTTTTATCTTCCAATTTATATAGAATGGTTACTGATAATTGCAAGCACAAAAAAAAAATTAATAATATGTTACTAAAGTTCTGATAAGAAAAGGTGGGCGTATCTATTTCGAATGAGTTCAAGATGGCTGGTCATAATCATAATCACGTCTGTCCACTCAATAACATAATATGAAACTCTCTTTTCTCGTTGTCTTTACAAACCTGTATTTTGGGCATACGTTAAGATAAAGCAGATTAATCGTGGATAAGTAGAGAGAGAGATGATGAGAGTTGAGGCAAAGGGAGAAGATGATGTAAAGATTGACGTTCTATATCGGTGTCGTGTGGTTCGGCAATTGTGTTGATGTTGATGTTAAATGTAGAGTACGTTGTTTTGCATCTGTGTTGATGTCGTCTAACAATTGTATTAACATCGAACCATAATCCCATCCTTCAGTTTCAGCCTAGCAAGATGATCTCTACCCTCTCCTCAACCATCCTATGCTATTGTTTCGTGGTCATACATCGAGGATTTGCGAGTTTCTTCGCTTGAGACGTCACCATGGGCAATAGCTAGAGGACAAAGGCCATAGATTGCGAAGGCGGATGTAGTAAGATCATGATCGCAGGAAGCGCAAAGGGAGCGAACTCATTGTGGAGTTGCATCCGAGATGCGACAACCAACGTCGAGGGTGTGGCAAGCGGCATAGGTAACTTAGTGGACGTGACGAACCACGAGGAAGTTGCTGCCATGGATGAATGCATCTTAGGCCCAACAAAGGAAGGTTGCGTTCGGCTCACAATAGGCCATCGCCCTTTCGTCGCTCTACATCTGCATCGACACTAATGCAGTTGCTAAGCAACACCGATGCAGATGCAAAGTGTCAATATCTACGTCGTCCTCGGCTTTCTCTCTCTTTATCTCATCTCTCGTCGTCGCTCTCCTTTCTCATCCACAATAGCCACTCGTAGCCTCCGACAGCGTCATCGTTTGACGTCAAAAACATAATTAAGATATTGAAATTACCTTTTAACCTATCGTTTTCTTATATTTGTCGATAAAATAGACTGTGTTAGGATAAATAAAGTTAGATATTTTGATTTCATAACAATTAAATTTCATCTTAAATTTTTTAAATTTAGAGATTGAAATCTTAAAAAATATCTACCTCGCGCACATGAATTCATATCGGGGATGGCCTCACGCACACACGGCGACGCAACCAACATTGACAACATAAAACCCTTTTCGACAAGAATAAAGATTTGTAGATCCGTGAACCGACCGATACCTCTTGGAAAGAAAGACGAGAAGGCGAGCAAGACGCATCAAGAGCTCGATGCCCCACTCTCACCTGCAAAAAAAAAAAAAAAAATCATTGAAGATATCATATAAAAGAAGTATACAGAATTTTGAATACTTCTGAGGGAGGGAGCTTCCCGATGGAAATAGTTCCAATCCGTAAGAACACAGCCATCATGTTGGTAGAAGGTGAAAGTACACACCATCATGCAAACAACAATTCCAAGCATCAAATGTACCCTAATAAAAAGACAAAAATCTCCCCCCGCATCAGATATGAAGGTTTTCGTGAACAATGAATGCAGACTGGAGAAACCGTTCCATGGCATAACAAACGACCAACTTTGTACGACGGCGACAAGATAACATAACATAGGCCTCATCTTCTGGTAAAACTAAGCAGAAGTGGATAACATAACAGTTCACAAAGCCACTATTTGTTTGTGGCTGCGATTACAAGTATACCAAAGCAAGCAGAGACTTCGTATTAGCTTGTTGGAGTGGAAAAGCACATGAGAAAAGCACACCAGCAGCACTTGGGACATAAAGACAATGTATTAAAAAGCCTATGATGACACATGTTTCCTGAAAGGCAGAGGACAAAAGAATTAAAAAAAAAAAAAAAACTTTCATTTCGCGTGCTCGTGATTTAACTCCGATCACCTGAAACAAACTTTAAACATAGTGTTAAGAACAATCAAGTTTTACATAGATACTCAAGTCGAGACCTCAAGCGATGACTCTTCCATCACCCATTTAAACATGAACACCCTCTCTCTCATTTCGACTAACATAGTGTGTAAACTCGACTTCTAAATCCTTGAAACCTTGTGAAAGTCCATGGTGGACAAACACCAAGTCACATCTTTTGGGAAAGTAGAGTATTTGTAGCTCCAAAGAAACATGAGCTGATTGCTTAGGATGAGGAAAACACATCATCATGCCTTAACATAATTTATTGAAGGCCTGATTCTCATCCTGACCACTGTTTTCTAATATCAGGCATCACTTGTCAAGAACTTTGGAAGTCTGGCAATCAATGGTTCCATTAATTTTTCAAGTCCAACAACAGCTGCTTTTTTTAGATTGTCAACTTCCTCCTCACATTGTTCATATACAATGAAGACAGTAAACAGAGATGCCAATCCTGCAATGGGTGGGAAGACAAACATTAGCATGAAAGAAAATTTACTGTATCAAGATTGTAGTGGAGGTGTTGAGTTGGTTCTTTACCGAGGCCGACCAATACTGAGATAGGAATATGCAACAACAACTTGGCTAAATAGAGACAACCTGCTGCCTGCATCAATTAAGTAGTTATAAGTCACAAGATCTGCATCAACTAAAATTTACACCAAAAACTCATCCTCGACTGTTTGTTTAACAAGATATTACCAACTGATACAATAGAAAACACAAGTGAGTTAACTAGAATGATGATCAGTTAAGTTGCTGTGATGGTGCACGGAGTTAAGTAGCTAACAAATTGGTGTTTACAGACGACATCCAGACAGCCACAGGTTTTTGTACAGCATTATGGAGGTGGGTTAGAAAAGTTCAACATTTATCATGGGTTGCACATGTGAGTCAAGGAATTTCAAGTGTTATTTAACACTGTTCCAAAAAAAATGTGATAATGTGATATTGTGCTGCCACGAAAAATTTCAAAAGTAGCTTTCCGCACGTACCTGCACCCTGTCCATTGCAAACCATCATGAGCAACAGTTGCCTCCTACATATTTGGATTATGTGGTTGGAGAAGAGCAGATGAAAACAGACAGATGAAGCAAGTGCCAGCAACAGGCAAACTAAGAAGATAGATCAGAGTGGTATGTGACTGGAGGTTATTTCGCCCCAGTCAAAATGGGGTTCTTTATTTTATTTTATTTTTTATCAGCATTTGCCTCCTATATATTTGGATTATGTGGTTGGAGAAGAGCAGATGAAAATAGGCAGATGAAGCAGATGCCAGCAACAGAGTAAACTAAGAAGAACAGAATGGTAGGTGACTGGAGGCAATTTCGCCCCAAGTCAAAATGGGGTTCTTTATTTATTTTATACTTTTTTTATCAGCATTTGCCTCCTATATTTGGATTATGTGGTTGGAGAAGAGCAGATGAAAATAGGCAGATGAAGCAGGTGCCAGCAACAGATCAAACTAAGAAGATAGATCAGAGCATTCGGTGACTGGAGGCAATTTCGCCCCAGTCAAAATAGGGTTCTTTATTTTTTTCAATTTTTTTTAATGGATAGCTGAAAATAATTGTTGACAACTGTTTACAGTTGTCAAAAACAGATCTTTAGATGTGGTGCAACCACAGAGATGTTGGTCCATCTTCTCCACTTCCTCCTCTCCTCCCCTCTTCTGGCGAGGGACTGGTACAAGTCTTGAACCGGCATTTGATAAAAGGTCAAACATAAAGAACATCAAGAATAGCGTACGCTCAATATGTTTTGCAACACAGGCACCAATGTTGTAGGTTGCATCTGTAGAAATGAAGCTCATATGCACATACATAGATCTGAGAAACCAAAAAGCTACTGATGAAAATTGAAACATTTTAAAGGTTTGTTTCATGAACTCAAACAGGTCACAAGCTGGAAGAACAAGGAGCTTGATTTGATTTGGATGTTTGAGAACTTAAAATTGCATGGTTACCATGCATATTTGCAGTTATGCTACACCTAGAACAGTTGAAGAGCTGTGTCTTGGTAAAAGATATCTATACTAGTGTAAAACCAATATATATTTGTGTACAATCTTGCATGTGAAAGTGGCTCATTCCAGGAACATGTCAAAGGATCTCAGTAATGTGTCTAACCTTGAAGAAGATACTCCAGTCATCACCTTGGGCTAGTAACTTGATTGTTGAAATGCCTTTGTTCCATAAAGATGCTAGAGCCAAAAAACCATTTCTCATGGTTGATTCTGAGATTTCAAAGCAAGAGGGAGATATCTTCTCGATATTTGAACCAAACCTGAAAGAAATGATCTTGAATGAGGATGTGAATGTCAACGAATGAAAAAGAGAAAATGGTTAACCTCAATCTTTCTTGAGTTTTCAATCCAACTCCAACAATGTTCACAGTTATGAAACAAGTGTTATTCTATTGAACACAAGTAATCATGCTTTTGAAGACATTATTTACTAGTACTTGGCAGTAACGTAGCAGTAATATTGCTCATGTTCAAAGTTAAACACAACACTCTGATACTTGGTACACGAAGTTTACCATCACATAATTATATACCTCATATTTAGTTAAAAAAATGAAACGTAAAATTAAATAATTGTACTGCTCAGTGCCATGCAACAAAATATGATACTTACATTTTTGAAGGTAGAATTCCTTGGATAAAAAGCGAGAGACAAATCACCATCAGGATTTTGGCACTAGATGTAACAAAAGTTCTTCCAGAAAGGAAGAACCAATAGAAGAGCACAAACGATGAAAGTACCAAAGCAAAAGTTTTCTTTTCATCTCGCCACAGAAGTATGTCAGCAACTGCATAAAATATGAGTTCCAAATTTCAATATTGAAAGTATATAAGCAGAAATAAATCAAAAGAAGCAGCAATGCAACTAAAAGAGGGTGATAAATCATTACACAAAGCATAAGAGAAATAGATTACTGTTACATCCAAGTAACTATACATGACTGTATGCTCCTATCTTGTCCTAAACTATATGAGGGAAATTTAAAATGAAAAGGTTAGATGAAGATGCTGAAACAACCTACTCCACTGCCTAACATTCTATCCGCCTTTGATGTCATGGTCCAATCTAGCTCTCGTGCATGGCCCGAGCCTTTTGCAAATTGTGAGAATGATTCCACAGTTAACTCGATGCCTTCCTGTCACCATTCAGAATAAGAACTGCAGTCACACAAGATGAGTGGAACGAGGTTTATGCAATACATAATGGACAATGGTACATAATTACTCTTTGCATATTTCTGAAATCCAGGTTTCCATTTGATGTTTTGATAGTTCATTATTACTAGTATCATAAGTTCCCTGTGGTTACACTTTGAGCAATTTCCAGTAAACTTGTCTGCACACTGTCCTAAGCTCCAAAACCTTTCTTGCATAATGAGTAATGATATCAACAACAATGATGTAGAAACAGCAAATAGGATAGCTTTGTCAAGCTTGTTAAATGACCATGATAGCTTTTATAGCAAACAGCAAAAACTTAGGACGTTATTTCCATTTTGAGCTCTAAATGTAATAACTACTAGGAAATGGAGGTAAAAACAAGGATTGCCAAACCGGTCCATACCGGCGTGCCGAGCTTTGCTCTGTACGGTATGGTATCCGGTACCGAATAGTATGCACAAGGAATACCATTCGGTATAATATAATATAAATATAATATAAAATAAGTAAAAGGAAAATAAAAGGGCGACATCACCTTGTTCGTTCTCCCCACGCGAGGAGACGTTTCTTCTCCCCATGCAAGAAGAAATTGCCCGCGGACGACAGATCGCATGATGCGGGAAGAAATCTAGGTTCTCCTCTTCTTCTCCCTCTTCTTCTTTCTCCCTCCCTTGGCTGAGACCGCTCAAAATCGATTGGCAACGATAGAAATCGATCGTTACCAGTCGATTTCGTCTGGTAATGAACAGAAACAACCGTTACCTGGTGGTACCGCTCAGTAGCGGGCAGTCCGCATACCAGTCAGCTGGCAGACCAGTACGTACCGCTCGGTAAGGCAAACCTTGAGTAAAAACATATTTAGTAATGTTTACTTTGTTTGACTCTTTTAAAGAATATGAAAGATTTGGAACAGAGCTTTTACTTCTAAAATTTTGAAAGATAGAAGAAGGAAAATGAAAATGTGACCCATCTTTTAGGACCTGTATAGATAGTTTCAATGCTGTTACCCAGCCAAGAAATTCCTTTCTTCCTCTGAGCACCTAATTTGCATTTTATTTAAGAAAAGACTGATTCCAGAAATAAAAATTAAACATATTTACATAAATTCTTCCAGAATTTATTCATTTTTCTCTTTGTTTACAGCAATTCTCATAGCAGGAGGATTAGTTTCATTGATAGCTAATTTCTATGTATATCACTGAACTATGCCAATGGAAATAAATCAAAACATCAACATTTAAGATAGCAACAACATCAACATTTAAGATAGAAACAATATACGCAATTACCTGAAATGACACAATTGGTGAGTAACCAAGTAGTGTCTTAGCTTTAGAACAATCAAAAGTCCTCGAGCATGAGAGGGAATAAACAGTGGAAGGTGAAAAAACTGAATTGGACAATCTACAAAATCCCAACTTGTCGCCGGCCAGCTTGGCAAGCAAGATAACTATCATAGCAAGGTTGATAGGAAGATGTATGCTAGGCCTGAAAGTTTTCATACATCAACTCCTTGAAAGAGTATGAAATTCAACTTAAGAAATTAAATTTAAAAGAATTATTTGAGCAGAAAATAGAAATGTCTAGATCAAGTGGAAGCTTTACAAACTGGCTTACCTTTGAAAAGATTCCACACTTTAAAAATGAAAACATTCCATATTTGGCAGGATATTAAGAGATTGCAAAATTCTACAAGATGGATTCATAGGAACCTTCAAAACCAAAAGCTTTGCTTGTCTCACTTGGTATACACAATAATCTATCAAATAATTTATGTGTTCAACCAAGGTTTGACTTATCGGTCCGTACCGGTGTACCAACATATTGTCGGTACCGGTACAGGACCCATACCGGGCGGTATGCACAGTGCGTACCATCCGGTTTTAAAATATAATATAATATTTTTATAATATAATATAATATAATATAATATTAAAAATATTAAAATATTTAAAAAAAAAAGAAAAGGGGGGCGACGTCGCCTCGATCTGTCTCCCGGCACAGGGAGACACTAGGTCTCCTCGCGCGGGAGAAAAAGCGGCCGCGGCCGCGGGCGACCCTCGGGCGGCGACCGCACGCAGGCAACCCGCGGGCGGCGACGACGCGTAGGCGACCCACGAGCGACGACGGCAGGCGGGCGAGGACGACGCGCGGGCAAGGTATTCTTTCTTCCCCTCTTCTTTTTTTGTTCTTTTCTTCTTCTTCTTCCCTTTTTCTTCCTCAATCGACCGTCGACGGTCAATTTCTCTCTCAATCGACCGATTTCTTCTTCAATCGGCCGCCGACGACCGAAATCGACCGTCGACGGTCGATTTTTGACGGAACTGCCCGGTAGCGAGTGGTCCGCGTACCGGTAACCCGGCAAACCGGTATGTACCGCCCGTACTGGGCGGTACAGGTTGAAATTGCAAACCTTGTGTTCAACAATATGTAATATTTTGAATCAGAAATTTATTAGACAACTGACATGACCCAAAAGAGTGGACACGAGATCTGGATAAGTCTGTTATACCAGTTAAACAATATGAGTTGTTTGAAATTTAGGCAGCTTATGAAGTATCAATATCAAGTATCAATGAAATAACCAAGGAGATTGAAATACAATGAAAAATTGTATAATCAAAAAATAATATATAAGAAAAGAACAAAAAAGATAAAAGCAAAAATCCTCTGCAGGATCAACTATTGTCTCTTGAAAATTACTTCTTGACTAATGTATAATGGCACATTGACCATAAACATTAAGAAAAATCTAAATCTAAACCATTAATTTAATTGCAAACTCATAATGTTCTACCAACATGTGATTAAACATATATAATAACCCTAATCATATTATAATCTTTTTAAACATCTAAACCATGATGATAACCTGGTTGAATGAATCCATTTTGTGCCACCGGTCTGTTCAATGTACCTTACTAAAGGTCACAAATTATATAATGAAAGTCGTGGCAGAGAAGTCCCAAAACATAGGATGATCACTTGAAAAGAAGATGAACCCAGTGCATATGGCTCCCGTCGTGGTCTGAGAGAAGTCAACGAGCACAGTCTTATCTTGTAAGCAAAGTAGTTGTTTCCCTAACCAGAACCATGGTGACATAGGTCACAATGAAGCAACCTTAACATCATCCCAAGCTTTATCCTCAAAGAACTTGGTTGTCAGAATCTAAATATTATATCAAATTGCATATTAATTCTCACTAGAAGTAAAATTAAAAGGTTGTATAAGTTTATATTTTTAGTGCATAATTGACAATTCCACTAATTTCACTTGACAACCTTCAGATCCCAGTTATAATGTTCATTTGAAGAAGAAAGGAGGCAATCATTAAAGAGAAAGAAATAGGAGAGACTACCTCCACTCATTTACTTCTGAATTATTATTCATCTTCTCTCATTCTTTTTTTTACCCCTTCAAAGTTCATACAATATTCCTCTTGGCCATTAAGTCAAACATTAGATGCAAATCAATCATCCCCTTAATCTTAAGGTACAAAAGTAGATCACAAAATTCTTTTTGGCTTCTTTGCTGATGACACATCATCAATTTATGCTTGAGGTAAATGTGGAGGTGGAAATAAAGAAGTCAACAAGGGAGCAAATGAAATGATTTGTTTTCATTTTTTTATTCACCTCTATGGTAGATCGCTTTGTATCTACAAATAGTGTTGGTTTTGGACGTGGATCATTAATGATCAACAGATGGAGAGACCTGAGGTCAATGAATGACAAAGTGAAGAGAGAAGAGTGTACATGGACAAAAAAAAGATATTGAAACAATATTAAGAGAAAGCAAGGTTTTAAATTTCAATTTGATTCCAATTTCGTTAACTAGTTCGATCAGAATAATGATGATATATCGGATTATATACTGGCTTGTACTGATACAAGAAAGATAAAGAAATGAAATTCTGATTGTAGAGATCCGTATAGGACCGTGTTCAAACGGATATATACCAACTGGTTCATCCCATCAGACCAGTATTCGGATACTTGAGAGGAAGTATCTCTTCTCTTTCTTTATTGCAACCTCCCCTTCCTCTAACCTGAAAGAGAATTTTTGCTTGTGCGTTGCTGCAACCTATGATGCTAGTTAAAGCATCATGTTTATCCAAAAGTATAACAATGGCCAAATGTATGCACCTATTGTTTCATGTTACTAGAAGTGATATATCATATTAATGTAATTACAATTTGATGAGGCAGTATTAATATGCATTCAAATGTTTTCTCCGACAACTTTCATTATATATAAGTCTCATTTAGCTCATTACTATGCACCAATTGCAATTTATTGAAACTTCAAACAACATTTTCTTGAGTAAATTGTTCATCAAAACCAAGACTTGACAAGGTCGAAGGGTGCATTTAGGAACATATTTGAAATGTGCATCGGGCCCTCAATGCACATCTCAAATGTGAATTGGTGTTAAGTAATTTTTTTCAAATCATATCTAGCATATATGCTTCATCAGAAATGCTAAAATGTTGATTCTACCTCATAGCATTAGCATTTCAACTTTTGCAGAATGTTAATGTAATTTTTCAGGTTTCCAAAATATCCTATATAAAATTACAAGATTGTCAAAATGATTTAGTGAGAACCAATATGATTTATATTTTCTATTAGGTGAAATTTTATTTATTTATTTTCAAAGGTTCTTTTATATTTATTTATATGATTATATTTGTTATTTGGTATATATTTGGGCCATACAAAATTCTTTATAAGATTACATAGATTCATTTTAGTTATTTACTTTTTAATTTTAAATGAAATATATTACTCACTTTTGAATAAATTTTAGAAATACTAGAAGGGTATATTTGTTATAAAATATGTAATAGACTTTTGAAATACAATTTTACTAAACAACTCTTAATGCATATTTAAAATACAGTTTTCATCTATTGCTTATCAAGTATTCAGAGCATTCCACAAATGCACATTCACTTAAATCCTTTTTTCCAGGTACATATTAAAAATACAAATGTATTCCCAGATGCAACCTAAAGACCTAGATAGAAAAGAATCATAAATGTTCATCTTTTCACCCTTTCTTTTGCAGTTGGGAAAGAAGACCTCAATCATTTCAAAATATTGGAACACTTTCAGTAGGCAATAAAAGCGTCCTAAAATAAGAGCATCAATGACCCTTCAAAACTTTATATTGGTAAGTCTATACTCGTTAAAGTGAAAAATATAAGGCAATAAATCAGCAATTATTTTCAATGTATAAACAAGAAGGATGATGGTCACAGATAGTTTAAAAGCTTCATCTTTAACATGGATTCACAACCCTAGAAACTGTAAAGCCAAGAGAAAAACAATCAACTATAGCAGAGAACTAGTTAATATCCAAACATGAAAAACAATGAGAACGAAGAGAAAAATTCATAGAATCTCTATCATTAGTTTGAACGATGAGCTATGGTATAGAAGACAACAAAGAATTCAGCAATGAACTATTGTGGTTTGTTGGTAATATGATTAGGGTCCAAGGGGCCAAACATGTATTTTGAGACTTTTGAGTGAATCTATGCACAATCATGCTTAACCAAAACCATTTAAAAATTATGCACTTCACTGTCTAAAGAAATGCAATAAACACAAGTAAAATTTACAACTATCCTCTAAAGTTACCTTTGATATCCCAAATTCTCTAATATGTTTGAAATGAACTCCCAAAGCTTCACTGGTTTGTCATTTGTAATAAAAAATGGCTGCAATAAAGTAGTGACAAAAAATAGTATATCAGCTTTACGAGCAATTATGTAAGAAAACAGCATGTGACAAATAACATGCTACAGTATGAGAATAATACCTTTCCAGCAACAGAATCTGGAGCCACACTAAGAGCATGTTCTGCAGAAATGTTGGCATGCACCACATTTTCCACATAAACTAAATCACACATGTTTTTACCACTTCCAATGACAAACTGCAACAGAAAATAGTTGATTACTGAGTTGCAACTATATTCATAATATTTGCTGCTATATGAAACTTAAAAAAAAAAGATTAATTTGACCTGGTCGAAGTTTTGAAAGTAACAGAAATAGGAATCTTACAGAAAGCTGTCAATTGAAACTAAAAATAAGACCAAACTGAAAAGCTCTATCCTTAACTTACAACATTTTCCAAAACCTTTTCTTAAAGATAACAAGACATTTAGATGTCTCCTGACTATCTTTATCATATGTATATCTTTGTGATCCGCCTCTAAATAGACCTCTTTGGACACTTTGTTTGCTTGACTATGCCACTTAATCATTTTCAATAGATTTATCAGATATTTGAACTCCGCAATATGGACTTTTTTGTCTAACAATGGAAGTTCCTGTTCTCCTCAAATATTCACCTATTTATGACTGCCATTCACAACCCTATCACAAGTCAACTTCATAGTTTATTATGTATACTAGTGTTTTCTGCCACTTGCTTATTATTCAAAGAATATATCATGTAACCAAACTTACAGTGACAAGTATCCTAAGATTAGACAGTAGGTCACGCAAAGTGCCACTAACAAGCACATCCACCCCAGATCAGTGAATGCACCCTAGTTCAGCAAACCACATCTCTGCCATATGGAAAGGTTGAATGAATTATATATAGCACATGTATGATCAAGAAATATATGTTAAGTATTGCTTGTCATAATCACCATATTATTGCAACTTTTTAAAGAAAAGGCAAAATCCTGATCAATTTGTTTCAGCCCATTTCACTCATCAAATTCAACTGCATTTGTCTGCCAAACAGCTAGCGACCATCATGATTAGATGTCAAAATGTTATTCAAATTTATTAGAGATGTGATCAAAGGCTGCAATGGTATTGGTGATCAAGCGATGCACAGAAACTACAAAATTGAGCCTGTTACATGACCTTGTATCGGGCGATATGGGGTTTGAACCGGTTGGTAATAATTGAAATCCGACTGTTACCAACCTGTACCAGTCGGTAATGATCGGATTTTAACCATTACCGATCAAGGGCTTAGACTACCCTATTTCAAACGCTCAATTTGACCATTTAAACCATAGGAAAAGGTTTTTAAACCCTTTCCTCCATCACAATTGTCCGCCCAACGTGCAAAGGCAAAGACAAAGGGGAACACAGTAGCATTAGCCGCACAATTGGAAAGAATCAAGTCGAGCAATTCTTATTAGAGATGTGATCAAAGGCTGCAATGGTATTGGTGATCAAGCGATGCACTGAAACTACAAAATTGAGCCTGTTACATGACCTTGTATCGGGCGATATGGGGTTTGCACCGGTTGGTAATAATTGAAATCCGACTATTACCAACCTGTACCAGTCGGTAATGATCGGATTTTAACCATTACCGATCAAGGGCTTAGACTACCCTATTTCAAACGATCAATTTGACCATTTAAACCATAGGAAAAGGTTTTTAAACCCTTTCCTCCATCACAATTGTCCGCCCAACGTGCAAAGGCAAAGACAAAGGGGAACACAGTAGCATTAGCCGCACAATTGGAAAGAATCAAGTCGAGCAATTCTTATTAGAGATGTGATCAAAGGCTGCAATGGTATTGGTGATCAAGCGATGCACTGAAACTACAAAATTGAGCCTGTTACATGACCTTGTATCGGGCGATATGGGGTTTGCACCGATTGGTAATAATTGAAATCCGACTGTTACCAACCTGTACCAGTCGGTAATGATCGGATTTTAACAATTACCGATCAAGGGCTTAGACTACCCTATTTCAAACGATCAATTTGACCATTTAAACCATAGGAAAAGGTTTTTAAACCCTTTCCTCCATCACAATTGTCCGCCCAACGTGCAAAGGCAAAGACAAAGGGGAACACAGTAGCATTAGCCGCACAATTGGAAAGAATCAAGTCGAGCGATTCTTATTAGAGATGTGATCAAAGGCTGCAATGGTATTGGTGATCAAGCGATGCACTGAAACTACAAAATTGAGCCTGTTACATGACCTTGTATCGGGCGATATGGGGTTTGCACCGGTTGGTAATAATTGAAATCCGACTGTTACCAACCTGTACCAGTCGGTAATGATCGGATTTTAACCATTACCGATCAAGGGCTTAGACTACCCTATTTCAAACGATCAATTTGACCATTTAAACCATAGGAAAAGGTTTTTAAACCCTTTCCTCCATCACAATTGTCCGCCCAACGTGCAAAGGCAAAGACAAAGGAGAACACAGTAGCATTAGCCGCACAATTGGAAAGAATCAAGTCGAGCGATTCTTATTAGAGATGTGATCAAAGGCTGCAATGGTATTGGTGATCAAGCGATGCACTGAAACTACAAAATTGAGCCTGTTACATGACCTTGTATCGGGCGATATGGGGTTTGCACCGGTTGGTAATAATTGAAATCCGACTGTTACCAACCTGTACCAGTCGGTAATGATCAGATTTTAACCATTACCAATCAAGGGCTTAGACTACCCTATTTCAAACGATCAATTTGACCATTTAAACCATAGGAAAAGGTTTTTAAACCCTTTCCTCCATCACAATTGTCCGCCCAACGTGCAGAGGCAAAGACAAAGGGGAACACAGTAGCATTAGCCGCACAATTGGAAAGAATCAAGTCGAGCGATAAGACACCTTATCTATAGCATTCAACAACTCGCTTAGTCCAGAGACATAGCAACGATGTGGATAGTAGTGCCTTGACCAATGATGATGATAGCATCGGGGAGTCGATGGTCCTATCTATATAATTTGAGGATGGTGCATAGATAGAGGATCAGTAATTTAGACATGTCACCCAAGATTCACATCAGGGAGTTAGATGAGGTATTGAATATTGATCAAGTTTATACATGGAGAGGGAAGGGGAAGGGGAAGGCAGTAGATGATTTTGAGCAGATGCGACAGAGCCTACACAACATAGACGAAGCTCGTCGTATTTATAGTCATCATATTATGGAGAATCTTACAGTCAACATCAGTGTGGTAATAGTTGGTCATACTTCTCCGAGCAGTAGTACAATAATCAATCTTATGATACGAAGCAGTAGATCAATAATGAAAGTAGAATTCTGACATTCTTCATGCTCCACATATATACATGCCACAATCGTCCTTGCCTCAGGAGCCGCCTCAGACACGCGGTTCACGACGATTAAACTACGACCATCACCATATTAATACACCAATGACATACGAAGTATCAGTATATTATGTCGTGAGATCATTTTCAGGATTGGATCTAATAAACATATTAAATTAATAACATATACATGGGATCAAGGATCCCGATCCACCACCCGTGAAGTCTTGTCATTCTTTTTTATGGTAGAATCACGTATATCAATCGGTTGATAACTTGATTCATTTGTATCTTAAACTTTAAGTTGTTTAAAAAATAATTTAATAATTCAAATCATTTTTTTAAAATCATTCAATATTAACGAAATGAAGGTCCGAAACGTACCACAAATTTACTCCATAAAGTCCGAAAAGGATATATCACTATTCTTTCCTAATTTAGATTATTTTTATACTAAATTTATATCTATTTCTAACCTAACAATCCTAATATAATTTGTTTCTATTTTTTAGAAATTTTTGGAGCTATTTTTGATAATTTTACTATACCGATGGTACACCCAGGTGTACCGACATATGGTCTATCGATACACCTCGATACGTACCATACCGACGATTGGTCAATCCCCAGTATGGACTGGTAACGCAAACCTTGATTTAGCCTCAATAAGTTAACGCCTATGATTTAGCTTTTTAAATTTAGGTTTTAGTGGCTGGTCTATAGACTTTACCAACCATTTTCATGTCTTTTAGGCATCAAATAGAAACCCATAATTTCTTTACCTTTGGTACCTAAACTGTTATCATTTCTGGTTCCCAATGAGGGCATGGACTCTCAAGTGTTTCATGATCGGGCTGTAAGCTACTAGCATATGTTTTGCTTTGTAGGACAGGAATTATAAGATTAACAATCTTAGCAAAATACAAAGGAGCATCCTATGCTTGATGGAGCAAATTGCTAGAATGAAACTTGAGGTCAACTTATAAGGAATGTTAATTGCAGATCCACTTCTTAGTTTGATAAGCTGTCAGCCAACTTGAATAATTATAGCAAGAAGTTTATAACTGACTAAAATCTGAATTGAAGCCAACCAGTAATTTTGTCACAATTCAAGCTCAGTTAATGGCAGTATGTTAGACCAAAAACTAACGCAAATAAAAGATCACTGTAAACCAGGCTCATTCTTGTTTGGTTACTTATGGAGCAAGACCCATTTAAACTTGCACTAGGATCAGTAAACGCTTCAATTTGCTGATCCTTTGACATTATTAGACTAACACCACTATGGTTGACCTAACAACCTGACTGACAAGAAAGTAAATTCAAATCTTGTAAGGTATTTTGAGCTGGAATAAGAAATATGTTGAAAAATATATTTCCATTAACATCTGAAATGTTGTCTTGGGTTATAAATAAAGCATTCCAGCTGTAACCAGTTGGTGCTGCATGGCACAGCAACCATCCTAAGAAGATATTCCAAGCATTAATAAGACAGCAGGGAACATATCATTCTTGAGTTACCAAATAGGACATCAAAAGAAATTGTGAATTCCAATATCAGCATCAAGTTAATCACAAACAAAGGCAAAAAAGAATGTGGATCTCAAGACATACATTTCAAAGAACAATCCTTCATTGAAGAATGCTGAAGAATGCAAAAATTTTATTCCTGATCCAGGTTGGTGGGTTTTATTTTAACATAGACTCATGATTCAAATTTGGTTCAGTCCCTTTCAATTGAATTCAGTAGCTGGATAGTTTCAGCTGGCTGCTCCATTCCATCGGTGTTCACTCAATCAATGTATCTTGGGTGCATATCCCACTACTTTTGTGTAATTCTACCTCACACCAAGTTTTCATGCAAAATAAGAGCAGCCGTACATAAGAGATTTGCCTGTTCAGTTAGATCAAACATGATCGAGGAAGAAAGAAACATACGTCCAATTTAATTAGTTATATAAAAGGAGGCACAACTACAGTCCAGTGATGATATACATAATTCATACTTCTTCCCTACAATATTAATCTAGCAGTTCAATTCTAAAAAAGAATTATTCCAAAAAATCTTCACACAAAGAAAAATCTACAATCTGAGAGAAGTAATTAACAATCCGGACTATCCAAACCTTAGCTCTTTTGGATATAGCTTCCTGCACCAGAAAAGGCACCAGATGTGGATCGCCTGGCCCAAAAATATTGCCCGGCCGCAAAGCACAAGTCAACAGGCCATCCTTCCCGTTAGCACTCAACACCAATACCTCCACTTGCATCCTCAGTTCATTCAGGGGATCCTCATACTGCACAAGAACAGCAAATCCCACTAAACGGTAGAATATCGCAGAAAAAGATCCACCAAAACCCTACATAATAAGGAAATCAAGAAAATTCCAAAGGCTCAAAGGGACAGACCCTGCGAGGGTAGGGCAAAGACTCGTCGGCGCCGCGGATGTCATTCTTCCCGTCGAAGACCACGTCGGCCGAGCCGGTGTAAACAAGCCGCAGGACGCCGGCCTCCCGGCATGCGGCGACGACGTTCTTGGCGCCGACGACGGCGAGGGCGTGGAGGCGAGGGAAGTCCCCGCCCACCGGTGGCGAGGGGAAAGCCGGGAGGGGGTCGACGAGGAAAACGACGGCGGATCCAGCGACGGCGGAGCGGAGGCTGGACCGGTCGGCAACATCGACGTGGAAGTAGGCGGCCAGGTCCGACTGGATCAGGCCGAGAGGAGGAGCGAGGGTGTCAGCGACCCGGACGGCCCAGCGGCCGGATTTGACGAGGGCGGTCACGAGGGATCGGGCGACGTATGTCGACTTGCCAAAGATTACCGTGCAGGCCATCGGATCCGGATCGATCGGAGGCGACCCCGAGTCGACGATCGCCATGCCGAAGACGGAGAGAAAGAGAGAGAGAGAGAGAGAGAGAGGCGACGGCTCGGAAAGTAACGGTAAATATTTTATTTCGTGATTTCGTTTTCCTATTCTACACTTTTAGAATGAGAGAGAGAGAGAGAGAGGATACTGTAACGGTAGTTTTTGGGGTTCGTGACTTCGTTTTATTCCTTTGTAACAAACACATAAGTAGTGATAATATTAAATCTTTACCTTTATTTCGGTTTAGTTTCTGTTGTACTCTACAACGATAGCACGGAGAAGAGAGAGAGAGAGAGAGAGGATACTATAACGGTAGTTTTTGGGGTTCGTGACTTCGTTTTATTCCTTTGTAACAAACACATAAGTAGTGATAATATTAAATATTTTATCTTTATTTCGGTTTAGTTTCTGTTGTACTCTACAACGATAGCACGGAGAAGGCAAATGGGATCCGACACGGAACCGATCCAAGTTTAATATCTCCATTTGTCACAAGTTTAGCATCGATCGATTCGATAAGTGTATCGACATCCAATTGAATACGCAAATAGATCATCCGAGAAGAAAATTTTATAAGACAATTTTATACAGAATTTTGGATAAATCATTGGAGTTAAATAACGGAGTATTGATGCGTGGGATAATTGTGTAGAATCATCGATCATTATTGAGTCGTGTGTTACGATCGTCTAGCATTAACGGGATTGCCCTCCTTTAGTAGCTTCTATCTTAATGCATGAGTTAGCCCTATTGATTGCCCCCTTCCATGCACACATAGATTGGATAGGACATTATTGTATAAGTTCGAGTTAATGTGTATATATATATATATATATATATATATATCACTTAATATAATAAAAATATTTCTTTAATTTTAAAAAAATAAATTTATAAATTAATAATTTTCTAGCTCCATCAATTATAAGCCTATAATTGAATTATTTTCAAAGTCGCATAGTAAATAATAATTATCATCATCTCCATATTAATCTTTTGTTAATGTATGAGACTCACTCATGAAATGTTGATGAATCAAAATAAATCTCATATGACATGTTTTAAAAACAAAAAAATAAAGCTAAATTAACAATAAAGATACCTTTGAAAAAAAAATCCCAACCCCTAAAAGCTAATGTGCCATGAACTTTGGCATGTGAAATTGTTATTTTTTCTCTCTACAATTGCTATGTTATCAAAATCATGAGATTAGTGTCAACCAAAATTTAACGTGTTTGGATGTGTGACAAATTGTGTTTGTTGTTTTTTTAATCAAGGGATGCAATTCAAAATCTCGTTAGCATTTATATAAAAAACTCGAGTTAACTACTAATCTTCATAATTTTATTAAATAAAAAAATTTAAAATTGAATATCTAAAATACTCCTTATTACTCTTATGACTTATCAATTAGTTGATTCTTATTTTTTTAAATATTTTTTTGGATGAGGTGTTCAAATTAATTTGAGTTTCAACATCATACAATGCTTAACTACAATAACAATTTATCTTTTTTCAATCATATATATATATATATATATATATATATATATATATATATATATATATAGTATTCCCAAAACGACACTCCTATTTTGGTTTTCCCAAACAGGTGGAGGCTTAAATAAGTCATGGGAGAGGCAATCGACCTGATAGGAGAAGAGGACATAAATATATTAAAACATTAAAAAACATTTATTTTATGTTTTGACGTATTTATGTTATTTATTATCGTTAAATATTATATTAACATGGAATTTCATGCTATAATATATTATTAGTGTCAACATTTGAGGAGTATTTATTACACACCTTATATCTATACATGTTATATTTGTATTTTATATGTAAGTTCTATTATATTAATAATGTTTTATTTATTTTTAAAATATTTATATGATCAAATAATTTTAATATTTGATATGTCTTCTCTTGCACAAATTCCCATCGTCATAAATATAACACATCAAGATACTGATAACTTGATATTTTATTTTTATTCAATATTTAAATTATTTATTTATTTTTCTTTTCTTTGCTCGTTTGTCAAACAAGAAAGCAAATAAGAATGCTTGATGGTAGGAATCAAATAACCTGATGGGCAAATCTAATAACCCTTTGGTTGGAATTTTTTATAACTTAATATTTATTTTTTTAGATAATTTTTATATTATCAGTGAAGAATATGTCTATTACGAACTAACCTAATGGTTATATATATATATATATATATATTATTTTATCTTCTTTATCGAGACGAGGAGACCTTTGGGCTCACACTTGACCATCATATTCTAACTCTATCCTTATTAGTTGAATAAATCCGTGATATTATCTTTATTTTTTTCATTAAAGTTTTCTATTTAACTTATATAAATCCAAATATGATTTGTTTAAATAGTCATTTTCTTTACAACATTCATTTGTATTAACAATAGTGTATGGAATAAATATAATTGATTGTAAATAAATAATTTCTTTGCCTTGATCCTATATATCATTTAACTTTTAGTCAAATAATGAGTTTGTATTATTGGATTTACTATCAAGTATGATGTATTTTGAATTTAAATTAATAAAAATAAAAAGTGTAAAATTTAAAAAAAATCTAAGTTTGAAATTTCTCTTAGGCTATCGTAACTTTTAAAAAAAAATCTCAAATAGTATATTTTTTTATAAAATAATTATACTACTCTCGTTGGCCATCCCGCTTTCACTTTATTGACCACCCTTCTTTGGTTGCTTTTGCCTCTATGCACGAGTTGATCTCACCAATCATACCCCAAAGATGATTTGCTTAAATCTTTATTTTCTTTTCAACATTCATTCGGATTAACAATAGTACATGGAACAAACATGATTGATCGTAAATAAATAAATTTCTTTGTCATCATCCCATGTCATTTAACTTTTAATAAAATAATGAGTTTGTATTAATGGATTTACTATCAAGTAAGATGTATTTTCAATTTAAATTAATAAAAATATAAAGTGTGAAATTTAAAAAAAATCTAAATTTAAAATTTCTTATAGACTATTAGAAAATTCTCAAATAGTATTTTTTATAAAAATAACTATATTGCTCTTGTTAGCCTCACTGATCACACTCCCACCTACCGCTCCCCTCCCCTCCCCTCCTCTAGCCACTTGCACCTCCACATGTAGGTTGGCCTTGTTAGTTGATCCTCCTTTCCATCTCCTGACTACTTGTGTCTTCATACGCGGGTTTGCCTCGTCGGTCATACCTCTTTATATATTAGTTGATCCTGTTGATTGCTCCTGCTCCTTCACACTCAGTCTAGCTCTACCAAATGCCTCGCTTCACACGCGTGATGCCCTTGGATTTGACAAGGGCAATTGGAGTTGGTGTGGGTGCCTATGACCCCCTTGGGTCCGACGAGAGCACCAGAGCAATGGTGGAAGCGACATAGGAAGGAGGAGTCAGAGGTGGGCCCAATAGAGGTTGGGATAAAACAATCTTTTCGGGTGCTCTATGAAAAATTCTTAAATTTCAAGATTTTTCTAAAAAATCATTTAAATAAAAATAAATATATTGTATCATAATTTTTAATATAATTTAATAAAAATAATGATGATAGGACAAGACAAGAAGAAGACAAGCAGGCAAGACTTGACTTTTTTTTAAGGAGATGTGCATCACTCGACATCGCAATAAATTTTTGGACGATAATGATAATGAAGTCGTCTCCCCCGAGAATATTCATGTGTTTGTATTAGTGTGATACTTTAATAGGATTTATGTGGGAGTGTAATATATTAATAATCATAATAATAGGGCATTAAAATGATGTCAACTTAAGCTCCCATGTTATTGAACAGTGGTAGTATAAAAAATTATTTGTAGATCCATGTTATGGAATAAATGGACTTGGTCAATTTTTGAGGACAACCTAATTCTTATTACCAATCCTTCCAAATGAATCTTTTCAATAAGAGGTCGAAGGTGTGAGCTAAGAAAAAAAAAATCTTCTATATTTCCATATTTGAGAGACAAAAACGAATATTCTTGAAATAAGACTTATTTCAAAGGATTCTTTAATTTAAAAAATTGATCATGTTTTGAATTCAAAGTATCGAGTATTGACCATATAGGATGTATGCTCTATTAGATAAATTTTAAATTATATAAATTTTTTTGTTATTATAAATCTCATCCCTAACAAAATTTTAAATTATAACTATTGATTACTGCATTGTTTTACAGGTTCGAGTTCATGTGTAAGCATCATATAAGTCATTTAATATAATAAAAACATTTTTTCATTTTAAAAAATAAGAAAATTAATTATTTTCTAAATCCATCAATTACAGCCTATGATTGAATTATTTTTAAAGTCACATAGTAAATAAGAACTATCATCATCTACATACAACTTTGTGCCAGACACTTAAAATATTATTCAAGTGTTAATGAAATGTTGATGATTCAAAATCTCATATGACATGTTTTAGAAAGAAAAAAAAAAAGTTAAATTAACAATAAAGATTTTGTTAGATGATCAAAACGTTTTGGAATTTGCCTATGAAAAAAAAAAATCTCAACCTCTAAAGTTAATGTGTCATGAAGTTTGCCACTTTTCTCTGGACAATTGCTACCTTATCAAAATCATGAGATTAGTGTAAAACAAAATTTAATGTGTTTGGATGTGTGACAAATTGGGTTTGTTTTCTGAATCAAGGGATCCATAATTAGTTGAGTCTTACATTTTTCAACATTTAACTACAGTAACATATTTATCTTCATATATATATATATATATATATATATATATACTTAAATGTATGATTTTCCTAAAAAAACAACCTTTTTAGTTTTTCCAAAATGATAATCCTATTTTGATTTTCCCAAGATAGTTAAGGGGGATATTCTTATTTTGATTTTTTTCACGAAAATTAGAGACTCAATAAATCAAGAGAGAGAGGAGGATCAAATAGAGAAGGATGTTTAACTATAATAAGAAAAGAAATCATCATCAAAACTAAAGATACCCCAAATGTCAAACTTGACATTTGATATTATAGTAGTCATCAACGATCTCAAAGTAGTAAAAGTGCTAAAATACCTTATTTTTTATATGTTTTTGGTGAAGTGTCCGAGACCATGGTAGTGGTCAACCATGATGTACATGTTTTTTTTTTTTTACTTCAATAAATAAAAATATAATTTGTTAAAAAACCTATTTTACATATTGGTTAATTTTGTTTTCGAAGCCTTCAGGATTAGGATTTTTAATGTTTCAGGTTTGGATAATATTCCAACCCCAAAAAGATCGAAGATTATAGGTTTTTGAACTTGTTCATAAATCTAATAGAACCCTTCCTGAATAAGGAAGAGTTTTGAGTGAAACTAGAGATTGTTTGTGATATGACAAATGCGGACCTGCTCGTCAAGTCATCACACCCTCGGACAGCTGGCCCGTCAACATGGCCGACCCGACGCAGGTAACCGGCCGGATATACGGGAGACGCCAGTGGTCGTACAGCCGACCTGACACAGGTAAGGTCGGCACCCCCCACCTGCAAACGCACGCCTCATTACAAGGACAGCAAGCATGGTGGAAGGGTACAATGACATGGTAAGTCATAAATGCAGTAAGGTTATCAGGTACGAATGATCTACAACACCCACTATAAAAGCTCATGCACCTCTACGGGGCAGGGGGATCACAGAAAAAATAAATCCACCAACTAACTTGACCTTCGGAGGGGTCACGTCGGGAATCTACCCGACCCGACCTTCTTGCAGGAGTCAGCGACCGACCCGAACTGGAGTACTCCCTCTTCACCCGGACTCCACCACTCCAGCAGCCGACCTCCCAAGTCGAGCTCTGAATCACCACTCATCCGGACGAGCTCCCACTCTGTACCAAGAAGACCACGGGCGAGCTAGCGCACACGGGCCTGAACCAGCAAGTGCTTACTCAGCAAACTCGGAGGCGGAACACATCTACTAGGCAAGCACCAGATTCACCCCCAACATTTTGGCGCTAGAAGGAGGGCCCATGTCTTCGGAACGCCCATTCATGGATTCGGGTACGGAGCGCCAAACGGAACCTGACCACCCTCGACCGACGGAGGAAGTCGCGGCTGCCGTGCCAACCCCCAACCGCTTTTGGAGGATGATGACCGACCCGGGGTTCCCCTCACCCGCATCAAACCCCGCGTCATTCATGGTCACGGCAGAGGCTTTCATCGGCCTCACTAGCCAGGTCCAAGCACTAGCGGGGATGGTGCAGACCATAATCTCATACCTACCCCAGCTTGTGCATTCAATGGCTCACCAACCGGCCCCCCCGGCGGCACCCCCGCAAACGGAGTCACCAATGGCCCCAAACCGGGGGATCCAGCCCGACGTTGAGGCGCCACCACCTCGGGTCGCCGAAGTCCTCCCAGCTTTGCCGACCCCGATGCTAGCCCGATCTCAAAGTCGCTCCTACAATCTAGCACCGACTGAGCTCGATCTCGACACCTTATCGACCGACTCCACCGACTCCTTGAGAGATCAAGTTCGCCGAGTCCATCAACGACTTGACGAAGTCCAGAAAGAATTCCTCATATCAAGAGAGGAGACATGGGACAACTCTAAAGGCGGCTCCCCGTTTACCCCCGAGATACAATCCAAGCCCCTCCCGGCCACCTTCAGGCTCCCAGCCCTCGAGCCCTACGATGGCAGCGGCGACCCGATGGAGCATATCGCCACATTCCGCTCCCAAATGGCCTTTTACGACACTTCAGAGGTGCTGATGTGTCGGGCCTTCCCGACCACCCTTAGGGGATCGACCAGAACCTGGTATGCTCGTCTCAAACCCGCGTCTATACCCTCGTTTGACGTGTTGGCAAGAGAGTTCGAGTTAAACTTTTTGACAAGCGCACGCCCGAGGCCAACCACAGCCTCACTCCTCGGAATGGCCCAAGGGAGCGACGAGCCCCTCTCCCAGTTCGTAGGAAGGTTCACATCACAAGTCCAGGGCATCCCCGACCTCCATCCGTCACTGGCCATCCAAGCATTCCTGACGGGGTTGAAGCCATCAAGGTTCTTTTGGTCGCTGATCGAGCGACCACCGACAACTCTGCCCGATATGTTGCAACGGGCGCACCAATATATGGCGGCCGAGATGTTGATAGCTGGCAAGCGTGACGAGACGAAACGCTCCCGGGCTTGCTGCCAGCCAGACCCCCCCCCCCCGATCCCCCTCAACTCGACCCGAACGGAGATCTTCTTCCAAATACGAGAAAAGAGGCTCTTGAAGGCACCAAGCCCGATGAAGTCGCATCCCGAGCGGCGCGACAAGAGGAGGTACTGTCGCTTCCACCGGGAATATGGTCACGACACCGAGGAATGTCGTGACCTCCAGTACCAAATTGAAGACCTTATCCGGCGCGGGCACCTGCGGTGATATGTTCGCGAACAACCCCCTCTCCCAGACGGTCGGCCCTCCCGAGACCTGTCTCCCCGACCGCAGGGCCCGGTCGAAAAATAGATCGACGTCATCTTTGGCGGTCCGACATCAGGCGGCAACACCTCCTCAGCGCGAAAAGCATACGTGCGATCCGAGGCCGAAAAGAGGCTGGTACATCATGAAGACCTCGACGTCACATTCAGGTCGGAAGACGAGGAGCACCCATCTCACGATGACGCGCTAGTAATCTCAATCCGCATGGCCAACGCCTACATCAAGAGGGTCATGATCGACACGGAGAGTTCGGCCGACATCCTGTATTTCGATGCCTTTCAACGGTTGGGATTGACCGACCTAGACCTCACCCCTCTAACATCTACCTTGACAGGGTTCACTGGGGATTCCATCTCTCCCATGGGAACAACCATGATCCCTGTCACGTTCGGGGGGGAGCCGTGGTCAAAGACTCTGCTGGTATCATTCATGGTGGTCAACCTCTCATCTGCGTACAACGCCATCATCGGGCGCCCGACCCTCAATCGGCTCAGGGCGGTCGTGTCAACGTACCACCTGGTCTTGAAGTTCCCAACCCGAGTTGGGGTTGGCGAGGTCAGAAGTGACCCAAGAAAATCCAGGCAATGATACTTAACGGCGACAACGTTGTTCAAGAGGCCGAGAACTAAACCGTTCAGTGCCATGCCCCCAGGTCCGGAAGAAAACACCCGAGACACCCACTCCGCGGAAAGAGTCCTAGAGCTGTCACTGGACCCGAACCACCCTGATAAGCTGGTAAAGGTCGGGTCGGAGCTTGCGGAGAATCAACAAGTCCAAATGATAGATTTCCTGCGGAAGAACGACGATGTCTTTGCATGGACCCCAAACGACATGCTGGGGGTCGACCCAGAGATCGCCCAACATTACTTGAACATCTCCCCTAGCGCCCGACCTGTGAAGCATCGTCCGCGCAAATTCGCTCCGGACCGACAGAAGGCTATAGAAGATGAGGTCACTCGCCTATTGGACGCGCAGCTTATCGAAGAAGTAAAATACCCGACCTGGTTGTCCAATGTTGTACTTGTCAAAAAAGCAAATGGAAATTGGCGGATGTGCGTTGATTATACCGACCTCAATCAGGCTTGCCCGAAGGACTGCTACCCACTTCCCCGCATCGATCAACTTGTGGATGCCACATCGGGGCATCAGCTGCTCTCCTTCATGGATGCCTTCTCAGGGTACAACCAAATCCAAATGGCCCCGAGAGACACAAGAAACACGGCCTTTATCACTCATAACGGCACATATTGCTACAAGGTGATGTCGTTCGGATTGAAAAATGCCGACGCAACCTACCAGCGGCTCGTGAATCGCATGTTCAAGGACCAGGTCGGAAGGAACATGGAAATTTATGTAGACGATATGATAGTCAAGAGCCGGCAAGCCGAGACCCACCTCTCCGACCTAGCGAAGACATTTCGCACGCTAAGGAAGTACAAGATGCGTCTCAACCCGGCAAAATATACTTCCGGCATCACATCCGTGAAGTTCCTCGGTTTTATAGTACATTAACGGGGAATCGACGCCAATCCCGACAAGATAAAGGTAATACAGGAAATGCAACCCCCCAAGACTATAAAAGAGGTCCAACGACTTACAGGAAGGTTAGCAGCCCTGAGCCACTTCATTTCCCGAGCTGGAGACAAAAGTTCTACCTTCTTTCATGCACTAAAGTCGGCAAAAGACTTCAAATGGACCCTTGAATGCGAGGAAGCATTCCGCCAACTCAAGAGTCACATCGAAAACCTACCGCAACTAGCCTCGGTAAAGGATGGGGAGCCTCTCGGCTTATACCTCGCTGCGACCGACCTGGCGGTTAGCTCGGTCCTGGTAACACTCGATAAAGCCGGGGAAAAGCCGATCTACTACACTAGCCATGTCATGGCGGGACCTGAGCTCCGTTATGCCCTCATAGAAAGGATAGCTTTGGCGCTGATCCTGGCTTCCAGAAAACTGAGGCCGTATTTCCAAACACATCCCATCAAAGTAATAACCGACCAACCCTTGCGCCAGATCCTCTCCAAATTTGATGTTGCAGGTCGGATGCTCAAGTGGTCGGTAGAGTTAGGGGAATTCGACATCGAATACGAGCCAATAAAGGCGATCAAAGGCCAAGTGCTCGTGGACTTCCTCTCGGAACTTCACCCTCGGAAGTCCCGGCGAACTCGAACCCTGGATGGACTCTGCATATCGACGGCTCCGCCGACTCGAAAAGAGGAGGCGTCGGCTTGGTGCTCAAGGACCCCTCAGGCCACACCTACGAACACGCCCTGCGGTTAGGATTCAAAGCTACAAACAATGAAGCAGAATACGAAGCGCTCTTGTTTGGTCTGAAGGTCGCGACCGAGCTGGGAGCAGGAGACATCGAGATATTCACCGACTCCCAACTCATCGCGGGCCAGGTCAACGGAACGTTTGAGACCCGAGAAGCAGCAATGATCAAATACCTGGCCGAGGCGCGACGGATGACGGCTCAGTTTCGAAGGTGTACCATCACCAAAGTACCTCACAGCGAGAACGCGCAAGTAGACGCCTTGGCCAGGCTAGCTTCCTCCTGCGTGACCGATACGCCGACCGGAGCAATGGTGAGAACCATCGGGCCCTCCGTTAATTCGACTGTATTGGCTGTTGACGAGGGAGACGAAGGCTGGACCGACGAGATCCTTCGCTTCAAACAAGCAGGAATCCTCCTCGAGGACAAGGTGGCTGCCCGAAGAATCAAAAGGACGGAATCATGGTATTTCATCATTGATGACTGCCTCTACCGGCGAGGCTTCAACCGACCCCTACTTCGCTGTCTGAACCCGACCGAGGCGCAAACCACCTTAGCCGAGATCCATGAGGGAATATGTGGAGACCATGTCGGTGCTCGCACCTTGGCACACAAGGTCCTCAGGCAAGGTTACTACTGGCCCACACTACGAAAGGATGCCCAAGCTTATGTTTGAAACTGTGAGCCATGCCAGAAGCACGCCCGATTCCAACATCAAACGATGGTACCACTCACGACTGTCGACTGCGCCTGGCCCTTCGCCTAATGGGGAATAGACCTCCTCGGCCCCTTCCCCCCGGCCTCGGGACAGAGAAGGTTTCTGATAGTCGGAGTCGACTATTTCACCAAATGGCTCGAAGCCGAGCCATTGGCCTCCATCACCGAGAGACAAGTTGAAGGGTTCGTGTGGAAGAACATCATAACCACGTTCGGCCTCCCCAAGACCATCATTACAGACAACGGCACGTAGTTCAACAATACGAAGTTCAAAACATTTTGCCAAAGCTATCGCATCCAGCTGAAGTTCAGCTCGGTTGCCCATCCCCAAGCCAACGAACTGGCCGAGGTAACAAACCGAGCTATTCTTGAAGGGCTGAAAAAAAGGGTCTCCAGCGCCACGACCTCATGGGTAGAAGAGCTCCCTAGTATTCTATGGGCGTAGCGAACGACTCCGAAAACCCCGACGGGGGAGTCCCCATATAGCCTGGCTTTCGGGACCGAAGTCGTGCTACCTCCCGAGGTGGTTTTCCCGACCCTCCGAGTCCAAACCCAACGTCAGGAGGAGTCCGACCAACAGCTCCGCGGAAACCTTGACCTATTGGAGGATAAGCGTGCCGACGCCCATCTTCGAGCATTGGCTTATAGAAGAGCTGTCGCCAAAATCTACAACCGTCAGGTACGCCCCCGACACGTCAAGATGGGCGACTTGGTGCTACGAAAGACCGAGGTCAACGACCCGACCCGGTCCCGCGGCAAGCTAGCCCCGAATTGGGAAGGCCCCTACCGAGTTATCGATGTTATCCGAGACGGGACTTATACGCTGGCAACGATGGAAGGACGGGTGCTGCCAAGAACCTGGCACATCATAAACTTGTAAAAATTTTACGCATGACAATGTCAGCAAAATGACTCGACTTGTATTGCGACTCATACTTAGTAGAAACACAGCGATTTTGGCAAAACAGCTTGACTTGTATTGATTCGGAACAAGTACAAAAGAGGTCGTGAGCAAAGATGAGGGCTTCCCGATCCGAGTTACAAGCTTCAAAAAAAAAAGAGAAAACAAAATCAGGGCTCGGGAGGCACCGAGTCGTCAAAATCTTGTTGTCTCTCCATCGGCACTGAGTCATCCTCGGGGTAGATGGTAAACGGGTCTTCTTCGATGTCGGCATCAGGGTATCGGGCGCGAAAGTGAGCCAGTGCCACCCGATACCCGTATTCATAGGTAACCCGACCCATCCGCTTCAGACCCTCTTTGAAGCCGAGGGACCACTTGTACTGGGCGACCGCCTACCCTGACAGTTCGGCTTGGGCATGCTCCAGGCCCTTCACGGCCTGCAACAGCTCGTCGTCCATCCTCCGGGCCCTGGTTCGGGCCTCCTTCAGCAGCTGCTGGGCGTCACCCAGATGGCCCCGTACCGCCTCTAGCTCCTTCTCCGAGGCCTCGTGCCTGAGGAGCTCCTCAGCCTTTTCCCCCTTTATTTTCTCGAGCTCCTCCCTCAGCCTGGACGCACGTTCCTCGGCCTCGGCAACCGCCTCGGGACCTCCCCTAGACTTCAAAGCGTCAAGCTCTTCTTGCAGTTGCTTGACCCGGTAGTCCATGAAGGTGATCAGCCGACCCGCATCATGAACTCGGTCAACCAGCGCCATTTGGAAGTGTTGGCCTTGCACGAAAGGACGACCGTTAGGATCTGGCAAAGGAGAAAAACTCACGTTACTAAGGCACAACTCGGGAGGTTTACCAGGACCATCTCCTTGGTGGCTCGGGCCATCAGAACCTCAGAGGGGAGCGTGTACAGCTCCCGCGCCAGTTGGGGATGAAGAAGCCCCCTTCCATACTCCTCGGCTGCCGACGAGTTGTTCCACACTTTTGTCGAGTTTTTCAGCCCCGCCCACCTGGCCTTTAGCTCCTTCTCGGGGTTCTGATGCCCCAGGTCGGACATTAGCAGGGCATAATAGCCCTGGTCGCCCTTATAAACCTTTGTTTTGAAAAGGTCCTTCATTGACCTCGGGGACCGATGAAGCGGCCCCCTCCTCGGACCCAGCAGGCGCCTCGGGCCTCTCCGACGACGCGGCGGACTCCTTACCCTTGGAGCGGGAGCGAGACCCCCCCTCGCCGACATGGGACTTGTGCTTTCTCGTCAGCACTTTCGTCTTCTTCTGTTGCTTCCCCACAACTTCTGCCTGCTCAGTCGGGGGGGGGGGGGGAGCCGGCCTTTTCGACGAAGCCCTCGGAGCCTCCCCCGTGGGAGACGCGCCGACCTCACGGGCGGTGGGACGGGTCGGAGGAACCTTGCTGCTAGTCATTCTCGGCATCCCGCGAAGCTCCCCGAGATCCATCTGGCCTTCATCGCAACTTACAGGTCAGTAAGAAGCTAGGCAAGCTAAAGCAAAGCGAAATGCTAGTACCCCTAGAGGCCGGACTCAAACCCGCCTTGACGAGCCAAAGCTCGGTCATCTCCTTGATCACACGAGAAGAAGAAAGAATCCCCTTCAGTCGGCCGACCATGACGGTCTCCTCCTCGGACAGGTAAAGGGGGCATTGCCGATCGGGTGAGCCGACCAATCGAGCCCGAACCCCCAAGCCGAACCACTAACATAAAGATAGCGAGACTTCCAACCTTTATTACTGGAAGGTGCCCCGCTGATCCTAAAACCAACCCGGGCAGTAAGATAGTAACCGCCCCGACTCTTGCAGAGGCGAAAACATGTCATGAATAAGTCCCGAGTCGGGATAATCTCGGCTCCTCGGCACTCGCCCAGGAAAACCACGAGGTAACACCACGAGTTGGGCGCTACCTAGCTGGGAGAAATTCTCCACCATCTCAGGCACTCCTCAATGAGAGGGTGCAAAGGAAACCGGAGACCGGCCTCTAGAGCATCTACCGAGATGCACATGCCGGGAACGTCAAAGCTATAGGGACGCTGCCCCGGCTCCGGAACATGCAGCCCGTATTCAGCCGGGATGTTGTACCGATCCCTAATCACGGCAAGTGACCCCTCGGTCACCGCCGTGTCGAGATCATGATCCGATATCATGCCCTCTAAATCCCTCTGAACCCTCGCATCGGCAGGCGACGGGGGCCCGGAAGACGCTCCCGAGGAATCAACCTCGGGATCACTCCGACTTGTCTCCCCCGACCCCAAGGGAGACACGACCCTGACACTAGTCCGAGGAGGTCGTCGCGACATGTTCAAAAGAAGCTACCGAACTGAAGGGACGAAGAATGGCTAGGGTGGTCTGAGATGGAAGCAGGAAGAAGGCAAAATGAACAAGTGAGGTCTCTGCCTAACCCCACAGCTAACTTATAGCGGCGCCCAGGGGAGTCGTTTCAGCTTCCCGAGGTAAGTGGAAGCACCGCCACCCTAAAAAGACACTGCGCATTAAATGCACCATAACTCTGATTGAAACCCTAGGCAGAGGATGAAATATATATGTACATATATAAATATATAATATAATATTACCCCATATGTATGATGATATGAACATAGTTATCAAGACCGAGTTCATCTTCTCGGCCAAATCTCCGGATTCGCGCCCGAGTTCACCCTCTCGGCCAAACCTCCGGATTTGTGCCCGAGTTCACCTTCTCGGCCAAACCTCCGAATTTGCGCCCGAGTTCATCTTCTCGGCCAAATCTCCGAATTTGTGCCCGAGTTCACCTTCTCGGCCAAACCTCCAGATTTGCGCCCGAGTTCATCTTCTCGGCCAAATCTCCAGGATTCGCGCCCGAGTTTACCCTCTCGGCCAAACCTCCGGATTTGTGCCCGAGTTCACCTTCTCGGCCAAATCTCCGGATTTGTGCCCGAGTTCATCTTCTCGGCCAAATCTTCAGGATTCGCGCCCGAGTTCACCCTCTCGGCCAAACCTCCGGATTTGTGCCCGAGTTCACCTTCTCGGCCAAACCTCCGGATTTGCGCCCGAGTTCATCTTCTCGGCCAAATCTCCGGATTTGTGCCCGAGTTCACCTACTCGGCCAAACCTCCGGATTTGTGCCCGAGTTCATCTTCTCGGCCAAATCTCCAGGATTCGCGCCCGAGTTTACCCTCTCGGCCAAACCTCCGGATTTGTGCCCGAGTTCGCCTTCTCAGCCAAATCTCCAGATTTGTGCCCGAGTTCATCTTCTCGACCAAATCTCCAGGATTCGCGCCCGAGTTTACCCTCTCGGCCAAACCTCCGGATTTGTGCCCGAGTTCACCTTCTCGGCCAAATCTCCGGGTTTGTGCTCGAGTTCATCTTCTCGGCCAAGTCTCCGGATTTGTGCCCGAGTTCACCTTCTTGGCCAAACCTCCGGATTTGTGCCCGAGTTCATCTTCTCGGCCAAATCTCCGGACTCGCGCCCGAGTTCACCCTCTCGGCCCAATCTCCGGATTAGCGCCCGAGTTCACCTTCTCGGCCAAATCTCCGGATTTGCTCCCGAGTTCACCCTCTCGCCTAACTCTCCGGATTTGCGCCCGAGTTCATTCCCTCGGCCAAATCCCAGGATTCGCGCCCGGATCCATCCTCGGCAAAAGCCTAACGTCGTAATTCCCGAGCTCCCGCTCGGTCGGATCGACTCTTGCTTCATTACGATTCCCGAGCCCCTGCTCGGTCGGATCAACTCTTGCTAAGATCGTAATTCCCGAGCTCCCGCTCAGTCGGATCGATCCTTGCTACATCACAGTTCCCGAGCTCCCGCTCGGTCAGATCGATCCTTGCTATATCGCAGTTCCCGAGCTCCCGCTCGGTCGGATCGATCCTTGCTACATCGCAGTTCCCGAGCTCTTGCTCGGTCGGATCAACTCTTGCCAAGACCGCAATTCCCGAGCTCCCGCTCGGTCGGATCGACTCTTGCTTCATTACAATTCCCGAGCTCCCGCTCGATCGGATCGACTCTTGCTACATCGCAATTCCCGAGCTCTTGCTCGGTCGGATCAACTCTTGCCAAGACCGCAATTCCCAAGCTCCCGCTCGGTCGGATCAACTCTTGCTTCATTACAATTCCCGAGCTCCCGCTCGGTCGGATCGACTCTTGCTTCATTACAATTCCCGAGCCCCCGCTCGGTCGGATCAACTCTTGCTAAGATCGCCATTCCCGAGCTCCTTCTCGGTCGGATTGACTCTTGCTATATCGCAATCCCCGGGCTCCTGCTCGATCGAACTAACTCGGATGGATCGACCCCCGCACCACTTCATATCCCCAATTCCCCACTCGGAACTAATTCAGGACGATCTCGAACCAGCAGCTAAGCACAAGACCTCATCTTCGACACCCTCATTAGCCGCCTCGAGAAGGTCTTCCCGGGGGGGGGAGAATGATATGACAAATGCTGACCTGGCCGCCAAGTCATAACACCCTCGAACAGCTGGCCCGCCAACGTGGTCGACTCGACGCAGGTAACCGGTCGGATATACGGGGGGCGCCAGTGGTCGTACAGCTGACCTGACACAGGTAAGGTCGGCACCCCCCACCTGCAAACGCACGCCTCATTACAAGGACAGCAAGCATGGTGGGAGGGTACGACGACATGATTAGCCATAAATGCAGTAAGGTTATCAGGTACGAATGATCTACAGCACCCACTATAAAAGCTCCTGCACCTCTACGGGGCAGGGAGATCGCAAAAAAAAAACAAATCCATCAACTAACTTGACCTTCGGAGGGGTCACATCGGGAACCTACCCGACCCGACTTTCTTGCAGGAGTCAGCGGCCGACTCGAACTGGAGTACTCCCTCTTCACCCGGACTCCACCACTCCAGCAGCCGACCTCCCAAGTCGAGCTCTGAATCACCACTCATTCGGACGAGCTCCCACTCTGTACCAAGAAGACCACGGGTGAGCTAGCGCACACGGGCCTGATTACTCAGCAAACTTGGATGCGGAACGTATCTACTAGGCAAGCATCATATTCACCCCAACAGTTTGGATTCTTCAAAGTAAATTTGTCTTCTATTAATCTTAGAGAGAGAGAGATAGAAAGAGAGATAGAAAGACAAAAATTAAGATGGTTTCAATAATATCTTCAAATTGTGTCTAGGATAATTATATGACATAACACAATGAATATAACAAATATTTTTGTTGATATATACAAATTAAGAATTTTACAAAAATTGTTATATTTAAGCATTTTAATCAACAAACGGTATAGATTAAAACCTCTTTAAGAACCTGCCATCTTCTTTTCCTTTATTATGGGAAACGATAAATCTCATAGATGCGCTATTTAATTGTTATTTTTTTTGAAGGAAATAAAAGCTAAGGCTGGAGGAGTATGTATGGAGCTCTTTATATAACCCCTCCGTATCTCCATTAATTTCTATGACAGTTTTGTGAGCACCAAAAATAATTAGGATCTCTCTAAATTCTCGATCTCAGAGTTGCGATCACGAAAATAAAATGAAGTCGATTTATGTGTTCTTGTTCATCGCTCTCCTCCTTTCTCATGTCACTGAAGGTTCTCTTCACCTCCTCATTCCTCTTATCATATATATATATATATATATATATATATATATATATATATAAAGATGTTCTCTATATCTTGTTCTACCATCTTTTTTTTTGCTTATGATCATTACTCCAATTATATGATCAAATCTGGAGAATTCACAATATTAATTTTTATATTTTTGTCATTTGTTTTACGTTTTGATATATTTATGTTATTTATTGTCGTTACATGTAACATGAAATTTCATGCTATGATATATTATCAGGATTAACATTTGAGGAGTATTACACACCTTATATCTATACGCTTTTTATTTTTTATCAAAGTTTTGTTATCTCTAATATTTTTTTAAATAAAATATTTATGTAATCAAATAATTTTAATATATGATATGCTTAGTCTTCTATAAATTCCCACCATCATAATAATAAGGATAAATAGAGTTATCCATGTATAGTCTCTATCTCTCATGGCTTGAGGGGTAAAATTAGATGTCTTGCCATGAAATACCAATAGCATATCAACATGACGATAACTTGATATATTTTTTTATTTATATTTACTGTGAAATATAGTGGTTTCTTTTCTTGCTCGTTGTTATTTATGTTGAGACATCTTGATGATTGAAATCTAATAACCTAATTGTCAAACCTTAAAACCTTCATTTTTTTTTTTGTAATTTAAGATTTGTTTTCTAGATAATTTTTATATTATCTATGAAGAATATGTCTGTTATGAATTGACCTTATAAATTTAGATTCTGTATTATTTTATAATTTTATCTTTATTATCTAGATGAGGAGGCTTGTTAGCTTTTGTCCGACCATGCTATTCCAACTATCTAGTTATTGTCCCTCTATTGATTGAATTAACTTGTAATAAATTTTTAATCAAAATTTTTAATTTAGATTTTATTTTCTTCTCAACATTCATTTATATCGATAATGGTCTTTGCTTTTACTTAATGTTTAGTCAAATAGTGGGTTTTAGATTTACTACTTATTTTTTAACTTAAATTAATGAAAACAAAAAAGAAATGTTCATCGTATTTTTATAATTTTATATTATCAATGAAGAATATGTCTATTATGAATTGACCTTATGATTTTAGCTTCGGTATTATTTTATAATTTTATCTTTATTATCGAGGAGGCTCGTTAGATTTTGTCCAACTATGGTATTATTCTAATTCTCTAGTTATCGTACCTATATTGATTGAATAAACTTATAATAAATTTTTTATTCAAAATTTTTTATTTAGATTTTATTTTTGTCTCAATATTCATTTATATCGATGATGGTCTATCGAACAAGTATAATGGATCGTAGATAAATAATATTTTCATCCAGATTGCATACTATGCTTTTACTTAATTTTTAATCAAATAGTAGGTTTTTGATTTACTATCACCTAAGACTTATTTTTAACTTAAATTAATAAACACGAAAAAGATATGTTCATCATATTTTTATATTATCTATGAAGAATATGTTTATTATGAATTGATCTTATGATTTTAGTTTCGGTATTATTTTATAATTTTATATTTATTACTTGTTAGCTTTTGTCTTCTAACTCTCTAGTTATCGTCCTTCTGTTGATTGAATAAATTTATAATAATTTTTTTATTCAAAAATTTTTATTTAGATTTTATTTTCCTCTCAATATTCATTTATATTGATAATGATCTATCGAACAAGCATAATAGATCATAGATAAATAACCTTTTTCATCCTGATCGCATACTATACTTTTATTTAATTTTTAATCAAATAGTAGGTTTTTTATTAACCGTCACTGAAAACTTATTTTTTGACTTAAATTAACGAAAACAGAAAAGATATGTTCATCATATTTATATAATTTTATATTATCTATGAAGAATATGTCTATTATGAATTGACCTTATGATTTTAGCTTCGATATTATTTTATAATTTTATCTTTATTATCGAGATGAGGTGACTTGTTAGCTTTTGTCCAAGGTATTCTAACTCTCCGGTTATCGTCCCTCTATTGATTGAATAAATTTATAATAATTTTTTTATTCAAAAAATTTTATTTTCCTCTCAATATTCATTTATATCTATAATGATCTATCGAAGGATCATAGATAAATAACCTTTTTCATCCTGATCGCATAGTATGCTTTTACTTAATTTTTAGTCAAATAGTAGGTTTTTTATTTAATGTCACATAAGAATTATTTTTTGACTTAAATTAATGAAAACAAAAAAGATATGTTCATCATATTTATATAATTTTATATTATCTATGAATAATATGTCTATTATGAATTGGCCTTATGATTTTAGCTTCGATATTATTTTATAATTTTATCTTTATTATCGAGATTATGAGGCTTGTTAGCTTTTGTCCAACCATGATATTATTATGATTGAATAAACTCATAATAATTTTTTTATTCAAAATTTTTTATTTAAATTTTATTTTCTCTTATTGATAATGATCTATGGGACAAGCATAATGAATCATAGATAAATAACCTTTTTCATCCCGATCTCATACTATGCTTTTACTTAATTTTTAGTGCGAATAGTCGGTTTTTGATTTACTGTCACATAATACTTAGTTTTTAACTTCAATTAATGAAAACGAAAAAGATATGTTCATCATATTTATATAATTTAATTTGATCGAAATCAGGACAGGAAAAGAAGAAGAAGACATGCAGGGTGGACATGTTCTCGAGGGCCATATGCACCACTGAGCGTTGCAATAAATTTTGTAGTGGTAACGATCACGGAGTTGGCTTTTGCCCCCCTGAGAACATCAACGAGTGCAGCTGCTTCTATTGGTGTGATGCTTAATTAGGGTTCTTTCATGTGGGAATTTTAGTATATTCATATCTGTTATCTCAATGAAACTTAATCTACCACCTACCTTATTAAACGTTGCTGGTGTCAATTTTTTTTTTTTTTTTAGATCCATGTCATGTAATACCAATCTTGATTTGTCATAAGCTCGAATCCCACCTCCGTTATGTAATATTTACAAAAAAAAAAAAAAAAAAAAAAACTCATCCGAGTTAAGAAAGATTTTTTTTTTTTAAATATCTCGACGACAACCTAATTTTTAATACCAGTCTTAGTTTATCATTACATCTATTTCAAATCTCACCTTCATCATTTAATATTTACAAAAAGAAGTTAATTTTTTTTTCTCTTCCCACATAAAAGAGACACTTATTTATATAATGAGAAGGAGAATATTCTTCAAATAAATATTATTTTAGAATATATATTTTTCTTTTATTTAAAATATTAATCTCTTTATTACTCTAAACAATTTGTGGATCTCTTATGGTATCATATCGATATATCGTTCGATATGATAAGTATCTAACTGTATTGGACAAATGGTATATTAATGTATCGATTTGTATTAAGTTTCAACATCATACACTTAAATTTATATATAGACATACACTTAAATTTTAAGAAATAATCATGTAAACCAGAAACGATGAAGGGATAGATATGCATGTTTGTTTGTTTATGTATGTATAATGAGTAAATATGATAGTTTAGACCTTTGAAATGATATATATGTAAACCCATAATAATTAATACATCGAGACTGCATCAATCCATTGATCTGCTTATACCAGCTAAGTACACTACACCGAAACATATGTCGCGCAAACTCCCATAATGCCCCTCCGATAGGTTCCGTTCCCAAGATGTCCGTCGACGGGGAGGCGGCGCCGCCCCCGCCGCTCGTCCACCGCGACTGGTTCTTCCCCTCCGCCGTCCCCTTTCTCCACACCGCCCCTTCCTCCTCTTCCAAACCCCCAAACCCTAGGCGGCCCGCTCACTTTCCGTCCACCCGAAGGACCCCCAAACCCTATCTCGGTCAATCCAGGCGGCCGACGACCACGAGAAGTTTCCCCTCGTCGTCTGGTTCTTCCTCCGCCCCTTCGTCGCCGTCGCCGTCGCCGCTGCAGTCCTTTGTCGCGCGCGGGGACTCCAGGTACGCCGGGATCCGCCGGAAGGTCTGCTTCGATGCGCCGAGGACGAAAGACGCGGCGAGAACGGAGGGGCGGCAATCCGCTCCAGGTCTCGGAACGGCGGCAGTTACTGATACCGGCGCGGTTTCTCCCGGTGGTCGGATCAAGAGCCGCTGGTCCTTGTCGGTTTTCGTCGCGGTTGGTTGATTTCCTTAGTTACTCGTCGATTTCTTTAAATCTACTGTAATAATTAGGCAATAAGTAGTTAATGGATTAGCTGTTTCTTTTCGTTGGATTTTTGGAATTTGGGAAAATTCATTTCTCCGTCACATCTTTTGCTTGCACGGATTAAGATGACTTGCTATGAAAAGGACGCAAATGTAGTGGGTATGAGACGATACAGTCTCACCTCAAGACCTCGTTGAATTGTCTCTTTTGAATACAGGGACTTCAACGGAAGCCGTGACATGCCAAAAGGAAGATGAAAGCTTCTTGTCATGGTGTGACAGGCAACCTACTGTTCTATTTTCTCGGCTTCCTCTGCTCATCATCAGGAGACAGAATAAATACTCAATGAATCACCAAGAAACCATGGCATTATTTATAGCTAAAATGAATTAAATAGGCTAGTGTTATCACCAACCGGTGTTCAGCTGGCATCAATGTGAAAAGTCCCAACTGTTGTCTATATTCGCCGATTATCCAATTGCGGAGGGAACCTAAAAAAGCAGAAAGGTATTAAGGAAGAATTCTGCAAATACTAGTTTATTTCACATGCAGTGGGATTGGACAAAAGCTAAAACCTGGTATTACTTCGGCAGTTAACCTTGGACCGAGTCGCTGCTTGAGAAAAGCTAACTCCACCGTGCGTACACATACCATCTTCTTTCTTTTCCCTTTCTGTTGGGAGGAGATTGCTGGAAGGAGGTAATGGGGGAACGGAATTATTAAATTAACATGTGAGCATGGGAACATAATTTCATGGGCGATTGGTCTATTATATTGTTGTTAACCATAACTCCTAACATACAAGTTGACTGAAAATTACTTAAACCTTTTAGTATTTGAAATAGATATCTGCAAAATTGCTTATCTTGTTGTTTAAGAAATCCTTCTATTGGACACTTAATCCAAAAGTACAGACTGAGTGCAATGACTTATTTGTCGCAGCATTTGCAAATTGTATACTTTTTGTTTAACATTCAAATTGGTGCTTGCAGGTTGTTATCACAATCTTAAGCTCCCTTATTCGCAAGAACTTTTTATTATACAATGAAGTTTTACTTTTACAGGTTAGTAAGCATGAACATTCATATTTGTTTATGGAATTTAGTTGGTTGCCACTGTAACTTGCTTATACATGGCATGGAGGATTTATGTTGTAATATTGTTTATATTAGCATAGGATCTTTCTGCATTCATTTTTCAACTATTTGCCGTCATGGTGATCCTTGTTTTCATTCAGCTCCTTTAATAAAAATATTTTGATTTACTTTAGGAACACAATTTTTTTAATTTTTTTTTGTAAGCCTATCGTTGGTCTTCATCTATCTCTCATGACTTTAATTGTATAAGTATTAACTGACCTTGCTTTATCGGCACATTTGTAAGATTTGTTAACATGTTTAAATCATCTTACATGGTTTTGTTGATTTATGCATAGTTAATTTTTTATTATTTCAAACATTTCATATTTTATCGCTAGCAATAGAACATGTCTCAATAACATCATCTTTGCAACACTATATTTAGAGATAGAGATCAGGATTCGAGTCATGGAAACAGACTCTCTAATCTCTATTTTTGGAAGGAAGTCTGTGTACATTGACCCTGGATTGATGGGAGTCTCATGCATTGGAAACGCCTTTTCTTAGGTATAGTTTTCATATAGAATATAAATAGAGTTTCTAATGGTTCACTACAATTGTAGATGTATTGTTTATCCATCCATTATGTAATATGGTTTCTTTGCTTTTATAGTTTTAATTCATTTTATTTTTCAGGATCAGCTGTCTATTCTTGATTCTAGAGTTCGAGCATGTGGTGTGTCTGCTCCATTGGTTCTAGCAAATATCACATCAGAAGAGAGTGATAAGATACTAAGTAGAAGCCTTAAAAGTTCTGCACTATTTGCTTCAGTTGCAATACTCTCCATTCCATTTATTGCTTTCAAGTACATTGATTATGTGTCAAAATTAAGAAGATCAACAGATTCTGAAGCAGTTTCTCTCAGCAAGCAGTTAGCATACCGAGTTGATGTATTTTTATCAGTCTATCCCTATGCTAAGCCATTGGTTCTACTTCTTGCAACTTTGCTGTTGATAGGCCTTGGTGGATTGTCACTTTATGGAGTGACGGATGATACCTTGGCGGATTGTCTGTGGTTGTCTTGGACTTATGTAGCTGATTCAGGGAATCATGCCAATTCAGTTGGCTTTGGTCCCAAGTTAGTTTCACTTTCTATAAGTTTTGGTGGAATGCTTATATTTGCCATGATGCTTGGGCTTGTCTCTGATGCTATCTCAGAGAAGTTTGACTCATTGAGAAAAGGCCGAAGTGAAGTGATAGAGGAAAATCATACGCTGATACTTGGTTGGAGTGACAAGTTGGTAAACTGCATCCCACTCCTTATATTTTCATATCCTTTATTTTCTTGCTAGTTGGCACGTGTAATTCTCTAAATCTCAACCATCAGTCTCATTTGGTTGTGAAGATTGTTTGGTTTTGTCGTTTGAAGGTGGCTAACAGTGACCTCAGTTTAGCCTTGCATGAGAATACAGATTAACATATTTATGCGTTTATAATTTCAAAAATTAGTCAGTATTTGCTCAGGTTCTTTTTATCCAAAGCTTTGGTGACTCGCAAAGTCCTTGGAGTCACTTTCTGATAGACATCTTGTTCATTTAGTTGACTTTTCTAAATTCAGCTTTAGGTAATATCTATATTATCGATTATCAACCCTTTTAGAATAATCTGATAGCAAAACTGTCATTATTGTTATCATGGGTGACATTATCAAGTAAATAGCCAATTTATCATGCTTGCTAGGAATCAGAAACATAATTCATAACACAGCCATTTGAATTGGTTTTATGATGCCTACTCTGATGCCGGCTCGAGAGCCAGTAAGATGTATTCCAGGTAAGGGTTATGATTCTAATCCAACGATTCTATCATTACCTACTTAGAATATATTATTGGTAATAAAATAGGATACAGATGGAACTTTAACCTAATGTTTATATTTGTATTTATACTATTCTAACAATATAAAATCGTATGCACAAATAGTTCTATATCGTGATTTGAGGGTAGCAATCTCGGACCGATATATGTTGGGATTTAGTCAGATTAGACTAGGTTTCCTTGTTAGAGCTATGATCATTAATCAGATCATATATAAATTAAACTGTTGGATTATTGAATTTAAATTGGATCAAGTTTTTCAGCTTCTTAGATTTGATTTTGATTGACCCCCATCATCTTCTTTTACAACCTAGCTAATATCATTGTTAAAAACTTCTAAAACTCCCAATGCATAGAACAATTTACTATTCTTGCAGAAGGGTCTTCATATTTTGTAGCAAACGATGACACATTGCATTTGGTTCTTCATGGAGTTTAGTTGCCTCAATTTCTTTGGTCATTTTCTTTAACTCACTAAATCTGGAATTTTAGACACACTATCACAAGGACCGCCACAATTCATGTAGGTGAAGTGGGGTCTGAAGGCAATGTGGCTTGCCATGCTGCTGCCATTATACGTGGTGTTCATCTCTGTTGAATTAGAGATTCATTGGGGTGTATAGTATATCTCTATGTGGCTCACAAGCCATGAGCGATGGTCACTCTGGTACCATATATGTCATAACTTGAACCTGAAAACCATATGAGCTAAATCTTGAATAAGGAGCACTTCGAAGATTGCGATTTTGAGGTAGGTGGTGATCATATTGTGGGACTAATTGGACCACTGAATTGCAATTATACTACCATTAGACACTCCAAAAAAATGTATGTGCGAGTGATACTGTAGTCATACAGAAATTCATTAGGACTGTTGTGACAGCTTCTATTTTATTCTTTGATCAACAGTCATTAGGAATCATGGGGTACACTCCTAGAAGATATTTATCTAGAAGGTAGAACTCATGTCTTTAGATGAGAGCCACCCTTTCCTGCTAATGTAAAACTTTTTTGCATTATTATTTGTTTTATTATTGATGAGAGCCACCCTTTCCTTTATCAGGCAGTAAACTATCCTCCAAGTATAATTCAAATTTTTTTGTCTAGTTGTCCTATTGATGTAACCTCAGCTGAATTTATTCATGTGAGTAATATAGTGAACCACCTATTTCATAATTTACATAAGACATTTCTGAATTAATTGAGGCTGTTCTATGTTGAGATTTTGCCTATGTGGTTGCCGTAGACAAATTGAAAACTAACCCATCGAGAATCATGGTCCTAATGTCATTATTGACATCAGAGGTTTCAAGCTTAATAAGGCAGGGATATTGTGTTGTCTTATTTTTCTTGTATCTGGGCAGCAAATACTATTAACTTATTGTGTATTATATGTATATATCTGCAACTTTTGCTATTCCAATAGTGAAACAATTTAGTTTTGGCTACAGGGTTCCCTATTGAATCAACTGGCTATAGCCAACAAGAGTTTGGGTGGCGGCACCGTGGTAGTGATGGCTGAGAGGGACAAGGAGGAAATGGAACTAGATATTACAAAAATGGAATTTGACTTTAAGGGAACATCAGTCATTTGCAGAAGTGGGAGTCCTTTGATTCTTGCTGACTTGAAAAAGGTCCACTTGAATTCTCACAATACATCTTTCCTAGAGGATTTTAGTCATCAAACTTTATCTTCTCTGTAGTTACTTTTCTTTGTCATGTCTTGTAATAGTACTTGGACATGGCTAGTTAGCTACTATCACTTTCTGTTGTTCTCCTATAATTACTTGCTTGCTTTCTTTTATATCTGTTTGCAGGTCTCTGTTTCTAAGGCCCGTGCAGTTGTAGTCCTAGCTGAAGATGGGAATGCTGATCAGGTAACATTTATCGGTTGTTAGAATTGTCATACTTTATAGGACAAATTATTAAATGTCTTTAACTGCAGAGTGATGCACGAGCATTACGGACAGTATTAAGCTTAACTGGAGTCAAAGAAGGGTTAAGAGGTCATATAGTGGTTGAACTCAGTGATCTAGATAATGAAGTCCTTGTTAAACTTGTTGGTGGAGACCTTGTTGAAACCGTTGTTGCTCATGATGTAATTGGCCGCTTAATGATTCAATGTGCTCGCCAGCCTGGTCTTGCACAGGTTAGTTGTGAATAATGCTTTTCTTTTTGTTTTTCTTCATGGCTTGATTTTTTTCATTTAGTTTTTTGTTACTTACAAGAACCTCTGATGCCCACGCTTGAACAATAATCCAATTGAAATGGATGTTTATCATTGTTCTTTTTAACAGCGATTGCAAAAGGCGCTCGGGCGCTCGCCTAAGCGCTTGGGCAAGGCGAGGCGAGGCCCGAGCGCCTCACTCGATCTCCAGGCGGCGCGCTTTAAAGAGGCGCCGCCTGGGCGCTCGCCCGAGCCCAGGCGCTGGGCGCTTGGGGCGAGCGCTCGGGTTAAACCAGGCAAGGCGAACCAGGATTTTAGCCTGGTTCGGTCGAATTCGCGTTAGTTGGTTTAATTGAACCAACTAACGCATCAATAATTGCTTCCTCAACCCTAATCCCACTCGCGAATCGCTAGCCGACTCTGTTGCCGCCACTCGCCACTCGCCACTCGTCGCTATCGTTGCCACTGTCACTGCTCGCCGCTGCCGCTGTTGCTTTCGCTATTCTCAGTAAGCAGCTTTCTCGAAGTCAGCTACCACCTCGCCTATCTACCGTTAACAGTATACTGTAAGTTAACAGTAGTATACTGTATATTAACAATATATTGTTAATATACTATTAACAGTAGCTATTTATAGTATACTGTTAAAGTATACTAATAGTAATATTTTTTATTTATTAGATTAATAATATATTTTTTATTTAAATTTTAATAATACTAATATTTATTTATTTAATATCATATTTCTAGATTTTCTTAATTTAATATTATTTTTATTTAAATAATTATATTTATTAATTTTATTATATCTATTTTATATTTTAGCACCTCGCTTCGCTCGGGCAAGCGCCTAGGCGGGCGCCTAGCACCTCGGGCGTTTTGGGACCTTGGCGTCTTTTGGCACCTAACGCTTTTTAAATCACTGTTTTTTAAGAATTGTATGATGCTATAAATTATGTTCACAATGCTCTCATTTTCAATTTCATTCCAATCATACTGACACAAATAGATATTATTCTGGATACCTGTTCTTGCTGTTTAGCTAGTAACTGTCAAGTATTATTTAACTGTCATGCAATGCATCCTTCTCCAGTTACTTTGTAGAGATCGTTTTAATCGGTATAGGCTATGACTTCTGCTTTAAATCAAGGTCATGTGATCCTTCAACTAGTATTTAGCAATTTGTGCTGCCTGAATTTAAATCTTGTCTTTGCCCTTGTACATATGTGTCATGCTTGATGCTGGATATTATTTGCTCTTGTATAGATTATAGACAGTTAGAATTTTCCATCCCCAGACCCCGCGTTGGTGGGAGCTTCATGCACTGGATACACTCCTTTATTTTCTCTCTGCAGTTTTTCCAAGAGATATAACAACATATATTCTTTTTTCTTCTTCTCAAAGTAAGCCTTTGTGCTGACAAGGACCCTAGTTTTCTGTCCATATAGTACTCCACCTACCTTCATTTTTGGATCCTTTTCTATCCCTTCCATTCTCCAGGAGCATGGCATTGCTAAAAAAAAATTTATGTCGAGTGGTATAAAGTGATAGTTTATTCCTATCACTTTTCTTTCTTGATGTTTCAGTTGTGAACTTGTGATTAATCCTTGTGCTTAAAGTTTATTGGGTTTGACAGATCTGGGAAGATATCCTTGGGTTTGAAAATTGTGAGTTTTACATCAAAAGATGGCCTCAGTTGGATGGGATGCAATTTGAAGATGTACTTATCAGTTTTCCTGATGCTATACCCTGTGGCATAAAAATGGCATCTTGTGGCGGAAAAATCATATTGAACCCCGATGATTCATACATTCTGCATGAGGGTGATGAAGTTCTTGTAATTGCAGAGGATGATGACACCTATACCCCAGCAGAACTACCTATGGTGAATTCCTTCTCTCGTTTATATCTATTATTTTGTTTGGAATACTTATAAAATGTTTCACTGGACAGATTTTATGATTTAGAAACTTTCTAGAGATGTGGCCATGTCACAAAAGGAAGTTACAGTGTATTTTCCTTTATGCAAATTGTCCAAGCGTCTTGTTCTGCTTCATTTCCCATATTCATCTATTAATTCACAACAGTGTTTTTCTTCTTCAGCATTGTTAGGAGTTAAAATTGTGCAAGCAGTTGAGTTCCCATTTAGTTCATGTGTATCTTAACTATAGCTGAGTATATACGATGATGAGATTTTGTAGTGCATTCTTTTTGTGGCATATTGCGACAGAAGGCAAATTACTATACTTACAGAAAAAAAGAATGGTTATCAGACTAACTGAATTTTTTAGTGGGCATATGAAGTTGCAAACAGCAAAAAAAAAAATTAAAAATAACCTTTTTAATAATTTTTAATTCTTTGGAAGATCTAGTAAACTGTTCTATACTCATGAAATTGCTATGAAATGTTGCAGCATGATATATACAGTTAACTCAAATAAGACAGAAAAAGGATTCAGTAGACTTGTCTAGATAAAGGTGTCCAGGAATCTCATATGTCAGTTTAACACAGCAGAAAGTTTAACTGCCTTGAAGGAAACACAATAAGAACTCTCATAAATTCCGATAAAAGAGGCAGTGTACATAGACATTATCTGGTCTTAGAAAAAGCCACAGAAGATACTACCATGTGGATGGTGACAAAATCTAGATGATATGATAGTGGTAAGTTTATTGTTCGAAGCCATAATCTTCTCTTTTTCTATCACTTATGCAGGTTCGGAGAGGATATCTACCCAAAGACTTTATTGTGCCAAAGTCTCCAGAAAGAATACTCTTTTGTGGTTGGCGGCGAGATATAGAAGACATGATTATGGTAAATTACAAGGAATCAAAAAATGATATTTCAACCATTATGTGGACAAGCATGTGGTTTATAGGTTCCTCAGGTAGTTTATTTTAGAATTTTGACTTTTGAGGGAACCTTGTGTAGCAATCACAGAATAAAAGTGTACTCATTTGATTTTCCAAACAAGATAATATTTGCAGTTATGGAACAGACTCACAGAGTAAGTATTCACGTTGTCTCAACTTTTAACTGTACCAACTCTGGCTGAAGTTTGTTTAACCACATGGCTATTTCTAGAATTTCTACAAGGGATTTCTTATATCTATTGTATTTTGCAGATTCCTCTAGAAACTTTGGTTTCTTATGGTGAAACATTTTTTCAGTTAGTGTCATGCACTGTTACAGATATTTGCACTTAGTTAATCATGTTTGTTTGATTAAGCTCTTCTATGTTGTGTTGCATATTTCATTACATCCGTTTGAATAAGCTTCTACATTCTGTTGCATATCAGATTTCATATTTTCTTTACTTATTTAAGGAAAAACATATCATGTGTGGAAAATAAACCCAACTGACCTTCTGCTCCAAATTATCATGTTTTTAATTCTCCTTTCATATTTCTCTGTGAGCTAATCACCCTAACGTTGGAAGTTTTTGGTAGTTACGAAATTATTTTCTTAAATTGCTGACTGCTGCTAATTTGGATATATTTGAACTGACCCTCATTGTATCATTAGTCCAATATGGCACAAATTAATGCAGATGTCGCCAGAAACAGTCCTTTCTTATTAAAATCATTTTATGCTGGTTGCAGACCTTTTTCATGCTTTCCTGTCCTAGCTGTGTTTTTTTTTCTGTAATCTTTTTGCTTACATTGATGTAGCTTCTGATGTAAAGATACATGACTTTCTATGTCACATTTGAAGTAAAGAGGATTCATAAATATAATTGTTCATAAAATAGCTGGTATACCTTACAGGTTTCAACAGAAACAAAAAATTTGGCCTTTTTCTTTTGATTACCTTGGTCATTATTTTCTATAGACATAGTCATGTCACAGCTACCACAAGAATTTTGGTAGAACTAAGACCTACTTGAACTTGCCCCTACTCTGTACAGCTTGCTAATACATTTGTTACTAGATGTGATATGCATTTATGTCTATGTGTGCATTATTTAAGTACTTCTCTGTACAAATGTATGCATTAGTATGCGGATGTGTATTCTTTTTCTAGCTTTTGAGGACTTCTTCACAGATTTCCAGGGTGAATATCATTTTCTGGTGGACCTTTGATTCCATTTGTGGTTTTAAGTTTAAAACTAGAATATGGTTTTGCTGAGAGTTACTTTTTTCTTCCATATTTTATGTTATAATATTTATTTCCATATATTGTTTTCTTTTCAAAATAATAAATTGTGTCATTACTAGCAACACTCAAAATGCTGTCTGAAACAAAATTACAACCATTAGCTTGATCACCTAGCTGGTTCATAACATCTGATGATCCTTTTGCGCCTAGTTTTGTCTTAACTTTTTCGGTCATTATTTTATCTGAACAATGGTATCTATTTACTCTTTAGCAGTTAAATCTCCAATTGTGATTACACTGCAGTTTTAAGTGTTTTCATTGCTAGGTTATCCATTGTAGTTGACATACTAGCTTTGGTTATATCACAAGTAAATAGTCTTGTATTTAACTATTTTTATTATTGGTAATTTATTTTGAAGAATAATATTTACTTGTATGCCATTCTTAGTCTTGTTGGGACAGAGCTCAGTGTATACAATGTTCTTTATCAACTAGAGATTTTGGAAGGCTCCAGACTAGCAGCAAATTTTGGTGTTAATATAGTTTTGGAAATATCTACAGGTGTTGGATGCTTTTCTAGCACCCGGATCAGAGTTGTGGATGTTCAATGATGTTCCTGAGAATGAGAGGGAGAGAAAGCTTATTGATGGTGGTCTGGATTTCAATCGATTGGAGAATATATCTTTGGTCAACCGTGAAGGAAACGCTGTCATCCGACGTCACTTAGAGAGCCTTCCGCTGGAATCATTTGATTCTGTGAGTTAAATTGAAATGCTAATTTGTTTTCTATTTTGTGCTTTATGATATTATAATTAGAGCATGAAGGATCTTACATCGATGAAAGCTAAACTATTGCATCAATTTCAATTTTGACATATTTTACAGATCTTGATTTTGGCTGATGAATCAGTGGAAGACTCAGCAATACAAGCTGATTCAAGATCTCTTGCAACATTACTTTTAATCAGAGATATTCAGGTTGAGGATTGAAATTTCATTTAGTATTGACAGGAATTGTCTGTAGTTTTCAGTCGTTAGCCTTCTTATCTTTGCATTGTTATCTTTAGGCAAAGCGGCTTCCTTATAAAGAAGCCATAGTCTCTCATGTTTCAAGAGGAAGCTTCTCTCATGGTACTTGGATTGGTGATATGCAGCAAGCATCAAATAAATCTGTCATTATTAGTGAAATCCTTGATCCTAGGACCAAGAATCTACTGTCCATGTCGAAGATAAGTGATTATGTTTTGTCAAATGAACTGGTCAGCATGGCACTGGCAATGGTTGCAGAAGACCGCCAAATAAATGATGTGCTGGAAGAGCTTTTTGCTGAAGAGGTACAATTATTTTGAAGTTCTAAGTTCTAGAAGTAAGACAATATTGGTTTCTTTTTGTGAAGATCTCAGCTTATAAGCAAATTTGGTTCTGTTAAAGCTGTCTGCAATCAAGTATCCTCAATCTGGTCCTGAAATAACCTCCATTTGTATAAGTTATTAAATAAGGAATTATATCAGCAGTTCGCAAACACTCACCACACCAGAGTTACTTTTACATAACCAGAAAGTACAGTTAAAGAAATAATCTATTCAGTTTAGAAGGTAGGATCACAAGATTTTTATTCACACTTTACTAGTTGCTTGAAAAAAGTATGTAGCTAGCATAGGTCTATTTTGGTCAGATAGCAATATCCAAACGATAGCATTAGTACTCTTACCTTATTCTCATTTCAAGTCAATTTGTTTTGTTGATATTAGTACTCAAACCTCACAAGGTCATAATCTTGTAACTCATCAGTGCTCTTGATTAAATGTTGTTTAGCTTGAACGTGAAATCATTGTTAATTTATAGGCCATCATACTAATTGTTTTGATGGAGCTATTTGTTCTGAAATCATTGTTAATTTATAGGCCATCATACTAATTGTTTTGATGGAGCTATTTGTTCTTATTTTGCTTACTTAGGCCCATCTGTTATATTTATGTTCTCTCGTCATAAATATAAACATTTAAGACTGAAGGTTTAGACTAGGTGGAAAATAAGACCGAATACATGAAATGCGATATTAGTAATTCAAAGAAAAGTGAGGGTGTAGTTAATATGGATGGTAAAAATTCTTCAAAGTAGAAGTTTCGCGTAATTTGGATTTATGATTGATGTAGATATTGTTTATAAAGTAAATGCAGAGTGATTAAGGTTGATATGTGGCTTTGAGATTTTATAAGATATGGAAAGACAAAATTTGTTTAGCCAAGATGATAATGTTGAGGTTGATTTATGGGATTATGAAAAAAAATCAATTCCTTATTTGCAAACAATTAGGTATTGCCTTGATAGGCTATAAAAGGGAGAAAATTGTTTATAACAATATACACATGTTTAAACGAAATGGATAGATGCTCTAATTAGATAAGATGCAACTATACAACTATAAAAAACAACATGATTGTTGTTTATTTAACAAAGGGATATTCCCTTATTTGGAGAGCTCAAGGGTGGGTATAGATCCATGTAGCTAATTCCAAATGGTTGGGAGTCGGCACATTATGATCTCTTGTTGTTGCATTCCTAGTTCCTTTGTGTTGACACATGCACACACACATTAGCGTATATGTGCATATAGATGAGCTTGAACATAATTGGGGGGATTTTCCTCGATAATGAATACATAATGAACATGATTCCCAATACTAAAAATGCTTAAGCTCACATGATGGCTAGAGATATTTTGAAGCAAGGTTCATCGTACCGCAATATATCGCTTGGTACGGGCAATACATACCAGTTCGACAAGGAATTGGTACAGGTGGTACATTGGTATACCCTCCATGTACCATGTGTTAGTACGCTTGGTATGACTCGGTACAGCTCGGGATATATCGTATCGACAGTTGGTCGGTATACCGGTACGAACTGGTAAGGCGAACCATGTTCTAAAGTATCATTTTACTTTGATCAGTTTTTGTAGTACTTCATGAAGTTATATCACCTGAATAGGTAATTTCAAATTTTAGAGAAGCTTAACTTTTCATTAATTGTGATTGTTAAGTTGTTAATTCTTGCATTGGTTTAACTATGGTTTGAGCAATTAATTAATTCTGTATCAGGGAAATGAAATGCAAATTCGTTCTGCTGATCTTTATGTTCGTGAAGAGGAAGAAATGAATTTCTTTGAAATAATTCTACGGGCCCGACAGAGGAAAGAGATTGTCATTGGTTATCGCCTTGCAAATTCAGAACGAGCAATCATTAATCCACCAGATAAAAATATGCGACATATGTGGTCAGCTGAAGATGTTTTTGTTGTTATAGCTGAGAAGGAATGAGATTGTTTGGCATGCAATGCATCAAAATGACTTTCACCACGGAGAAAATAAGTCGTCATCCCCTAACTAAGACGGTGAAAGCAGAATCAATGAACCAAGGTAGGTGGGATGACATTATGACACATGAATGTCTAAAGAAGCTTTAAGAGTCAGTTAGCTGATAAATTAGGGAACCCTGGCAACACTAATTCTGCAGTTTCAACACACATCTTTTTTGTAGCAAAAAATGATCATAATGGATGCTTTAATTTGTAAATTGATTCTGCATTTGCAAATATTGTTTAATTTCACATATTTAGCAGGAAAATTATATGTATCTACTAAAATAAGAAAGAAAAGGTTGAGAACATTTACAGATGAACTTTTATCAATTCAATAGCCAATAGTGCAGCACAGTTTTGGTTCTTATAGTTATCTAATTATTTGGCAAAGACAGTTATGAAATACTTTCCAGTTTACAGTAACTTTTCCTGTTTCTCATCTGACCCTTATTTCACGTGTATTGCCTTCTATCTCATGTCCATTATTTTTTTTCAGAATTTGCATATTCAATTCTCACATATTCATTATTGTCAGTTTCTGTGCTTCAATTTCCTTTAAGTGCACCTTTGTCATCTATTATTTTAGCAGATGCAGTGGAGCACAAACTCAAATCTTTTACTGTCGGTACTCTCTTTTTATATTAGATGTTCTGTAATTTGTCATCTATTATTTTACTCTTGTGAACCTTTGTTGAGCAATATGAGGTGCTTTTTTGGTCCTCATCTCCATGGGTGTAATTGGTGCAAAACTAGAGTTTGTTTAGGGAGATGAAAATGTATTCTCTTGCATACAATAGTAGCATGGAGCAAACTATGCAGAGAAAGAATGCATGATGATATCACTGGTTATCAGATTATCTTTTATTTTTCTGGTAGCCAGCTAATTTAGAGGATTCATCATCTGAATCAAGTTTATATGTATTGACACATCAAAAGAGTGGGTATTACCAAGTTTGCGAATGGATTTATGTTTTGTTTTTATCTCTTCGCCTTCTCATTAGCAACATCATTGCAAGTCTTCCAAGTTCTTGTTAGGTGATTCATGGTCCCCCTTGCATTCTTCTTGTTCATAGTTATAATTCTCTCTTCTTCTTTTCTTCTTCTTAAAAAAAGTAGAATCTTATAGATTTTACAAATGATGTATGTTGATGACATTTCATTCTATTTTGAAGCTACTAAGAGATCTTGTGATAGCCTACTTCAGATTTTATTTTCTTGTGTAATTGACAGTGAATTTTGATCTATCAAAGGTTTTTTTTAATATTTAACTCAGAATATATATATATATATATTACTCCGAATAAAATTGAACTTGTATGTCAAAATCTGTTATTTTGACAAAAGGAAAAAAGGCCTATAGGCTTGCATTAGATGTCCATGGTGTGCATAACCATGGAAATGGAATCATTTGGACGTCCAATCGAGCTGAGTTGGTGATGGGACCCTATCTCCGACCTATTAAAGACGTGATGTTAACCCACTACTGTGTGTGACGAATAAAGGAAATGGTTCTAATGAGCGTAATTACTTGTTTTTTTTTTTCGGGTCGGGCAGTAGAACTAGACCCGAACCCTCATCAGGCCTTTTTTCTATCTTTGGCATCAGCGACGGCTCCAGAGGACCAGGCCGAACGATCTCGGGCGTCGGATCTTGGGATCCGCTTGACGTGGGTAGCTTCTAGGGTTGCTAATGAACCCAAAAGGCGACCTCCATTTAAACCGTTCGCTCCGCTTCGACGCCGCGAACACACACCGCAGCAGCAGCAGCGAAGGAGGTGGAGGAGGAGTGCGCTTGGGATGGTGAGATGACCTTGACACTTATTCTACTTTGTTTCCGGACATGGATCTACTCACCTAGAATCGATCTCAATCTCTTCGGTCTACCTTAGTCGCTATTTCTCCCTAGATCCTTGACTTTGTTCCGAACATTGGAGTTCTCGAACGGGTACTATTTGGCTATTATTCTTCGATGCGTTAGTAGTCCCCACATTGCGGCCAGTCGTAGGGCTTTCAGTAGTTCAATGGCGATTTGTTTTTGCTTGTGCAATTGCGTCAACTTTGTGCGTCAGGCTCCTGGATGTCTATCTCTGTCGCTCCGATCTCTTAGCTTTATTGATCGTAATGCGCTTTCTTGGATTATATGTGTCGAAACTTTTTGGGGGAAGAGCTTGGTCTATGTTGTTTATTTACGAAGGAACAGTTCCATAGTTTATTTTCTCTTACAAGTGAGCCTCTGTGGTCCTCTATATGGCATGTTTTGTTTCTGCATTTGTATTTGGAAGGATGCAAGTGATTGCTGTTTTAATTTTTTGGCCCTTTCTTCACAAGAAATGGTTGATTTTGATTATTATAATTCCTGTTCTGGTTATACTAGTAAAACGCTGGGTGACTTTCATAGGTGATGGATATTCTAAAAATTGTTAATGAATACTGACGTCCAGTTCGTATTTACTATGAGTTTTCTTTTTAATATCTCATGTGGCTACTTTTTTATATACTGTATTCTATTCGGTTATTAGGCATCGAAAAATTATTTCTCGTGATTCTAGTAAAAACTTGTGGTGTTCTCTGCTAAGTGTATCACCATAATCAGTTTGTAGGAAAAGTGGTTGTTATGTTTATACAAAGCTTACTGTACCACTATTTTTGACCTGTGAGTCATAAGCTTTTGAAACTCCTCACCACAGCTACCATGATAAATTGTTCTGTTTCTTTTTCTTGTACCTATTCAATGATGAACTGCTGTTATCATTGCTAATTTTTTTTGTCATAGAAGGCAAATCCAAGTTTGTAGTAGTTTCATAGTTTTTCTTATTTGTCTCGTTGTTGGAAAGAGAAAATTTGTCTTTAAGCTGTTTTAAATGTGTGCTGCCTAGATAATTGTAGATGTTGGTCATTGACAAATTAATTTGTTTCTCTTCTCCATTTATTTGCTCTGGAATACAACTGTTTTTTGATGAAGTTGTTTTTGAACTTTGTGCTTGGTTGATTGATGCATCTGATAATCTGCAAAACTGGAGAAGCTATTTGTGATTCCTTTTCATAGTTGCTTTAGTTGCAGTCCGTTTTGCGTGAATGCAGCTCATCCATGTAATTGATGCAATTCAATTGTCTCATTTATTTCTTACTGCAAATCGTTGCATGATTTTATGATAGCTCTCATGTGCTTGCAGCTCTCTTCCAATGTTGCATGTCTTCTTGTCTCAATATATTCTTTAATTTACCTTTTGATTTCACTAGGTTTTCTATATTTTTATTCCTCATCTTCTGTTACTTGGACTTTGGGGTTGTTTGATATTCTTTATATAGTTTTAAATAGTTTTACTGGTTTATACACAATTCTGGTTGAATTATTTAATGTTCTGTTTGTTAGTGAAGGGCTTTAGATGTGTTCACTGAGTACAACAATATTTTTAATTTTCAGGCCTTCGTCAAAAGTCAGAAGACCAAGGCTTACTTCAAGCGTTATCAAGTTAAGTACAAGAGAAGAAGAGGTATTATTTATATTCCTATATTTTTGCTCATCAGACTGCTGTTGGTTAGTTAATATATATTTCTCGACTGTGCAGAGGGGAAAACTGATTATCGTGCAAGGATCAGGCTTATTAACCAGGACAAGAACAAATACAACACACCTAAATACCGATTTGTTGTTCGATTTGTATCCTAGGAAGTTGCTATTTATTTCTTTTTGCCTTTTTTTAAACTGTTTAGTGCTTAATGAGATATGTGGCTAGACTAACAAAGGTATTGCTGCCCAAATAATATCAGCAAGCATTGCTGGTGATCTGGTTCTTGCATCTGCATATGCTCATGAACTCCCCCGCTATGGGCTTGAAGTTGGTCTTACCAATTATGCTGCAGGTAATTCTCCACTGGCTTGTTTCTTGTCTATGAAAGTACTTTATTGGTGAAAAATCATTTTTGTTGCTGGTTAGCCTATTGCACTGGACTTCTCTTGGCACGACGTGTGTTGAAGATGCTTGAAATGGATGAAGAATACCAGGGAAATGTAGAGGTACTCCTTCTGTATTTTATGGTGATGTCATATTGCCACTTTTGATGGACATCTTCTGCATAACTTGTATGTCTTTGTCAGGCCACTGGAGAGGACTTTTCTGTTGAACCTGGTGAGAGCAGAAGGCCTTTTCGTGCTCTACTTGATGTTGGCCTTGTGAGGACAACAACAGGCAACCGAGTATTTGGTGCTCTTAAGGTATATTGCTTTTTCAATGTTAAGTTCTTTTAGCTTTAGTATTTTGTAAATTTTAATGTTCTTTTAAGCTTCTAAACTTCTTTTTTTTCCTCCTACCATTGGATGCTTCTTTGCTTTCATAACTCATAATTGTTAGACTTCAGTGCTGCATGTGACATTATGTCCATCAATCTGTTTTGATTGATATAATAATGTTGTGTGACTTGTGTCATGATAATGAAAGAAATTGTTATTTTATGTGAGAAAAGAAGATATCTAATCTGGACTCTCCTCTCTTGTTTTACATTTGCTTTGGCCTCTTCATATCCTGCTCCCAATGCATATGATGTTCCATGATATGTTCTTGCTTCCTATTCATTGTTTTCATTCAATTCTTAGCATGACAAACTGGAAGCAAATGCATGATCTATGTTGCCAATTTTTTTTGTGTCTTCATCTTTATTTGGCTTGAGATTTATTCACACAGTGCCAATAACTTTCCAAAAAGTATCCGACTTTTGGTTCCTCTTTTCTTTTATAGTATTTTTCTACTGTTAGTGATTGATAGGTGACACTAATATTTCATGGATTCATTGTATTTGTGAATGTAGGGAGCATTGGATGGTGGACTTGATATCCCTCATAACGACAAGAGGTTTGCTGGTTTTAAGAAGGATGAGAAACAACTTGATGTGGAGGTTCACAGGAAATACATTTTTGGTGGTCATGTTGCTTCATACATGAAGGTTGGATACTTTTCACTGCCTTGTTATTTTTGCCTGTGAATTTAAATTAACATGATCCTTGTGCACCATATGCGCACACATATAGACAAACAAACATATTACATAAGTTATATATATGTATGGATGTGTGTCACACATGCCCAGGTGTGCATAGTGCACACACACACACACACTCCTCTCTGGTTGTTGGGTTCAGTAGATATGGTGCATTCTTGGAAACAGATCTACTGGTCCTTGTTTATTCTCTCTGCATTTTTTAAATATTTAAATGTTTTGCTTCAACATATTACAGTTTATCTGTGGATGTTTTATCATTGGTGATTGTTGCTTATCTTGACTTTATATTCCTTCCTCTCTCAGACATTAATGGAGGATGAGCCAGAAAAGTACCAGGCACATTTCAGTGAATATATCAACAGAGGAATTGAGCCTGATGGCATGGAAGAGACGTACAAGAAAGTTCATGCTGCCATTCGTGCAGATCCAACAGCAGCGAAATCCACAAAACCACCACCAAAGGAGCATAAGCGGTAGACGCCAGTCACATCGGTTAACAAATGTCATAATTGTTCGGGAGGCTGATCGATTTGGATTTGTTTTTGCAGATATAACCTGAAGAAGCTCACTTACGAGGAAAGGAAGGCTAAACTTATTGAACGATTGAACGCCCTTAACGCATCTGCTGGTGCTGATTCTGATGAGGAAGATGACTAGTGAACATTTTATTGAAGTGCTGCTTGCTATCTTTGTATCGTAGCTGCGGTCATCCATACTCGTCTTGTTGCATCCGACGCTCATCCGTGCTTGGTGTTGAGCAAAGTTTTGTTGGTTTAATCTACATTCCCCCAAACTTACAACTGACGGACGAACTGGACTTTTTTAAGCTAATTTGGTTTAGTATGCTGTTGTCGGAGTTGCTTAACCTTGAAAACTATCTTCTATGCTGTAAGGTGGGTGACAGACAGCTGGTTGTGTTTTCTGCTGCTTATTTGTTTCGGTATCGGTATCGGTATCGGATCCTTGCGGATACTCCAATAGCTGCAGGATTCGACTCGGGTCGTCGTACGGTCAGATCCTATCGGGATCAAATCAACAAGTCATCATGATCATCATCAGTCTAACGCGCCAATCTCGACGTTCTTTTGACGACTGTGATTACATGTATCCGGTTCGGACAAGAATTCATCTTCTGGTTTTTTGAGGCGTCGGAGGCGCACATGAGTGAGCACCGCCTCCCTCCTCTCTCCCCTCCTTCCCCTTCCCTTTCTTTCCTCCCTTCTTGATATCTCGCTTGAATACTTATCTCCCCCTTCCTTCGTTAGGGCACGGCGTGAGCATAGTCTTTGTTGGGTTCCTGATCTGGCGATGCTTCGATTGTTCTTTCAGAAGCCACCGCTGCTGCCATCCGCCATCCTTGATTTCGTTTTCTCCCTTCTTTCTGCCTCCCTCGAGAAGACTCTACTTGAAACCTGAGGTTTTGGTCTCCCTTCTGATCCCTCTTTCCTCCGCGCCGCGAATTCCTTCATTGGGTTCAGGAAATAGGACTTCCTGATTCGGTGATGCTTCGATTTGCAGAATCCACCGCTGCTGCCATCCGCCACCTCGGAGTTCCGTTTCTCCCTTCTTGTTACCTCCGTCCCACAGATTCTACTTGAAACTTGAGGTTTAGGCCCCCCCCTGCCTCCACTAGGCTACGGCAAATACTTCTTCGTAGGGTTCAAGAAATCGAAGGTTATTGCGGGAGCCTCTGCCGCCATCCGCCATCGCGGAGTTCCTTGTTTCCCCTTATTTCTACCTCCCTCCAAAAGATTCTACTTGAAACTTGAGGTCTTGGTTCCCCTTCATACCCCCACTTCTCCACTAGGGCACGCCAAGAACTTGTTTCTTTGTTGGGTTCCAGAAATCGGAGTTCCTGATCTGGCGATGCTTCCACTGTTCTTGCAGAAGCCACCGTCGCCACAATCGGACGGTGACGATGGCGTTGGTGGGTGGAACAGAGACGCCGTGGAGGCTACGCTCTCTCTCCTCCGGAACCTCGAGTCGGTTCTTTGGTCGGTTATCTCCTCCTGCGGCCGGTACGAGGCCCGCCTCTGGCTCTGCAACACCGTCTCCTCTATCCACTCCATCGCCGCAAGGGATCAGCTCCACCTATTCATGGAGCTTCTCAGATCCGAGCGGTCCAAGCTGGACGTGGCTCCTCGGCTTCTGCAGATGATCTTTGAGAAGCGGCCACAGAAGGCTGGGCGTATCCTCGCGAAGCGATCCTACTTGTTGGAGAAGTTCTTTCAAGGTAATTGTTACCTGCATCTGGTGATCTCACATTTTGTTTCATCTTTGTCACAAAATTCAATTCCTTGTTCAGGTTATATAGTGGATTCATGTAAGAAATGGACTACGTTGGTAGAAAGTAGCTGATAATTTATTATTTGTTCTCGTAGGCTCAAAATATTGACTTTGGGATATTTTGTCTGCTTAAAATCACGATCTGACTGACTTTTGTCTCATTGGCTTATATCGATAGCAGTTATGATAAATCTGATATTGGTGTCTGATTTACTCATGTATGTGGTTTTACAATACACAGGAAACCCGAGGCGCATCTTCCTATGGTTTGATAATTTCGCTGGCGTCGGTGAATCAGGACATCAAAAAGGAGCTAGGGCACTGTCCCTGTATGCTTTTGCAAATAGGGATGTTTGCTGGGAGGAGCTTGAGTGGAAGGGAAAGCATGGGCAATCACCTGCGGTTGTTGCCACGAAGCCTCATTACTTCCAGGATCTGGATATTCTGCGGACCGTAGAGAATTTTCTCGAGTATGTTCCTGATTTTTGGTCCTCCACTGAACTTGCGGAGTCAGTTAAAGATGGTGAGATCCTGAAGCTTGATTCCAAATATTTTGTAGAACAGTTTGTAGGATTGATGTACAAAGAAGATTTAGAAGATATATGGGCAGCAATTGAAGAGTTTATACTGGAGGAGAATTTCTCCTCACTTTCACAAAATCTTCTCATTCTGCTTGATGAAGATAGGCTCCTACGGTTCTTGAAATCCATCAGAAAATGCATTCGATTGAGTGGTCGGTGCCAGGATTTTGGATACTCATCTTGTTGGCTCGAGAATCTTTTGGCAACATGCGATGACCAGATATCTCTTGATGAACTTCTCTTATTAAATGCTGTTATTGCTAAGGGCAGGCAGCTTCTACGCCTTTTGGCTGATGAAGAACATGAGGAAGAGAAGGGAAAGGTAGACACAATTTTGAAATCCAAAGTGACCCTTAGTGATGCAGACCATTGGGCTCTTATAAAAGAATGTGTAAATATGAAGCAGCAGGTGGCTATTAAAGTGGCTGGGCAGCTGTCTTGGGTTCTTCACTATTTGTTGTCGAGAGAATGCATGACAGCACAATCATGGGAAATTCTGTTTAAAACTAATGGAATACGTTTTCAAAAGGCTGATGACTATTCTTTGATACAAGCTGATGGAATTAGAGAATCTGATCGTGATAGTGATATTGAAGGTTGGGCAAGTGGTGGTAAAAAGAAGTGCAAGAAGGACAGGAAGAAAAGGAGGAAAAAGTATCATCGTGGTGATAACAGTTCGGATGAGATTGAGATTGAACAAACCAATGCATGGCAAGGTTTGCAGGCAGGAAGGAGTTGGTTCCTTTCGACAGATGGCTTTTCTTGTGCATGGAATATCGTATGTATATTTAACTTTCTCTTTCATTTAAATAGTAGACTTTATCAATGTTTTCTTCAATCCATGATGATAGATAAGATAGTTTGCTGCCAACACTTTTTAGTCATTCACGGTTTCCAAACAGTTATCAAAATTATAGTTATTGAAATTCAAATTGTGTGTTATCAGATTATAGTCAAGTTGGTTCAAACTCTCATGACTTGACAAAATCATAAAATGTAAAAATTTTCATTTTAGGCTTCAGAAATTTTATTTAGTTACTTTTTAACAGTTAAATATTATGTTCAGTTTGCCATAAGCTGCCATACTTTATGGGAAAGTATATCTGAAGTAGTGTTTCTGGTTTGTTGTTATTTTTTTCTGTGTGTTTACCCTTTCACTAAATTACTGGGCAATGCTTTTGAAGAACTTGCTTTTGAATAAAATTGTAGTCGCATTTTATAGAACCCTCAAACATTTGGAACCGTCCTGGAAATCCTTGGTGGTTGTTCGTCTAAGCCTGATGTTGTTTTCCACCTTTCCCATGATAGATAAACACATTCAAGTGTATTATCCTTTGATTCTTGATTTTATCTTTGAGGCTGATGGAGGGCAATTGTTGATCATCCTTTGATGAAATGAAAACTAGTTGGTGGGTTGAAATTCCTGATTAGCAAACTGGTATCTTAGGTGGAGAGTGGCATGTGGCTTATTATAGAAAAGGAGAAACTGATGCAGGAGATGGAGAGAGATGATGTCAATGCTCATGAAAAGATACAATTTTATCTTGGAACACGGAATAGAGCTTCTGGTTCTATCCTTTCTTTTTCTTTTTTTTTAAATTTGACCAAACCCCAGAGTTGTGCCTATAGTCCCCATTTGTAGAATTTCACTGAGATGAGAGACATGACATTAATTTTGACCAATCATCAAAAGAGAGGTCGTACGTTATTGTTGATATTTGGTTGAATTTTGCATTTCATTGTTTTTATATTTAGTTTCTTATGTCATGCAGGCTGATTTGCCTGAGCATCTCTCCAGGCATTGCTTTAAAACCTGGACGAAGTGGATTTACTACTCCAAGTGTTGATTGATCTTCCGGTGTTTAAAAAAAAAAAAAAATCAAATTTTAGATGGATTGGGTTACAAAGTGGTAATGACTACGGCGATTTGACATGAACATTGTTACATCATCATACCACGAGAGAGATTTTTTTTTTCTTTTGTTTTTTTAATGTTTCCTAGATTTTATTTTGCAGGTCATTTAAATTCAGGCAAGCAGCGTGGGTGGAGTTCAAAATCGATGACGGCTAGACATGAAAGTGCGTTCATGGACTGCCAATTTCGGTATGCAGTGATACCTAAAGGTGATTTTTGCCTTTGAGTGCATTTGTCATTTAAATTCGTTAAACCCGCTTCGGGCATATCGGTAACTTGTCATTTATTCGTATTCAGGTCGAAGATCATAATCAATAGGTGGGGATGGGGATTTGGTCGGGGGCACATGAGTTGTGAATTTTGGTCATTTGGAATCCATTTGACAAATGACCCGTGTATGTACCATTTTCATCTCCTTTGCCCTAAAAAAATATAAGTAAATAAATAAAAATGCGCTGAAATTGGAATGCTCGTTTACTGGCTTCTTAGCCGTCATTTATTTTTGACAGCTATACAACTATAGTGTGCCTACTCATCCTCAAATACCATGCTGAAAAGATGCAAGTTTAAATAATGAATTCGGGACTTTTGAATAATACTTCAAGTAGGGTATCAAAAGACTTTGATCACAATTCTTTTAATTTTATTATTTATTATTATTATTATTATTATTATTATTTGATCCAACCAGCACCAGCTCTTTATTAGCAAATGCGTCTTTCAATATTATCAGTATTTGAACATTTGCCTGCGCCTTTCATATAAAGTTCCTATGTGAAATATTCATACATGCATACCCTCTAAGCCACAGTGAGTGCGTCAAATGCTTGGGAACGCCATTTTGCTGCTATCAGCAAGCCCTGCGGATTGATTGAACCAAAGGGCCAAAGGAGCTGTTAGATATGGCCGATGATCCATCGTACATTAGAAGAAATTGTTTGGCATACCAAGAGGAGTATATGTTGGTAAGGTAATGTATCGAGGGCAGGAGCTTCTCGAGTGTGGCATGCCATTCAAGATGTCAGACCCCGTCACACAGTCCCGAGGCTGTGTAAAAAGTATCAAACAAAAGAAGACAATTTCAAAGAACCATACACTCTTTGTATGTTATAAACTATCTAAATATAATATATATATATATATATATATATATATATATATATATATATATATATATATATATATATATATATATATATATATATATATATATATATATATATATATATATACTTGTAAAAAGCATGCGTACCTTAAAATCCTTGTAAAAGCACAATCTAAGTTCTTGCAGTGAACCATGCTTGCAGACCAGCAATGGTGATGCTCCAAAAGCCCTTTTAATGGTGGCTACAACATCCCCTAATGGATATTTTTCTCCGTTGGTTGCCAGAATACCAGCATTATTAAGAACCTCCTGCCCAAAGCAAACGTACCACTATTCAGTTGCTTCTACAAAGTTCAAAACATATTTCCATGGCATATATTTCAAAATAAAAGTTCCTTGAGAATGGGCATATTTGATGAGCGGGATTTTGGTTAAGTGTTGTTATTTACCAAAATGAAGATAATTATGTTATTTCAACTTTAGACAGCATATTTTGAAAAAAAAAAAGAGAATAAAATCCAGCAGACAAATCTGTTTAATTCGTTTAAAAAAAAAAGCATAATTACCAGTTCTGATATATGTAAAAAGAAACAAACGAAAGAAGAAAAACAAAATTCCAGCAGACAAATTTGTTTAATTTTATATAAAATGTAAGCTTAAAAAAAAAAAAAAAACATTTCAATCTCATGATGCAGTTGTGTTTTACAAGATCCCACATACTTACCGTCATGTTGTTTTTGAAGTACAAACCAAGAGCCGTGGAGAAGTAGCTGTATTCATCCTGTATTATGGGGCAGGAACAAGTCCCATGTTTCTCTGCAAACCAAACGAGAATGGAAGAATGAAAGAATTGTAGATCATATAGAGAAACCATTTTGTCAACCACCAACTATAATGTTAGAGATCATATAGAAAAAGCCAAATCACATTTTCGTATATGGTAAGGTTATGTACATATTTGATCCTCTCCAAATTGGCATTGCTAGACTGCCCCCTTTTCGACCCTAGTTTCTTTTTTGAACTTTTCTTCACATGCAATAATATCAAGCAATAGAACCTAGTGAATCTGAAGATTTGACCCTAGAATTGCAGAAGTTAGCTCTTGATTTTCTCTAAAATGATTGGCAATTGTGCCCTCACTGTAGAAATTAATGGCTGTTATGATGCAAGCAAAACAACCAATAATGAGCTTGGACTAGAGAAAGCTTATGAAATTTATTCCATTTTAATTTAGATACCAACTGTTCTTTACATAACTTCTACAATGTATTATAGAGTTCTTTACATAACTCTGGACCACTCTTGCAACACATGCATTAAGCCAATATCGGGTCATAGCTTCGTACTAGTATAGGATGCTTGACTTGGAACCAACTTGAAGTGGTTAGGATCCAAAGTTCTTGTACCGCTTGGCCTCATTTACCCAGCACATTGACCCAAACCCAAATGTACATTTTGGCCAAGTTGCAATTTTAATGGGCTATCCAAATCTTTGTATCCCCACCTAAAAACTTCTCTCGACAAAATTTACATCAGAGCCCTGTGGAAATTGCATGATGAATTTTTTTTTTTTATAATCCCACCTCATAATTGCAGTTTCTGTATTTATTATTTTTGTTTCCAATACCTCCGTTTTTTTGTGTAGTTTTGAAGTTCTAACATCCAGAGATAGAAAAGAGCATATAACTCTCTGGCAATTTGGTTTAAATTGCATGTGTTCGAAAAAAAAATATATGCAACAGTATTTGTATCATTTTTCTTCCCTAGTAAGGAAGTTGGGTCTACGATAACAAATGTTAAAGAAGCACCCTATTCCAGTGTTGTAAGAGAGAAAAATAAGGATCTTACCCCACTGTCCAGATCCAAACACGAATAGCACATGCAGGAAAAAAAAAAAAAAAAAAAGGGATATAGGTTATACATTGTAAAAATTAGCAAGAATCAATTACAAATTCCAGAAAATAGCTCCTACCTCATGTGCCCAAAACAATCCCTTTCCACCGAAGCAAAGAGATGAAGAACTGCAGTATAAGGATGGCCAATACTTCTCAAGAGTTGGTAATAAGGATGTAATCTGTGTTATGGGAACAAAAAGATCACCTATGATACACATAGCTAAATCCAAATAGTGGAAGAGAAATACTGGGCTCTAAACTACAGAATATCAACGAACGGTGAATCTAAGCACCTTTTTTATATCGAAATCAGAGTGGCTGCAACATGCTGGCCAGCTCCCATCATTGTAGTTAGCCCACAGTCCATCTGTCATAAAGGTTCAAAATAACAAATTAGTCCAAATTACTTGAAATGCAAAATTACTGCATAATATTAATCCCCTATAACAATTCCTTGTGTTGCTTCATAAGTTGAAGCAAAAGTTGTGTTTCTGTAGCTTTTTGTGCATATGAAAATATGTGAAAGAATACAATAAGAACCAAATTTCACAATCGAAATGATAATTGCAAGGTCGGGTCTCTTTATCTGATCACAAATGGATTAATCAATATCTTAGTCATTTAAGGCATGACAATCATTACAAATTAAAAATCATGTAGAAACTGATAATTGTGATGTTAAATAAAGAAATGAACAGTTTTTGGTAATAAATATCAAATTTATTTGACCATATAATTGTATTAGGGTATTGCAATATTAGTGCATAGGACAAAGAGATTATGAAAGAAGACTAGTAAAATTGTTGTAATGACCATATCCTGATACACACTGTATGAATATACTTGTGCAGTCTATGCTGAAGAGAGTAGGTTATCATGATTGACTGATCAGAAATATTTAAATAAAAATTTTGCCAGATCAACTCTAATTAGTATCCCCATCCTACTGATCACAAGCCATGTGTTTTCCCTTCTCCCTCCTTATCTTCTCGATTAAACTAAACTACCATTTAGTAGTAGACATACAATGCCAGCCTCATGAACAAACAGGAAATCTTTATAATTTGCATCTCAATTTTAATAATAAAACAACCTTTAATTTAGTAATCAGCACCAGCCCTCCCATGGAATATATATTCACAATGCTTCTACCATCAATAATGGTAACATATAAATAATTCAGCTAAAGCCATTGAGATTCCTTCCAAAACTTGGACCTAACTTCTTTCCTAAGCATATCTCGTTTTAGCATAAGCTCCAAAAATTTGAAGCAAAACAACATAAATTCATAATAACAGAAACTTCATCCTAAGACACCCCATCAGCGATCTACAATGATTTGGCTAACATCTTCCACCAAGAAAACGGAGGTTTAGTGCATGAGGTTCCATCCAACTAGGGTGTAGGAAAGGTCAATATATGCAACAGAATATATTTTCAGTCGCGCTAGACTGCAAGTTGTGTATGATAAAAAAATTCAAGAGGTTTATGATGTCCAAGAGATAATTGTTACCGAAGGTTCACCATGAACCAGATAGATGTCAGTAGGGCAACATAAATCACCAGGCTCCATCAGCTTGACTCAAATGCTCATTAACCTTAATAGTGGCACTTGGAAAAAGTGTGCAATAACCTCTGTCCAACAAAGATAGCAGAGGCTAGGTGAAGTACAGGAGATTGACAGGGTCAAACATCCTGATGTATCAAGGAATCCAGAATACATTGCGAGCAGGTAAACCAAGGATGATAACTTGACTTTTCAGCTATTAGAACTTTAGAAACAATCGTTTTATTCGCAGGTTTAAGATAAACTATATTAACCCTTTCATGCCATCTGGTTCTAATAACATTAGAAGAAGCAAAATCTTCCACCCCCTAATAATTCAAAGTCCATTATGTCATTATAATTCAGATCATGTGTGCTTTGATTTTCCTCCACAGCTCCAGTAAACTCTTAACTTGAATGGATACATGTAAAAGTCCTTTTCTATAAACCAAGTATACTTTAAATTCATCAAAGGAGATGACCAAAAGAACCCTCGGTCTCCAAGATGGGTCCATTTGCTTCAAAGAGAGTCAAGCTGTTATGCAGGAGCATTGAACATTTGTTGGGTATTCTGGCTGAGTTCATTACTACATGGGATAGACAGATCCTACAACCTAAATTGAGGAACAATCATGCATCCCTAAAGAGAGACTCATGGTTACAAGGAACTCCACATATTACATCATCTACTGAGCATCTAATCTTAAATGAATGCACAAGTAAGACAGTAGTATTTTCACCACATTCACCTCGTTAACCCCACTTCAGAACAAAGATCTACTTCAACTTGTCCCACAAACAAACAAGAAGGGGTAAAAAAAAAAAAAAAGGTATAAAGATAGTGGAAATTTAAACCCTCATTGGACTCTTCCAGCTACATTAGAAGTCAATGAGCAGATTTCATTTCATTCTTGCAGCATTTCTCAATTAATGACCGAAATCAGTTCGTGACAGCTTCCTACATGATATAGTATTAGCTCATCCTCGCCATGCACCAGACACCATCATAAATAATTTGGATGTTGATGAGTGAACAAAGGCTAAATCCTTCGTTCGATTACCAAAAGAAGAAAACACTCGACAAGTCAAGAAGGAAGACTAATGAAAGAAAGTCACCAAGAGAAGCAAATACTTACGGATCGTAAACTCAGGCAAAGGGTTTGATCTGCAAAATTAAGATAAAGATGCAATCAGCACAAGATTCTTCCCGTCTTTCAAACATGAAACATAATAAAAAATTCGACATAAAGAAATAATCTAATCTGGACGGCAACAAGATCAAGAAACCCTAACAGATCAAGATGGCGACCAAAACTCAAACAATCAAGGATCATAGCATGATCGGCCGAACGCTCAAACCACGAGCGGAAAAGAGAGACCAAATCGGCCGATCAATTCTCAGAGAGGGATAAGCGAACGGATCACCTGCAGCAGGCGTTGGAGGAGCAGCAATGGTGGGTGGCCTGGCAGATGGTGCCCGGCCACAGCAGCGCCAGCACGAAGTAATCGAACTCCCGTTGCCCCGTCGCCACGTCACTCTGGAAAGAAGGGAGGGGAAGCGAAAGAGAGCAGCCGAGGACGAAGAGGAGACCGAGAAGCCTCAACACACTCGCCATCGCCTCTCTCTCTCTCTCTCTCTCTCTCCCGATGGTTGATTGGGCTCTCCGAATACCGGAATTAGTTATAATAGATCAGAATAGAAGAAAGCTCCAAAAGAATTGCGGTATATTTGTTTGTTACTCAAAGAGACCTGCTTCGTGATTGGACGGAGGCGCGGGGCCCAAACAAAAGCCGCGTACGAATCGAGGTAGATCACGACGATCTGCTGTACCCAACAATGGAATAGAAAGTGCCCCGAGTAAATAACCTCATCTGAACTTATTATATGCTTCGATACCATTATAAATATTTTTTTATTGGATCAATGATAATCCATAAAACTTAAATCATTTGAAAATTATCTTAATAGGATTTAATAAGGGAAATAAACTTGTAGTTTTGGAGTTTGGGGCTATCATACAACAACGAGACTGGCAAGAATCCTTTGGAGATGAAATGAATCAAACAGGTGTAAGATGAAGCAGAGCATATAACCTTTATCTACCTGATCAAGAACAGGGAGTGCTTGCATCAGGCTGTTCTAAATCTTCATCTCCATCACCAGCAGCTGCAACTCCAAACCAAATGGATCCACACATAACTAGATCAAGGTTGGACTGCAAGACTAATGATGAGGAACTTTGTTGTTCTCTTGCAGGAAAGAAGAGGAAAAAGGAAGAGCAGTTCCTTTGTACTTTGTCATATTCCACATGTCACTGTACACTTCACATAGAAAAAAAAAGTTCCATTTGTTCATAGTTTGTAAGCATCAATGCATCTGAAGAGATTTGTTTCCCTGCGGATGCTTCATGCTCAGTGGCCGAGAAATCTAATTCTTGTGACCCTGTAAAAAAGGAAGTGATAAAAGACCAAAGGTAGCAGGTCACATAAAGAGTGATCTCCTTTAGCCTTTGTGTCGGCCACAAGAATCCTTCTACTCTTTGGAGAACAAGCAAAGTTCTGTGAGCAGCATTTAGAACCTAAATGCATTGTTAAGGTTGATGATTATTTTAAACTGCTCATATCAGTTCTTAGGAGTCTGCGCTTGTATCTCAAACTCTAAACTCTTTGCTCTTTGCTCTTTGCTCCAGTGCAGATCCTCATTGCTTGCCATGACAGTGAAGAGCTCTGTGGTTGGAAGACTGCATCTGCATGCTGAGTTGTTGTCTGTATGGAACCATTAATAAGAAAAGCTGAACAAACTGTCCATGTGGAATGTTCTCAACTCTGTGTGTGTTTCTGCAATAGTTTATGCTCTCTGAAGCATGAATGCATTGCTCCTCTTCCTCCTCCTCCTCCTCCTTGTCTCCATCATTACTGAGTCAGCTTAAGTTGTCTGTCAGTTCCCTTTTCTATCATTCAGAGTAACTCATTCTTGACATTTGTTTTATATACACCCCATGTGTGTGTGTTCTCAAGGACCATCCTCAATGATTTAGGTCCACCAAGCTGATGTTTCTGTAAGGGGACAATAAAGGTTGTGAGTAGTATAAAGTGAAATGGATTTTATCTTAATCATGTTGACAACTGCATTCTGACAAGTACATACATACAGCTTGATGAAAGATCAAATAACAAGATGATATTGCATTGGAAATTTCTTGCAGTGCAAAAGGACTAAATGGAAGATGAACAATTCAAAGTCCAATCTGAAATTTGCTTTATATTGCAGCAGATTGACAAAAAAAAATCTTACCAGTGTTATGTGCCATAAAAGTTAGGAAACAATTTAGATGGGAAAAAAAATGTATGGGGTTTAAAATAAGGGTATAAATTTGACCTAATAGCAGACAGAAATACCTAATCTATATAGCTGGATTTGACCTAATAGCATCTGTGTTCTGGAAGGATGCATCATATATAATCTAGTATGTTAATAGATTAAACAAAGGGCAGCCATTTTCAAATGCAGGAGGACAGCTGTGAGTGGTGATGATAATGTTTTCAGGGTGTCGGCAATGGTCAAACTTTGCTACTCTTCAGTATTCTCATGCATGATGGATGATGGCATAAGAAATCTGCAATCAGAGTGAAGTCTTTTGTTCCAAGTGATATCATCTTCTTAAAAGAGCTTTAAGAGTCTCTGCATGGCATGAAGAACTTCATCAATCTTCTTAAAATTCAACTTTGTTGTGGAGAAGATGGCATCCTCTTTATATATATGCAACTGCAATTATTTGTGGGCAATTAATTATATATTTCCTTGAATCCTCCATGATTGTGTTCTTTGTGACAGGCATTTGCTACCAACCTGAAACCTGTAAAGAACCCCCAACTGAACCTTTATAGAGGTGTCTGTGTCATTTGAGATATACTTGATTGGCTCATCTCACCAATCAGCTGATGTGCTACAACACATTCTTGAGTTTGACTGTGGATTGTTCCCATAACTTAAACTGCTAAGCATAGATTAATTGCCAGGAAAATATTTACATATAACAGGTTGGTGACATGCATTACATCAATCTATCAAGAAGAAAGTTTTATGAAAGCTCTTTGTGGAAGATTTAAGTGGATACCAAGTGTTCCTATAATGTGTTGATCAAGTGGAGCTGTTACAAGGTTGGCTGCAATAGTATGCATTAAGAGGACAAAAAGAGGCTGTGATGGATGATGAAGCTTTATTTTGGCTTGTTATAAATGACACCATTTGAACTTGGTTTGAGAGAGAGAGAGAGTTGCATTAGAAAAGATGGAGGAGATGGCCATGGCAGACAGGGTATCATAGTTCCCCAGTAGACCACATGAATTCACAGTGAAAGACTAGATCACCTCAGTCTTCCCTTTCTCTCTCTCTCTCTCTCTGTCTCTCTCTCTGCAGCTGTGACTTCTCACCTACATGTGGAAGGAATTCTACTTTTCCTATGTGAAAAGCATGGCAATTTGCAAGCCAACTATGCTTTGTCTGTGTGTGTTGTTTCTGCATCATCTGAACTGGACATTCTAAAAAGCCTTTTCCACCCTCCCCTTCTCAGATTCCAGCCAGCCTTCCTACACAATTCCTCCATCTCCATTGCTGCAGCAGCAGCAGCAGCTAATTTTGTTCCTTGTCCACTTCTTCTCTCTCTCTCTACCTATCTCTCTTGACTGAGCTTCTCATCTTCTTCTTCCCTTCTCTTTCTGTCATCTTTCACCCACACGCACACCCACCTGTCGCTTTTTTGCTCTCTACTGTAAACAAAGACATTGCATTTGAGGCAAAAGCCATACACAAAGCACTCCTCCTCCTGTCTTCTTACTTCCCACAATTCTTCCATGCTTTTGCTTCACTTCTTCTTCCTTCTCTCTCCCAAGTCTCTCACCACAATGCCATCAGTGCCATCCACTTCATCATCACCATCGCCAGCAGCAGCATCACCGCCCGTTTCCATGCACAGCAGAAGAGCACTCCACGTTCCTTTTTTCCCGCTTCCTTCCCCTCCTCCGGCGGAGACGCCTTCCGGCAACCCAAAAGACCCCTCTTCGGCCACCCCCTTCTTCCCGTTCTACCCCTCCACCCCACCCCCGCCGCCCACGCCCGCCTCCGGGCAGCCCACCTTCCCCGCCAACATCTCCTCCCTCACCTTTCCAGGCTCCCGCTCCGCCCCTTCCCCCCGCCACAGCTCTGCGGTCGTCGCCGCCGTCCTCCTCCCCCTCTTCGCCCTTGGTCTCCTCGCCGCCGCCACCACGCTCTTCCTTCGCCGACGTCGCCGGCGTCTTCTCCGCGGCCATTACTCCGACAAGGACGACGCCCGCTCCGACTCCGACCGCCTCTTCCCCGCCGACTCCGCCGCGTCCGACGGCGGCGCCCCCAAGCTGTCCCCTTCCGCAGCTGCGTCATCCGAATTCCTCTACCTCGGGACCCTCGTTGACGCCCGTCGCGGCGTCTACGGCGAAGATGGTGGCCGCCTCGCCGCTGACCCGTTAAGCGGATCCCTCGACCCGAAGCTGGGGTCGCCGGAGCTCCTGCCGCTCCCCCCGCTGCCGCGTCAGTTCCGGCATGGGCATGAAAAAGGGGAGATGGGGGGTTCGTCGGAGGAGGAGTTCTACTCGCCGCGGTTGTCGTCGACGGAAAAGGGAAGCTCTGGAAGGCTGGCTGGCGAGCGGTTGTCGAGCTCCCGGCGGACGTATCCGTCGGCGGTAGAAAAATGTGGGTCTCGGAATTCGACGCTGAGCACGCCGTCGTACCCGTCGTCGATCGAGGCCTCATCCCATCAGTCATCGCCGGTGGCTTCATCATGTCGTGCCGGATCGAGCCCCGGCCATTCGAGCGGCGGATCTTTGAAGTCCAGATCTGAAAGGAGTTCGGCTGGAAGTCTCGTATTCGCGGCTCCCCCGCCGCCTCCACCACCTCCCCCGCCGCCTCCCCTTCAGCATCTTACACCGTCACCTCCTAAGCGGAAACCCCCGTCGCAGAAAGAATCTGAAAGAAAGGTGGAAACTTGTGATCTGGCGGGACAAAGTCTGAGGCCGTCCATGAGAGCTGGGCACTTTGGCAATCCATTTGTTGTCAGCAAGCAGCCAGGAATACCACAGAGACAGCCTCCGCCGCCACCGCCACCGCCTCCTCCCCCACCACCACCAGTTGGATACTGGGAGAGTCAGGTTCGAAAGCCACAGGGAAAACACCTACCAGTTGGAGTGAAGACTTCCTCGGCGGTGGACTACTCCACAGATCCGAGGGCGAATTCAGATGAAATGGAGAAGACCGAGGAAACGCCTCGGCCAAAGTTGAAGCCTTTGCACTGGGATAAGGTTCAGGCAAGCTCAAACCGAGCAATGGTGTGGGATCAGTTGAAATCCAGCTCCTTCCAGTGAGATTCTGAACAGAGTTATTCCATGTTTCATCTTTTTCCTTTTCACTGAGTTGTAGAATCGATGAATCTGCAGGGTGAATGAGGAAATGATCGAGACTCTGTTTGTTTCCAAGGCAACAAATGCAAAACCTAAGGAGACCACCAAATGGCAGGTCCTTCCATTGCCGACTCAAGAGAACAAGGTGCTCGATCCAAAGAAGTCGCAAAACATTGCTATTCTACTGAGGGCACTGAATGTGACCAAGGAGGAAGTCTGTGAAGCGCTACTCGAAGGTGAAATATTTAACCTTAATTTAAATTTGGTCTCTACATTTGTTGTTCTTCAGCAGAGAATGACTTCTGATGCTAATATTCTCTTCTCTCTTTTTTTTCTGAATTGATCCTCACTGTGCAAGTATGATTGTCAGCATAAGTAGTATTCTATCAAGTTCTTGTTCCTCGATTAGTGTCTCGGCCAATGTTCTCAAGAACGACCCGTTTAGATGTCATAGGATTCACAGCTGTACCATATTTGTTTTGAGAAAGTATCACTTGTTGACGCCTGTGCATCCCTATTACAGGAAAAGCAAATAAATTTAGTTAACTTTGTATTTGATTAGTTGCAGTAGATGTACATTAAGTACGCTGACAAAGCTGTCCATCATTTCTTAAAAGAGTGAATCAGTGCCTTCTAAAAGAACATCTAAGCACTATGAAAGAAAAACTACATTTACATTTTAAGATCTTACATTGATATAGCATGGATTCCTACGTTTTCCTGTTGTGGTCATCATATCGACACTTTTAGTGTGTTGGCATTATGAGGCATATTAATTTCTTCGAAGCATTGGATGAAGTAACAGCTTGAAGAAAAAGATCCATCTTTTGATGCTAAGATGGTCTGACCTTCTCATATCTAGAGACTAATGAGACAAGAATCTCTGCGTAGAATCTATGACCAAAAACTCATCCTAATCTGTGATCAAAGAACTTTTTTAGGATAACATCCGTTCATGTCAATAAGAGTATCAGAATTAATCTGTGGAGCAAGTTTCACTATGTTCTGCACCTGATATAAATAACATCTCTGTGTTCTTAAGAGTAATAAATCATTTTCTCTATGTAGATTTGGCTTGGGCCCAATCATGGTTCGCCTTACCGGTCTATATCGATGTATCGATCGGCCATCAGTACGGTACATATCGAACCATACCAACATACTAACACATGGTATGATAGAATGTACAAACAAACTAGTATGTACCGCCTATATCAATCCCCTATCGGATTAATACATACCGTTTGTACCGGGCGATATGCCACGATACACCAAACCTTGGGCTCAACCATGCTTATGTAACTACCTTCGTTACCGAATAGGTAGAATGGTAGATACAGAGAGAGATGACAATTAGTTCAAGATAAGATAAAGATGTTAAAAGTTAAAACCTCTAGTTACAAGTAGTTTTATGATTGAACATAAAATTATGCATGTTTTCCTGTCCTAGATCATTGTTAACTGAGACACTTGGTGCATTTAATATCTGATGCACTCTTGCTTTGGGTGAACCCGATGCAAGCAATTTGAATATTTGGACCATCTGTGTTTCAACTTTCAACTTTGTTTCCTTTCATTTGGTCATCTAGAATAAGTGCATTTGTATCCCGATACAAAAGGTCACAGAATTAACTTTGTCAATAGCATCTTCCTCGGACTCTTTTTGACCCCGTTAATTGCCAACAGCTTTCAATCAGAGTTTCAGTGTGTTGTGTGTTGCTTGTTTGTTATCCCATGTTTTAACACCATTTTTCATTTGGTATATAATCGGAATTGCTGAAAGCAGGTAATGCTGATAGCTTAGGAGCTGAACTGCTGGAGACCTTACTAAAGATGGCTCCTAGCAAAGAAGAAGAGCACAAATTGAAAGAATGCAAAGATGACTCCCCATTCAAGCTTGGCCCAGCGGAGAAGTTTCTTAAAGCATTGCTGGATGTACCATTTGCATTTAAAAGAGTTGACGCAATGCTTTACATTGCCAATTTCGATTCAGAGGTCAATTATCTTAAGAAGTCCTTTGAAACTCTGGAGGTAAGCTACTAAAATCTCATGGTTGATTCTTTCCTCCAGTAATGTAGTTGCTGATAGATGTTCATATGACAAAATTCGTTAACGTGATTGATGAAACATGGGTTTAAATCTAAGGAAGCTGTTGTTCTGTATCACATATACTTTCAATAATAAAATCTTGAAACCTATATCTTGTTTGACTCTTTAAATGTCTGGAGTCCAGGAGTTGCTTGGAAAAATTTAGAAAGTTGTGCAACCCGAAGTGAAATGCAATCCATCATAACCATTACAGAACTAGGAGAACTGAAAGTATAGTAGATAACTGAAAATTCCATACAAATCTATGTAGTTTGCTTTGTAGAATAACTAGTAATGATATGGCCTGCTTAATTACTAACTAGATCAGTGTTTTACAACCGAAATATGCATGACTTCCCAGCCTGTATCGCCCGGCTTCCATTTACTCGGAGCTTGTTCTTCACTTCACTGTCTATTTCATCTGCCTGTGGCCTTGCAACAGAAGAAAGAACTCATTTCTGATCTTTCCATTTAGTGTTGTCACACCTGCCGTATGATAAATTCCACAAGTCTTAAGCTAACAGCTAAAATAAATATCATATTTACCGATGCAGAAAGTTAATTAATTTCTTGTGTTTTCTATAATAAAGTCATCTTCCGGCCCTTTAACTAGATTTGCAATTAGCAGGCTGCCTGCGAAGAGCTGAGGAGCAGCAGGTTGTTCATCAAGCTTCTAGAGGCTGTGCTGAAGACTGGGAACCGAATGAACGTTGGTACAAATCGAGGCGACGCACATGCTTTCAAGCTCGACACATTGCTTAAGCTAGTCGATGTCAAAGGCACTGACGGCAAGACTACACTTCTGCACTTTGTCGTCCAGGAGATTATCAGAGCAGAAGGTTCCCGTCTTTCTGCCACCGATAATTCGGCTGCCAAAACTCAGACCAACATTCTACAAGATGGCCTCGAGTGCAGAAAGCTTGGTCTCCGAGTCGTCGCCGGCTTAGGAGGCGAACTCAGCAATGTAAAGAAGGCAGCTGCAATGGATTCTGACATACTCAGCAGCTACGTCTCTAAGCTCGCTGGAGGGATCGGGAAGATCAACGAGGTATTGAGATTGAACAAAGCATCTGATTGTAAGGACGACAGCCAGAGATTCCATGACGCCATGGACCGGTTTCTAACGAGGGCAGAGGATGACATTATAAAAGTGCAGGCTCAAGAGAGTGTGGCACTGTCTCTGGTGAAGGAGATAACCGAGTATTTCCATGGTAACTCCGCCAAGGAAGAAGCACATCCCTTCAGGATTTTCATGGTGGTCAGAGATTTTCTGGCCGTGCTCGATCGTGTCTGCAAGGAGGTCGGAAGGATAAACGAACGCACCATCATCAGTTTGGCACAGCAGTTTCCGGTGCCGGTGAATCCAACCCTACCACCTGTGTTCCCGAGGTTTCATGCATTGAGACCAGAAGGCTCTGATGAGGATGAGAGCTCATTGTCGTCGTAGAGCGACCGACGCCTACAATTTCCACACTTGAGGTGGGAGTTATCAGCTGGAACTGCCGAAGAAATGGAATAAGTTCCAGGTCATTCGATATATATATATATATATATTATTTTTTTTGTATTAGTAGAATATTAATGTAACTGCCTTTTTTTTTTTTTTTCTTTACTATTAGTTTGCTCCTCTGTATACATACACAAACAAAGTCTAGATAGAGGAAAATAAGGGTAGCTTCCTTTTCACTTGGTTCTGACAAATCTATGTTCACAGATCACTGAATCTATGGGATACAGGTATAAGTAGTAATCACATTCTTTTAAGATTATATTATATCTCTGTCAGTATCAGATTTGGATGATGTCTTAAGGTATGGTAGATTATGTTCTTTTCTCATATGAAAGATCATACATGGTTTCTTTTCTTATATGAAAAATTATAACAGCCCCCCTTTGGTGCTAAGGGAAAGAGATCAATGTTGTGATGTGGTCCTACTTGCCTACCCGAAGCTGACAATTTTGGCATCGCAAGATCTTGTGGTCACCCGTACATGTGGGACCATACTGCTGCGCAGCTGGCAGTCAATTAAGGATCAATCATTTTATTTCAAAAATAAAAATTGTCTCTTTTAAGATTGTTTTAGTTAATAGATGTATTGATTTATATTATTATCAGTAGCCATTTGTCAGACACCTTATCAACCTGACATCTGGATCGATGGAGTGCCATGTTTTTATTAGTGTTGACTTCGCCCAAATGTCTAAGATTCATAGTTTTTGAAGGTAAAAAAAAAAAATGATATATTTTATTCCCGAATCTCCCATATTTGTTACCAACATAGCAATTAAATCAACTGAGAATTCCACAAAACTCCGTCTTTGTCGTTGCATGGAATTGATAACCAGTGATGAGACGGAGATCTTTCGGGAATGGGCGAGTGATGATGGAATGCTGACGTAGAACATAATCTCCATTATGTACTATTACGGCAAAATGCCTTTCGACGGTTAACCCACTGTGTTATATTCGTCTCGTCGGGAGCAGACAAAACTAGGAATACTTTTGATGGTTATCTATAGTATTTTAGAATGATTAGAAAATTATCTATTTATATTGATTAAAAGATAAAATATAAATATTTTAAAATACTAAAAAATATTATATTTTGATAAATTTTATCTTATTTTAATCTAAGTTTAGATCTAAATCTTTATCTTTTATTTTTATCTAATTTTAATTATTTAAATTAATCCTAACTACTTGAATTAATCATAAGATATCCTCTTAATTCAAATAGTTATAATTTAAAAGTATTTTCAAAAAAAATAAAATTTTTTCTTTATCAAAATTTTTATAAAGATATCGACAAGCTGATCTTCGGTATTGCAGCGGTTGTCTTATGCTTCTGGTTTTAGAACTTATGACCTGAATTTTTTTATCATTTCTCTTAGGCATATAACCATCTTTGATGATCCGATTGATGCTATGTATTTGTAGGATCAAATTCCTTTGGATGCGGAGTATTCCTCTTCATTTTTTTTCTCTTAGTTTTCTTCACATCATCATAAACTTCTACCATCTTTGTATGTGTACCTCCATTGTCATCCTTGGAGTTTATGATCTCATCCTTTTTCTATGCAAGTATCTCATTAACTATAGTTTTCAAATTATCATCACATGTATCATATTAGATATTTAGATGATCATAACTTTCTTGTCATTATGTCAGTTCACCATGTAAGGAAAAATCTAAAAATAATAAGGGAAACATTTTTTTTTTCATCCTCACACAATTGCTACTAATTTATCAACTTTTTTTATCATAAATCAAATATTTTTTATTATAAAAAAATATAATATCCTTTTCTCATTAGTTATCTTACACTAACGAGATTTTATTTTAAATCAATAATAAATAACATATCATCGATAACTTTTTTTTATCAGATTTGGTATTTATAATAATTATTCTTTTTCCTGAACCTTATTATCATTTCTCATCGGTATAGTATATATAACTGAATCATCAAATCTCTAAACCAACTTTTATCCCATGCTATATGATTACTGCATCCACTATCCAAAAACCAAACAGATCTAGAATATTCTTCATCAGATGCTATAAATAATATTTTTTTCATCCTTTTTTTATCATTATTTTTCTTATAATAGTTAGTTTAATTTTTGTTCCAACAATCTTTTTCAATATGTCCAACTTTTTGCAACAAAAATATTTATGGATTTCTTTGTTACCTTCGTTTATGTTCCTCTAACCTTCAACTGATCGATCATGACCTCTGTCATTTTGATCTCTTCCTTGAGATTTGATTTATGAATTTTTTTTATCATTCTTTTGATCTATCTTCATTTAGAGAACATGTTCTAAAGTTTCATCTGAATATCTATTTATTTTTTGTTCATTAACTAAAAGAGAGCTCATTAATTCATTAATAGATAATGTACTTATATCTTTAACTTCTTTTATAACAATAAAGATCATATCAAATTTTGGAGATAAACTTTGTAAAACTTTTTCTACTATAATTTGATCTCTTAGATTTCACCATAAGATCTCATTTGATCATAATAGAAAAAAACTTATGAGAAAAAAATCAACGATAGATTCATATTTTTTCATCGTCGAAGAATTTTAAGCCTTGAAATTTGTACCTTTTTTTTTTTTTTGCTCCAAACACATTTTTTTAATATCTTCAAGGATTTTGTTGATATTGATGCTATCATGATTCTAAAAAATAATGAATATTTATTACTTGTTTAAATATGTAAAGGGCTCTTGAATTTTTTTTTTATGTTTTTCTTCATCTAATTCTTTAGATATTTTATAATACTAGGATTTTGTAGATCATATCGAACAAAATAATCTTCTACCAAATTATATAATCCGTAATAAATAAACATAGCTTTCATCTTAACAATCCAAAATTGATAGTTATTATATTTTAAAGATGTAAAAAAATTGATTAGGAACACTTACTCCAAAGTCTATTATGTACTGATCTATACTTCTTTTTAATCGTTGTATTCATGTTGTTCTATTTCTTGAATCGGACTTTTTAATACTATGTAAAACTTGAGGGAGAAGTAAAAGTGAATATTAGAATAAACTAAGAGTAATTTAAATCTACGGTACTTTAGAATGATCCAAAAATAATTATCTATATTGATTAAAAAATAAAAAAATAAAATATTTTAAAATACTAAAAAAAAATATCATATATCTCACTCAATAAACAGGAGTCGGTGGGATTTAGTACTTTACCCTGTCACATGGTCATTAACACAGTAGTACTACAATATCAACCGGGAGATGATGAAGACGGAGAGCGAAACTAATCAAATTGACCGGTAGGTCATCCATGACGTCCTCAATGTTTGTTTCCATATAACCCACTCACTCCAAGTGGCTCTCTCGCACTGCGTCGCCTCGCCGGTGATGATGGCTACCTCCTCAAACCATATCCTCCTGCTTCCATACCCAAGCCAAGGCCACATCAACCCCATGCTCCAGTTCGGCAAGCGGTGCGCCGCTCAAGGCGCCAGCGCCACCCTCGCCACCACCCGCTTCATCCTCAACACCACCCGCCCCCAGCCCGGCCCTGTCCACGTCGCTGCCATCTCCGACGGCTGCGACAGCGCCGGCTACGCCGAGGTCGGCTCCATCCCCGTCTACCTAGACCGCCTCGAGCGGGTCGGCTCGGAGACCCTGGAAGGCCTGCTCCGCTCCGAGGCCGCCGCCGGCCGGCCTGTCCGCCTCCTGGTGTTCGACGCCTTCCTTCCCTGGGCGGGCGACGTCGGGCGGCGCCTTGGCCTCGCCACCGCCGCGTTCTTCACGCAGTCGTGCGCCGTCAACGCCCTCTACTTCCACGTCCAGGAGGGGCGGCTCCGTCTGCCGGTTCAGGCGGCGGTGCTGGACCTGCCGGGCCTCCCGCGGCTGCGCCCCTGCGACCTGCCGTCCTTCTTGCCGGATCGGGACAGCATCTACCCCGCTTACCTGCAGCTGGTGCTAAACCAGTTCAAGAACCTGGAGAAGGCGGATGAGGTCCTCGTCAACACCTTCTGCGAACTAGAACCTCAGGTATTCTCGCTCTCTCTCCGCCACACATTTGTACCATCACAACCAAGAATAAAACTTAATTAGAAATCATCGTAAATAAAAAAATTTATGAAAATTGATAAATAAAAAAATATATTATTATTAGCTAATCATCATCCAATACATAAATTATCAAAATTTTAGATCACCTTTCACTCATCAACCCATGGTTTTGTACCCGATATCCAAAAAATATTTTATAAAATATTTTATCGCTTGTGACTAGATATAAAAATATATCTTTTAACATAATTAGAAATCAATTTTTTTTTTATCACTCACGTTCTTATTAGGAGACTTATGATTACTAATTTGAGTGTAAGAGTGGTTCAATTTTCGTATTAGTGACATCTCGGAAGCTCAGCGGTTTAACCTCAAGGTATCTTAGACAATTATGCATATGAAATGAGAGTTTAGATCATATCAATTTGATCAAGATATCAATTATTTTTTTATCAAAAATAATAAATTACTAGTAAATTAAATAGATTGACTCTTATTTCATCCCTCAAATTTTCATCTCTAACTCTATATTTTATTTTTTGTTTTCCTCATCAAAGTAATCTCAAAACATATGTCAAAATATCTAATACCTTGCAACTTCAAATGTATAGCCTTATAAAAAGATAACTATGTAATTTAGAGCATCTACTAATAGTTAACTAAAAGATAACTATGCAATTTAGAGCATCTACTAATAAGACATATGAGAGGTAGACGAAAAAAGACATAAGAGTTTCAAGGATATGATGAATAAACACAAAATGACGCGAAGGCAACTTTGAGAAGAACTTCAATTAGTTCTAGCTAAATTTGAAATATTACAAATGAATGAGCCCAAGACAATTTAGATTATTTCACATGAGTTATTATCAATCAACTAAAATGAAATAGGGACTTTTCTAGTGCTTGGCTAGTAGATGTGTCCCGTCTTCAAGTTTGCTGAGCAAGCATTTGCTGGTTCAGGCCCGTGTGCGCTAGCTCGCCCGCCTCGCGGTCTTCTCGGTATAGAGTGAGAGCTCGTCCGGATGAGTGGTGATTCAGAGCTCGGCTTGGAAAGTCGGCTGTTGGAGTGGTGGAGTCCGGGTGAAGAGGGAGTAATCCAATTAGGGTCGGCCGCCAACTCCTGCAAGGAGGTCGGGTCGGGTAGGTTCCCGACGTGACCCCTCCGACGGTCAAGTTAGTTCAGTGGTTCGTTTTCGCGATCCCCCTACCCCGTGAAGATGCATGAGCTTTTATAGTGGGTGTTGTAGATCATTCGTACCTGATAACCTTACTGCCTTTATGACTTACCATATCACCGTACCCTCCCGCCATGCTTGTTGTCCTTGCAATGAGGCGTGCGTTTGCAGGTGGGGGATGTCGACCTTACCTGTGTCAGGTCGGCTGTACGAGCACTGGCGCCCCCCGTATATCCGGACGGTTACCTGCGTCGGGTCGGCCACGTCGGCGGGCCAGTGTCCGAGGGTGTGATGACTTGGCGGCCAGGTCAGTCGGGTTCAGACAGCGACGAGTTGGGAGTCGGTGAATATCTCTATGTCTTCTGCTCCCAGCTCGGCTGCGACCTTAAGACCGAACAAGAGCGCTTCGTATTCGGTTTCATTGTTTGTAGCTCTGAATCCTAATCGCAAAGCATGCTCATAGATGTGGTCGGAGGGATCATTGAGCACCAAGCCGACTCCTCCTCTTTCCGAGTTAGTGGAACCATCGATATGTAGAGTCCATCTGGGGATCGGGTTTTCTAGGACTTGTGGAGGTGTGAGCTCCGAGAGGAAATCCGCGAGCACTTGGCCTTTGATCGCCTTTCTTGGCTCGTATTCGATATCAAATTCCCCTAACTCTACCGACCACTTGAGCATCCGACCTGCAACATCAAATTTGGATAGGATCTGGCGCAAAGGTTGGTCGGTTATTACTTTGATGGGATGTGTCTGGAAATACGGCCTCAATTTTCTGGAAGCCAGGATCAGCGCCAAAGCTATCCTTTCTATGGGGGCATAGCGAAGCTCAAGCCCCGCCAGAACATGGCTGGTGTAGTAGATCGGTCTTTCCCCGGCTTTATCGAGTGTTACCAGGACCGAGCTGACCGCCAGGTCGGTCGCAGCGAGGTATAAGCCGAGGGGCTCACCATCCTTCATCGAGGCTAGTTGCGGTAAGTTCTCGATGTGACTCTTGAGTTGGCAGAATGCTTCCTCGCATTCGAGGGTCCATTTGAAGTCTCTTAACGACTTCAATGCGCGAAAAAAGGTTGAACTCTTGTCTCCAGCTCGGGAAATGAAGCGGCTTAGGGCTGCTAACCTTTCCGTAAGTCGTTGGACCTCTTTTATAGTCCTGGGGGGCTGCATTTCCCGTATTGCTTTTATCTTGTCAGGATTGGCGTCGATTCCCCGTTGGTATACTATAAAGCCGAGGAACTTCCCGGATGTGATGCCGAAAGTATATTTCGCCGGGTTGAGACGCATCTTGTATTTCCTCAGCGTGCGGAATGTCTCCTCCAGGTCGGAGAGGTGGGTCTCGGTATGCCGGCTTTTGACTATCATGTCGTTTACATAAATCTTCATATTCCTTCCGACCTGGTCCTTGAACATGCGATTCACGAGGCGCTGGTAGGTCGCGCTGGCATTTTTCAACCCGAACGACATCACCTTGTAGCAATATGTTCCATTATGTGTGATAAAGGCCATGTTTCTTTTGTCTCTCGGGGCCATTTTGATTTGGTTGTATCCTGAGAAGGCATCCATGAAGGAAAGCAGTTGATGTCCCGACGTGGCATCTACAAGTTGATCAATGCGGGGAAGTGGGTAGCAGTCCTTCGGGCAGGCCCAATTGAGGTGAGTATAATCAACGCACATTCGCCAATTTTCATTCGCTTTTTTGACAAGTACAACAATGGACAACCAGGTCAGGTATTTCACTTCTTCGATAAGCTGGGCGTCCAATAGGCGAATGACCTCATCTTCTATAGCCTTCTGTCGGTCCGGAGCGAATTTACGCGGACGCTGCTTCACAGGTCGGGCGTCGGGGGAGATGTTTAAGTAATGTTGGGCGATCTCTGGGTCGACCCCCGGCATGTCGCTTGGGGTCCACGCGAAGACATCGTCGTTCTTCCGCAGGAAATCTATCAGTTGAACTTGTTGATTCTCCGCGAGCTCCGACCCGACCTTTACCAGCTTATCCATGTGGTTCGGGTCCAGTGACAATTCGAGGACTCTTTCCGCGGAGTGGGTGTCTCGGGTGTTTTCTTTTGGATCTGGTGGCGTGGCGCCGAATGGTTCGGTTCTCGGTCTCTTGCACAGCATTGTCGCTGTTAAGTAGCATTGCCTGGATTCCCTCGGGTCACTTCTGACCTCGCCGACCCCGGCTCGAGTCGGGAACTTCAAGACCCGGTGGTACGTTGACACGACCGCCCTGAGCCGATTGAGGGTCGGGCGCCCGATGATGGTGTTGTACGCAGATGGGAGCTTGACCACCATAAATGATACCAGTAGAGTCTTTGATCTCGGCTCCCCCCCGAACGTGACAGGGATCGTGGCCGTTCCTATGGGAGAGATGAAATCCCCAGTGAACCATGTCAAGGTAGATGTTAGGGGGGTGAGGTCTAGGTCGGTCAATCCCAACCGTTGAAAGGCATCGAAATACAGGATGTCAGCCGAACTTCCTGTGTCGATCATAACTCTCTTGACGTAGGCGTTGGCCATGCGGATCGAGATTACCAGCGCGTCGTCGTGAGATGAGTGCTCCTCGTCTTCCGACCTGAATGTGACGTCGAGGTCTTCATGATGTAGCGGCCTCTTTCCGGCCTCGGATCGCGCGTATGCCTTTCGGGCCGAGGAGCTATTGTCGCCTGATGCCGGACCGCCGAAGATGACGTCGATCTGTTTTTCGACCGGGCCCTGCGGTCGGGGAGACAGGTCTCGGGACGGCCGACCGTCAGAGAGAGAGGGTTGTTCGCGGACGTATCGCCGCAGGTGCCCGCGCCGGATAAGGTCTTCGATTTGGTACTGAAGGTCACGACATTCCTCGGTGTCGTGACCATATTCTCGGTGGAAGCGGTAGTACCTCCTCTTGTCGCGCCGCTCGGGATGCGACTTCATCGGGCTTGGTGCCTTCAAGAGCCCCTTCTCCCGTATTTGGAAGAAGATCTTCGTTCGGGTTGAATTGACGGGAATCGGGGGAGGTCTGGCTGGCAGCAAGCCCGACCCATCCTCTCTTTTCTTCGGAGGTGGGGCTAGATGCGCACGAGACGGTTCCCCCCCAGATAGTTTCGTCTCGTCCCGCTTGCCAGCTATCAGTGTCTCGGCCGCCACATATTGGTGTGCCCGTTGCAACATCTCGGGCAGAGTTGTTGGTGGTCGCTCGATCAGCGACCAAAAGAACCTTGACGGCTTCAGCCCCGTCAGAAATGCTTGGATAGCCAGGGACGGATGGAGGTCGGGGATGCCCTGTACTTGTGATGTGAATCTTCCTACGAACTTGGAGAGGGGCTCGTCGCTCCCTTGGGCCATCCTGAGGAGTGAGGTTGTGGTAGGCCTCGGGCGTGCACTTGCCAAAAAGTTCAACTCGAACTCTCTTGCTAACATGTCGAATGATGGTATGGACGCGGGTTTGAGACGAGCATACCAGGCTCTGGCCAATCCCCTATGAGTGGTCGGGAAGGCTCGACACATCAGTGCCTCCGAAGTGTCGTAAAGGGCCATTTGGGAGCGGAATGTGGCGACATGTTCCATCGGGTCGCCACTGCCATCATAGGGCTCGAGGGCTGGGAGCCTAAAGGTGGCCGGTAGGGGCTTGGACTGTATCTCGGGGGTGAACGAGGAGCCTTCTTTAGAGCTTTTCCCAGTCTCGTCTTTCGATCTGAGGACTTCCTTCTGGACCTCGTCAAGTCGCTGATGGACTCAGCGGACTTGCTCCCTCAAAGAGTCGGTGGAGTCGGTCGATAAAGTGTCGAGGTCAAGTTCAGTCGGTGCTGGATTATAAGAGCGACTTTGGGATCGGGTTGGTGTCGGGGTCGGCGAAACTGGGACCCGAGGTGGTGGCTCCTCGGCGACCCGAGGCAGTGGCACCTCGACGACTGGCGGGATTCCCTGGCTTGGGGCCGTCGGTGACTCCGTTTGCGGGGGTGCTGTTGATGAGCCATCGAATGCACCAGCTGGGGTAGGTATGAGATTATGGTACGCACCATCCCCGCTAGTGCTTAGACCTGGCTGGTGAGGCCAAGGAAAGCCTCTGCCGTGACCATGAGTGGCGCGGGGTTTGATGCGGGTGAGGGGAACCCCGGGTCGGTCATCATCCTCCAAAAACGGTTGGGGTTGGCATGGCAGCCGCGACTTCCTCCGCCAGTCGAGGGTGGTCAGGTTCCGTCTGGCGCTCCGTGCCCGGATCCGTGAGTGAGCGTTCTGGCGACATGGGCCCTCCTTCTAGCGCCAAAAATGATAGGGACTTTTCTAGTGCTTGCCTAGTAGATGTGTCCCGCCTTCAAGTTTGTTGAGCAAACATTTGCTGGTTCAGGCCCGTGTGCGCTAGCTCGCCCGCCTCGCGGTCTTCTCGGTACAGAGTGGGAGCTCGTCTGGATCAGAGCTCGGCTTGGAAGGTCGGTTGTTGGAGTGGTGGAGTCCGAGTGAAGAGGGAGTAATCCAATTAGGGTCGGCCGCCAACTCCTGCAAGGAGGTCGGGTCGAGTAGGTTCCCGACGTGACCCCTCCGACGGTCAAGTTAGTTCAGTGGTTCGTTTTTGCGATCCCCCTGCCCCGTGGAGGTGCAGGAGCTTTTATAGTGGGTGATGTAGATCATTCGTACCTGATAACCTTACTGCCTTTATGGCTTACCATACCATCGTACCCTCCCGCCATGCTTGTTGTCCTTGCAATGAGGCGTGCGTTTGCAGGTGGGGGACGTCGACCTTACCTGTGTCAGGTCGGCTGTACGAGCACTGACGCCCCCCGTATATCCGGTCGGTTACCTGCATCGGGTCGGCCACATCGGCGGGCCAGCTGTCCGAGGGTGTGATGACTTGGCGGCCAGGTCAGCATTTGTCATATCAAATCTATATTCATGTGGTTGAAAAAGTACTTTGATCACTATATGAAAAGTTTAATTTTATTATGATCTTTATCTATATATCAAAGAATTTAGATTAAATGATTATTGATGAACTAACGAGTTCTAAATAATTATTTAGTCAATAAGAAGAAACAAGTTCTTCAAACAAAGCTTACTTTGAAATAGAGAAATGAAGACTAAAAGTGACCATGGCCATAGAAGTGGTCATGGTGGCGGTAGAGGACATGGCCAAGGAGGAAAAGGAATCAATACAAAAGATCAAAGTCTAAAACAAGAATCAAACATTGTTATAAATAGTGATATGGCTAAGGAAACTCTTGAATAAAGTTAACTATTCACAAAGTATGCTACAAAGATAAATATTGATAACAAGTCAACAATTACATTGGTCAAAAACTCGATTATTGATGTTTGTCATCATTTTCATTTGAGATTAAATCAAGAATAAGAAGAAGAAGGAAGTTTCATTGGATTATATCAAATTTGATGATAAAATTATGGATATTTTCACTAAGCCCCTTAATTTCAAAATATTCTTTAAGATGAAGATATCACTTAGAATGTGTAATAAAAATAAATTAAGTTTAAGAAAAGTATTAAATGAATTAAACTTAATTAAAAAAAGAGAGACTGAAACCTTTCTCATTATCATATACGAAAAACTATTGCAACAACCTTTAGAATTCAATGAGAATGGAAATATTGCATCATGATAAAAATTGGATATGTTACATATAATAAAAACATATGAATATAATCTTAACAATTAAATTTTGTAACTCTCATCTATGATCTTATAAATAGATGTTGTATCATTGAAAAATAAAAATAAAAATAAAATTTAATTGATTTCTTGTTTCATCCCTTGATTAAATTGAAGGAATCGGAGTACTTGAAGGTGGTAAGTGGGGCGAAGACCATCGGCCCCACCGTCCCCTCCGGCCAGTTGGACGGCCGCCTTCCCTCCGACTCCCACTACGGCTTCCACTTGTTCGCACCCAGCGTGGCCGCCTGCATGAGCTGGCTCGACGCCAAGCCGCCCGCCTCCGTCGTCTACGTCTCCTTCGGCAGCATGGCCGCGGTCAGCCAGGAGCAGATGGAGGAACTCGCCCAAGGGCTCTCCGCCACCGGCAAGCACTTTCTGTGGGTGGTGAGGCCGTCGGAGGCCGACAAGCTCCCCCCAGGCTTCGTGGAGGGGTGCGGCGACAGAGGGCTGGTGGCACCCTGGAGCCCGCAGCTGGAGGTCCTGGCGCACCCGGCCACCGGGTGCTTCCTGACGCACTGCGGGTGGAACTCGACGGTGGAGGGGCTCAGCCTGGGGGTGCCGATGGTGGCGATGCCGCAGTGGACGGACCAGCCGACGAACGCCATGTACGTGGAGGAAGTGTGGGGGGTGGGCGTGAGGGTGAGGGAGGACGGGGAGGGACTGGTGGGGCGGGTGGAGGTGGAGAGGTGCGTGAGGGAGGTGATGGAAGGCGGCAGGAGCAGAGAGATGCGGAGGAATGCGGCCAGGTGGAGGGCGCTGGCCAAGGCTGCGGCGGGCCACAACGGGAGCTCCGACAACAATATCGTGGAACTTATCGACAAGTACTGCTGCTCCAAAGCTGAGAAGGATTGTGTTCATCAGCAGCTGGTGGCTACATGAAGCTTCCTCTCGTTGTGTTCATCAGCAGCTGATACGATACTACTACTACTACACATATATCTCTTCCTCCTCAACTCTTTATCCTTTTTACCAACAAACAAACACGAGTTGCATTTGTATGACGGAACGATGACCGCAAACTAAAACATATCAATTGTGCTTTCTGGTTCATGATTAAAATCTTGTAAGCTATATATATATTTTTATTTTTGACAAGCTATTATTTTATAATTACTGTTCAATCTTCCAAAATAATATAATGTAGAATTATATTATGATGTTTATTTAGATTATGCATAAAATAATATAATGTAGACACTACATCAACAACAAAAAAAAAAATCTTCAATCAAACTTTTAAAATATCTTATATTTGTCAAAATATACTATCTTCAAGTTTTAATTTCTTTTTTATATTTATTGATGTTGTTAGTAATTAATTGTATTAGACTTTTTTTAATAGATTCGTTGTATATTCTCTTTATGAAATATAATTTTTATTTGATCATTGCTTCACCTTTAACTCAAGAAAATAATATCAATATATTACATTTCAAACTAATTTATCATATATTTTTTAAATTTTATTATAAAATAGTTACTTATATATATATATATATATATATATATATATATATATAATATCATCAACATAAAATAAAAATCATAATAATATTATGTTTACTTTCTTTTATAAATTTCATTATTACTCATTTTCAATCTATTTTGATAAAAATAATAATTAATATTATATATCATGTCATCTGAGCTTGTTTAAGTTCGTAAATATCTTTCTTTAGTTTGTACATATTTTTTTCATGTCCTTTAACTAAAAAACCTTGGGATAAGTAACAAAAATTTTTTATATAAATCTTTATTTAAAAATATAGATTTTATATCAAATTGATAAATAAGCCAACTCAAGTGAGTAATTAAAGCCAAGAAATTTTTTTTTGAGTCTAATAACTGAAGAAAAAATATCATCAAAATCAATATATTATTACTGCGAATATCCTTTTGTACAAGATGAGCCTTATGTTTTTGAATAATTTCATTTGTATTATATTTTGTTTTGAATACTCATTTCAATCCAATAGCTTTCTTTTCTTTTGATAGATTTGTTAGCTCTTATATTTCATTCTTCTCAATTGACTTAATTTCCTCCATTATCTTGAGTCATTCACTTTTTTCAACTATTTTCTCAAAATTTATAGGATCTAAAATAAACAATACAAATGTTAAATCATATATTTATGTTAGTGATTTGAATTTTCCTAAAGAGGTTTAATTTGAGGAATTATTTGATGAATCAGAATTGCTATTGGGTGAGGTTGGCGATAAACTTGTTGGAGCAGAATTTATCACTTGATTTTATAGGGTATCTAGTTTTGGTGGAATCTGGATTTATTTTTTATCTTCATTCGTCTCTTAATTCTAATTTACCATTTTATCAAATATAATATTTACGTTAATAATAACTTTATCACTAATAGGACTATATAATTGATACATAAAGAATAACCAATTAAGTTATATTTGTTAGATTTTTCATTAAGCTTATAATAAACTAAAGCATAAGTAGTACAATCATAAATTCTTAAATGGCTGGCACTTGGTTTCATATTATACCAAGCCTCAAAAAGAGTTTGACTCATATTTGGGCCTTTAGGAAAATAAACTATTGTTTCAACTACTTCTATCCAAAATCGAATTGGAACATGATTTACTTTAAATAAATTTATTGTCATCTCAACGATAATTTGATTATTACATTTAGCTTCACCATTTTGCTCCAGTATATGTGGTGTTATCAATTCCCTATGAATATCCTTCTTCATAAAAAAAATTAAATTCATTAGATAAAAATTTATCATATTTATTTATCTGAAGTATTTTTATGCATCTACCACTTGACCTTTCTACAAGTGTCATGTATAATCATCAGTAAACAATAGAAAATATCAACTTTTACTAAATAATTTTATATTTACATATCCACATAAATCAGTATAAATTAATTCAAGATAATTAGATGCTCTTTATAATTTTTCAATAGGGGAAATTGTTTCTTACTTTATTTGTCATAAATATATTCTTCACATACATCAAGTGTATTAATTTTGGATAATCAATTTTTTTTTTTAATTTAACAATCATAAACCCTTAATATTAAGGTGTTTATATCTTAAAATACTACAAATTAGACTCATTTTTTTAGTTATAATAAGAGTATACTTTTCAATATTTGAAGTATTAAATGGAAAGATCTTATTTTTGCATCTTGTAAATATTTACTATAATCAAACAAGATTTATTATCCTTAATAATGCATGAAACCATTATTAAATACAGCTGAATATTCATTCTTTATCAATTATTCAATACTCAATAAATTATGTAATAAACTAAGAAAAAAATATTATCAATGACATTTTAACTTCCCTTAACTTGTCTCCACGTAAATTGTTCCTTTCTTTTTTACTTGGATTTATTTATTATCTCCAAGTCTAACTTTCAATATGTGAGTCTCATCAATATATTTAAATAATTTATTTGTTTAATTTTCTCCATATAGCTTACTTTTTTTTCGTTTTTCCAGCAGCCTGTATTCGTGTGACCAAATTTTTTAAAATAGTGATATTGAATTCAATTCTTTTAGTTTTTATTATCATAATTTGATTGCTTAATGTGACTAAACCTGTCACATATATGTCCTTTTTTTCTATTGATTTTTTTTTCTCTTGTTTTGAAATATAAGACTTATCCTTAATCTGAAATAATTTTTTTACGTTTCTCAACTGATGTGTTCAACCTTGGTTCATGTGTTTACGAGAAACCCATTAATTTATCAAATGAAAATGTAAATAGATTTTTTGACTTCTCAATTGTAACAACAATATGATCAAATTTTGGAGTTAAACTTCTTAAAATTTTTACAATAATATCATGAAAAGATATTTATCATAAGATTTTATTTAACTAATAAAATTATATGATCATCAAAATTCATAGTGTTTACTTGAAAAGTTAAGAAGAGAGTCTTTCATCTTAAGATATGAAATTACCGTTGAAAGTCATAATGTAAAGTTTAGAATGAACTTAGCTTTGATACATAAATATTAAGGATAGAGGAGTAAGAAAATAATAAAAATAAAATAATATGATGTAATTAAAAGAGAATGTTTTCAATAAAAAAAACCATAGTAGGACTATGATCAGTTACAAAATATTTTCAATTGCACACATACTTCATGAACTATTATTTTATTTATTAGACTTAATAGTATCTATCTCTCCCTATTATGTCACTCATGATTAAGTTTGGTGTATGAACTATCCACATAATAATAACTTATTAGATCCGGAGTCTCGTATGTAGAACTATTTAGAACATGATTAGAACTATCTAGAACATAATAGTTATCTAAGATAATTAATTCTCAAGAGAGACATGAAGGCATTTTAACAAACATCTATAGCAATCGTAATATGCATTGCATAAGAACATAAACAACAAGAGTAAATATTTGCCTCTTCGACACATCATGTATTTGGAAGATCCGAAAACAAATATTTTGTTTCACGAGATGGACACGACAAAGACAATATAGGGTCCACTCAATGGCCGTTAGATGTGATCATGTATTTGGAAGATCCGAAACAAAATGGTATTGGAGAGGATCCCGTATCGTGATTCTAATGTTGTTCATACCTACAGTGAGCTTGGATCCCCTCCAAGAAATTGCTTGCTAGATTCATCAAATTAAAACAAATATTTTCATTGGATATTATATTATCTTTATGAATGCTGCTAACATACAAATATGAATACGATGATTTCTTATATAAATTATTATTATTTCAAAAGCCCAAACTTTGGCAAATTGGGCCTTTGATGGAATATTATGTGTGTGTGTGTGTGTCCTTTTGTCAAAATCGATATCTTAATCTTATTTAAGCAAGCCAAGAAACATTTTTGGGAGCAGACTCAAGAATTAATTTTCCACTTGATATACAAAATTGGTAAGCTTTAAGTAACTTTTATATCATAATAACTATGTATCAATCTACAATTTCTATATCATAATTTTGATATTTAACTTGCAATCCAAGTAATTGTATTGAAAAAAACATCCTTTTTCCACAAACAATTTTGATAGTAAATATGTCTATATATATATATAAGATTTATTGTGGAGAAATTGTCAACATAAAGTCAGCGTGTGTGTCACGTGTCCTAAATGGAATAGAATGGAAAAAAGGTGGGTGACAGGGAAGGACAGAACACTGGTCTTCGGGGTTGACCATTAATGAGATAGCTTCCACTTTTGACTTGGTCGGAGACATCGACGTGGAGCTTCTTTGACTCAAAGTTAGGTTTGGACTTCCACTCCCCATACGTACTCGAGCCATATGCTTCACGTCTTCGTGGATGCACACCACATCACTCATCCATTCATTCCATAACCCTAACTTGTACTTCTCTTTCTTTTTTAATATTTCATATTAATAGATAAACTCAGCAATCAAATATATATATATATATATATATATTATTGTTATTATCGACAATAGAGATGGAAAAAAATATCTCATCAATATAGGTTACGTTCTTATGAATAAATAAGATACCATCAGCTATAATTAACAATGTCATGTCAGTGTTGACCAAATGATGATTTAAAGCTATCAGTATTGTCCATTTGCACAGCCTGCCATGACTAAGAAGAACAACAGGACAAAGCCATTGGAAGGAATCACATTGCAATATATCAAACCGTAGCAGCGTTCTTTCTCCTCGGATGTATTGGAATCAAATAATGGAATACGTCTTCATCTGTCTATCTTCTTCGAGTTGAGTTCCCGACCTGAGAAGAAGAGCAAGCAAAGGAGGGAGGCATATGATGGAGAATTAAGCATCACATTGTGGAAAAGAAACACTTTAGAAGGATTTGGTATCGTTCCCATTTTTGTCAACCTCTCCAGTGAAATATCTTTATAGGATTTTTTTTCTTCATTTTTTCTTTTGTAGTCTTGACCTTTACGCATTCGATAACGATGGAAAGATCATATCGAATCGACATGTAAAAATTTATTTCAAGGGTATTCTAGATAAAGTTTCTTCTTCTATATCTATGTCAAAGTACGATATAAGATCATGAAATAATAGAGTATAGATTTGTAAATTTAAAGTCCGAAGATTCTTAAGATATCTCATAATCTCTTGTTTCATATGAGAAGACTAGCGATCATCCTTTTATATATTGTGGTTGGTTTAAGAGTTAAATGGTGATGGAGGTTCAATGTTTATTATAATAATCAAGTGTTGGTATGTCCGATCATCCACGCATGGTTGTCGATTTCTCAACTAGTAATATCTATTTTATTTTTAATCTCAACCCAAGTGTAGGACACATTTGAGCATCAAACTATAATAGAATTAACTAACCAAATTGTTTGGTGGAATAGAGAAATGAAGCATGCAATGATCTCACCTACCTTTAGGCTAATCAATGCATGACATGAATTGTTCCTTTATCAGTATCATAGGCACCCTTTAAACTATTGCCCCCCATCACGTCCACTAAACATAAAGCATGCATGTATGTGTCGGTCACATGCATTGTGGTGGAACATGGTGACCCACATAATATATGGAATGCCATCACCATAATATATTTGTATGTTTAGTGTTTTCAAAGCTTTTTTATGCTTATTTGTCTTTATCTTTCCATCATAGTTTAACAATATCTAAAAGCTTAATCCAATAGATACAATATGATTTAATCATTTCTGTTATCTTCAATGATTTCTCTTACTTCCAACATATAAGAGTTTTCAAGTATGAAAAGTTCTGTACATCATCTAAGAGTTCAATGTTTCAGTTAGGTAAAGAAGAGAATAAAATAATGTAGGTAATAATAATGCTGCCACATCCTTAAGCCTAAAAGGTTAGGTAAACTTTTAGCCAAGTGGCATTGAGGACTTTATGATTTATACTTTTTTATTTGTAATATAAATTTATATTATTTGTTTTCTAGGAAAAGAAATTGTGAAAGAAACAGTCAAAGCTTTGGAATAGACAAACTACTGATGGCAGCATTCAAAGAGATGTGAAACCTATAAGCTTAAATATTAAGCAAATATGAGGAACATTTTATGACACCACAGCTGGTCAAATTTGATTCCTCATCCCTCCTTTTCTTGTTGTAGGTTTCTGCAAGTAAGAACAAGAAAACAAGATGCTCATGGCATCATCAACTCTATTTGGTCAAAATATTGCGTTTCATGCACGTTATTGTGGATGATGATGGAAATGAAGATTGTGATGGTTGCAGACTCTTTAACTGTGAGATAAAGAGCTGAAAGCTTTGGCTCCCAAATGCTTCCTCAAGTTGAATAGGGATTGATGACTCAAAAACCATGAGCAATAATAGATCATTGAAGTTTATAGATGAGTTGTTGATGAAGTTTCAACATGATAATACAATTAAAAAGAAATTAATAACTTTTCTTTATGGTAAATGTGTCCAATATGAGATAAAAGCCTTACAAGTGAGTCGGATATATTATCACTAGAATAATGTTTTAAATTAATTTTTTTTTTATACTTTTTAACTTTGAAATTTTTGATAGGCAAAAATAACAAAGAACAAGTTTCACTTATTTGTTCTAAATCATGTTATCAGTGGAGTAATTAATAGTCATACCCTAGTCCTTCTAGTCAATCAAATACACAATGGTTAGATCATAGATAACAACAATTTTTTGGTTCATTTTTCTTTAAATACCATATAAATTTTTTTAAGGAAAAAACTATATCATATATATATATATATATATATATATATATACCATGAGCTCAAATGATATTTTTAGGTTGATTAAACAATCATGTATCAAGAAGGAAAGAGGATATTTAGCACCCAATTTGCCTCTATATAATATAATATATATATATATATATGTCTAATGAAGGAGTTAAATATCTTTCATTGGCACTAATGGATTTGGCCTGCCTGCCTCTCCCTCACATGGCAAGCACATGCCTAAAATTCATGAATTTAAGAAATGTGTTGTTGTTAGAGAATAGACCCTCTAATTAACAGAAAAAGGTTAAGATTAAATATTTATTAAGACAATGATAGTAACAAAGAACATATTTGACCGGTCAAGATGAACGCTTGTAAGCATCTTTATGCCCATAAATGGTAGAGAAAATAAAATAATTAGGGGATGATTAAGAAGAGGAAATTGGTCATATCAAGAAGGTAAGAATGTTGACCGGGTGCCAAAGTGGGTGGACCTAAAATAGATTTCGGAATGTGCTAACACTGTGAAACCCACCCGCATATCGTACCGACCAACCCGGTGCCTTCATGTTTCCCGCTGCTTGCTTTGGAGTGTTGCGTCCGTAGCGCTCCCACCCACACCCAATCCATCCTCCCCCTCCATTGATGTTGACGGCCACGGCCGCCATCGTCTGAACTCTTGTCTGTCCACCCACGGGCTCAAATTCCACTCTACCCGGGTGGTGGCACGAACCTCGCGGCCGTCGCACGTTGGTATTCGGCGCAAAGCAATCGTTTTGCTCGTTGAACACAAGTGGCCAAGGATGGGTCGGCAGGCATCTCAGTGGTCCTGGAGCTTCTGGAAAAAAGAAATGAGAGGTTTTGGATGCCCCACCGCGAGTCTTCCTCGCACCTCCTGCTTTAGCTTTCTGGCTACTGAGATGAGGAGAGCGTGCTTTTTCTGCTAGAAATCCAGAAAAAGATTGGATTTTTGGCTCCGACTGGGTTGGTTATACGGATTGCATACATAAAGGTATCTGCTTGCCCGAAGATGCTCGGCTTAGCTTGTTGAGTGTGTCGAGGGTTTTTGTGGTGGTGGGTGGCTGCTCTCCTGAGATTGGAAGTCGCTGGATAAGCGGTGAAGAGGTGCCCTCTTCTGGGGCATGTCTTCGAAATCCTGCGTTCGGAAGGAAGGATGCCTTTTTTTTTTTTATCTGGTTTGAGCCAAAACAAGAGTTTTTACCCTTTCTGTGATCGAGTGAGGGGTTCCCGGAATCTGTTGCTGGAAAAGACGCCAATTCAGCTCCTGATTCAGGAAGATCGAGGAAAATTTTCGGATATCTTTGTATGAGCCGAGTGATCTGGTGAGTTCTTTTCTTGTTCCGACATCTGGATTTCGATTCTTTTTTGGAGAAGAATTCTCAATGTCAGTGATGTTGTCGGCTGAGAAATAGAAGAACGGGGAGGGAGGGTCACTTGTCTTTTCTGGAGAGCGGAATTTATAGATTGAGCAGGAGAAATGGAGAAACAGCAAGGCTCTCGAATGGGAGCCGCCTTGGAGAAGCTGCAGAGCTTTCGGCTGGGGGTGATGGAGAAGCAGAAGAGCTTTCGACTTGGAGCCGGACAGCAAAGCTTCAAGGAAAGGAAGAACAAAGAGAGCCCTGGCAAGCGAGGGGATACAGAGCTCCATCTCGCCGCCAGGGCTGGCAACGCGGTGCACATACGCAAGATAGTCTCAGAGTGCAGCAGCGAGAGCGAGTTGAAGGATTTGGTCTGCAAGCAGAACCAGGATGGGGAGACAGCCTTGTATGTTGCTGCAGAAATGGGTCATCTGGCGGCTGTTCGAGAGATACTGAAAGTTTCCGACGTTCAATCGGCAGCCATCAAAGCTAATAACAGCTACGATGCATTCCATATTGCTGCTAAGCAGGGCCACCTCGGTGAGCAGCTTTCGATCTCTGCTGAACATTTTATTGTTACCGCTGTTGTTGTTCTTGTGTAACCTATTGATTAGAACAGAAATTTAGATGACTACTTTGTGCATTCTTTGATAGGAAAAGTACATCTAGATGGTGTTGATTCTTCGCTTTAGCATGAACAACACGGTGTTACTTGTACTTCCTGAGAAGAATTTTGTGCCGCCTAAACTCGTATTGTTTCAGTTAAACTAGATTTCTATGCCTTACAGCTTCTTGAGATTAGTAGGCCATGGATTAATGCTATGTCATGAATTAATGCATAGACTTGTTCGACCGAAAGCATTATTATTTTTTCTTTTTCAGTAATCACGAGTTTCAAGTTTGATAATTAGGAGGAAGCAGCCATGGAAATGTAACTTGATAGCAGACGGCTCCTTTATCTTATTTCCAGTGGTCCACTTGCAGCTGAACAGTTCAGTGTGGTTTTTAAGTGGTGAAACAGTCGGTATTATGAGAGATAGAGGGAGATATGAAAAGAGTTTATTAGAAATTATAAATAAGGATTCAATTACTCTTGATTTAACTAAAGACATGGTTTTTCTATGGAGGTCGATGGTGGCAAAAAGATCTATATAGCTGATCCCAAACTTAGTAAGAAGCTAAATTCTTTACCAGGATGTGATCATTCATAAGACTCAGTTTGTCATGGAGTTCATAAGAAATATCGATGAGGAGTTCCTTGAAAGAATGGAACAAAAACAGAGAAGGGATTACTTGTTAATGCATGTCCTCCTGTAAACAGAACAAAAACTTTTTTCTCCATCTGATTGATTCATTGATTTGTGTTCAATCTTGTGTAAGATTGCTGGTCAGATCTTGTTGTTCTCTAATAAAATGTCTGGTTCAGTTATCATCAGAGAACTAATTTGCCTTTGCTTTTGTCTCGGGATATGCAGAAGTGCTGAAGGACCTCTTGCATTCTTTCCCTGCACTGGCTATGACTACAAACTCATTGAATTCTACAGCCTTGGATACTGCTGCAACTCAAGGTCACATCGAAATCGTCAATCTACTGCTAGAAACAGATGCAAGCCTTGCTAAAATTGCAAGGAATAATGGTAAAACTGTGCTACATTCGGCGGCAAGAATGGGCCATGTCGAAGTGGTGAAATCCCTATTAGATCAGGATCCCAGCATTGGTTTAAGGACCGATAAGAAGGGGCAGACGGCATTTCACATGGCTGTGAAGGGCCAAAATGTGGAGATGGTGCTGGAATTGCTGAAGCCTGATATATCAATCATCAATCTAGAAGATACTAAGGGGAACAGACCATTGCATATTGCTACTAGGAAGGGCAATCCTAAGGCAAGTCACAATTTTTTAAAAGATAACCTCTTTACGCTTGCAACTAAACCATAATCCTCTGGTTTAGCAACTTCTATAATTCAAATGCTAGATTTCATTATTTGCCAAATATGAGCTGAATTGTTTCAAATATCCTTTTTGCTCTCTCGGAAGTCAACTCTTATATGTCATGCCTCGAGTGACCTCTCCGACTTGAACTTTGGTGTGTGCTGCTTTGTAAAGTTTATCGGTGACATCCTGTTTGCCATCATTGTATTTGTCGTCTGTTGTTTGCCGAATCATACTAAGAAGCCAAGATATCCGTTTATATAGGTTGTAGTTTTATCTTCGATTATCCTTTACCATGAAGTACCTCCTGCCTGAAGCACATCATGGGTTGGGCATAGTCTTTCTTGATCATAGGAATGCATGCATCATCTGTATCGTTCCTGTCGATTGATGTCTTTTCCAATTTTTGGCATTGCAGATTTTGCAGGCTTTGTTATCGGTGGGAGGAATCGATATCAATGCAGTGAATAAAGCAGGAGAAACTGCTCTCAGCATTGCGGAGAAATTTGCGAACGAAGAGATCGCGTCCATTCTAAGAGAATTTGGTGCGGTTGTCGCGAAAGAACCTGCAAATTCAATGACTGCTGCCAAGCAACTGAAGAAAACAGTCAGTGACATAAAACATGATGTTCAATCCCAACTCAAACAAACCCGACAAACAGAAATGAAGGTCCAGAAGATCAAGAAGCGACTTCAGAAGCTCCACATCGGAGGTCTCAACAATGCCATCAATTCCAACACCTTGGTGGCCGTGCTCATAGCCACCGTTGCCTTTGCAGCCATATTTCAATTGCCTGGGCAGTACGTTGAGGTCCCCCCTCAGGATGGGTATAGCCCCGGACAAGCCTACATCGCAAGGAACGCAGCGTTCATCATCTTTCTGGTTTTTGACTCTCTGGCTTTGTTCATCTCGCTGGCGGTGGTGGTCGTCCAGACTTCCTTGATCGTGGTCGAGCAGAAAGCCAAGAGGAGGATGGTTTTTGTGATGAACAAGCTGATGTGGCTGGCTTGCCTCTTCATCTCAGTGTCCTTCATCTCCCTGACATATGTTGTTGTGGGCCGGCACGAGTGGTGGCTTGCATGGACAACGATGGCCATCGGGACCACCATCATGCTGACCACTTTAGGATCGATGTGCTACTGCGTGATTGTTCACCGGATTGAAGCCAATAACATGAGGAACATCAGGAGGAACTCCGGGAGCAGGTCACGGTCATGGTCTTTGTCGGTGGTCTCCGACTCCGAGTTAATAAACAGCGAGTACAAGAAGATGTATGCTCTTTAGGAGCCATATGCTCTGCAAAACTTACAGTTGCTGCGCTTAAAAGGGCTACATGCCAACAATGAAGTGGCTCATCTCTAAGCTCAAGACACTAATCATGGCGGGTGACTTGATCTTATGCATGCTCGTCTTGTGTGTTTTGTTTTTGGCCATGTTGCTTTAGAGATGAAGATACACCATTGTTATACTTGATTCTTATGCATGAACTATGTCTCCCCTACGCTGCCATTGGTGTGGGATGGTGATGTTACAGATCATTTGCAGTGTGAGAAATGTTCTTCACTGCACATACGACCCCCCGATTTCTCTCTGGCCGTTGTTGGATCGATTGGCTTCGTAAAACTGCATCACTAGCACTAATCCTACATCAAGTCCAGGGAGAATTGGCCAGCCAGGCATGCATTGTCGACATTATTGATGGGGCGCACGGAGACACAGAGATGAGGTCGAAGACGGACTTATCCATGCAATGCTTCCATGCATGTGGAGAGGGTGGGGGACGAGAGGAGGAGATGTGAGCAGAGGAACGCATTTAAGGACGGGGCCATCGCCGCTGAGGAACGCCATCATTGCCATTGGCATGTTGCGTTTTTTGACTGCGTCTTGAGCCTGCAGAGAACCAGAGAGAGGGGGAGATGCAGTGCTCTCTTCCTTTGTGCTTTGAAGGCAGGCTGAGATTAATGATGGTTTCAATGCTGAAAACAAACACACACACACACACACTCTCTCTCTCTCTCTAGCATTTTGAGTTATGTTTGATGGTCCCTTTCATTAATGGCTCACTGAGAAGGCGATTGGCTCTGTTGACTTGCATTCTGCTATCCTCTGCAACATGCTTTTTGCCTCCTCAGCCTCCCATGTCACAACAAATCCAAACTCCTGTGCCTGCGCGCGTGAGAGAGAGTTTTGAACCATAAATACCCAATGTTTGCACCAATTTCTTATACAGAATACTGCACTAAAGATGGTCAGCTACAAAAGTAGGATCCACAGGTTGCAGTATACAATCAATATCAGAGGCTTTCTACATAAATGTTTGCAGCTTTGCCAGGCTATATATCTTACCCTCTTGTGGTTCCAACAGCAAATGCCCAGACTCACAAGCCAATGGATTTAGTAGATAAAGGCTGCAGTTTTACATGATGATTTGCAACAAACACACCTATATCAACATGTAAAGCAGTCCATTTAATTCTTGAAATAAAAAACATGATAAAGACTAAGATTGATGCCATCAAAGGCTGCCAAAAGAGAAGTCTGGCTTCTCTTCTTTCTTTCTTTGCGGAAAGGATGACCATAGAACAAAAAAGATCTCAAAGCTCAATAGTTAAGGCTTGTGAGTTGATGTAAAGAGTCTACAGGAATGACAGAAACTGGAAAGACTGCTGCATATCAAGCTCCAGGGATGCAAGTACATGATCCCATCCATCGATCGATCGACTTCAGCAAAAGAACAGTGCCAAAACAGAAAACAGAGCCACGAACTGGGATTACATTGTTCACAAATCTCTTCTTTGTAGCTTGCTATCTTCTTCTGCGGTCAGCCACTCTCCAAGTCTTAACCTGCAGTCCCATGAAAGAGGAGAGCACTCAGCAATGAAGGCAACACGTACCTTGATGCAGCAACAACATCTCTCTCTCTCTCTCTCTCTCTCTCTCTCTCTCTCTCACACACACATATATATAATATAATATATATATATATATATATATATATGCAGTATGGAAAGATCACTGCAAGAATAAGGCTAGTGTTTCTAATTTTGATGATTTTTGTAGCAAAAATTGGTGTAGCAATCGAAGCAAGAATGGCGTATACCGAGAGGGAGTCTTACAGAGGCGCAATGGCCGGCCTCTCATCGACGCCGGCCGTGCTTGGCTTCGTGAACTGCCCATGAAGCGGCATGAGACTCGAGGCCGACGTCGTCCAAGCCGCTGCACGCCCTGTGACGTATCCGCTACTTGCGCCCAGCTTCGCTACCAAAGTATCTGCGTCGCAGTTCCTCACCATCGTATGTTGATGGTGGTTTGCGTCCCGAGTAGTAAGCGGGAGGAAGTGTTCGAGTCCGAACCCTATCCCCGCCGCCCTGATCGGGAGGTTAACATCCGTGAATCTATGCCCGGCGGCGGCGGCGGCGGCGACGGACTGATACCTGGAGAGCTCCGACATGGCCAAGGCGAGGTCTAGCTGGAGCTGGCGGAGCTGGTGCTGGAGGACGGAGATGACGCCGGCGCAGCCGTAGACGGGGTCGCGGAGACGCATGTCGGCCTCGTAGGCGAGGGAGTTGACGGCATCCTCGCGCTGGTCGGGGTGCACCTCGTTGAGCAGCTTCGTGACGTTGCTGGCGCCGAACACGCGGTGCACCTGCACGAACTTCTGCGGCTGGTCCGGCGGGAAGTAGGGCGCGAACACGCAGTCCGGCTGACACTTGCGTCGCAGGAACTTGCAGGCCGCGCATGGCGAGCTTGCCGTCGACGGTGAAGACGCCGCCGCTACCGAAACCATCTCCGATCGATCTCTTCTTCCAAGCTCACTAACAAAAGGAAATGAAACGATCGGATCTTTTCAGTACTTTATATGCAGCACAAGACACACACAGAAGTGCAATCGGGAAAGAACAAGACTACTAGAACGAGCTGCACGACAACACCCAAAGACTTGTCCTCTTTGGTTTCTTCTTCTTCTTCTTCTTCTCGTTGTCGACAGATCTCGGATGACTCATGTAATAGTATGGAAGGAGGAGACGATGCATGCGATGTAACGAAGCATACCTTCCCTTTCTCAGATTTGTCTCGCGCTGCCGATGCAGAAGTCAGGAGCATGTGGGAACAAAGTAGCTGCAAGATATATACTCACAAATCGATGGTGAAGAGAGAGAGAGAGAGAGGTTTAATTACGTGGTGGGATATGAGACAGAGAAGGATTGGAATAAGAGGCATGAGAATGTCTTGATCCAGACCTTTCTACTACCATCAAGAGATGTATTTATGTCATTATATATTAAAACGATAAGCAAGAACAATACAATCTCTAGGTAAGGTTGTGCATTTAATGCCATGGTGGTCACTACTACTCTTACGTCGTCCCCCCCCCCCCCCAACACTGCCACAACATAATGATGACTCGCATTTAATAACCCAAATGTATCAACGTAATATTTATCCCAATTGGAAATTACACGTATTTTACTGTATATGGCCTAATTTTTTTTGGTTCCGATAGTTATCGTATCACCTACCTGCCTTTATGATTGGAGACTCCCGTGGGCCCCACTGGTGGGTTTCACCGAGATCAAGCGGGTATTATAGTCGTTGCTCGCATCGACGAGGAGATCGAGCGAGGGTGGGAAGGGGGCGGTGGCGAAGGGCTCCGATTCGTCGTCGATTGGGATATTGGGAACGCACTACGAGCAACTTTGCCTTCTTGGACCACTGCAGGAAAGTGGACCGACGACGACGTCGAGGAGTCCGACGCCTTCGATCCGTTCTGAGGCCCCCAGGTTTTACTCGGTCTCTGTTCGTCCGATTCTTAGTCCCCTTCTTGGTCCGGAATTGCTGGTCTTGTTCTTGTCCTAATTATTCTCTTGGAATGCTTCTGTAATATGGGTTCGGAAACAAGTAAAGATCCGATCTTTTTCTTCCTCGATGATTGCGATTGATGATTTCTCCTCTATTTTATATGATGATATCGTGTCGCGGGAGATTTGTTCGGATGCTGATAATTAATGCCCCTTTGTGCCACATCTCTATTATGCTTAATTACTGAATAGGTTTTCGTTTCTTTCGACGTTGGATTGTTCGGTGGTAATCTATAGGTTGGTTTTGTCAATGTGGCATATGCAGCAGGAATGAGCTAAGGATGTCGTAGTGCAGTAAATGGTGCGTTTTGTATGCATGTTTGAGGAAATCTCACTCTTCCCAAGTCGAACATGTGTAAAACAGGACAAAATTTAAGTGTGTGTGGATGTGGAAAAGGGCAGATATTTAGGAGGCTTAAGGGTTCAAGAAAAAGAAAGAGGAGTAAACATAGGTGAAGAGAGGAACGGGGAAGCTTATTTTGTTTGAGATAAAGTACTTGAAAAGGCAAATAACATTCTTTCGCATATCTATTCTTTAATAGGTTACTTTGAGTATTGTTACTTTGTAATATATTTGTTTACTTTTTGTCTGACATCATTTTCACTGAAAACAAAAAAAAAACAAATTCATATATCATTTCACTAGTCAATAATAAAGGTGCTCAAATGGTGTAGATTAATATATCTGGGATTTGGAATCAGATTAGTTTCCATATACCAACCATAAACATCATGGAATTTCGTTTGTTTTCTCTTTTTTTTTTTTGAACTTCCTTTCAAGTATTTACTTATCAATATTAAACCTTTCAATGTGTTTTTTTTTTCAGTTATTCATTATTTCTTGAATATAGCTACAGAGAACAAACAAGACCTGAGTTAGCCATTTGTATTTTTTATCAGTATTAAGATTTAGGCAAGTGGAACTGAGATAACCGAGTTAAGTGGGTCGGTTACTAGTTTTCATTTTTCCACATTTGAACTGACTTGCATTTGATCTGACTCAAGGTTGACTAGATTTATAAATCTGGCCCAACTTGCCCGAATCACTACCAGTATTGGGTCAAAGTCAGAAGATTAGAGAACTGTTTTTTGTGTTTTATCATTTTCTCACCACTATGTGCTACATCTTCTACGAAATGCTAAAAAGTTCAATGTGATATGCTGCTTGGATTTTGGATAATTTATTAATTTCTAGATGCATTATGGTTTGTTTGTTGTTGCTGTTGTTGTGATCTATAGGTGACATGGCTTTATAGATATGATTAATATGATAAAAAAGTGAGTGAACTCCATTATGACTTTATCAGATGCATGGTGCAAACAGACTCTAATCTCAGGATTTTGAAATATGGGTGTCTTAGAAGGCTTGGATCAACTATAATGTGTTGGTTACATTTGTGTCCTTGATGCATGCAAGTTATTTTATGAATACATAAAAGTTCTTGGCAAATGTGATGGATGCAATGTGACCTGCAGTTATATCGAAAAGTTGATCTCAAGGACGTCTCATATGTTTGTCACACATGATCATCTTTTATGCAACCATAAAAGAACTTTTTAAAGTTTCCTTAGGTTTGGATATAAAACATGGGGGAGTGAGTACATAGAGCTGCGTATAAGCATCTACCTGGAATCAGATGCTCAAAAGTTTGGCTTTCTGTTTTTTTCCTGCATTTTCTATTCTTTGTTAGTTTATCTTATGCTTTTACTGAATAATAGGTGTGCTGGGTCTGAAGAAATGTCCTTCCTAATTGTTGCTGAAGTCATCCACTTTTTCTCTTCCTGTCTATGTTTTTCCTTATTTTGTGTTGTTTATGCTCAACTTCGAGAAATCAAAGGAAATTAAAGGAACTAATATTCCGTCAGGCTGCTTTGTATGGTGCATGTTGAACCTACTTAACACAGTGAAACTTGCCTGGAAAGGAGATATTTGAAGAAGTTCATTTCCTTTGTTACATATCTTTTATAATAAAATTGTAGCTATAACTCCTATGTCCAGTTTCAGGGAACAAACTTTGTTGGTGCATCTTTCAGTTAATCCCAGCATTTGAGCACTTTGAGTGACTCATTACTCCCATTAATATATGGACAGTTGATTAGCCTATCACTCATTTGCAGGCTACTAGATCCATGGACCTGCTCAAAGCTTTGGCAAATCATCAAAACCATGGTGAAAAACAGAGATTAACTTAAAGTGTTTACTTGGTTCACCAGAAATGTTGTACACGCTAAGTCTAACATATACGGTCTTGGATGCACTAATGGAGTACATGATGCACACGTAACATGGTTATCTCACCATAGATTGATTTCAAAATTCTTTTCTGCTGTGTGATGTTCATGTCTATGAGACATGGATGCCATCTTTTTGACAGCACATCATGTGATTTTTTGTGTTCATGTAGAACTGTTGGATTCCACATGCAAGTTCCTTTTGTAGGTAGCATGAAAGACACTCTTATAATGCTCCATTCTAATTATGCTGTTAGAATTTTTTGACTATATCATGTGCTGGGACAAGTAATTGAGTTCTAAGAGATGGAGAAAAGAAGCTGAAAAAGGGGCATATCGATTGTTCCAGGACTGAGAACCCACTGCCCTGCCACTGTGGGAGATTCCGTCCATGGCTATGGACCATTCAACAAAAGATAGTATCACTGTGTACCGAAAGAGTTCCAACTTTTGCAAATTGAGGGTGGAGGGAGCAAGTTGTCAACATCTATAGGGTGCTCCAAAAACGTTCCAACCAAAACTAGGAAATTGCTTGAACCCCAAGGCAAAACACTTAGAGGTCAGAATATCTAAAGAAACGGAGGAAGCCGGTTGAAAGTGCATATTATAGAAGAAGTTTTTAGGGAAATATCACAGCTGAAATTTAGAAGGAAATCTTATGATAGGGTCTCCTGCATTTGTGCTGTTATGATTGCTCAGGAGTAAAAGGAAACATTTATCTCCATGAACTTCTTCACTCTTTAGGTTATCTCCATCTAGGTTTGGAGTTTATAAGAATATTTCATATCGATCACCTAATAAGGTGCCTCTCTCCTTATGAACTTCTGACAATGCACAGAGTCTTTCTCTGACCTTCATATGGAAGATCATATGAATCTGGAGTCTGATAAGTACTTTTTTTTCTAGTGAACTATGATATCACTCAGCTCAATAAAAAGGCAAGTGACCTTCTGCATTATAAAGGCACTGCCTTGGAGGTGTTCACCAAATCCTTACTCTACAATCAAGGAACGGTGGATTTATGCAAACTTTAGGTTAATTAGTATTAGGCTATCTCTTTATTAATACAAAAAAAGAACAGGGAGATTTAAGAAACTATGATTATACAGTTTATCCTAAGAGGAAATCTAACGTCTACTTTAACTTCATATCAGATATGGAAGGAGAATTTGGTTGGTCTATGAGGTTGGATGAATCTTTTATATTAACTGGGGATTAGGTATTTAGGGACGGTGTTCTTTAAGCATAACATAAGTTATTGCTCCTTAAAAAATTTCCTAATTTTAGTAAATAGTTAAATTGGCTCCATGAAACATGGTTAATTTTAGTTCAACATCGTATCATTTCACGAAGATGCACCTTGAATAACTCTATGCTGCATGGTTTTAGCTTGGATGACATCGGGAACAACTAGACCTCTCTGTTTACTATGGACGTCCATGACTTTGTGACTAAAGAACCTTAAACTCCATGAAACTTAAACTTCATGGTTATTCTTTCCTCGCTGTCAATCTCAATATCTGTGATCCAGTTCTTGGAATACCTGAGACTCGGTTGATTCTGTTGGATAAGGTCAGCTGGTGAGATCACCATCACCATTCTTCAGGTCAGTAATCCATTAAATTTTGCAGATTTATATGCGGAGAATGTATAACAATTCTTCTGGTTTTGTCGTGTGTTCTTAGATTCCTCATCAATGCACAGTCAGACTGCACTTGTCAAGCTGCTTGTATCGGAGAGCACTACTCTGAAAATTTTCCATGGTCACCTCACATGGAATCTTACATACTGTCTTCATTCTCCAGCTTGGGAGGCTCTGTCCATTCCCCAGTGGCACTACTACCCTTTCAATTAATATCCTTTTTATGATCACAACTGCCTTTTTGCCATTCTTTGGGTTTTGTGGTCTCCATGGGCCCATGCCTGATGCATTTGCTGCCCTGGTAAACCTGGAAACTTGAGGTCGACTTGCAACAACAGGCTTCTCACTGCCTGCAGGTGGTGGATGGCTTCAGCTGTCACCAATATCGATTCCATTGATTGTGATACACATGAACCCCTGCTATGCTGGACATAGTTGGGAGTCCTGAGTTGGATGTTAAACCTGTTGGTGTTGCACTTCTTTTATCTGATTTTTCTTTCTCAGGGATGGCACCAGACCATATCTTTTCAGGTACCTGCTCCTACCCGACCTGCTTAAGCATGATCTGAATATTTGTTAAATAGGTTTGCGACGAGTTGAGATGGAAAAATAGGTATCCAAGTTGTAGCTGAGATATAAACTTCACCAACCTGTTTCCAAATTCAAATCCAACTCGGATACCTGTTTTTCAATTGACGCTCGTCAAAAACCTGAATGGTGGGTACTCTAATCCGATTTAATCAGGTTGGATATGCACAGGTGCTGCAGAAACCTAATTAAAAGTGCTATAGGAGAGGATTGTGCCATTTTGAAGTAGACACATGATGGATACTGAAGCAATGTACTTGATCCATCCATGTCATGATGTAAATGAGAGGTAGATGGTAGCACCTCACATGCTACTATTGAAGCATTTCACTTGTACTTGTTTAACCAAGGATGGTCAGCAGACTAAGAAAAAGGAAGAACCCTCCTAACTTGTTATTGTATCAAATGTTAATGAGAATTTCTCATTCCTTACTGTTTCTGTACCTTGATTTTTTTTTTTAATGTATTACTGTTAAGAAAGCATACTTCCTTTCCTGTATTTTTGACTTGATCTTGTTCCTTGTACCTGCAAGAGATTCCTATGTTTCTGACTTGTGACATCTTCATATTTACCTCATGTCCATTAGCTTGATTGTATTCAAATGCCATGTACAAAAAAGAACATGTGTAATATGCCATGTACCAGAACTAAGGTTTGTTTCAAATAAATCATGCCAAATTTACCACATTTTGGTCAAGATTGTATTCATTCAAATGCAGATGCTTGATGCAGTTGATTTCTTAAACAATGGCAATGTTAGCATGAATTCTGAATTAAATAAGACAAAATTTGAAGGGAGAGAAAAAAAAAACAATACAAAATTATTTTTAAAGGACAGGGTGGTGAAGATAAAATTTGATCTCAAGGCTTTGAGATCCAAGTCTTTACGGGATAAATTAGCTAATATCTAAATATTTAAATTACTTGATAAACTAGGATTTATTTATCTAAAATTTAATGCACATGTAAGGTAGCATTGCAGTCTACAATGTACTTGCTTTTGGCTGCAATGCAAACATATCTTAAACAAATACACATTGCAATACAGAATCAATCATCCACAAGACTACAGAATTGTTGGAGAGAGAAAAAAAAAAAAGGAAGAAGAAAAAATCTATAATAATATCACTTACCTCTCAAATGTCAATTGGAAAATGGGAAGGTATATTTCTAATGTGGCAACCAAGTAAAGAATATTTCACACAGTTGGATCTTTACCATAACCAAACAACACTTCACATGGTTCCATCCTTTTGATCTCTTGTACAAAAGAGAGTTGCATCACCCAAAGGTTAACTTCCACATATAGTTTGTGGGCTTCTCCCCCACACAAACCTAAATAGAAAGAGATGGTATCATGAAACATGTAAGGAGTAGTTTGGTTGATCTACACATGACTTGGGAGTACAAAAAAATTACCTATAAATATATATGTCCTCAAATACTTGTATTATACTTGTTTATATTTGGAAAAAAAAAATTTGATTGTATTATTTTTCATAGATCTTATTTAAACCCATGGTGCATATTTAATCTGCAAATGATAAAATTATACTTTTTTCATTTAGCAAGAAGATAAATATCATGAGGAACTTTATAACTAATGCTTTGAAATCTAAATCAAGGTTTATGCTGATAATTTGAAATGAATTCTTGGCTTTTATAGCATAAGGTTCAAATTTATGTAAACATAAGAGTCTTAGGGTGTACATGCCAAAAAAACACAGTAGATGAAAATTATTGCTTTGGTCTAGCAAAGCAGATTACATTGATCTCTATTGGATGTTAATGGAGGGGGAATCACATACATCAATAAAGAATTTAAAGTATTAGGTCAAGATACCAATTATATTTAAGTATATTATTATTATATATGTGTAGACTGTAGAGTCAATGAATGATCTCATAGTCCCTAAATCCAAGTTCACAAGTTTTGGGTTGGTGTAAAAAAGCTTCATTGCATGAGAGATCAAATCTTTTGGTCCCCCAAATTGTTCATAGATAGATCATCATCCAAAAATAGGAAATGCTACTATGTTTGGGATGGTTGGAACATGTAGATTTATTCCCATACCCCTCAACAGATCAGTTCACCTACTCATCATCCAATGCAATGGGTGTGTGGTCCATCAAAATGGGTGAATGGGTGGTGTGGTCCTGTTTTTGATAGGGATGGAAGAACCACTGCACATAATTGTTGTCATGTAGTTGAGCAATGGCTTGATGTTATTGGATTCTTAATTCACATACTTACTTCTTCTTTGTATCATCCATCCTTCCCTTTTATATGAATATTTTTACATGAACTTTGGAAGTATGTATATATATGCAAAATATTTCAGAGGGTATTATGAAAGTCTCTGAATTTTAGAGATGACATTTCATACTTCACAAGATTATATATGAAATTATGTATGAGCAAAGAGATTGTATGAAAGTATTTGACTAGTACTTTTGGCAATTGAAGAGTATTCAGATTTGCAGCAAATAAAAATGCAATTGGAGAACTTTGTTGGTAGTGCTTCTCTCTGCTTACATATTGTGTCAATTTATACAAACAAATATAATGAGCATGGTTAAAATAGTATGCAAGAATACTACATACAATATAAACTCACTGTTAACTATTATATTATATTTTACAATAAGTGTCATCCAGTAATGTAAACAAAATAATAATAATAATAATAATAATAATAATGTAAATATATTGTTATTGTTTTTTCAAAAAAAAAAAATCAGATGCATGTGCAAAATAGTTATAGTCACACAAATATGTTGTAATTTGTGGATCTTAAGGAAAAAAAGTAAAATGTCATGAGCTCTTTGTTCTAATACAAATATCCTTTTTTTATATTTAACAAGCATTATAAATTTATCTAGCTGTTGGTAATTTTTTTCCAATTGATTGGTGGTTCTTGTGAACCCAATCTTGTCAAAAAAAATTTAGATGATAGATTATTAATTTCATTAAATTTTAGAAAACATAAATATATTAAGATTACTGATAATAGCATATTAAAGAATGCTATAATATAATGATTTGAGCGCATGAACTAGGTCACGTGCAAAAGGTGTGAGGAGGCGGGGTCCATCTGACAAGCATCCACTCCGTCGCCCTCTTCCCGGATTAACGTGTTCCCGCGATGGGCCGACTGTTTCCTACACCCACAGCACGGCGGAGACGCACCGCGCAGTTGATGATGGTAAAAGCGATCCGCGGGGATAAGTTAACGGGAGCCGGCTTCTTACCGAAGTCACGTGCGGAAGGTGTCAAGAGGCGGGGATGATGTCACAAGCATCCGCTCCATCGCCCTCTTCCGCGGCTAACGTGCTCCCCCTTTTGGATTCTACTCCCGCGGGAGGGGCGGAGACGCCGTGCGCGGTTGGCGATGAGAGAGATCCGCAGGGATAAGGTAACGGAGAGCCCGCTTCTTTAAGAGGAAAGCCACAAGATCCGATGCCAACCGCATGCAGTGCCCATTTCCTTCTTCCATTGTTCTCACCAGCTCAAGCTCTCCCCTTCCTTCCCCCTTCGTGCCTCGGAACTCGTGAGTCTTTTCCCGTCGTTGCCGGTGATCTCAGCCTGTGGTAACGCTACAATCCGATTTCTTGCCTTCTTTTTTCCGATTATTTCCTGGAGGTCTGTCTTCTTGGTCTTCCTTCCTCCTTTGTTCGAAGTAGATCCGCGAGATATCTCAAGTCGCATGCGCTCTTCGGTTCTTGGATTTGCAAAACAGCTTCTTGTGCTACGAATCTCTCGTTGTTTTGAGGCAAAGAAGGGAACTTTCTGATGGTTTCTTGCCATTTCTTCTGCCCTACATCTGTTTCTCTCTGGCTTTTTCTTAGTGGAGTTGCGCTTGCTTGGTTATTCGACGGAAGAAGCTGGACGGTTCTTCCGATCTCAGTAAGAGAAAGCCAAGCTCAGACCGCAGTTGTTGTTACAACACGGATTAGGTAGCCGTGTGTTCTTGGACCTCAGAACATCTATGTACTCTTCTCGGAAACAAATCCCTGCAGGGTTTGTTCTTCTTGTTGTCTTGTCTTCTAACCCTAGCATTGTAGGGTTTATTCTGAGCTTAAGAGAAAGATTGAGTGACCCTAGCTGATGCATCACTGTTGGTTCTTGTTCATGCAAGGAGAGGAAGGGAAACATGGGGAGAGGAAAGATCGAGATCAAGCGGATCGAGAACAACACGAGCCGCCAGGTCACCTTCTGCAAGCGCCGGAACGGGTTGCTCAAGAAAGCCTATGAATTGTCCGTCCTCTGCGACGCCGAGATCGCGCTCATCGTCTTCTCCAGTCGTGGCCGTCTCTACGAGTACTCCAACAACAGGTCTCTTTCCGGTTAACCCACCCACCCCTCTTTCTCCACCATTACGCAAGTACGCATCTTTCTTGTCTTCCTTCTACCTCGTTCATGGATGGCAGTAGATACACACAACTTCATTCACAACATCATTTGACAGGGATCATCCAAGTGGACAAACTAAGCATACACCCTCTCTTTCTCCCTTCTTTTCCACGATGATATATAATTTCTAGTATCAACTCTGAACTCTTTCATTATTCTCCTGATAGAAAAGCCTTCCTTGTTGACCTATCTGCCCGTTCCATTTTCTTCAACCTGCCAGTTGACGTTGTCCTGCCTCCATCTGCATTCTGCATACAGCAGCATATCCGTCTTCAACAAAATCCAGTAGTAACCTGCTGATGAGCCATGGTATGATCTTTTTCCCAACAAAAAAGGGCATTTATTAGGGTGTGGCGGATTTAGGGTCTTCTTCTTCCCTTTCCTTCCTCTTTGCCTCCTCTTTCTTGTGTTAGTTTCTGCCAGGAGGAACTTATCTTTACATCACCTGTTCATATATATACACAGAGAGAGAGAGAGAGAGAGAGAGAGAGCTCCCTTTAAATATCATAAGAGAGTAGGATGGAAACTACGGCCTTTCCCAGACTGATTCCTATTTGATGTTAAATTGCTGCCATCCTGATGTTCTCCTTCCTGTTTGAAGTTAGCTTGCTCCCAGTGAGACATGTGTGCATGATGATGATGTTTATTATTATTATTATTATTATTATTATTTCTTTTGAGATGTTTGCTTCATTATGAACACTTGTTCAGTCGATTCACCTCAGTTCCAAGATCTCCTTTTTTATTTTATTTTATTTTCTATGACCTGACATCAGGTTTGCCTGAAACTTCTTCCTTTCATCCTTGTCTCCAACATGACGAGCAAAAAGCTTTCTCTTCTCACAGAGCTGGAAATTTCATCATCTAATTTATTTTTTAGCATGAATCTGGCCATCCAAGGGGGACACCATAATTTTCTCTACTTCCACAACAAGAAGCCACCTCCAGCTTCAGTGTCCAGCAGCATGCATGTCTTGTCTTCTTCTTCCCATGTATGCTTTGTCAGCAACTCAAAGATTCTGCTCTTTGATGCGACTTAACTGCAAACAAGCATTTATACATTACATTTGTGTTGTTTAGGAAGCCATCAATCATGCGGCAATAACTTTGGGTGAGATCAAACTTTACACACATGTGGAATCATTTTAAGATTTGGAAGTTGGTCGATTGACAAAGTGAAGAAACAATACCAACTTAAGATGCAAATAAAATTGGTCTTATGTCCAGAAGAGCATGTAAAATATTGTGAAAAATGGTCTTTTACAAAGATGATAAGTTACAAGAAACTCTACTCTACAAAGAATTTGATAATGTTACTAATGATAAAAAATATATATATACAATTTTTTTTTTTAATCTTGTAATAAAAATCCTATCTATGGATCTTATAAAGTTTGCAACGACGACTACGCGAATCATAATGGAAATAGGAATGAATTTAGGGTCTACTAATTTGCATGAACCTCATGATTTTGTACAAAGGTGTATCTATTTTTATGAAGACAACTCATGTTGCAAACTAATTACAGTAATAACTTGAAAGTGTATGCTTATAGAAAAGAAGGAATCGATTCGTACTTACAATTGATCAAGCATGGAAGATCTCTTGTTTAGTAGTTTACGAAGCATTCGGACGCGATGCTAAATGTGTTACTAATAATGCTAGCAACATCTATACTAAATCATTTCCAACCATTGTGACCTATGATTAAGTCGCAAAGCATATCAAATTTCAGTTCTTATAGAATAATTTATTTTTTTATCTTTAATGCTATATATATATATATATATATATATAATCTCCTTTGATGTTCTATTATGTTCACTTGGTTTTACGTTTAATCCTTTACGTTCATATCACCTTATCTAAACATTCATTATTTCATGACCTCAATATCATGTTCATCTTGTTTACTTATTTGATCTCTAATAATGCCTCATGATTCTTTTAGGATGATCCTCCGATCCAATTCGTTCTAGCAGATCCAATCCAATCCCATATATTTATATTTTTAAAGGCTAAATTTAGTTCTGATCCTGACTTGCTCAATTTGTATTATGTTCTAAATGGTAAATGGAAGTGAAGAACACAAAAATATAATGTTTTGACCTTATGGAGGACATTTGATTTGTTGTTACACATGACTACTATGTTTCATTTTACACACAAATTGTGATTTTTCAATATCATAGCCCATCATACATTTGCATTAGCAAGTTCATGACCATACCATTCTGATTAAACTTAGATGTGGGGATGTACATACACATATTTCTATGGATTTATGGAATGGCAATATGCAAAAGAAAACTCAGTTTTGTCATGATAATTGATTTGATGGATTAGCACCATTTTTAATATTGTTCTGTGGATTTTTTAGAATGAAGAATCATGCTCTATAACATAAATCTTTGGATTATATGAGTCTAATAGTGGATGGCTCACCGAGATTACTTCTTACTTGAAATATCCGAGTCTATTACTTGAAGCCTATTATTGTCTTGACACTCTTATTAGGTACTTCTCCCAAGAAATACATCGAGAAAGAAGAAGTATAAAAAATCTACGAGAAATTATGAACATCCTTAGGATACTATGTTTGTAGACGTAAACACATATTTGAAGGTGACGACTAACATACTTGGTAAAGATTTAATTATATGTTTAATTTATTCAACATTAGGTCAATTTGGAGGCATTATATCATTCTTGTTTTAAAGGTGTTATGTCTTTCGTCTCAATATTTAGAAAAAAAAAATAAATGAAAGATCTAATTAAAGATGAAACAAGCAGAGTAAAAGGAGCTGATTATATTGCAAAGATCAAAAGGGAGAAGCAAAATGCAAGTGTTAGAAACTCCCTCTCAAAATTCCACCATGCACTTTTATCCATTTTAGAGCTTCAAGATTGTAAATATCTTGAAATTGCCTCACATTGAAATGTTAGAAAAAGTTTACGATTGTTTGTTTTGTGATTAAATGTTAGAAAAAGCTCGTCCAAATGATTAGATGCTTCTCATGGTGAACACCTACTATTTCATGATGTCATACTATAATGCTGAAGCTTTATCATCACCAGAGTCTAACTCTCTCCATCTTTGAACTGCTGCTGCTGCTGCTTAGCATTAAATCCACCATCGAGAGGTACAAGAAAGCATATGCCAACACTTCCAATTCAAGCTGCACTATAGACACCAATTCACAGGTATGAAGTTCCAACCTCACCTCAGTTATCAATCAGTTCTTTTAGGACAATATCCCATGAACTATATATGTATGCTTTTAGCAATATGTACTGCTTGTCTTAATTGGCCTAGTTACATTTAATCAGACATGTTATCCTATTTAGAATCGAACCAAAAAAAATGTAAAACCTGTAGATATTGTAAAAGTAATCTTAGCAACATAAAAAAAAATAATTTATAAGAGACAGAGCAAACACATTGAGAATATGTGAGAATAAATAAATAAATATTTGAGTTTCATTCTCTTTTATCCTTATTATAAAGAGACTCACATATCCCTAAAAAAAATTTAAATATCTTTAGTAATAAATAAAGAGTTGAGGATATTTCAATTGTTTTTAAAGTCAAATAGACTATAACTATGATTCAAGAAACTTGTTAGTGTTTACATCATGTTAATTGTAGAAGCTCTTATAGAACACAGTAAACAAGATAGCTGTAGATCCTGTACATTGTTCTCTCTCTCTTCTCTCTCTCTCTTTTTTCCCTTAGAAAGAAGAAGAACCTCATGCATTTCAATAGCTTCAGAATGGTACAGAAATCCCCCAGCGGAGAAGTAAAGAGAAAAAGCAAAACAAAAAAGATAAAGTGAAAGGAAAAAAAAAAAGAAGATGAAGAATACATCATCTTTGTTAGCCGCATCGGTGGAGTCACCACAAGTGAAATCATCATTGCTTTCCCTTTAATTTGCAGCAATACTACCAGCAAGAAGCAGCAAAGCTGCGCCACCAGATACAGATTCTACAAAATGCGAACAAGTGAGTCGTCTGAATCACGCCCTCGTATCTGCCTTACAAATCACAAGTTTGCGGCTAAATGGACTATGAAAATGTTTACACTCAGGCACTTGATGGGTGAATCCTTGAGCTCTCTGAGCGTGAAAGAGCTCAAGCAGCTGGAGAACAGACTCGAAAGAGGCATCACAAGGATCAGATCGAAGAAGGTATTAAACCATCTGTCTGCCAAACATTCAGTGCAGCTTCTCTATTGTCCTAACAAGTTCAAGTTTTCTTCCCAGCATGAGCTGCTGTTTGCAGAGATCGAGTACATGCAGAAAAGGGTAAAAGGCTCTTGTGATCTTATCTGTTATTCCAATCGTTCGATCTACTGTTAGTTAATGCATCGGTTTTGCTTCTCCCCACTGGAATGCAGGAAGTTGAGCTTCAAAATGACAACATCTACCTCAGAGCCAAGGTAACATCGGCAGAAGAACTCTAGAAACTCCCCCTCACTTCTTCCTAAGTTTCAGAGAGTATCAGTCAGTCTTTCTATCTTTTTTGCTTTGGGAATTCTCTCTCAGGTAGCAGAGAATGAGCGGGCGCAGCAAGAAGTTATCGTGTCGACCGGAGCCGAATTCGATGCTCTTCCAACTTACGATTCAAGGAACTATTACCACGTCAACAACATGTTGGAGGCAGCATCCCACTACTCTCACCATCAAGATCAGACAGCCCTCCATCTTGGTTACGAAATGAAGGACAGTTCCGCTGCAAAGAACATGATATGAGCATGATCTGGTTTGTGAGGACTGTAGCTAGTAACCCTGCGCGTGTTTAATCCTAAGATGAATGTTTGAGAGATGTTACTTGACTCTGTAATGTACGTATACGCTTCTCTATTTGTACTGTGCCAATAAAAAGGTATCGAACCAGTGGCTACCACCCCCATCATTTCAGTCTCTAATCTTTGTTCTGGTGATTTAGTTTGCTAAGATGCATGAGCTGAATACTGTTTCTTTTTTTCCTGGTCGAAAAGGTCGATGCCAAATCTCCTAATCATTCACAAGCTATGTATGCTGTGGCTATATAGCATGCGACAACGTCTGCTGGTATATATTCTCCGTTCGTGTGATGCAATAAAGCATGTCATGCTTAGTGTGAAGACTACAGTGCAACTCTTACTGCAGAACTTACATGTGGGCAGGCCTTCCAAGTTGCTGTTTGGTCATCATTACGCATCGCAATGGCCCCCTTCTCTCTCTCTGTGGTGCTCGCGAGAGTGATTTCCAATTCCTGAGAGGATGATGCAAAGGTGAGAGAAAAAAGAGCATTGGGAACATGGGAACCAGCTGCAGCATCTGCCCCACTTCTGTTGACGTTTGGGCCGTCTCACTCCTTTGCACCCTTTCTTTATTAAAGTTCTTCATCCCAAAAGCTTCCCCTAGATCGGATGTGCTCCATTCTAGAGTCCGTCATGTAGTTCTGGTGGTCTTGCTGGTACCCACTATCGCTGCTACTGGTACTCTACTTGGATCATGTCGAGAGCAAACAAGTGGAGTGCGCACAAAGTTGGCTGCCCGATGGAAGTGTGGCACCATTGTTGACCTCTGGTGGAGTATGGTTTCTTCATCCCCAATATCGGCATTTGATCCCTTGGGGAGAGGTTGCAGATACATACATATACATATATATATATATACATATACGCACCCAGATCATTCGATCATTCGTTCACAGAAGTTCACAGAAGTTGCAGTGGCTAGAAATCCGGAATCGGAGAAGATGGTTGCTTCTTATGTGGCGAAGTTGCTGTTGCTGGTTGCGTTGCTCAGGTGTGGAGCTAAGCTTGGCGCAGATGCCTTGAGCATGGATTACTACATGATGAGCTGCCCCTTCATGGATCAGATGGTGAGGAGCACAGTGTATCAAGCCCTGCGCAGAGATCCCACACTTGCTGCGGCGCTTCTGAGGCTGCACTTCCATGACTGCTTCGTCCAGGTTTCTCTTCCATCGATAACCTAACGTAACACACTTTATTAGCCTGACCTGCATTTTTCTGGCTGCATGCATGCATGCAGGGATGCGATGCGTCGGTTCTCATCGATTCCACAGAGGACAACACCGCGGAGAAGGACTCTCCTGCAAACCTGAGCTTACGTGGTTACGAGGTCATCGATCGAGCCAAGCAGCTGATCGAGGATCAGTGTCCGGGAGTTGTTTCATGCGCCGACATCGTCGCGATGGCCGCTCGAGATGCCGTCTTCTGGGTAATCTAACCTAACCATCATGTCTTCCCGTGCATCCATGATCTCTGCCATTGACGCCGCGTTTGGTTCTTAGGCCGGAGGCCCATTCTATGAGATACCAAAGGGCAGAAAGGACGGCAGGAGGTCCAGAATAGAAGACACCATCAACCTTCCTCCACCCACCCTCAACGTCACAGCCCTCGTCAGGATGTTTGGTCAGCATGGGTTCGATGCACAGGAGCTGGTGGCTTTGTCAGGTATGCAGTGTCTTAACAATAATAATAATATATTTTTTGCATTAACCAAAACAAGAAGAAAAATATAATATAGAGTCAGTAGTAGCTGAGAATTTATGATGTGGTGGGGGTGTTGGAGGGGCACACACGTTGGGGGCTGCAAGCTGCGCATCGTTCAAGAACAGGCTGAGCAATTTCGACACCGCCGACGGCGTGGACCCGACGCTGGACACCGGCATGGCCAGGACGCTGTGGAGGGCATGCGCCGCCGGGGACGGATCCCGGGTGCCGTTCGACCGCAGCAGCTACACCTTCGACAACGGCTACTTCAACGCGCTGCAGCGGGGGCTGGGCCTGCTCTCCTCCGACCAGGCCCTCTTCGCCGACCCCCGCACGCGGCCCGTCGTCAACGCCTACGCCATGAACGACGCCATGTTCTTCCTCGACTTCCAGCAGGCCATCCTCAAGATGGGGTTGCTCGACGTCAAGGAGGGCGGTCGGGGGGAGGTCCGCCGGGACTGCCGCAGGGTCAACTGATCGAGCTATTTATTTATGTGTACGTTTATGTATCTATCATACACGCTATCTATATCTTGTTGTAGCGATCAAGATTCACTCTTCCATTCCCCAAAAGCTCTTGAGCTGTGGCTATGTGGATGTTGAGTGCACGAAGTAGATCTAATTAGTTATTTATGGAATTGACATGTATGTATGGATTTGTGAACACTATGTAAGCTAAGTGGCCATAATCCTTATAGCAATTCTCTCAGTTCTTTAAGACACTTAAAGCGCTACCCACTCTGTTTTACCCACCCTTTTTGTTGCTCAATGTCTCTTCTTACTTGTCCGGTCCTACCACACTGGTTGGCATTTAGAAGGGTACGCAAGTGTTTCGAGTATTCTTGGACGTGTCGAAATAATTTTGTACTCGTCGACGCCGAGAGCTGGTCAAGCGGTCAACAGTCACGAATTTGATGCCAACGGACGGCTCGGATTCGTTTGGGAGATCAGATTGTCCGAATGCATTGACCGAAGCGTTCTTCCCCCCCGGCTCATCCTCGATCGCTCAAGCTCGGGCGTCGGCGTCTCCCTCCGGTTCCTTTAACCAATCCGGAGCCGCAGGAACCCTAGCAAGATGGCGCTTCGATTCGACATCCCGCTCTGCCGCCGCTTCGCCAGCCTCCCTTCCTCCCCGAAACCCAATTCACCGCCTCCGTTTCCGTCGATTTCGATGCCCCCTCGATCTGCTCGCCGTCGTGTTGCAGGCGAGCCCTCTTTGTGTCCAAGCTTGTTCTCTTAGTGAAGGTTTGGTGAAAAGATCCTCTCTTTGGTTTCTTTCTTACGTTTTCTTCAGGCGTAGAGTCTGGGTTCAAGAAGAACCGCAGTCGAAGCCGGATTAATTGCATTGCAGAGGGCGATGGAAGAAGCCAAGTCTGTTTACCAACTTGAAAAGGAGTAATTCTTGGTATCTGGTTCTTTTTCACAGTTTACTGTTGCAGTTGTGATTCAAGTAATTGTTTCTGGTAGAATGAAGCTGTGAAAGAGAGGAGCGTCTCAGTGGTTCTTTTGGCAGGAGGAATGGGGAAGAGGATGGGAGTAAAGTTTCCTTCTTTTCACTTTTTTTCACTCAACTTTATTAACATAAAAAAGGATGCCAAGATATCAGTAGTCGGTTATAAATTTATGATCTATCCATCTACTTATGTATTACCATTGTATTCAACTTTCTGTGAACTATATACTGCCTCTATTCTGGTCTTGGTCATGAAATAGACTTGTCAATTTTGCGTACCTGATCGTGTCATTGACTGATAGACTGGTGTAAGCCTCAACAATATTGACAAGTATATAATGCGAGTGAATTTTTTAATGCAATAAATAGAATGTTGCACATAAAGAAAATGATCTAGATGGTTCCAGCAACATATTCATGGTGAAGAAAAGAATTCCAGAGATAACAGGTTCATCAGATCATTCAATTAAATTTATTTTTATGCATGTGCCAGAGGTGATTTCACCATCATATTGCATTTCACACATTTTCCAAACTTCCCAAGTAGCCTTAATCAGGAAATCTGACATCGGCCCTGTCAATAGGCTTCATGATCAGGTGCTGATCATAAAGTTCTAGATTCCATGTTTTTGTTGCTGTTGTTGTACTTAAAGTGATGCTTTGAATAAAATCTGAAGTAATTTATATTCTTTGATTTGGTTGTCACATAGATATCTTTCTCTGTTCTGTTTTTTCCACAGGCAAGCATGCCAAAGCAATACCTTCCCCTCTTAGGACAACCGATTGCACTGTACAGGTTCCACACTATGTTCCTTACAGTTGAAATTTCTTTGTAGTTTTTAATGCAAATTCTACACTTACATATTGGTACATGAGCAAGCTGTGGCCTTTTTTCTTTCTCAGTTTCTATACTTTCTCCCAGATGACCGAAGTTAAGGAAATAGTTGTAGTGTGTGATCCATCATACAAAGATGTATTTGAAGGTTTGAAAGTCTGATGACCCCCTTCTTAAACTTGTAAACATTTTGAGCTTCATATAACCTACTATGATGCCCATTTTGGGGAGCAATGTAAACTAATGCTATTCTTTATCTCAGATGCTAGCGAAAAATTAAATGTAGACCTTAAGTTTGCACTTCCGGGGAAGGAGAGACAAGATTCTGTTTTCAATGGTTTTCAGGTATGCAGCAACTTAGTTCTGTCTTTTGGTGTTAGAAGCACAGAAAGCAGTTTCTATCTCTTTACTGTCATTATACTGCTAAAATACAGTGTGCAGCTATGTATCTCATCTTTATACTTCCGATGAAGGCCTCCTTTTAGATTTGAAATAACAGCATCTCTTTATAGATAGAGACTATTTTTTTCTTCTCTTTTCATCTTACTACAGTTCTTTTTTACCAATCACTATAACATTCAGATCAAAAGTGATTCTTCATGTCCTGCCATTCTCCTTCATAACTATAATTTCATTAAATTGGAAAGCTGCACTTTGTTTAATTATTCTTTGTCAAATAATTACTTTAAAATGTAAAACTTAGTCAGCCACTTGCTATGATCAACAACTTGTTTTTGTAGGTGTCATGTTTTATGTTCATTTATAAAGTGATTCTGGTAATTCTCAGGAAATTGATGGAAGTTCAGAGCTTGTCTGCATACATGATTCAGCTAGGCCACTTGTTTCATCTGGTGATATCGAGAAGGTTTTCATATATTTTCTGTACAATCTGGGATGCTACTTACTATGTTAGTCATTATATGTTTTGTTTGTATGCCTTGCTAACCAATTTAATATCCTAGTACCCTTCTGTTACTATTACAGTTTGAAAAGTGGTACAGAAATCCACTGTTCCTTTCTTCTTCCATTCTTGTAATCTCCCTTCCTCCCAGATAGTGATCAGGGGCAACAGTCCATAAGAAGTCAAAGTTGTTGCTAGCAGTGTTTGAAGACATGTTTGTTGTCATGGATGGATTTCTAACAGGGAATAGAGTGGTATGCGTAGTAAAAGAAACAGGACACATGAATGGTGGGAATAAAGGGTCTCTCACTTCGAAGTACTATAACCATACGATATTTTAGCCAGGTTTCTATGAAATTGCCTTTGGATCTCATGACCACATGGAATATTATTTCATGATGTACATTTCTTCTGATACCATTGATCTATGGTGTTGACACACAGGATCATAGTGTAGAATAAGAGTTCTGGGCAATTGATAATGAGAGGCCTGCCATATTACTTAAAATTTCATTGATTGATATGAATGATGACCTTTCTCTTCAACTCAAAGGCTAATAGGAAATGAGTATATGCTTGAAATGAATCCAAAGGGTATGTAAGTATGTATTTGGAATCTTATCTGCTGAGAAATTTTCTGCAATCCAAAGGGTATGTAAGTATGTATTTGGAATCTTATCTGCTGAGAAATTTTCTGATATTTAGTGAATTTGCAAACTAAATGCCATAACTATAGCTTCTACTACTTCACAAGTCATACAGAGGACATATTTGGAGGGTAATTCTGTAACACGATTTTTTGTCAATATTTACATGGTTAAATGGGCATCTTAGGTTGTTGTGATTCACTCTGCTTGGCTAAGCCATGGAGTATTCCAGTTTAAATTACCATCTGGAGCATGTTTGGGTCTTATTTGCCATCATCAACGTAACTTGATAAAACTGTTATGTCTTTGACTAAATATTCTCTTGCAGCTTTTTCTTCCACAGAAGTCTATGCCTAATGCTGTAGGTAAAGATGTATTTTTCTAATTGCTAGGTTGTACAAGATGCTTGGGTGATAGGTGCAGCTGTTCTTGGAGTTCCTGTAAAAGCTACCATAAAAGAGGTACCATAAAGCTTGTACTCAATAGATGAATATAGGAATGATTGTTCAAGGTCCATTTGAATACTCAGATTTTTATATTGGTTTGAGGCTTTAATACTTTTTGATGCTTGTAAATAAGGGTATAATACATTGATAATTATGTGTTAATTATATTAAAACATATGACAATTTAGACTTATATCGCCAAATCGAGCGATACATTCATAAAAAGTATATAGTGGTATGTATCGCCAGATTCTCCTTTGAATCAGCAGACATTTGTCAATGTAGAACTGTGAGGACTTGAAGTTTTGTGGTGCTGATGCAGAGGTAGAGATTGCAGGTCCTGCTGTATTGTCATATATCATTATTTATGTATTGTACTTTTCTCTCAACCTGTCATTGTCTCAGAAACTATGATTGCATGATATACTGAAAAAATGTTGTCTTTTTCATTTGTTTGGAACGTTGGTGAGGGCATGACATGAGACTAGTCTTATTTCGGAATAAGTTTTTTTGCGGTCCTTATTTAGTAAGTGTGATTTTCAGGCAAACAAGGATTCCTTTGTGGTGAAAACACTTGATAGAAAAACACTCTGGGAAATGCAGACTCCACAGGTAGCTTGGTTAATGTTAAAAATATTAACATACGAATTGGATTGTTCTTGAAGATCTTTGTTGCTTTTGTAGGTTATCAAGCCTGAATTGCTTAGAAGAGGCTTTGAGGTTGTGAACAGGTACCAGGATCGTAGTACCGATGGACTTATATTAACTGGTTGATAAAAGTAAAAAATGAGGAACAGAGAAGTGTTTTCATGCCCGTTCTTCTAACTAGAATTTGATGTTCTTTTGTGTTTAGTGCATTAAAGTAACAACAATTTTTTCACACATCTTTAACTCTTCAGAACATGTGTTTTTTTATAAGATATTTACCAAAGAACTTAAATATCCATGTTGGCTGACAAGTTCTTCACTTGATCTGTGTCATATTACCTAGTTTTGTATATTTGAAATAACCTAGTTCAGTATAGTCATAGAACCAGAGTTGATGTCAAGTGGTACGAGATTAATATTGCATTTGGCATGCATCGATGTCTTTATATAAGAATTGCTAGTGAGTGCTGGCAAAGTTCAATTTTTCCTATTCCCCAATAATAAAAGAGTATATATAAATCAGATACTGATAGACCTTTGTTTGCAATTTGTAACCGCAAAACAGGGATGGTCTTGAAGTCACTGATGATGTCTCTATCGTGGAACACCTTAAGCATCCGGTCTTTATAACAGAAGGTTCATATACAAACATCAAGGTAGCTTACTTGTTCTCTTTGCTTGTTTGTGATACAAAATAGTCTGCTACTACACTGGTTCAGTGCGGACAGAGAACTCTTAATATAAGGTGTCTTAATCTGAACAGGCAATTAAGGCAGCTCTTTGACATTCTTTTATTAAGCAAATTGTGGCTTGTGACGGCATCTGATTCCACTTCAGATGTGCAAATGGACTTATAAGGTTGTGCTTTTTCGTGTATTTGATGCAGGTTACAACTCCGGATGATCTTCTGCTGGCAGAGAGGATACTGAATATGGAAGTAGCAGTAGCTTCTTAAGTCCCTGTTGTTCTCTCTCTCACACAACAACCTCACAAAGTTGATATTTTTTGGAATTTCTTTATAGATCAATTGTATCTGTTGTTTCAGTATAGATAGATTCAGTTGGTCACATATTTTAATTTAACATTCAAAGAAATCAATTTGTCAAAGCCATTGTATGTTTCCAGTGGTTTTCATCACATAAGTCAGAGTCATGGTTGTCATATTATTCAAGTTCACAGAACTTATATTATGTCCTCTGGAAGACAGATTTAGACAAATTTCTTTGAGCAAGATCTTGTTTCTTCGTTCGTAGATTTATTCAGGTGCATGAATCTTTTGGAATCATATGATCTAACTGGATGTCATTTTTGTCACCTAGATTTAAGAGGAATGGAGATAGGAATGCAGATGGGGGGGGCGGCCAAAAGGAAGAGGTAATGTATGTATGAAGAGGAGAGCAAGACAAGAACTGCAGCATCAGCTCCTCGACTCTGGTCTATGTCGTGGGCTTCTCCAGCAGAGCAGAGAGGTACCACTCGTTCTTCTCGAGACCGCGGTCTAGCTTGCGGCCGGCGCTCCATCGGAGCTTCTTGAAGCCGATGCGCTCGAACACGGGCACGTAGGTGGCGTTGAGCTGCGTGCCGAGGCAGAAGAAGTGGTCGAGCCAGAAGAGGCCGCCGGGGCGCAGCACGCGGTAGATGTCGAAGAGCGCGAACTCCAGCATGGCGTCCGGGATCCAGTTGCTGAGGACGTGCATGGAGTGGACGATGTCGAGGGTGTTGTCGAAGAAGGGCAGGCGATGGGCGACGCTGATGTGCAGCGGCAGCAGCCCCCGCGAGGCGATGAAGTTGTTGAAGGGCCCGTCGAAGTTCATGGTGCTCGTCACGATGGTCACGTTGCGCTCCCTCATCCTGGCCGCGAACGACCCCGTGCCGCCGCCGATGTCGAGCCCGATGCGGACGCTGCCGTGCTTCGCCGCCAATATCTCGTCGATCCCGTAGTCCAGCTCCCCGTTGTCGTACAGCCACCGGTCCTTCTCCCGCCCGCTCAGGTCGAAGCAGTCTTTGCAGTCGTAGCTCCCCTTCTCCATCTTGCGGTGGACCAAGCACGCGTAGTTCTTGCAGGTGTACGCGTCCCAGGTGATGCTGGCGTCGGGCGGGATGGACCAGAGGCTCTCCGGGAACGGAGTGGGCTCGACGTAGCCCACGGGGGACTTGGGGTGGCACCGGCGTCGGGGGAGCGGCTCGCACCCCTTCAGCATCAGCCGCTGCGCGAACGCCTCGTCGGACGGGCACTCCCCGCCCACCTCGTAGCTCATGTACTGGGTCAGCTCCTCCTGGTAGCGTCGGCAAGCCGTGCCGAGCGTGGGGTAGAGCTCGTCGGAGCCGAGGTTGGGGGTATAGCCGAGGGGGAGCTTGTGCGGCCCCACCGCCAGCTTGAGCTCCCCGGTGAGCTGGTGCGCCCACCCCTCCAGGTCCTGATCCGCCGCCTCGTCGCGCCGGGTCTGTCCGATGTCGGTGAGGAGGGTCTCGAGCAGGGTGTTGGTGGTGGACAGCCGCCTGCTGAGCAGCACCACGTCGGCCTGGCTGGCCGAGAGCAGACCTTGGGTCTCGTTCAGCTCGCGGAGCAGCGCGCCGGAGTCCCAGAGGTGGGTAGCCGGCGGCAGCCAATTGATGCGGCTGGAGGAGCCGGAGAACAAGTAGATGGAGAGGAGGTTGGTCGACACCAGCAGCAGCAGGATCTTGAGCTTGGACCGCATCGGACTCTGGCTCTGGCTCTGGCTCGGCTTCCTCGGGTAGTCATCCATGCTACCCATCTCCTCCTCTCGGTGCCCAAGATCGAAGAAGATGCAAACGAAGTCTGCTATCAAACCGATATATTACCTCTCCCTACACATCGTCCCAAAGAACAAGAACAGATGAACAGCTCAAGAAGTTCTCGATCAGGACAGAGAGAGAGAGAGAGCAGCACGCATTGGTTGACTCCAAGGAAGGAAGGAAGAGGAGGAGGACGAGATTTTATAGGGACGGTGGCGTCGAGCACATGGTTTCTGACTCGAGCTCAATAGGTGTAGGAGAAGTATGAGCGTGAAGCTTCCCTGTGCACTCGGCCTTTTTCCCAGGGCCAGCTGTTTGAGACGGAAGCTTAATGGGGGCGGAAGAGGTGGGTCTAAGACGCCGGCAGCTCCATTTTCTATTCCTCCTCCCTCCCTCGCACACCGCACCGCGGCGGTTGCCCCGTTCGAGGCGGGTCGGTGAGCGACGACTGTCGGCCACGGCCACAGCTCGCTCCTCTCGCCCAACCCGCCAGTGGGTATCTGCGGTGCGGCTCATCTGTGTTGTCCGAGCCATCAATCAGCGAAGGGCGCCTTACCATTGGGCGTGTTAGTCTTCATAGCCAATGGGAACGCGCTCTTTCCTGATTGGTGTCTCGGCGGAGACGCCATATCCTGATCGGAGGTGGGCGGAGGCCACTACTGGGGAAGGAAGAGGCTCTCACCGACGTACGATTTGTTAATGTACGTTATGGAGTTGTCATCGAAGGTCTTCGGTAGATGGCATATTATACGTATATGGATTTAGATTCATGACACCATATAAAACAGGATCTTGAATTTGGAGGCACTACAATTATAAAATATCGTCACATGTAATCTAATCTATTAGGATCAACTATTCAAATGTCCCGATTAATTTATTGTGGGATTTGGTCTTGGTCATGTTATTTAACATCTGGCCAAGGAATCAGATCTCTGCCTCATCTGATCATTTAGAATCTAAAAGCATATTTAATATGCAAAACAATTTTTGCATTGGCTTCCTCCATGATCATGTATCTTTTTTTAGAATCAAAATATGCAGATTTGGAAGTCTATGGAATAATCCTTCAAGAGACAATATGATATTCTAATAATGCTAACTTCTTAATTAAGAAGTCAGCAAACTGAGAGAAAGTATATCACGAATTTAAGATTCTTTTTTCTTGAATAATTAAATTTTAGAGTATGGTAAAAATTTGTTGCTATTATTATTATTATTAGAAAAAACATGAACATATGTTTTTTTTTTGGCAAATTCTTAATACAATTAGTTCTATTTGATTTTTTTTTTTTTTTTTTTTTTTTGCTTATACTGGTAATTTTATATCATCGAATAATATGAGATCTAAAGGTGCTGCTTAACTTAGCTGGTAAAAATTTTGATAGATTTATCGTAAGGTTCTAAACTTGAATCATGCCTTCACCGCTTACACTTTGTAAAAAATAATCTTATAATTTTTGAATCTTTTCCTTACTATTTTTCATTAGGATCAATGGTGATGGTACGATCGATGGCAAGTTTTTACTATTCTAAACTAATTAAGATATCCTTCTTATAAATAGATTATCACAACGAAAAATCTAAGATCTCATTAAAATTTTGTAGAATTAGATGCAAACATCACTGCACTAAGTTATATGATGCATTCACACACAGTGAGACATTCATATTGAGACGGGCCGGGCCTTCTTATATATGGGTCGGACTGTAATAGGAAGAGTTGACCAACAACTCAACATGCGAGTCAAAGACGGTCAACGGTGTCAAGGTTTTGTTTGGGTGGTGCTCTAGTCAAAGTCCAGCTCGCTCAACCAGAACCCCACCCCCTTCACTCTCTCTCTCTCTCTCTCTCTCTCTCTCTCAACCATTACGATGGGCGGCAGCCGCACCAACCCGACCGCCAGCTATAACTGCCGGCGCAGTTGCTCCTGCTGCTACCGCCACCGTCACCACAGTGCTAATGCAGACAGCGCGAAGCGAACCATCCCACCGCAGGCATTGAACGCCTCCAAGCAGTCCTCCTACATGCTTTCAATGGTCTCTCTCTCTCTCTCTCTCTTCTCATGGGGTCGGATTATTGATTGCAGACCTTGTGGTGTTGTACTACCACTCCAGACAATGCGTTGATAAACTCACATCCAAGCGTACGTCAACACATACGTGCATCTGCATGTAAATGTGAGATTACATGTAGAAAAGCCTTTTAGGGTCACATTCTGTAGCCTGCAAAGTGAAGAACTGCACATTGATATAAGATGTAGTTGGCAGAACAAATCCTTGATGTATTTGCAATATTACTATTTGGATCATCAACATGCTTTGTTCCATGTAATGCTAGTTTAGCTGTCTTTTCTCTTTACAGTGCACTTGAGAAATTGTAGCGAAGGTGAAACCGAGCATATTAAACTGTCAAAGCATTCAACAAGGTACCAAGATATCAGCAGTATATTCTAATTAATTGACGCTATTCATGTTTGTTACGTAACTTTTAATGTGTTTACGGAGTCAACACGACTAAGTCACCCCCCGTATGCGAAAGTTCGTCCGCATCAGTTTCCAAAAGGAGTGGAGGGTCAAGCTTGAAAGAAGGCGATGGTGCGTGCTCCTAAGCCCTATTCAGGTCGAGGCTATCGCTCTGGAACTCGTCTCGGGTCAGTCGAAGATCCCTACACAAAGGCCTCGTCAGGGTGGGGTGCCCGATGTGGCCTCTTCGACGATCAAGTTATTACCCTGACCGAGATGGTCTCAGAAAGTTTGGTTTATAGAGAGAGTTCTTAAGAGGGAGAGAGCGGAATTCAAGAAAAGTCCTCTTTTCATAGTCATAGGGGTGGCTTTATACCTGCCTGCCAAATGTTGTCTATTCCTAATGTCTTTAATGTCGCTTGTGTCCGGTTGCAATATTGTACGCTCCCATGCTGTCATAGACAAAAATATAAATAAGGTGTTCAATGTAATGCTCATGTTTATCCATGTCCTTCGGTTTTTGTACATTGTTTGTATAACAAATAGCGGGCTTGCGGTAGGCTTGACAGCCTTAGTTTGATTAGCTTTTGTGGTCAGTTTTGGCTTATAAATGAGAGTTGTGTCATGTCGACACTTATAGGAACTTCGATCTGAATGAACAATTATCCTTTGTGTGCAATCGTTCAAAACTTGTAAAGTCCATAATTGTAATTTGTATTGGCTATATAAAGTGTTTGCTAAAGCTGATGCTTATGGATCCCATGTGAAGTACTTTCTCTAACCCGTTTTCTCTTTTGTAGGTCCTAAGGGGTCCTAAGAGGTTTTGGGAAGGCTGACATTTGCGAACGAACTTACAAGGGTGTTGCACGCACGACTTAAGCAAAATCAACTAAGTTCGTAACATTTTGGTATCAGGCAGGATAAGCACACGTAAAAATACTTACTATGCAAACGTGGGGGACCTAGTTGGAGTGCGTGGAGAGCAGCCAACACGCGTGATTATTTGGGATAAATGGACATAGAGATGTAGGGAAAGAAGTTGATCAGAAGAGCAAACATCCTTGATTAGCATTCAGAAGAATGGTCAATCCTTTGCACGAGAGGCACCACGAGGACAAGCAAGCTAGAAAGAATGTGTAGCACACAAAGGTTGGGATGACTGAGTTTGAGCTATGGCTCGATGTTGGCAACCAAATTTGATGGTGCTCAAGGCAAGCGGGGCGCTTGGTAAAAGATGAGACGAGGAAAGTGGGATGTGTTGCTCAACGACTGAAAGAGTTATACAAAGCTCACAGAGGTGAGGGGAATTGCTAACTCAAAGAATTCGACACTCAAGCAAGGGCTTGTATGTGGACGATGGAGTGTTCGTTGTCATCACAAGGCGACCGAAACTTGGTGACATGGTGCACTGAAACTTTTCTTTGGCATGTAATGGATACATCCATAGAAAATTGAAGTGTGCAACAAGTTTAGCACATTGCTAAGTCTTGAAGGGTGCAACAGATGCTGTATTGGCGAAGAGTCACAATCTAGCAAGTGCATTTATGGGGGAGCAGAACAATGCACAGATTATTTAGTAAGACAAAGTAGTCCAAGGGGATAGTAGTCTCCGAAACTTCCAGAGGGAAGAATGCAAAGAGGAAAGTTACTCCAACATGACAGATATCCATGAGGGATAGGTCCTGATTCTCTAAAGGGAGAATCATATACAACGAACCACACATATTGAGTAAGAATACCTCAAGACAGTATCTCCATAAAGGTCAACAGATCAAGCGAGCTGTGAGAAGTCATTGCATGATCTCGAATGAAGTAATACATTGGTGGATGCATTGCGAGATCAAGTGGGGGAGCGACGATGACAACATCATATGAAGGCACACTTAGAGTCGATGTGGAAATCAAACTCAACGAAGGGCTAACCCGTGAAATGGTGGGCATGAGGGCCACCATCAACTCAATGCAAATCGAGAAGCGGAGCAACTTAGGTGGAACTTGGTGAAGTATCCAAGCTGCATGAAGGGATCGACCTAGAAGATGGAAACATGGAGCGAAAGCACGAAGCTTTCTTTGGACAAAGGTCAAGGACATGAACTCCTGTATAGATAGGAGTGAGATTATGTCATTCCATTAGTTCTTCATTCTGATGGGTGGGCTCATTTTGCATAGTATCAAAGACGAAGCGAGCTTCGAGGCACATGCATCTTATCTCAAAGAAGCATTTGATGGAGGAACTAAAGTGATTCAACTTGCGGAGGTAAAGTTGGGATCAGAATGCCTTAGCATGGGGCAAGAGTATGCAAAGGCGGACACTCTTGAAGAATATTCCACAGTGCTGCCATTCGAGTTATCATAAAGAAAGTGATGCACAACAGAGATTGTGCTGGTGGGGGATAGAGGCTCAGGATCCAGATAATGGTGCACCAATTTTAGTGAAGTCCGAGAACTTCGAGAGCTACTAGGCGACATACTATCCTAGAGCGATACTTTATCTAGGGGTGACTTGAGAATGGGTGGGCGAAGGTGAATTACTAAAGGAGTGAACGCAATCGAAGGTAGCAGAGGCCATACGATGTACTAGCAAAGGCTACACAGGGAGAGATCGTAGTCTGAGTTCATCACATATGAATCTGAATGCAATGAAGATGTCACCAGGAGACAACATGGTGCAGCGGATCATGAAGGAATAGTTCATGACAAAATAATACACGCAGAGATTTCCCATGAGGCACACGATCATGCGGAAGTATGATCAGGAGCTACTAGGAGCTTCACTTCGGTGAACAATATAATAACAAAAAGGACTATGGATTCAAGGAGTAAATGTCATGGTACCGCAGAGGTGTGTCTTCTATTTATGCGCATCGAATCTTGCATCGAATAAAAGCATTGGTTATTAGTATATGGGGGTTATGTACCAGCGAGGGAGAATTTCGAGTGCAAGTACTATAGAGTCCCATAGAAGGGACTTGATCATATAGAAGTATGATCGGAGCGACTTGAGAGTTTGACTGCTCTAGTGATTATACTCGCTTAAGGGAGCCCGACAAGTCAGATGACAAGACTGAGTAAGCGAACGATAATACCAAGAAAGCTAAAGAGAACATAATCGCCGTGAGCCCTATAATACGATAGCAAAGGCCATGCATGAGAGTTGCAGTCTGTCTTTCTAATGACCAAGGGAAGTTACTTAGAGAACATAGAGGTGTTGAAGTAAGTGGTTGAAAGGGACGAGTAAGCGATGACGAGTCCTGAGGGGCTTAGCTACTAAAAAAAAGCATCGATTAGAAAGGAGATAGACTCGGATGAGTGCCACAGTGCTGCAGAGGCGGATCTACTAATCACGAAAAAAGAGACGCAGATGCAAGGCAATAGATAGTAGGGCCATGGGCTCGGTAATATCATGGTACCGTAGAGGCGGGACTTCCGTGGAGTCATTAATCCATTGCTCTCATGGAGAGAGAGCGTTGATCATAAAAGGGGCCGAGGATGTGAAGAATGTAGAGGCAAACTCCAAGTACCAAGACAGGGCGGAAGGGCAGAGACCATTAAACTTCATAAGACTAGTGTCGACGAGCTTCTCATTAAGATAGCTGAAGGTGAGGGAGTTTGGGTTGATGCAAGAGTGCTCGACCAAGAAAGAAGTAGGCAATACATGTTGTTGTACTTTTTCTACTCAAAGGAGTAGGCGATAATGATTACGGAGAAGATGGTACTATCTTAGAGGCGACCAAAACTATCAAAGACTTACTCCAAGTTGGGGGACTCCAAATTGGGATAAACTTTGCTCTTTTCGGGCAAAACTTCTTGTAATCCGGAAGTTCGATGGTATTGGGAAGGTGAATTACAGTAGCTAACTCAACGTAAGGAGTGCAAACACTTTGAGTAATTTGAAAGTGTAAGCAAAGAGCAGGCGAAATGCTAGTAACCAGCACTATGTATGAAGTACAACCATAAGGAAGCGGCGAAATCAAGTAACCATTGTCTTCTCAACTCAAGAGAGTAGGCGAAACTGAGTACCCCAGTTCTTATACCTCGAGGAGGCGGGCGAAATCAAGCAACCCTTGTATTCTCAACTCAAAGAGAATGAGCAAAATTTAGTATCATAGTTCTCTTATTTATCCAGCAGAGGAGCTATGCATAAGTTCCAAGACCTTTCAAAAAAATCTAATGAAAGATAAGTTATCAAATCCTCACCAATGATGATAAGTGCTACTGAGAGTAGATTGTCCGGTTCATTTCCTAATAGAATGTCAATTTAAAGTAGAAGTGATGCGAACCTACTTAGAAGTGATAACTAAATTGAAGAAGAATCGATGTACAAATTTTGTGAATGAAGGACTTCAAAAACTTCAAAGTCTACAAGGCGATGCTCGTTAAAACTCCAATAAACATCCATCCAGTTTAAGCAACATGAGATCATTGTGATACTGGCGCATAACAAGGAAGATTTTTTCCTTCATCAGAATGATCCGCAGGAATCAACAAGGATCAACACAACTTAGCCAACCTCACAACAGAGTCAGTTATTGGCGAGTTGAAGTGCATGACGGATCAGAGTTTGACTACTCAACAACAGTGGCGGAGAGCAACTAGGAGCCAAGTGGTGTGTTGCAGCCAAAGTAGAAGATTGAAGATGCAGCAAAAGATTAGGAGATGCAGTATTTACAGCAGCTTCGACAACGACATCGAAGGAATAAGTGGGAGAGAATGTCATAGACAAAAATATAAACAAGGTGTTCGATGTAATGCTCATGTTTGTCCGTGTCCTTCGATTTTTGTACATTCTTTGTACAGTAAGTAGTGGGCTTGGCTGCCCTAGTTTGGTTAGCTTTTGTGACCGGTTTCAACCTGTAAATGAGAGTTATGTCATGTAGACACTTGTCGGGACTTCAGTTTGTAATGGACTATTATCTTTCATATGCAGCCATTCATAAAAAGTCCATAGTTGTAATTTGTATTGGCTATATAAAGTGTTTGTTAACGTTGTTGCTTGTGGATCCCGTGAAAAATGATTCCTCTAACTCGTTTTCTCTTTTGTAAGTCCTAAGGAACCTTAGGAGGTTTTAGGGAGGCTAACCTTTGCGGGTGGACTCGTAAAGGTGCCGCACGACTTAGGCAAAACCAGCTAAGATCGTGACAATGCGATCCTCGAGTTCTTGCCGAACCCGCTCCCGTACTTGGCCATGTCGTGCGAGGGGTTTACGCTGACCATATCTACACAAGGTCAGTCATACCAATACAACCAATGCCAAATCGGTTGTACCAGTGCCAGGTCGGACATACCTGCACCAGGTCGATCGTTCTAGAACCAGGTCAACCAAAGACGTGACGTGACGGGCCAGCCTATTATCCACTCTATCAATGTTAATTCAATCAAATAGATGGCATATTTATGTGATAACGTTGGAGAAATTTAATGAGCGTTGCTTCTTGGTCTTATCTGTGAGTGAATGCATATGTACATGAACTTAAAAAAAAGAAGGAAAACAAATTAATGTGATTGCCAACACCGATCGACAACCATCTTGACAAAAAAAGTATGCAACGAACGGTCCTAATGGCGTGCCGTCCACGAAGTCCGAACGCATTCTTGGAAGACATTATATGAACATGTCATGTCGAAAACAACCTAATAGCGAGCGAAAGGATCCAATTAATTGATGATAGCTATCGGTGTACGACCAAAATTCTCAGCCATTCATTGCATTATTCAACACTATTTACTCGAAAGAGAATTTTTGTACAATTATAGTGATACCACTCGATATAAGTCTGTCATGATTCTGGAAGAAGAAGAAGAAAAAAAAAGAGAGGTGTCCATCGATCACCAGCTAAGTGTATAACATGCATGGTATAAATAATGTTTATCTTCTGGATGCTGGGGCAGTGCAAGCACACAGGCTATGAACTGAGAGACAAGAGGGTTGGATGCTTGTGTGAAGTCCAAGCACAAGAAAACAAAATAAATGTATCCATACGTATGTGAAGAAGACAGTGAGGGAACATGTAGATGACTCCAGCGGAGTATGTGTCATTGACCTGTCAGTCTATTGATTGCTTGGCTTCTCACTCAACACAAAACGCGTGGGGTTTTGGTCCATTATTTCCGGTGGCTGAGCACCCACAGGACTGTACCATCTTAAATATCTTAGAGAAGATGGTAGTCTCTCAGCTAGGGTTTGGAGGTATCACTCTCAGGTTCAGTACTCGCTGCACCTTCACATGAGCATTCTTCGCATAGATGATCTTTTGTTTCTTATTGCCATGCTCCATCAGCAGACTGTTGAACAGATACAGCAAGTGAAAGAGGGAAAAGCCATGTCTGAAGAGTGACACTTACAATTACCAGATCATAAGGAAAGTATCTTAGTAGTGTTAACCTTTGGCTAGAGAACTTAGGATGGGTTGTTCATCCTCTGAACCCTAGCTTTTGGGAATCCCCTCCTTTCCTAATCTTGTTCGACAACTACATCCATCACTTGTTTTATCTGAATGACAAAAAGTTGAAATGAAATGATATGCTTTTTCTCTTCTTCTTTCTGAGAAGATAGTTCAACAGATTTCAATTGCAATGAATGCAATGGACAAAATGAAAGTTAGAAGCACTGCAAAGGATAGAAATGAGAACTTATACTGTAGAAGGCACTACTGATGCAAAGTGCTCATCTTCTTCTGCACTTACCCTCCAAAGACAGCTGCTTGCTTTTAGTTTGTGAAAGAGAGAGAGAGAGAGAGAGAGAAGCAATAGACAAATATTGCTCTAATTAAGGATCCTTCATTTGTTCTTTCTTTTAGCCTCTGTATGAGTGTGCATGCAACTATTTACACATGGTGTTTCTTGTACTGTTCATGAATTGCTTGTGCACAAATGCCTTCCTCAGGCCACCATGTCACCTCCATGGCAATATCCAACTAGTTAAAATCTGATCAATAGCTTGTGCATAGAAATTTCTTCCAGTATATATATATATATATGGATTCATTGTTCTTTTCTGCAGCAGCTATCATTGGACCAAACAATGATTACATTTTAATCATGAGAGGATCTTAAAAGCTGCCTTCCTCTTCTGGTTATTAAGCTTAAAATGCACCAAATATGTAGGAGCAATTCAATCAATTCTGATGTAGAGATTACAGAACATGAATAGTAAAAGATCATTCCTATCCAAAATGGCCATATTTCGATCAATGGGACGATGCTAATCCAAGCATAGTTGAGGAACGGAATTGAATCCATCTTGGGTTTCTCTTCATTTATGTTTCTGTTCATTGCACGAATCTGAAAAATGAATGACACCAAACCAACGGAAGAATAAAAGGAAGTGTGTCACAAGTCTACAGTTGCTTGTCATTGTCTTCCTCTCCACAAATTATTATCTCCCTCTAGAAAGGAAGAGAAAGAGGCGAGGCTTTTGCGGTGGTCACACTCTGCACAAAAGAGAGATGCATGGACCACTGCTTCTCGAGGGCATTCAATGGTGGTGACCTCTCAAATCCTTCATCTTTCGTCTCCCTCTTCCTCTTTACCCACTTAATGACACTGATATGGTGCACGCGCCGAAGCCACCGAAGTCATTGAATTAGCTTCTTCAACGTCTGTCATTCACCACCACTTCCATCTGTTCGTTGCTCTGCCATAAATCATGTACCGAAGAACTTGATGAATGCAGAACTTGTACACAAGTGGCATAGGAAAAGTGATATTGTATTGCATGGAATCAATCAAGTGTGATATGAAAGAAGCCATCTTGTGTTACATACATGCCATAGATAGATTAGTTTTGTGATCCATTGCCTCTTCCTATAGGTGTTGACTTCTCCTATATGCTTACTTTTGATGTAGGTCAAATTGACTGGTGTGCATATGAATCTTTGGTACCCAAAGAAGAAGTCTTTCATAGTCATTTTCGGTCGATGATGTTGGACCAAAGACAATCCCTATAAGATCTTGCTCCTCTTTTTGGAGTCAAATTGACTAATACCAACTGCAAGCAATGAAGCTTTATGATTCTTAGTGAAGTTTGTTCAAACTTCACAAAAGTTGCAGGGCCATATTGATCTGTGGTCTATCAAGCTAGCTTTGCATCCATTGTGGCTCGAATGACCGAATACGAAAGCTCCAAGCTACCAAACATTTCAGACCACAATCTCACTATCATTTGTCTTCATGTCAATGCGCCAAAAAGTTCTAAATCTTTTGCGAGAAACTTCTAACATCAGCACTACTATCACTAGCAATCGTATTCCCTTGTGATAGTATGAAGCACTATGTATGTATGTCTGTTTGTGTTACAATTCAATGAGATTGTATTATCTGAATCCAGTGTGTATATATCCCTTGATTAATCTCTACAATATAATGAAAGAAACCCAAACCCACCCATCTGCTGTGCTTTGGCCACTCTTTTCCTAAGAAAAGAGCCTGCCTTCACTTGGTCTCTTGTTGAAGAACAATGGTTCGTGTCTTGAATAGGAAAGAAGAGAGCAGTTGGACAATCAAAATGAAGAGAGAGAGAGAGAGAGAGAGAAGTATTCCCTATCATGAATCTTGTTGGCAAAAGTGGGGAATAATTAGATTAACACAAATTTGACTTGGCACTATGAAATATGAATTTTTCCAACAATATAAAGTTGTGGATACTAAAAGAAAAGAAGATGAATTTACAATATCATCATCATCATCATGGTCCCATGACATGTGTTCTTGAGATCATGCTGAGCAAGAATGATATCTTTGTCTGCATGCTTTGATTATTTCCGGTCATGTGGCCGACATGAATGTCAATTAATGTCGAGAAGCTGAGCCACTGGGAAAAATGAGAGAGCCAAATCACTGCTTATTATCTTCATTTCTTTACTACTAAATCATAGGCATATTCAAGGATTTTTGTAGTCTAAATCTGCCACTTCATGCTTTCAGTGAACTTTAAGCTTTACAGCAAGTCTTTGGAGTTGATATAGAGCAAAAACACTCAGAGGAAGTGATGAAAACTCATTTATATTCCATATGATAAATAAATATTGCATTGATAATGAGACCAAATTACTTTAATTCCTTTTTTTTTTTTTTTGCTTATGTACAGTCACAAGACTCAAGTCTTTGGAGCATTTCCAGATAAAAGATTTATGATCACAAGGAACTTTGACTTATGGAATTGCCGAAGTCTTCGAATGCAAATGACTGCTTTCGATATCTTCTTCTCCCAAATGCACACCAAGTCCTTTTCATTGGAAAATCTTGTGAATTATGATAGCTATCCATTCTAAGTTTGTTTGTGGAATTCTTGTTGCTTCTTCCCATGTCCTTCATTGAAAGGCCTAAGCCAGCATGCTGTGTGACCTAGAGAAGACTTCCTCTCCTATATCATCACTGGTATTCCTACTCCAAGGATAGAGTTCACATGATGAGAACATATGATATGAGTTAGGATACCCCCATGGCTTGTTGTAGACCACATTTGCAGCTGCAGATCCTCTAAAAAAATTCCAAGATGCTTAGCCATCAAGTGATGGATGCATGTGTGGTGGCAGCAGAAGAAGAAGGTAAGAAGAACAAGTCAAGGGAAAGCAATGCCTTCCTTGTGGTCATCTTCTATCAACTTGTTGGACCCATTTAATGCAAAAAGGGTTATCTGAGACCTTTCCTTAGTCTTTTTTTCCTGCATTATTTCGTCATTCATGCTCACACCTACGTCATATATACTATATGACCGAGAGATCGAATAAAGGGAGAAAGATTATGACTTAGTTTTTCTAAATTTAAAGAAAAATCCGGTTTGATAAGAACAAACAATGAGAGGTTTGGATAGATTGTTAAGAGGAAAAAGATAGTAGTAAAGAATTGAGAGAATCTCTTTTTTAGTGTTTTATCGAGAAGTACCTCTCGTCTTCAGAATTTTCTAACCATCTTTTTTTTCATAATATTTCTCTTTCTTTAGTTATAGAACAATCTATAGGATGAATTGGTCCAATTACAATGTTTTTACACCATATCATAGCATTTTTAGCAATGCTAGGAAAATATTATAGTACAGTACAAAAACATTACGTTATAATTTTTTTTTTTTAGTATCGCTGAAAATATTATAACATTGTTTTTATAAAATTTATACAAAAATATTATGTTATATAGTATCGCTGAAACCTAAAAAAAGAAGCTTTTTCTCGATAATTCGTCCTAAAAAAAAAATCATACTAGTAAAGAGAATGAATCTGTAAAAAGTCCTGTGAAGAAACCCCATAAGCTGAAGGCTGGCAAATGGTGCGTACATGCAGCTGCGAAAGGGTTACTTCTCTCACGAGTCCTGTGAAGCGAGACAGAGACAATACTGGTGATCTCGAAGACCGGGAAGGCACGACAGTGGGCGTGACATTAACCAGGCAGCAGTTTTCCCGATCCACAAGCAGTAACAGTGTTGTAATATGCATTTGTGTTGTGAGAGTTCTGCCTGTTGTTATCGCCTTCCTCCCACTTGCACCGCAGCGAGGGGTACGATTCACTTGTAACCACGTATTTATAGGATAGAGGATAGAGACGACGGGGGAGATCAACGCATGTATGACAACAAGGTCACCGGTGCATGGCAGTGGTTGCATCGGCCATGGGCGCAGGCGACGGCCACGAGCATGACCTTCTCATGCCTGGTTTCCGCTTCCACCCGACCGAGGAGGAGCTGATCGATTTCTACCTCCGCCGGAAGGTGGAAGGCAAACGCTTCAATGTGGAGCTCATAACGTTCCTCGATCTCTACCGCTACGATCCCTGGGAGCTTCCAGGTTTGAGACCTCCGACCTGATCTGCATGGCTGTGTCTTGAACTGCAGCTCGCTGATGGATTCTGGGCACAGCGTTCGCGGCGATCGGGGAGAAGGAGTGGTTCTTCTATGTACCTAGAGATCGCAAGTACAGGAACGGTGATCGGCCCAACCGCGTGACCGCGTCCGGCTACTGGAAGGCCACGGGAGCCGACCGTGTGATCCGGAACGAGAACAACCGGTCGATCGGGCTGAAGAAGACCCTCGTCTTCTACTCCGGCAAAGCTCCCAAAGGCCTCCGAACCAGTTGGATCATGAACGAGTACCGGTTGCCGCAGAGCGAGACGGATCAACACCGCAAGGTAATTAGGGGAAGAACAGAGGTCACTGCTCGCGGGAACATTCATGCATGGCTTTGGTTCATATTCGCCGCAACACAACTAAATTAGGGTTTCCTTCGTGCCACTGCTTCCATCAATTGTCAACTGCTACTCTCTCTCTCTGTCTCCTGGTTTCTTTCTCCCTCTACCTTCATGCTTACTGTTTTGCCTTTGCCCCAATCTTGTTCTTCATCCTTTCTCCCTTTCTTGGACTACTGCTTCCATCAATTTATCACTTCCAAGAGGAAAACTCTCTCTCTCTCTCTATCTATCTATCTATCTCTCTCTCTCTCTCTCTATCTATCTATCTATCTTGTTCTTCATGCTTTCCCCCTTGAGCTACCACTTCTTGTTGACTATGCAGTAATTCTTGTCCTGTTCAATTCTCCTGCATAGGAAAGAAGGAGAACAACAATCTCCTGCACTCATATTAAACCTAATAATTCCTCCTCATGTGGATTAGCCTTCTGTTTCCTTCTTCTCACCAATATCACAAGTATGCATCAAGGTTATATGCTACTATCTTTTCCTTCTACGATCTGTCGTGAACTGTCTTGTGTTCTTCAACCATTGTTCTCTCACAAAAGAAAGGAACTGAAGGATCAAAGATCAGATTTTTTTGCAGGTCGAGATCTCAATCTGCCGCGTCTACAAAAGGCCCGGAGTTGAAGACCGTCCCCGACTCCCCAGCACGCTTGGTTCGAAGCCGTCATCGTCTCGAGGGACTGGAATTAACAGGAAGCACAACACTTCCCATCATCAGATTGGAGAAGACTCGCACGAAGTACGAGATGGAAGCAGCACTAGTCTGCCGTCATCCTCCTTACTACCGAAACCTACCGTCCATGGTTCCACGACAGCTTCGGTGGCTTCACTTAGCTCAACCACGTCCACCGAAGAAGATGGAACTTCGTTCCTCCAATCCAACAAGATGAGTGGTGTAACCCCGACATGCTCACTCCTTCCTCACACCAGTCCGTCCATGGCCACCCAGATGATCGATGAACTCAACAGGTTAGTAGGTTTCAACCAGAATCACATGAACAACCCCACCCAGATCCTCCATCCGCCTTCCCAAACCCAACTCCAGCTTCCCCTCGATGCTTTGCCGATGTCACTGGCAACTGCCTCGGACAAGCTATGGGAGTGGAATGCCCTTCAAGAGACTGGTAGGGAATACACCGGCTTCGAGTGACCATTCGTGACAGGCCAAAATTATTCGCATTATAGATCGATTTATATACCAATATATGTGAAAACTGCAGCATGTACTATTGTGGGTGAGCCCTTACTGTAGGAGGTTAGACATGTAACTCAACCAGGCCTTTGTAAGCTCATAAAGCTATGTGGTGTGCTGAAGTTTCTTCTTCTTTTGGATCTACTATGATGTCTGTCTGTCACAGCTTCCGGAGGAAGAAGAGTGAGATTGGAGTCGATGAATGAGATCAAATCTAGATCACCATTGTTTTGAGTTTTGCCCATGAAATAATGATGCCATGGTTGGTACAAGACTTGCAGAGACTTGTTCCTCAATAGCAGACATGCAACTGCAGGCATGTGATTGCAGAATTGTCTTCTTGGTTTCAGAAAATGGATGCGATCTACTGACATGCTAAGTGGTGGTAGCCAACGTTGTGGGGATGAGACAATGCATGCAGCTTAACTCTGGAAGTTGCAGGTGCCTCAACCCTGATGTAATGCTAGTTCATATAGGCTACTTTCTATAAGGATTCTGTGATGGTTTGATTTGTTCATACCGATCATTTGTTCTTAAAACTTTCCTTAAGCCGTCTTAGAAATGCATCTGCGTCTTTAGAGCTTATCATTATCTTCTGCTGGAAAGCATTTCACATTGAAGTATCATTCAATCATGAGACATTTTGGAGCCCTTCCATTCTTTTATATAGAGCAACACATATATTAATAATGAAACAAAACTAGAGGGGATGAAGGAGAAAATTATTTTGTTGAGACTTTGGTTGCCTGACATTAGAAGCAGGAGAAACAAATGCCCAAGGATAGAACTCATTGTGCTTTGATGTTTTTATAGATTTTGGCAACATGAATTATATATCAGATGCTGTGAGAGGAATTTATCTGTATATGAAGAACAGAAGACATATCTGAAGAACTTGTTTCTAGGAACTTGAAGTCTGAGACTCTTATCATTCCTGATCACAAAACAAGATAGGAATTAATGATGCTAGGGGACAAAAGATGAGGAATGCCAGGGCTGAGGGTCATGGATTCTTGAAACATCCAACTCCAAAGTATATATGTACACTGATCTCTGACAGGTCTTTCCACTGGCTGCAGTTTGGAACTTCTCCAATGTCAAGGGGAGGGGGTTGCAGCTGCATGGGGTTGTGTCAGGACAAGGCAACAAGGCCAGGTGGTGGGAACAACTCAGGCTCCCACCTGGCACTTCCTGCCAGGTCAGACTCAATCTGAGAGTGTCAGTCAGATCCCCCTGTCTGAAACTTCAATTCCCTGGATCAGATCTTCCTGCATGGTCCAAATGTCCTTTAGCAAACTCAGATCTCCATATACTTCCTGGCTTCTTCATGCTCATCAAAATGTGTGAGGAAGACAGTGAAGTAGTTGCAAGCTTTGGGTCACAGATGTATTGTCCCAACTACTTCGCATCAATTAGACTAATCTTACGTAAAGAGCTAATCTTTTGAGGTCTTTCTCTATCTCTTTCGGTTCACATCTTCTAATTGCAATCGTATGTCTCCTTAACTCACCTTCATATCATCCATCATAAACGATTTTTTTTCTCGTCTCAGTTTCTATCGACATGATACATAATGCCTATGGAGACATTGAATTGGAACATACCAAATCTCCAAAGATTGGCGGCCCGAGATAGGACATGAATGGGCCTAAGCCCAAGAGGACATGTTGATTGATGCATTGATGATGCGGGCTTGGCCCGTCTGCCCTACTTGAGGTTCAACCTTAGGTTCGATGCAATTTGCAACATTATGATGCCAATTGTGGTGATGAAACCTAAAAACTTGTTTCATCTCTATTGATAGGGTACATAATAGGTTTACCCAACAACCTTCGAACACCATCGGTCTCAAAGTCACATCACCTCGGCCACCTGAGCCCTTCCCAGCCACCTCGACACCACCAGACCACGTCGACACTTGTCATAGTATCAGTCGACCGAGGCCCCAGGAACCAGCAAGGATAGTGACCAGCAGGTGCCGTACGATCGAGTCAATCGAGGATGCTACAAACATTAAAGAACCTAATACGATTGTCCCCATGTTCGTAGGTATAAAATACACCCTTGAGAACATCTCACGAGGCTCTCTCTAGAACTCTCTCTACATACTGAATGCTCGAGACCATCTCGATCGGAACACTATCTTGATCGTCAGAGGAGCCACATCGGGTGCACGCCACCCCTACTGCATTCGTACAGGATCACACGGGAGCCTCCAAACAAAAACATCATAAACTTATGCACACAGGTGGAACCAAGTCGTATTGACTCCTTAGCCTATCGCATAAAGTGTAACACCTGTGATCGACTTTGATGATCTGGATTACCCTATCTCATTAAATTTGGTCTGGCATCCGATAATTCCACGGGACACGCATCAATTATGTTGGTGCTGCTGGGCACATCAGCCATCATGGAGGTCGCCAATGCTTTGAGATCCACGAATGATGTTGATGATCACTAAAATCATATATGACCACTAAAATTTCGCCCTTTTGAGCTATTAACAGTCTCGAGATGAGGGTGACGTCACTGTGTGTGGTGTAGCGTGTACTCGTTGTAACGATCGAGGACGACATATACGATACGTTACGTTGCGTCGCGTGGCGTAGCGTGTACGCGTTGTAACGGGTCGGCGTACAGGTGTCACCTTCGCCGTGTGCTCACCGAACGAACCCGCGTCGCGTGTCGTCTCGTCTTGGACGCTTATTTAAATCAAACAGCGACGGCCACGGGATCCACTCCTTCCATCAGAAAAAAGTACTTTGTCGTGTTCTTTACCCACCGGTTTACACGTCCGATGATTACGGTCCCGGTGAGGACCCACATCACGCGGCTTGCGCCAGGATCGGCGGGGTACGCGTTTAGGTTCATGTTCCCAGACGAGGGACATATTGCACAATAATTCGATTTTTATACGATTAAATTACTGAATATGTAAATATATTTTAATGCCGATAAAATATAGATACAGAACGATTCATCAAAATAAATAAATAAATAAATAAAAACCTATTTTAGATAATTTTCAATCACCTTCCATTTTATTTTTCTTGACTTAGTACTTTTAATTTGAAAAGTATCTAAATTATTCCTTTTTTTTCCTTGTTACCGTGCTTTACTTTGTTACAGTGTTTTTGACCAGTTATTATATTTTGATCATCAACAAAATTACTATAAATAATCTAAATAAACTTTTAACCTTAACTAAAATCATTATATGTATAAAAATATAATATTATAATGATATATGAGTAATGACAATAAAAGAAGTAGACATATCAACAAAATGTTATGTATATTATTAAAAATATCATAAATGAGTTAAATAAAAATACTATAACAATTAAAAATGATAAAAGAAAGGGTAAATATGCAGAATATAAATATTTTTAGAATTAGGGATATTATTTGAAAAAAAAATAAAAAAAAAGTATCTTTTGAAATATATGCAGAATTAAAAAAATATTTTATAAAATTAATCTGCGATAATTTTCGCTCCTTTTCGGTGACAAAATAAAAGGCGAATTCTTTTCCGAACGAACGAAATAAGAAACTCCAACGTCTCTCCTCGCTCCGTCGCTGATTGGGTAGCGTTTGGCTTCCTAAATTTTGGTCTCTTGTCAAGATCATCTCGAGAAACAGCATTGGATCCTCTCCTCCCCCTTACTACGATCGAGTGAGGAGTCTCAGGAAGCGTGGGAATGGCGGAGGAAGGTGCAGCAGCAGCAGCTGTGGGGGGCGAGATGAAGCTGGAGTTCACTCCCACGTGGATTGTGGCTGCCGTTTGCTCCCTCATGGTCGTCATCTCCCTCGTCGTCGAGCGCCTCCTCCATCGCCTCGGAAAGGTCCTTCCTTTCTCTCCACTCTGACCCCTTCGTGAACATCCTGCATCGCTTAATTTGTCGATCTCTCAGGTTCTCAAGAGGAAAAACCAGAAGCCGCTCTTCGACGCTCTCCAGAAGGTGAAAGAAGGTGCCTCTCGCTTCCATCTTCCTTCGTTTCTCCCTCTTTGGTCGTGTTATGGGTTGTCGCTTATGAAAGCTGGAATCTTGGGGGTTACATGAGCAGAATTAATGCTTTTGGGGTTCATTTCGCTGCTGCTTACGGTGTTCCAAGGAGTCATTCAAGGGATCTGCATCCCCGAAGGATGGACCCTTCACATGCTCCCCTGTAAGAAAGAAGAAAGGATCACCAAGGCCCACTTCCAGACCGCCTTTTCTGCTGGCCATTTTGGAGGCGGCGGTCGGCGGCTGCTCTCAGGGGGTGGTTCTGGCGCCGACGCTCATTGCTTGAGCAAGGTTTGTTTGAAGTAATAATCCACGTTTCTTCCTGTACATACTGTTTCGCTGTTCTGCATATTATATTTCGGATATGGGATAAAGAAAATTTAATGAGTTCTTAAACAAATTCACAAAAGCCCTGGAATTGGGGGGCTTTGTTATTCCTCGAAACATTGATCAAGGTTCTTGGTTTCAAACTTAAGCCAGTTTCAGTGCCTCCTAATGTTGTTTTCGTGCAAAATTATAGTTTGTCGAGTTAACTGTGCAAGTCGATACTTTTTGCATCAGTAATGGTAATTTCATAATACGATGTGCTTATAGTGACATGAAAAGAAGACATGAACGTAGGGTTTAAAGAGATGGTTAATAAATTTCGTTGTGAGATAATTACGTTATGGTATCTTAAGATCTGTGATCAGGACGAAGGAATGTTGGAGACGGCTCATAATATGATGTTTGGCAGCAACTTTTTTGTACTGCAAGATGCTTGGTTATGCTTGTGTTGAATTTGGGGAAAACATATCTAATAAGTTGGAGAAACCATATTGGACGGGAGCCTAATGTTGATATAAAGTATAGGTAATCTGTGCATGCATTTGTGAAAATTTAAGATAGCAAATGTTCAGAGTAAAATGAGTAACTCAGTTTGTGGTGCTTTGGTCTTATTCATATAAGAGGTGTTTGTACACCAAATGATTTCAGACTAGAAGTCTCATGACATGTAAAAGAAAATTAAAACAAAATGTTTTGGTTAGGAAAAGCAAGAAAGGCTATAGAACTTATAATGTCGTAGTATTTGCCTCAATGGACCAGCCCCATATCGTTGGGATTTACAGCTTAAATGCTGCCACAGTCGAAGCTTAAGACTCTATGAAACACATGATCCTATCGTTTGATGTGCTTTCTCTATAAAAAAACAAATGCTAGAAGCAACCTGAGGCAAGTTACATACAGGTATATGATGTACATTAAAGCTTTTTGTGTTTTTTTCATGAAACCTATACTAAGAAATTTTGAGCATGTGACTGGCAAAAGAAATTGCAATTCTTAGCCCTTGGGTCATGAGTAGAGGGTCTAGAGAAAAGAAACTAAGAATGAACACTCACCTTCATATTCAAGAGAAGATTATATGTACCCATTTTATCTGTAACAGTCATGAGACATTCTTATTGATGAATAAGAACTCTATTAGTGTTGTTTGGTGGTAAATTTGATGCATGTATAATTCAATTGAAGTATATGCACCACACTTTCTTTTTAAAGATAGTAATTGTATTATGCCATAAGGAATAAACAAAAACCTTTTAGGTTCTCCATTGGTAGTTAACAGATACTGAACATACTTTGGCGGTGACTGACATCGCCTACTGTTCAGATTATTCTATAATCACAAATTGCATGACATATCTTACTTCATATTATCCTTCTCCACCTTCAAAATGACTCTTCAATTATGAACTATTTTGCAGTAGCACGTTTTTCCTGATCTCTTCTTTCTTTTTCAGGGAAAAGTTCCACTCTTGTCTCTTGAGGCAATTCATCAATTGCATATCTTTATTTTCGTTCTTGCGGTCACTCATGTTGCTTTTAGTGCCCTAACTATGCTTTTAGGAGGAGCAAAGGTATGTGCTTCCATCAGTTTATTTGTCAGTTATTTTATGGATATGCTTTGAAGATTTAAATTGAAGTATGCTCAGTATTAAGCCTTCTGTTTGTTTATTAGATACGTCAGTGGAAACAATGGGAGGATTCAATCCAGAAAGAAATCACGGGAGATGGTATGGTTGGACTTTTTAGCTCAGTGTTGGCTTATTGAAGTATTTTACCTAGTGATCTTGGATAGGTATCTGAGACCAAACTTTAGTTGCTGACATTAGTAAGCTACTAGGTGCAGCTCCCAGACAGGTCACCCATGTAAGTCAGTTTCAATTTATCAGAGACCGCTTCAATGGCATTGGTGCAGATTCAGTGTTCACAAGCTGGTTGGTAAGTAATACATGATATATACAAGTGTTGACTCATCATAACTGTCTTGATACTGGTTCATCATGCTTAAAAGATTTTCCTAAATTTGGACTAACTTTGTTATTTTTCCTTGGTCAAATAAGAAAAACTTAACGAATTTGGAACAGGAATGTTGCATATTGACAAATGTGAAACAGTCTGTTTGAAGTATCAAATTATGTATGTCATAAATAAAATGTATCATTGACCCAACTAACTTCACCTAACCTCCGGCTTTGTACATTCTACTGTATTCCCTGTTCGAAGTTTGCTAGAAATTTATGAGACTGACAAAAGTTTATCCATCTTTGAGTTACACACATACACTCACCAAAAACAAGAACAGGCAAACCATCAAATTGTCTTTAAGACATAATTACTGCATCTTTTCTTGTTTTCAAGTCACTGACACTTTTGTCAGAGTTCCACATGTATACTAGCGGTTCAAGTTTCATATCTTCTTTGAACAGTACATTCATGTTAACCTTCCTCACTCCATCATCCTTATAAATAAGGTTCTGAATACCATACCATACCGGTGTACCGATTAGCTATCAGTATGATACGTACCGAGCTATACTGAGTGTACCGACACATGGTACACTAAAGTACCGAGCATACCGGCCGTCTATCGGACCAGAATATACCGAGTGGTAGGATACGGTATTGCAAACCCTGTTTATAAATCGCCTCATACATTGAAGTTGTCTTTCATTCCTTTTTAAGGCTTTGAAATTTTAGAAGTATCTTCTACAACAAGTGAAAGTCATAATCTCAGAATAAACTACAAGAACCTGAAGCTGGTGTTCACCAAAGTTTTCAATTTTTTTTTCATGAATCATCACTAAATTTAGAAATACCAAGATCTCTTTCTGTATATAGATTTTTTTTTTTGTACACTTTTACATGTAGTTATTATCAATTTTCAGGAAAATTTACAAAAGTTACAATTCAGAATGATGCTATTTAGTTAGGTCCAATGCCCCAAATTTCAGCAGCAATTTTTTGTTTTCTGATATTAAGTTCTATTTATGCATATAAGCTAATTTATTCTTGTCAAAGATCCAGCTTACAAGGACAATATTGCTTGGATGAAGTTGTTCTTGATGTAATCGTTATAAGATTTGTTCCAATTAACTTGACAAGAGACTTAAGAAAATAACCTTATTAATATATCTTGTTTTGCTTTGTTCAGCATTCTTTTGTCAAACAGTTCTACGGATCTGTGAATAAATCAGATTACACCACAATGAGACTTGGCTTCATCACAGTAAGAAATTGTCTTGAACGCTAAAATATTTCATCTATCCTTTCTTTTTTTTCTTATGGTCCTTAATTTCACATGAAGATGAATTGCTATCTGAAACTTTTCATGTACATGCAAAGCTAATTTTTAAGTCTTGGATATCTTTTACTTAAACTTGAAATCCTTCTGCTCTTAGACTCATTGCCAAGGAAATCCAAAATTTAACTTCCACAAGTACATGATCCGAACGCTCGAAGCTGATTTCAAGAAAGTTGTTGGTATAAGGTAATTATCATTATAGAATACTTGTTCTTGCTTAAACCTGTAATGCTGGTTAGATTTAATTAAATCATTAGCATTTTAAATGACAATCTGATGCTGTTGGGGAATTTTTACAATCCTGGTTCTTACGTTTTTCCTTTCATTTCAGTTGGTATTTGTGGGCGTTTGTCATCATTTTCTTGTTGCTGAATATCAATGGTAAGTTACCATCTCATACCTTTCTTTCTGTTGGCCATTGCAGTACATAGTTCCTTCTTGTTTCCTGCTTTATTAAACTTGTAAATTGAATTCAAGATCATACAGATTCATATAATTTTTGTTTCTTACAACTACAAACTTCAGGTCCTCTCTAATTAATCAATGATATTTGGTATAGATAAAAGAAAGAGGTTGGCTATCTTTGTGCCAAAATCATATAGTCTTGTTTACATATTCTGCTGCTTTTCCAACATGAACATTTTTGTACTGTTAAATAAGCATGTGATGATATATAGGACTAACGGAGTTGTTGTTGAATCAGCTTAACCATAAGAAATAGATAACATGTTTTTTCAGTTTCCAGATATAAGAAATGGGTTTTCTTAGTGCATTTTTATCTGTTTAATTCCGTATGTAATTGTTTGACTTCCTATCTTTTCAGAAGTCTTGTGCAAGAGATATCAAGCATTTGTTGCATCTTTTTAGCATAAATTTGTCTTTTGTCTTTTTGTGGCTAAAGAGATAAATGATTTGATGTTCATTTTGATTGAATGGATCAACTTCATTGGAAGCACAATTTCATCTACTCTTTGACCTTCCAAAAAATATCAAATGATGAGTGTCTGCGTTTGCTGATCAAGTCAAGTCTATTCTAAGATAGATTCCATGTAGGAAGCCTGATAGAAGGTATTTTATTGTTTTACAAACCAAGGACACCCTTCTCTAGGCTAGGAAGTCAAAGATATTTATGTAGTGCTGCCCAAAGGGGATTTCAATTCAACTGGCGATTTGTCTTTTGCCTATTATGTTCATGAAAACCATTTGCCTTCTGATTAATGCACATAAATGCATTCTAATGCATCTGTTTTTGCCGGTGCAGGTTGGCACACATATTTTTGGATAACATTTATTCCTTTGATTGTAAGTATTCTTTTACAATAGCTTATAGATGTTGTATGTTACAATATTCAGTTTTACTCTGAATATGTGGAGTTTGGATAGTTTGGTTATTCTTCATAACAAGGTTGTAGATGCCACTAGGAGAACCATGTCGGTTGGTGCTGTATGGTATGATATTTGAAAGCATGTTTTAATAGTATGGGTTGCATTGATGGAACTTTGAGACATTGAAATTATTAAGGAACCTTGGGGATCATGTGCATGTCGAGCAGCGAACACAATTCCCTTTTTGACGAACTTCTCATGCATTGATTGGTACTGGAAATAATAATAACCACTGGAAAGGCTAACAAAAATTCAATAACTAGGCAGCATGTTTAGAGGTTGCTCGTTGGTGTTCTCACCAAGTATTGCTAAGCAACTTATTAATCTTGCCTTGTTTGTTTGACTTTTGCAGCTTCTGCTTGCTGTTGGGACTAAATTGGAGCACGTCATCACTCAGTTGGCTCGTGAGGTTGCTGAAAAAAATTCTGCAATTCAAGGCGACTTGGTGGTTAAGCCCTCAGATGATCACTTCTGGTTCCACCGGCCCCGAATTGTCCTTAACTTGATTCACTTTATCCTGTTTCAGAATGCCTTTGAGTTGGCATTTTTCTTCTGGATAGTAGTAAGCAGCTTAGAAACGATTCACTTTCCTTTAAGCAAATCAGTATCATACTTCTCATCATAGATGATCAATCCCACTATGAATTTGCACTGTGGTTTAGCATTTGGTTTCTGTACTTCTCTCTACAATAATTAGAAAGAAAGAAAACTAATGGATTCCTCTTTCTGTGCAGACCACATATGGCTTTGATTCCTGCATTATGGATCATTTCGGTTTTATCATCCCCAGACTTGTGATCGGGTAGCTAGCAGCTTCTCACCTTCTTGCTTTGAATGTACCGGCTCTGTTATTGTTCTAAACCACATCTTTTTCCATCCCATGTAGGGCCATGATTCAGATCCTCTGCAGCTACAGCACTCTGCCGCTCTATGCTATCGTTACCCAGGTAACAACACCACCAGTTAGCTGTTGTTCTAATCGACTCGACTGATGCCGGCGCTGATCTATCTTTTTCTTTGTCACAAAGATGGGGAGTTACTTCAAGAAAGGTATATTCGATGAGCATGTGCAAGAGGGGATTCTGGACTGGGCTCAAAAGGTAAAGAGGCGAAAGGACAACGGGCTCGTCAGATCGAGACAAGGACAGGATGAACCTTCGAGGAAGATCGAGCTGCAGAAGCTGGTTCAGCAGAAAGAATCTGACTTGGAAGAGGGAAGATCTGCGACCACCAGTGCAAATGTGTCCTGAACCGTTATCTCTCTCTAGATAGCAACTGTCTGCAGTTACATGCCCAGATATTATACTTGTATATTTGCCCTGACACCTCATATGAGAGAAGTCATAGATATCATTGACTTAAGGTTTCCAAGTTTGAGAAAGTCAATACATGGGCATCACTTTTGTGATGGAGGTGATGGGAGGCTGCCTCAAGATGTTGCCCAACTCTTTTTGTCAAGAAATCAAAGAAGATGCTTATAAATGCAAGTCAATGAGATATACCTATGTGAATACTCCAGTTGGAGCTGTTCTATTTGTATTCAGTACCAATATCCCTTTTTCTTCCAATTGCATCTTATGCCCATGCTTGTAAAGTGCAGCAAAGACTGCATTGACTTTTTCTTCTCTCTTTTTCTTCAAGTTTGACAATGTTTTTGTGGGTCTGTTTTCTGAACAGGCGCCAGAGAGTTTAGCCCATTTGAGTACATGCATATATACATAAAATACATACATACATACATCCATGCATTTGTACGTATACATACATTTCTACAAACATATATATACATACGTACATACACATTTCTAAGATAAGCCAGCCACAAAGCCAGAGGTAATAGAAGCTTTTAAGCTTTTCTGTACTGGAAGAGAGAAGAAGATAATTTTTTTTCAAGTTACTTGGAAGACTTATTTTGAAATGCGGTTCTTATGATCCATCATCATCGAAGCAGTTCCTCGAATACATGCAGCACTTGTGATGGTTTAAAGTGAATTGGGAAAACAAAAGAAGACACTTGGTATCGAAGTTTCAACATCTATTTATACAATGATAAGAGATGAATTTTCCTCAATTGATGAACGAGATAATCTCGTTCGGTTAGAAAAATTTATTACAGTTAACAGGATTTTCCTCAACTGATGAACGAGAGAATCTTATTCGGTTAAGAAAATTTGTTATCGCTAACATGCCCCCGCAAGATTGAGCTCCTGTCAAGGACGTCGATCTTGGATCGATGGAAGAAAAACAGTTTACGTGCTAGAGACTTTGTGAGGGAGTCGACCAATTGGTCAGCTGTGTGGACTTGAGAGACACGGAGCTGCTTGCGAGCTACTTGATCCCGAACAAAGTGAAAGTCGACAGCAACGTGCTTCATGCGGGAGTGAAAGACTGGATTTGCACAAATATAAGGGGCCCCGATGTTATCACAGTAAATAACAGGCATAGAAGCAGAATGGATTTGAAGTTCCTGAAGCAAGTGGCTAATCCAATTGAGTTCAGCAACAGCGGCGGCAACAACCCGATATTCAGCCTCGGTAGTAGTTCTGGCAACCGTCTTTTGCTTTTTAGAGCTCCAGCTTATCGGATTAGCACCAAGGAATACAATATACTCAGATGTAGAGGTTCTATCATCAACGTTAGCGGCCCAATCCGCATCAGCAAAGGCATGAAGTTGAGAGGGAGAATTCTTGCGAAGAAAAATACCATGATCAATAGTCCCTTTGAGATAACGCAGAATGCGTTTGACAGCAGTCCAGTGCAAAGTAGATGGTTGATGCATAAATTGAGACAATTTATTAACCGAAAAGGAGACATCGGGATGAGTGAGTGCTAGATATTGCAAGGAGCCAACTACCTGTCGATATAGAGTAGGATCTGTGACAGGACTACTATCATAGAGATGCAACGATGTACTTGGAGATAGAGGAGTGGAGACTGCTTTAGCGTCTTGCATGTTTGTCTTCAACAGTAAATCATGAATATACTTCCGTTGTGAAAGAAAGAGACCAGAAGATGTAAATGTAGCCTCAACACCGAGAAATTAATGCAAGGTACCAAGATCTTTGAGGGAGAAGCGGTCTGCCAATTGCGTAATAAATGTCTGAACCTCCGTTGAGTTATCACCTGTGATAATAATATCATCCACATAGACGAGGAGATAGATGGTGCTCCCACGATGTTGGCGTAGAAATAAGGAAACATTAGACTTAGAGTTGATGAAGCCAATGAAAGATAAGTAGAGACCAAGTTCAGTATACCACGCTCGTGGAGCCTGACGAAGTCCATAGATGGTCTTTTTAAGTTTACAAACATGTCACGGATATTGAGGATGTATAAAGCCTGGAGGTTGTTCCATAAAAATATCTTCAGTGAGGGTTCCTTGTAAAAAAACATTGTTAACATCTAACTGACGTAAGCACCAGCCTTTCGATATTGCCAAACTTAGAAGAAGTCGAATGGTAGTAGGTTTGACAACAGGACTAAATGTCTTAGTGAAGTCAATGCTAGGTCGTTGATGAAATCCTTTGGCCACATGACGTGCCTTATAGCGAGCAATAGAACCATCAGGATTTCGCTTAATTCGGAAAACTCATTTGCACTCGATAATATTTTGTGTGGAGAGAGAAGGAGTGAGAGTCCAAGTAGCATTGTGAAGAAGGGCATCATACTCCTCACACATGGCTTTACGCCAATGAGGATATTTCTGAGCCTGAGAGAAGGAATTAGGTTCAACATAGTCGAAAGAGGGTTCGGTGCTATGCAAATCTAGAACTCGACGTGGTTTAAAGATACCACACCTGGAATGAGTTTGCAGAGGATGCCGAGAGGTGACAGTAGGGCTAGGAGGTAAGGGTTGTGGGTCAGTACTGGTGGAGGCAGACGAAGGGACAATAGAAGTACCTTGGCGTGGTGAAGACAAAGACACTGGGGGGAGGAGCCGGAGGAGAGGGAAACTGCGGAACAGAAGTAACTAGAGAGTTTGGATCTAAGGAAGACAAAATGGAGGAGGAAGATTGTTCGTAGCGATCCAATGGAACTACAGATTGTCGATGATCTCGAAAGGGAAAGACAGTCTCCACAAAAGTAACATGTCTAGAGACAAAGACTTTAGCAGAGTGAGGGTCATAACATCGATAGGTATTATGTTCAAGAGAGTACCCTATGAAAACACAAGGTTGAGATCGAGGTTGCATTTTATTAGAATTGTAGGGACGTAACCATGGATAGCATAGACAACCAAAAACCTTTAAGGTTTGGATGTTAGGGTGTTTTGGAAATAGCTTTTCAAATGGTGAATGATATTGTAGGAGAGGAGTAGGCAAGTGATTAATAAGATAAACAACAGTTTGAAAAGCGACGGACCAAAAGATAGAAGGCATGGAAGCCTGATGGAGCAATGTAAGACCAGTCTCAACAATATGACGATGCTTACGCTCAGCAGAGCCAACCAGTTGAGGGGTATATGGTGGGGACTTGAGATGTTGAATACCAGAGGTAGCTAGATAAGTCGCAAGAGCTTGATATTCACCGCCACTATCAGAATAGACAGTTTTAATAGTCGTTTGAAAATAATTCTCGACCAAGTTATTAAATTTAGAGAAGACAACAGCAACCTCAGATTTTTTTACAAAGAGGATATAACCATGTGTATTTTATAAAATAGTCTACAAAGAAGACATAGAATCTGAACTTGTCAAAAGAGACAACTGACGCAGGGCCCCAAACATCAGTATAAATAACCTCAAACGGTTTAGAGCAGGAAATAGAAGATGTACCAAATGGTAACTGATGACTCTTATTACTAAGACAAGCATCACAGTAAGTAATAGTAGAACCAGATTTAGAAACAGGAATAGAGTAGCGAGAAAGTAACTTTTGTTGAACAAAGATTGAGGGATGACCAAGACGTTGATGTCACATGTCGATTGGAGCAGCAGTGGAGGCATTAGCAGTAGGCTGAGTGAGATATAAGGTAGATGGCCATTCATAGATGTTGTCTTTATTCGGACCGTGAACCAACGATGCCCCCATGCTAAAGTCCTTGACAAGAAAATAATCAAGAAAGAATTCAATAGAAGCATTGTTTTGTTGGCAGAACTAAGAGACAGAGATGAGATTTCTTTTAATGTGGGGTGCACACAAAACATTATCGAGTGTAAAAGAAGTGGCATTGGAAGTAAGCTTTGTTGTACCGAAATGAGTAATAGGAATTATGTTACCATCACCGATGATAATATCTTCAGTTCCGCCATAGTTGTTGTGGAGCGACAGATTCTGGAAATCAGAAGTAATATGGTGGGAAGCACCAGAGTCCCCAATCCAATTAGATTGATTGTCAGAGGGAGTCGTCATGACATTTGCCCGAGGCCAGTTCGACTGAGGTGGAAGACGAGGTTGAGACCGACAAACCTTTGTCGAGTGACCGACTTTATCACATAATTGGCAGACAACTGGTTGCTGAAGCATGGAAGGAGGACAACACGGTTGAATGACAGTGTTGAAGTGCGGAGAATGGAGAGGCGACAGTGATGGAGGGGGACCCGTAGAAGTGGGAGAAAAGTTGGTCACACCTTTTGAAGCATTCTTACGGTATTTACGATTTTGTCGGTTGGACTTCTGATTGAACTGAGCTGTGATATGAGGTCCTGGCAAGGAACCTGTCAGTCTATCAGCACACTTTAGGTAAGCTTCATAGTCGGTGAGCTTGTCATAGAGTTCTTCAAAGCAAATCGGAGAGTCACATGCTCGAAGTGCGGCTGCCAGTTCTTTGAACTCGGGACTCAATCCATTAAGTGTGTGGACAAGAACTTCTTCATCAGTCAGGGAATGACCTATCAAAGCTAGGTCACCAATAAGCATTTTGATATGTTGTAAGTAATCAGCAATAGTACTTCCCTCCTGCTTAAGGCTCATAAGGCTGGATAGGAGTCCAAGCATGAGAGTCCGGGAGCGATTCGCGAAGGTAGTTTGTAACTTGGTCCAAGCTTCCGCAGCAGTGACACAAGAGGAGCAATGGATCCCACAACAGAAGCTTGAATTGCTTGGAGTATTAGCCGATCTTGGCGCAACCAAAGTTTGTGTACAGAATTCGATACTAGGTTGGGTTCTCCTAGAACATGTATCATCGCTGGTGGACAACTAAGAGAGCCATCAATGTAACCCAATAAATCATAACCAAATAAAAGGTTTGAGAATTGGGCCCGTCAGGACGCATAATTACCACCCTTGGATAATTTAAATGGAATCAAGGAGGCGACATTGATGGAGGTGAGTCCTGAATGCGGAAAAAGATCGCCAACAGGAAAAAGTGTTGGAGTATCGGAGGTAGAGAAGGAAGACATCGAGGAACCAATACCAGGTCAAAGGGAAACCAAGAGAGAAAGGTAAGTAATCTCGTCGAGAAAACAATTGCAAAAATCGTTAAAAGATAGAGTAAGAGCGAGAGTAGGAAGCCGATTTTTGAATAATATGACAAAAGCGCCCAAGAGATTGATGGTAAAATAAATGAGGAATGAAAGGTAAGGAGACTCTACCGTTGTCCTGATACGATGAATAGCAATGTTCGGGTGCAGCAATCCTACTGGAACCAGCCCTTCTGAATATGACACAATGAGTGCAGCCACTGTTAAAATAGATCACCTGGCACTCCCCTCAAATCCAATAGGATACACCGGGAGGGAGAAGGCTTCTTGAGTGACTTCTTAGGGACTCTGAGGCTCCTCTTCAATCATCAGATTGGTCTGGCGTTCATAGCTGACCAACTCGCCATAAGCAGAGTGAGGGAGGGGGAGCGGGCAGGAGAGGCAGCGGTTAGTCCTGGGAGACGCGACTGTGGTGTCCACGTTTGGATCGCTCTTTAGAGCTGCTAAGAGGGTAGCCGCTGCTTGGTGTTGGAGGCACAACGTCCAAAACGGAGCGAGCGGCTGCTCATTCGTATCGAGAAACAGAGAAAAGGGTGCTCTGTTTTATCGATAAAACAGAGATCCGGTTGTTGGGGCTGGAGAAGAAGAGGAAGCAGCCGACGATGAAGAGTGACGCTAGCTGCGAATAGGTGTGGGACGCCGCAGGACTCAGGGATACTGAAGTAGCGGGCAGCAATTGCGACGGGAAGCAGAGTAAGACCGACGGAACGGAGCAGCGGCGGCAGAGAGGAGATGGGCTGCAGAAGTGCATCGTTGGTTGTGCGCTGCGATATTGCTGGGCCAATCGCAGCAAAACAAAGGAAGGAGAGGAAACACCGTAATGGTTACTCTGTTTCGATCTACTGTGTGTCGACAAGAAGCAGCAGCACCCTGGAGCATTCGCGAGCGCTGCGTTTGCGGGGCCGGAGACTGCTGGTGCTAATGTGCCGGAGCGTTGGCGAGGCTGGAGACTGGGGAGGCGGTTGGGATTTCGCTGGAGATCTATTCCGGCGAAAGAAAGGATGTCAAGGTTGCGTCAACAGTATCAGCGCTTGTTGGGAGATCGGTGCTGATCTCGTTGGTTCCGTCGGTAGCGAAGGCAGATGTCGCGACAGTAGATGGATTGGAGTCGACGATAAAATCTGCACGCGACCGGAAGCGGTGAAAATTTGCTACCGTTTGACAGCAATAAGAGAGTTTACTCTAAGCAAATCGCTCTAATACCATATTGAAAGTGAATTGGGAAAACAAAAGAACACACTTATTATTAAGGTTTCAACATCTATTTATACAGTGATAAGAGATAGATTTTCCTCAACTGATGAACGAAATAATCTTGTTTGATTAAAAAAATTTGTTACAGTTAATAAAATTTTCCTGATGAACGAAAAAATCTCATTGAAAATTTGTTACAGCTAACAGTGATCATTTTATCGGCTTGTTCCTCATCAAATTTCAGCTAGGAAAAGAGAATGTTTGGCATAGCACAGTAACTAGAGACGAACATGTTCTCAAAGGGGCATGGAATCAGAGCACCACAGGAGCATGAATCAACATGAGATGACAGCAAATGTCCAATGTTAAGTAATTCAAATGATTCAACATATCACTATTTAAAAAACTACCAGCTGAGTTTGTTTTCTTTTTTTATCTAATGCCACAGGTTGTCAAATTGTCTTGTGAAACAACAGTGAGCTCCATTGAGAAAAATTATGGTGCACAAGTTGGGGCCCTCATTCCTCAGCAGCACTAGCAGCACTCAGATCCACGCTGAGATCAACAGTCTGTCGTGAAATGAAGGGCGTAAGAACTTGTTCAAATTCAATAGAAATTGAAATCAATAGACCCTTGCAAAAGTGGTACCTTTCCAGTGATCATCTTATACATCGAAAGGACATCGGTGACAGTTGATTCAAAGTGGGTTGTCGCATCATAACTCTGCATTATTGGACTTGTTAAACAGTCACCAATTTAAATTAAAAAATGTAACAAGGAAATATCATTGACACTTACGGCTGAGACGAAGCAATGATCCAGTGAAGGTTCATTGACAGGTTCATATCGATCATATGTCTCAAAAAATAACTCATCTACTGGTCCAAGTAGATCAATCCCGGGCTTCAGCTCCACCTCTGGCCTATCAGTCTCAGCTTCTGTGGAGACAAAGGCAATAAACTTCCCTTTGGGGGCAACATTATGGGAGTAAGAACAACAGAACAGATACCTGTCAAATCACAAGAAATGGAATCATGAAATATAATGAACTGAAAAAATAAATAATAAAAAGAAAGATGTATCGCAGAAAAGAATTTGATTGCATAAAAAAGAAATGATTTGCTCTGGGAAGTCTCACATGTCAGACTTGCGTCCAAGTTGCTTCTGTGGCAATATAACCTGCGCTGAATGAGACTCATCCGTATTTGGGATCGGATGACTCATAATGGCGATTGCCCTTGCAACCTTTCCCACCTTCCTAACCTATCAATTGAAAGCCGCTTAGCAGGTATGTTTAACAACTTTGAATCTTATATTAGCAAATTTGACATCACACTAGTCCGTTACAGCAGTCTCAGTAGCAATTATTCATCAAAGCAGGTACTTCATAATTATCCTGGTGGATCTACCATCAACTATTAAACTACATTTCAATATAAACTGAAGATGTTTTACCTTGTTTGTACCTTGCAACTATACCACGGTTATCCCGGTGGATGTACCACCAACTATTAGACTAACTTCATTTCAATGTAAACTGAAGATGCTTTACCTTGTTTGGTAAGTAGGAAGGATCACATACAACTTTCTTGCATCGAGCTGTTTCCCCTTCTGATGTCACACCACAAGCTTTTCCTTCCATATCGAATTCAACCTGCATTGGCAAAAAAATGTTAGCTATGACAATGCAAAAACTAAACTAAACAGAGCATGGGTACTGTAGCAATAAAGATGACAATCTGATGCTTTTTGCCTCCATAACATGTGAAGCAATGATAAGCATGCAGTGATGCCAACAGATACCTTGCATTCTGGCTTGTTCAACATGTATGTCCCACCATAAACAGCACTAAGGCGAGCAAAAGCCTGCAAGTCCAATGAGAACACAAGAAAATCAGAAGAATATTTTCTCATAATGCAGCACATTATGAAATTGAATGACAAACCTGTGGTAACTCTCCAAGTCCATATAAAGGATATATGTACGGTGAGCCTCCTTGAAAACGAGCTAAGGATTCTGCATAGAGCTATTACATGTAGTGATACCAACATTAGTACCAGCAACAAACCACAAGTAACAAATCAAGTCAGTCTCATGAAGAATAATCAGCAGTTCTCACTTCGAAAAACAACGGGAAGTCTGCAGATATGCATTGATTTGAATATAAAGCAGATAATTACAAAACAAACTAATAGACGATCAGACACACCAGACAATTAGGACAAATCACTGAGTGCAAATGAAATTGATGAGGGAAAAAAAAATCTAAATAAGCACATAGTAACAGCTACAGAGCAAATTTTTTATGCATCACTGTGTGGTACCATAAGAAGGATTGTTTTCAAGTAAACAAAGAATCAGAACAGGATTTACATTGTTTAGGCTACTTGGAGTCTTCAACTCTCTTCCCAAAATTATGTATACAGCTATTGTTAATTGTTGGTGATGCTTGTACGTTTTCCAACCCACTTAGCAGTCTCATCTGTGAATTAAGATACTAAGGAACACCACTTTCTGGTGACTGGTTTGTGTTTGAATCCAAATAATAAAAGGAATCAAGATTGGTAGCAGAAAGATTTTGACAAATATGGCTCATTTTGTATTTCTTTTACTAATACATTCAGTATTTTTTCTGAATGTTTGAAAAATAAATTAAGTAATGAACCCACTGTTCCACAGAACTGACATGATAGTAATTGACTACTACATAACTTTGAATCATGGTCATGGCAAAAAGTACCTTCATCCTTTTCACAGTATCAAGTGCAGGTTCATACAGATATCGATCATCTCTATGAAGGGCCAAGGCGTGCCCAATGAAATCAATTGTGTTGTCATCCAAACCGTACTTTCTGGCCAACAAAGAAAAGTCAACATTTAGTTGCTTGTGCGAGGAACTAGGTACATTGTTATGATGGAAATGGTTAACTGAACTGATGATTTCTAATGAAACAGATAACAGTATACAAGTGATAATTCTCTGTCAAAAAGCAACGAAGAAAAGAAATTTCAACAATCACTAAAAAAACCACAATCCAGATAGCAAATCTCAATTTATTGCTGCAAGATAGAGAATCTCATTTTGGATCTAAAAAAATTTAAAAAATTGCCCCAAATCAAGGAGATTTTTAAATCCTAGACCCAAATTGCAAGTATCTAGAACTACTAGATAAAAAATACTATTTATCATCCTTTCTGACAAACTGAGAAAAAAACAAAAAATTCAACATGCAAAGAAACCACTGATCAACTAAAATATAACAGCAATTTCACAATGACAAACAAAATAGTAGCTACTGAAAGGATTAAGTGAATGATAACAGATTTAACTACTATCACGTAGACACTACAAAATGTCCTCACCAAGAAATTGACAAGTACACAAAATTAACTCGTGAAGGAAGATTTCGTCATTAGTAGTAACCCTATAAATTTTTCTTGTAATTCTTTTTCATAGTCTAACATTACACAGAAAAAGATATTGCTAAGAATCTAAATAGCAGATAACCAACTTCAGAGTGTTCACCTCCTAAAGTCTCTAAAGGGACAAACCCCTTCTGATTAAACAAACTCTTAGATGTCAAATTCGAGAAAAAGTAGACATTCTATTTGCTCTATGGCGAAACCCAACATCCAATTCCTTCTTTAGTAAAAGTGATCCATCAAGGAAAAGTGATCCATCAAGTTGTAAGCAAAGCCTATGAAGCTTATGATTTTATAATGTTAATTGTTGTCTTCTTCTCCATTACTAACAAGTTTCTTTCCTCTCAAAAAAAACACTCCCACTTATGGTGTCTGATACTGTACAATCTTTCATTCATTTAGTAGAAAATTTATCCTAACTCTCCATATGAGTTTAATTTGCCATTTGGCAAATCACTTAAGAGCATAATAGGTTATATATGTTACTCTTTGCTTCTTTTATCTGTCATGGATATGCATTGTTTAAAAAAAGATCTGTGTCAATATCAAAGACTTATCTGAAACAACCAGAAAACCTTTTACATTTCTACTTGTTCGCTCAAGTGACTTATAATCACAACTCTTCTGGCAAAACAATTATATCTTATATAGGAAGGTAAAACATAAAGGATGTTGAAGAATAAAACAGCATGTGAAGCAGCAGATAAACTTTCATTTGCCAGAGATGCATCAGTTAATATATTAATGCAAAGACAAGAACTTCCAAAATTGTACTAATAAATGCAATCAATGATTAAAGGATACCCACAAGATAAGTTCTTTTGTTGTCACTCTTGTAAGGTCCAAACCTTCATGCGTCTTAGGATCATTTTCATCATAATCTTGAACATAGATGAAGAATTTTCGAGCTCGACGCTTCTCAAACAAGCCCATTAAAGGAGATCTCAGTGCCTCCATGTCAGTGGCAGGAACCTTGTGGATCTACACCAATAGGAAAAGGCGTAGCAGATATGTAAGCATTTTGAGAAGCCAGCAAGTGTGACAAGTAACAACTTAATGATGACAAAAAAGAACAAAGATGAATAATACCTTTCCTTTATTGAAGACATAGCTACCATCAACAGCTTTGAAAGATAGATATTTTGTGACATCAGTATGTATAAGTGTACGAACCAAAATACCATTGGCCATCATAAACTAGCAACAGAATGATTAATATGTTACTTTTGAAATCACAACAGAACATGCAGATATGAAAAAAATAGTATAAGACCCTAAAATGATTTCATTGCTTAAATCGATTATTTCCACTATGAGAAAAAACTGTAGAGTTAAAGACTGAACCAAACAGTGACATCAAGAGGCACTCCAGCACTTCACCTAGGTACTCAAACAAGGTGAGGGCCGTGAGAAAGGCCCAAGCACCTCATATGGCCCTGGGGGAGGCACCTTCAACTAGCCCTAGTGAAGCTACCCTCAATTGAGGCTCTAGGCATCCCAGGCACCCACTTGAAGTAGCCCAAGCAACCCAATCCAAACACAATTCCCTCACCTCGCCCCGAATCCAATCAAAAGCCAGACCAATTCCCATACCCTCAAATGAGGCTCTAGGCATCCCAGGCACCCACTTGACCAATTCCCATACCCTCCCCTGACCAAATACAAATCTAACCCCCCTCATGCTCTAACACATCATTTTGATGTAATATTTTACCAAACAGCATGTAATACAATGTTAATCTATGTGATAATCATGCTTAGAGAAACGAAAAAGGGAACAAACCTTTGGAATCATATCAACATTGTAATCTCTACTAGCTCCCAGATGTGCTGGAGGCTTATCACTACCTCTGAACCTTTTCCAGAGCTGCCAAAAAAAGGATCAGTTTAGGAAGTTCAGGAAAATGTAAGATAATTAATAATCAATTGATTCTCACTTCAATTGTAACTCTAGATGATTAGAGAATAATTATGCAATCCAATCTCCTTTTATTAATGATCTGAGTACAAACAACTAATGACTCATCGCAATCCCTTTTCTTCTTTAAAAGCACTGGAGAACCACCATTCTTTGTCATCTTAGGGTGAAATGGCTTCTCTTTTAATCAATTAAAAATTTTGATTTAGCATAGTTATGTAAGATCGGAGTGGTTGACAGTGACATCTAGGCAGGTCCAACCATTGCACTGGTTTATGACTTATAACATCCATTGAGATCTAGGATTCAGTTGCTTGCCTGGACAAGATTGAGTGAGGTTGACTCTCCACCATAGTAATCATTTCTATCCATGTGTAGAACCTGTTAACACATGCAAGTAAATATGTTTTACCCATTTTTTAGAAAAACTACTAAGAAGAAGAATATGGACATTTAAGATAATTCTCGTGATTTCTCAGCAGAACATCTACATGTTTTTCCCCATACAGAAGTGCCTTGCATGCCTTAATAGTATGATATAAAGCCAGTCAATAGAAGTTCAATAACAACATATATCCTCCATTTTAATCTGAAACACTAGGAAAGCTGCTCTTCTTACTGGAACATGAGGGCAAAAAGCATATCTTACATCAACTAGGAGCCAACAAAAGAGCAAAATATTAAGAACAAAGTTAGAACCAACAATTTCCTCATGACAAACTTCTGTAACTATATCATACTTTGACAAGGAAAAGGATGCTATACGACTGTGATCTTATAATAACAAAATATCACCAGATACGGAGTAAAAGATTCCACAGATGTGGCATTACCCCCTCTAGGATACCAAGAAAGCATTTACACCTATTGCATACTGGCATCAAAAGTTCATCATTCACGATATGAAATGCAATCAGCAAAAGGAATTAGAAGTTTCAAGTATTTAATTGAATTAAAGAATAGTAACTGGAACTTAAAATAAAAGCATACTTTCTTTGAGGCAGAACCTAAAACACTGGCTACTAATTTTGACTCTAGCATGAAGTTGGAAGTGACATATTGTGAAGTCAAGAACTGTTTTGATCATACAATGAATTAGCAATAATAATCAACAAACTATTTCATGCTTTTGCACCTCAATGAAAACAATGAATACACTATTTAAGAGGAAGAACAAAAAAATAGATTCAGATATATATATATATATATATATATATATATATATATAGCCAAGTTATTGTGCTGGATCATGATCAAATAAGTTAATCATTTATAGTATCAACAAGTTTTGAAGAAAATGTTTTAAAAAAAAAAGTTCAAAACCTTTTTCTCAATATCTTTGGAAGTTCAACAAATTACTAGTCTATAAACAACAAGAACAATAAAAAAGGACCCAGCACCAGTTGAATATACTAAGAAAATAATAAGACAGCTTGGTTACCAATTTAAGACCAAGCAAGGGTAAGCTGTTAGCTCATATTTAAGAATACTACAAATCTGCTGCAGTAGCTCCAAAAATACATTAAAAAATGGAAACTAAATAGAAACTGCAAATGCCTAATTGTTGGTGAAGCTATGGAATCTTTTCAGTGGTGGTAACAATTGAGTTGACTGTAAGTTCAGATGATAACAAGTTGCGATAAGATGGAAGTTTCACGAAGTCTACATTAAAATGTAACAAGCACCAAACTAAAGGAACATATTAATTGAAACAACACGACGAGCAGTTCTGTTCCTACTTCTCAAGCTTAACGATGTCTACGATTGTTGAAGCTGCACCAGACAGGAGGATCCAAACAATCATAATTGCATTTCTAATGCATAACAATCAACTTCGGTTGAAATCAACTCAAGTAATCAAGCACTTGTCAGAAACAGCCATAAAGAACATCGTACTTCTACAGCTTTTGCTATAAATTTGTGCCAGATCGATCCAACAACGCATTTCTAAACCGTTGCATCTAAAGGACATGTTGACCCCAAGTATGGTCAAGAATCCCACTTCAAAATGAAGTCAAAGAAACAACATGAAGTCCAGATGAAACAAAGAAGAGCCCCGGTCGGCAGAACACACCAAGATCCAACCGTTCGAGGTAAATTCAGCGACGTAACAGCAAGATCCGATCTTTGAAGGTAACTTCACCGGCTTAACATCAAGATCCGATCTTCCAAGGTGAATTCAGCGACTCAACGAAACAACATCAGAACAAGCAGAAAGAACCGCCAACCTATATGCGAGAAACAAACATTTCCATAACATGAGACCTAGACCAACACCGAGAAAACAGGGAACCCAAGAACGAATCTTGGTCGTTGAAAAGGGGCCTTAGACGGCGGACGAGGGTGACCATGACCGAATCCAAACAATCGATTGAAACCCTAAAGAAAAGATATCAGATCAAGAGAGGGACGGGACCTTGAGGCCATCGACCGAGAGGAGACCGCTGAGAATACACTCCTTGAGCCCGGTCCCGAGGACGATCACGTCGTACTCCTCATCCATGGCGACCACGAGAGAGCGACACACACGGCTCGGAGATCTCTCTGCGAGAGATTAAACGGAGAAGACAATGGGGAGGTGACAGAACACAAGACGCCTGCTTTGCTCCGAGAGCAGGAACGACGACTCCTCCGCGAAGGAAGAGACTCTTCTTTATTACGCGTCGCTTTTGGGCTAAATTACTCATATATCCCCATCATATATTTCCATACTTCTCTTTAGTTGAAACTCCAATTGATATAACGATGATAAAAAAAAAAATTATCCATTTTTATTATTTTACTTCAAAATTTATTGTTCATATTAAAGATTAGTAGTGGCTGATGTGAGTATAGATCTTAATATTTGAAGAGAATACATGTATCTCCATGTTGTAAGGGTAAATAGGTCATTTTGCAGATGAGTAGGGAGACAACGAAAAGGAAGCAAGCGAAGGAAGCGGCGTTTAAAAAGATGGGGATGGGGAAACGGATTGGCATAAAGGAAACGGATTCTAGGAGCCCATTAGGCAAATGGGTTGGGCTGGGCTTTAAGTCTTTTAACATATCGTCTAATAATAACTTAAATTCTGATGTAGTTAATACAACCTAAAATATATTCAGGTAAATATTGAGATTTGCGGAATGATCTCTGCAAAATTAAGATTGATTCACCCCCAAATTGAACTTGAAAATAATTGTGGATGATGTGGCATATATATTGAAAATAATTTTTCAGGGATGAGATATCCCCTACTATGTATCATTCATTATTAGGTTTGATTCAAATCTAATTCATAATATTTTTTATATCTAAAAAACATCAACTTTTATCTCTGTGAGAGTATACCTTTTCATATAAAATTATGTATAGTATCATTCAAAATGATTTATGCAGACTAATTCCGTTGCAACCTAACAGGATAATTGACTTATTAATTTGTTATGTCTGAATAATCAATTTTAAAATATTTAAATCTATATAGTATATTCATCAAATTCTTATAAGCTTATTTTGGACCAATAATATCAGGTTTTATCTCTATCGTAATATAGTATACCTTTTCATAAATATGCTATCTTTCAAGATGATTTAAATCTGCCAATTGGTGGGATAATCAACTCATTATTTGTTAAATATAAACTAATTCAATTCTTCTTTCATTTTTTTATATTGGATTAAATTGGGATGTTAAACCAGGAAAGACTTATCCCCCATATTGGATTAAATTGGGATCAGTTCATTCCAAACTGAGGAACAGTGGAATCACCCAACAGGATTCTTTCCTCTTGGGTTATAGTTAGGGTTTTGATAAGTTTCCATCTTGATGCCTAATTCCTCATTGCAGAGGCATTAGGTTGCATGTAGTGGACCAATTTGAGATGGATGGTGGGTTTGGGGCATTGGATACATATAGTGGATGAGCAAAAGATCCATCCTAAGAGAATGGCATCTACACAAATTAGCTTTATAGAATTCTGACATTAATAGTTAAATAATTATTTTTTCTTCAAAAATATAAGAGTAAGATTTATTTTAGTGCATGTGATTTTGCTAATAGACTACTTAAGTCTCTATGATTTATTCGTGCCTAAAATAATCTGTACATTTTAAAAAATATAGCATATAAGTTTCCTTCGTCAAGTCTGAGTTAACAGATGTTAAAGTCTAATTACGTAACATGCAAACTCATAATAAATTATTAATATAATAATATATATAGTTTAAAATAAAAAAAATTAAGATCATCATTAATGATGAAAGGAGATATCGTCGTGGAAGCGACCACCAACAGCAACACCGAGTCGTTGTTGCCTAACAAGAGGGTGCTTATATGTGACGTATGTCAATTTAGACTTGATAAGAAAAGACTTATATGTTATGTTTTAAAAATATAATAATTATTTTAGACACGAACAAAATTATAAGGGCTTAAATAGTAATAACTAAAACTATATGAGATAAAATAGATTATTTTTTAAAAAAACTTAGACTATACGTATCATTATATTAATAATTTATTATGAATCAAAATATTATGTAATTAAATTATTATATGTTATTTTAGACTTGACAAGATAAAGATTATTTTTGAAAAGATAAAGATTATTTTAAACATGAATAAACCATAAAAACTTAAATGATTCATAACCAAAATCATAAGTGTTAAAATGTTTCTTTAACTAAAAATATAATTATATAAGTTCAGTAAATACTTCATTCATCTTGAATGCTATGTTCATGATGTCAACAAAGATGACCATGAAGTGTTGAGGCTGATCCCCTTGACATCTCCATAACACTGTCAGGACCACCAATTGTTGAGGAGAGAGAGGCTGAGATGGGTGAAGTGCAAGACAGAGGAATGCTATCACAGCACTAAGACTTCTTCCTTTTGCAGACATCAAAATGTGCTTGAGGTGATTTCTAAGGGTATAATTAATTATGTGGAAAGTGTCACAGTGTAGTAGGATGTCTGTTCTTCTCACACACCTAGAATCACTGTACAAAAATCATCAGCTGGCAATACCGAGATGACAAACCATACTGTAATGGTCTTGTAAGAAATCACAAATGTCAACTTTGTCACCATCACAAATCTTGATTAGCCTCATACATACTTTACAGATAAACACAAATTACAATCTGAGACAAGATCTATGACTTGTCCATAATAATCAAGAATGACTAAGAAGAGTAAACTCCTCAAGGTCTTCATTTGTATAAGAAAGCCATGGCAGAAGGTTCATTGCCTACCCAAACACCAGAGCCTGAAGCATCCAACCATTGCCGACAATGGAAGGACTGGTCTCATGAAGCTATAGAGCAATCAGGAGATCAAGGAGGAGCCACCGGTGCTTGAAATGTATCCCCTCCAGTGCCTCGCATTGGTTCAGCAGAAACAACAGCTTCAAGCTCATCTGACCACCACGATCAAGCTTGGAAGCTTCAAGGGAGATCACAAGAGTCACCAGAATCACAACTTGTCAAAAGACATCTCCCTGGAGCTCTACTTGCCGCAGTCCTAGGCCGGAAAGTTCAGAAGCCCCCATTTATTTGCATGCGTTAATGGTACTCGGTGATCTGCATTGTGCTGCTGCCTGCCATTTGTGTTATAAGTTTATCTCCTGTTTCAGCACCAAGAAAAATGAAAGATAGGCCGCATATCAGATCTTCCACTTGTTTTCTTGTTCTTTTTTGTGCAGGAAAGAAGTTATTCTTTTCTCAACTGTGAAAGAAGAAGCCTTTTCCTGTTAATATATGTAATTGTTTCATGGTCTTTACAGTGATGATACACATGGCTTTCATTTTGATTTTACAACAGCATACAATTTTTGTGATCATATATGCATGATTTGTCCTGATCTTTAACAACAAGATTATGAATTCATGAATGACCGCAACTTATGAGAAAGATCTGTGTCTATTAGTTGTTGTATACTTGGTTATTAATATTAAAAAAGCAATAAACACGTATGTAAATGCATACTTGATTTCCATGATCTTTTGCTTAATTTTATTGTTGGAGAGACATATTGGTATTACAAGAATAACTTGTGGTCTATAATTTTCTTCCTAATCACAATTCAAGGACAAAAAATTGTACAATCTTTTCTCAGTTAGAATTTAAGCTTTGGGGAACAATGTCAAGACTTGTGCAGAGCTTTTCATATCTTGATAAATTTGGGAACTTTGCAAGATCACATAGAAGAAATGGAAAACACAAGATTAGCTGACTTGGAAATTTAAACAACTGTATTATGCTAAATTATAGGAATGAAATCCAAGAAGTTGTGTGTCCCTAAGATTTGTCAGAGTTTTATCAAAGAAGAGAGGAATTATCAGAGTTGTTTAACAGTGACAGAGTGACAACAGATGGGAGACTTTGGAACGTGAAGGCATTTCAGATAAACACTAATGAAGGGTTGAGGGAAAAAAGACAATTGCACATGAGATGAACAAAAAAATTCTCAAATGAGAATCCAATATCTGTAGCATATAACAAACTCTTAATTGGAGGATAATGGTTGAGGAAGAAAAGACAATTGTACATCAGCCAAATAATTCTCAAATGGGCATTCATTATTTGTGGCATTTTTACGAGTTCATAGTTGGAGGGTCACAGGATCATACATTTTTGAGAGATAGAATCAATTTATCAGATTGCCATCTACATACATGGTAGTCTTTAGTGTGTCTTTGTGTTTGTGTATTATATATATCTTGGCATGTCTAAGAGGACAAGTTACCAAAATGTATAATATCAGTGCACAATTAGTACTTGTGAATGCCAACAAGGAAAAAGTGTTCTGATGTGATAAGATTTCAAGCTCACCTTTAACATGGAAAAACTCCAGAATTGATCTGACTATAAAAGTATCTCAGATTTTTTTTTTTTTTTGCAGATGCAGATCTTAGTTCTCCAAGAATCAGTTTGATGTCAAGTACACCAGTCAATAACATATTTAAATGGACAAGAAAAGAAAGAACAATCAACTCCTACATACAACCATCTGCAATGACTTAAATTTCACAAATCTTTTAAAGGATAAATTAATTAAAGGTAACTATAGAAAGGAGTAGAGGTCTAAGAAGGGTTTATATCTAATGATGCAGCACTGAGACTAACAATTGACAGGAAGGTGTGATTGCATGAAGAGGTTGAACTGAAGGTCATAGACTAAGCAGGGAAAGATTTGAAGGGAACTAATACTATGTAACCTCTTTGGTGTCAATAAGGGTAGAGGAAGACCACCAGAGCTGGTATGTTGCCCTCTAAGTTGTGTTTCTGCCCTAAGATTCAGAGACTGGTGTGCATCCACCAATCAATTTAGTTCACAAGCACTTCTCATCCAAACTCCATCCTAATTCTTCCTTCTTTATCAGATAAATTGCATGTCCAAGTCCATTCTATCCAGCATGGAATGGGGTCCCAATGACTCATCCAGCATGCTTCATTGATGAAACAACAACATCCGCAGGACAAAGCAGGATCCTTTCAAGCATGTGCTACGTAAAAGGACATGTCAAACAGTTCAAGTTCTAGATTTCTTCTACTTACTTTCCACCGACCATGGAGTCTGCTTGCGTCTCGTCAACATCATCAAGTTTCTTTCTTGTTTCCTTTGTATGATTTCCTTCTGTGCACATTCTTCCTTTGGTTCTTCAGTAAATCTTTGACTGGGTTGATTCATCCCCAGCTTTCAGTCGACGAATCTCTGATCCTTGCACACCCCATCCTATTCCGTCTTCCTTCATACATTCCCTAGCCAGATCGATCCGTTGAACATCGACTCTTTTGATGCATGCCATGGTTCTCAGGCGATATATACAGCAGTCGGAGCGCCACACCAAACCTTGCGCCAAAGGAAGCCTTTCCCCTGTAGCGAAGTTGTCGAGATGATCTTGGGAGAGCTCTCAGGACGCTCGCCGATGGAGAACAATGGCTGGGATTGGGGCAGTGCTCTGTGGCAGTAAAGAAGGGAAAGTGTCCACTATAACGTTCAGCTCTGCCGAGGTAGTACGACCCATGGTGACACCGACCATTAGGACAATCCCCTGCCGTCGGATAGGACACGCGTCGAGCACGTAGTCCATCTGGGTCGAACTCCACCCAGTACTGGATCACGGCTAAAGCCTTCTTCTCTTGCGGACAAGCTTGCAGAAACCCCACCTTTTCGCCAAAAGCCGCTCATTTCCTCTCTTCTTTGCCTCTGAAATCCGGATATTGCTACCGAATCTCCACCGAAGGGTCTTAGTGATTGATTTGGGAGGCTTGCAGTGGGGTTACGGTAGTTCTTTGGAGTTCGAGGAGCTCAGTTTGAGCTCCAAAGAAGCCAAACGGGAAAAATATCTCGTTTTGCCAACAGGTTTCTTTCCAATCTTCCTCAAGATCCAGAATTCGTTTTCTCGCCTTTCCAGGCCTTGTTTGCGCCGAGAATCTGTTCAAAGTCTGCTTTTTTTCGGCCTATTTGCATCAAGATACCATTTTTTGTGGTTTGCCAATCCAGAGATCCGTTCTTTTTGTGCTATCACACTACGTGGGTGCGAAAGATCAAATTTTCAGGGTTCTTTTTCTTCGGATGTCGCTCCCATTCCAGCAGTTGCAGCCGCCTCCGCCGCCGTTGTACGTGGAGCCCTACAGATCCCACGGCGGGTCCGTCGGGCCGGTGATCGCTGTGCTGGCGGTGATCATGGTGCTGGGGGTGATCGCGGGGATCGTGGGACGTTTGTGCTCCGGCCGTACCATCATGGGGTACGGGCACTACGACCTGGAGGGGTGGTTCGAGCGGAGATGCGCCCCCTGCATCGACGGGAGGCTGGAGGCGCCCACGCCGCGGCCGAGGGCTCCCGGGACCGGTGGCGGTGCAGCAGCCGAAGCAGGCGGTGCGGCGGCCTGAGACCCCAGCTGAGGGCCATGGAATCGTGAACTAAGACAGTGGCAGTCTATTAAAAGCTTTCCATGTTCAAAAAAGTCACCTTTTCCCCTTTTTTTTTCTCTTTACTATTGTTTTTTTTTCTGTGCTATTTTCTTCAGTATTTTTCTCAATAGTCTCTCTCTCTCTCTGTCTCTTTGCTCTTTGGCTATTTGGATATGGAAATCAGGGAATGAAAAAACAAAAATTTTTGAGTTTTTTTCATGGATGTTTGTTTAGTTGGAAGCTTGAGAACAGTGTTCCTTTTTCAACTCAACTCACTCATCAATCTCACTCTTATCATTTTTTTCTTTCAATTTACTCCTTTAATTCAAATAATACATAGTACTTGCATTCTTATGTGGTTGTGAACCATATAAATTCTTGGTGTCAATGTATACAGCTAAACAATATTTCCTTGTTTGTGGTGTTCTTTTATCAGCTCTCTTATATTTAAATGAAAGAAGCATTTACCATTGCAGTACTATTATGTTTTATTATTAACTCTCTGTATCTCTCTCTCTCTCTCTCCTCTTTTCCAATGTGTAAAATTTTTGTACTTTGATGTCTTGTTTTGTTTCCATTCAAGTTTAATTTGAAAATTAACCTCATGAAAGACTGATATTGAAAAATTAGTGAGACTTTATTTTTTTTCTTTATTTTGACCTAATTTTGAGATCATAAGTCTGAAAAAATTTGCCAACTCATTTATGCCTTATGTGCTCATAATCTGCCAACTTATCTCTCAACACTTGTCTTATTTATTTATGATAGGAAAGAAATAAATTCTTTGTCTTAGAAATTTGTATGGGAGATTGCCAATTTCATCCTCATTTTCTCAATGATTTCAAGGATCAACTTTGAATGTAAGACTTTATATTATATCTCTATGGCATAGTAAATAATATATAAATAGATTTTGATCAATTTAAACTCCACATTTAATCATAGTTGTCATATTAATATATAAGGATACATTTCAAAATATTTTTTTATTTAGCAAACATTCTCTTCATAACCTATATAATTTTTTTTAAGATAAAGATAAGATTCGAATTCAAAACATTATCAATTTTTTTACCAAATAAATTAATTAGTATCTTCATCTCATCCAATATATATCTTATTTAATGGAAATCACATAATTCAGTGTTTTCTAAACAAATTACAGCTTGCCTCTTATCATTAACAAACATATCTATTGGTTCATTTAACTCTTAACAGCAAATTGATGCAAAAATATATATATATATATACCCTCAAAACTGATAGCAACAAACAAACAATAAAAAGACAAAAATAGGCACATGTATGTCCTAAACTACTAAATCTAACCGAAGTGATCTCCGAGACATGACTGGGGCAGCAGTTAGGGACCCGCATGGGTCCCATGAGAAAACCAATCAGCACGCGTGTAAGATACATGCATGGTCGCAAACGGGTGGGGACGGATATTTTTGGAGCTCCTTGCGAACTTGTTAATGGTAATGTCGGCGATGTATTTATCGGAGGAAGAAGCCGTTAGGAGAATACGATTTCGAACACGAGGCCTCTCTCATCCGACGCGAACCGATCCGAGTCTCGCGACCTTGACGACGACGAGGAGCGATACGGAGGAGGAGAGACGGGAGAGCGATGGCGATGCGAGGGGAATCGGAGGATGAGTTCGATTACCTGTTCAAGGTGGTGTTGATTGGTGACTCCGGCGTCGGCAAATCCAACCTCCTCTCCCGCTTCACCCGCAACCACTTCTCCCTCGACTCCAAGTCCACCATCGGCGTCGAATTCGCCACTCGCACCCTCCAGGTCTGATCCCTCCCCCCCCGCCCCTCCCCCCCCCCCCCCCCCCCCCCCCCCGATTTCGTCTACCAGCTTCTCAATTCGGTTCCTGTTTGATCTCTCGCAGCATTTATTGCTTCTCTCGTTTAATTCTTATGCATTTCTTCGAGCCTAATCGAGTTTCCATGCCAATGTCGATATAAAGATTTGTTCTTTATATGATTTTACTGATTCTTGAATCCAGAAACTCGTTTTTTTTATAGGTTTCTCAAGTAGATGTAATTGAATTTGAAGTTTTTTCGTTTGCTTTGTTACCTGACTGTCCTGTCTTCTTTCTTTTTTTTATCGAATGGAGCTTCATGGATAATTCTACTTGATTTGTGGCATAATAATTGAGTAGCCAAACATGAGCCCTAGATTCTTGTAAATCAAAAGGCCACAGGATGGTATGTCTCAAACATGAAATTTTCCTTTTTTATCAACAAACATAATACTTGGTTCAGTGTTTTGCTTCCTTCGGGATGTTCCCTTAAAAGACTAATTGCTATGGAATTTATCTCTGGCAACTCTTCTGAGGCCTTACAAACTAAGATGTCCAAACAAGTGGCTGGGGGCTGTGTCCACAATATAAATGCATTACTTCTCCTTTTTTCTTGGCCAATTATTGTGTTGCTTACACAGAGTCATTCTGTTGTTGCATATACTTTATGTACTGAATGTGGCCCATTAGTCTGTTCAGAGCCTTTACCTTCCATGAGTGTTTGGCTGAAATGTATACTGTGATTCTAGAAATGTCCTGGATTTTTGTCTTGTTCCTAACTACTGAAGGAACCAACTTAAGTTCTGGAATGTGATGCTAAGTGATGATACTCGTTTGCCATGGAACTCACTGATCGGAGGAGTTCAGATTATCTACTTAGAAAATACAAAGCTGTATCAAGAAATGAATTAAAAGGTGTAGTGCTCATTCAAAATTTACAGATACAAGTGACATTCTTCAATGTTATGTTTTTGGTAGATGAGATCCAGGAGAAACATCAAGGATAACATTGCTAGAACTAATAAGGGATCAAATCGATATTGGCCCATATATGCATACTAACTCTGAAGTCTGAACCATGATGGTTTAAGTTTTATGTATCTATATCAAGCTGAATCACAATAAAAAATGAATTTTGATGGACAGTATCTATCTTATTCTGAAACATGTTAGATGTTTGATCCTTATGCATACTGAGAATACTGTTGCATGTAATGGAGGTTGCGGAACTGATTAGACAGTCTATCAAACACTTGTTTCTTCATCTAGCTTTTTGTACTTAAATTTGGAAAATTGAACTGTTGGCATAAAGCTTGTAACTTATTTTTTCTGCAGGGCATATATCTGTGTATAAGCATATTGCTTGCTTTTCCCTCAGAATGTGCTATGTTCAAGACAGCAAAAATTTCTTCTTAATTTATAATATTAACCAGCGAAAAGAAAAACATCATGAACATCACATATAATTAATTGTTGAAGAGAATCCACTAGGTAACATGACACAAATTCACCATCTTGTGCACTTGCTTCATTTAAGGCCGTAGTGAACATATGATTCTCCATTGAATCTAATATCTAAATGCTAAGAAATGCCTTTTCTAATTCTAACATTTGTTCAGTTATATTCATGGAGGTGTTTATAGTGTAGGCCTAAACGACTCGGTTGTATGTATCTTCTTGAACTATTAGATTGTCATTTTTATGTCGATTGTGGGTATAGTTTTTTTTTCCCCCAAATAGTCCCTTATGCTCTTTTGCTTCCTACACCTTCCAAATGCCCTCACTGGACTTTTCATGCACAGTTTATTTCATCAAATAAGTGAAAATTAATACTATTAGCAACCGAATTGGTCTTGAGCAAGTACTAAGCTGCTTTGTTGTGTTTGCATGTGGAAGGTTGCATAATTACTATTAGCAGTTTTGTTGTATTTGCATGTGAAAATTAATACCATTAGCAAATATCTATATTCTTGTCTTTCTCAGGTAGAAGGAAAGATGGTGAAAGCACAGATATGGGACACAGCAGGCCAGGAACGATACCGAGCAATTACCAGTGCTTACTATCGTGGTGCCCTTGGGGCGTTCCTCATCTACGATGTAACCAAACCCAAGTCTTTTGAGAATGCCAATCGGTGGCTCAAGGAGCTACGTGATCATGCAGACTCCAACATCGTCATCATGCTTGTTGGCAACAAAACTGATCTCAAGCACCTTCGTGCCATCACCTCAGAGGATGCTCAGAGCTTTGCTGAGAAGGAAGGCGTCTCCTTCCTCGAGACCTCTGCCCTCGAGGCCATAAATGTGGAGAAGGCCTTTCAAATCATTCTTGCAGAGATATATAGAATCATCAGCAAAAAGCCATTGTCTTCTTCTACAAACCCCAAGCCAAGACCTACTGAAAGCATCAAAGAGGGTAACACAATTGTGGTTTCAGGGTCTGATGTTAACAATTCACAATCTCGGTGTTGCTCCACATAGATGCACTACATCCTACGACTTAGAAATCAAATCTAATTCACAAATCCAAGAATGATGCTGAAGAGCCTCTCTTTGTCTCTCAACTTCTCGTGAGTTGTAGAGAAGTCATTGTAAGCATAGAAACTATAATCATATTATTGTTATGCGAATTTAATATCAAAATCTAAAATTAAATAATATATTAAATTTAGAATGCATATCTCTCTATGTCATTTTGTATTTCTTTTGATCTACCAATGTATTGTCGTGATGTAATGTTTTATTTATGAGTAATTTTATATCTATCTAATATTTTTTTATTGTAAAATTGATATATGATTCAATATATACTTAAGTATATAATAGAATTTTGATTATGCATTTATAAAGTTTTTATTTATTTATTTTATTTATTCTTAGGATATTGATTTTGATTAATATTTTCACCTATGGTAATATATATATATATATAATTAACTAAATAAAAATTATATATTAAAATTTTCAAATACTTAATTAATATATTCATTATGAGATAATCTGACATTTTTTAGATTTTTTCCTAAATATATCAATGCTAATGATATAAATTATCTCATTCATATTAATCATCTTATATAGTAAGAAATATCTTTATCTCTTATAATAAATCAAGATTACTATTGACAAACAAGGATATCCTCTATAGACCAATATAAAAAACTTGATTTCATTGACTTTTAAATATAAATATTAATTATTAATATATTTTATTAAATTTAAATAAGTAATAATATTATAGGTCATAATTAAATTTCTTAATTTTATAAATTTAACTTTTTTTTCCATATATGTGAATCCTTTAAGTTATTTAATATAAATTTTCTCATCTACATCTTCATTTATAAAATTTATTTTTATATTTATATAATGTAACTCAAGATCATAATAATATATAAATATCACGATGATTATTAATGTTTATTTAAAAATAAAAAAATATCTTACTATAGTTGATATTTTCTTTATGGGTAAAACTGATCAAATCTAACTTTATCATTCAGGATTATCCTTTGAGTCATGATTTTTCTTAAAGATCAATTTATATTGACTCTTTCATAATTTGATGACTCGATGATTTTCCAGACTACTCTGGTCTATTGATTTTAGTTCTTCTTTTATTGCATCACACTATTTAAAAAAAAATATTTTTCAACTTATGAAAATAATAAGTAAAACTTTGGATTCTTATATCATAATTTGGTTCTTATACATATATTACATAATCATATAAATTGACAGTCTCCTTTCACTTTAAGATTTTTTTAAAGATTATTAGTTGTGGTTGTTCAATAAGTTTATCAATAATGATATCAATACCACTTAAGAGTTTATCAATATTATTTTATTATTTACCTTCATCAAATCATTTAGTGATTTAAAAAATAGTAAACTCGTCATTTGCATAGTGCGTCGGATTGCAACACCTTGCCAATTGCCCTCCGTGTTCATCGTTGAGAGTAGTACCCAAATTATTATCGCCTAAGAAGCTCTTCAATATTGCTTAAGGTGTTGCACTCCTCGTTGCTTATGCCCAATCAATGTCATGCATAGTTTATCTTACAACGACATCTCTATCGCACGATCATCGCGTGACCCTCAACACTTCATCCAAATGCTAGGCTAATGTCCACTACCCAGACCATGCCATAATCCTCATGGCCTTCAATGAACTTGCAATTGACAAGCACATGTTTGTGGGAAATCATCCGACTATACACATCATTTGTGACACCCAGATTGGTCTTCAACTGCTATTAAGTTAATATTGATGACTGTCATTATGATATTTCATCCGTGGTGATACTTGCCTACCATGTTGCCTCTTATCTCACTATGACATCCAACGGCTTGCGATGACACTTCCATCACCAAATCTCATTACTATGACAACACAATTAGTAATCTTTCCTACTGTAATGTGCCATGACCTTATGTGACCACCCTCTCAATATAGCTATTGTATCACTGTGATTGCTTAGGCCTCCATTAACACTGTGCGGTGCAACCCTGCAATAGTCGTGAGACTCCTCATCTTAGTGACCAATAAATATCATGACGCCACCATCACCCTAGACCGCTACTAGAACTAGTACAGCGCTAGTGGTTGGAGTCCTATTGTCGCGGCTCCCTAAGATGCCACTAAGAGTAGTTTGTCGCTTATAACACAATCGATAACAAAGCAGGTCGTCACCCGATGTTGTACCATCATAAATAGTCACCTTATGTTGTATCATTATAAATAGTAGGTCATTTGTCAACACAAGTGATCACTCACCAACGATCACCTATTACAGAACCCTTAGCATCATCGCCCTCCTATGCCATCGCACATAATACCACTATAACTTATGCAGTCACTACATGTAGCGTTGTCGCCTACACAATCATGGCCCATGGTAGGGCTCGTGATCAAATTGTTGCATCATCATCAATAGCAAATTACTGATATAACTCGTCACCAAAATCAAACAACAATCTTCCATCTATAATTCCACCTTTGTGGGTGAAAAACCTTCATCGCCCATAGGCAAGCAGACTACGAGATAAATACAATAGAATGTATCACTCTTCATGATAATACAAAATAGATCTAATGCTTTTATGATCTAGGATATTTAATTTCAAAACAAGCTATGATATTAATTATAAGCATAAAAACTATAATCGTGTTACTGTTATGTAAAAAAAAATTAATTATCAACGTCTGAAATTAAATAAAATATATTAAATTTCGGATGTATACCTCATGATATCATTCAAAATATTTTTATTTTTATCTACAAACACACCATTGTCTGATAAAAAAAAGCTATCTATACTAAGAGAAGATGAAATTAGTTTATATATATATATATAATTTATCGATAACCTTTATCAAAATCCAATATATATATATATATATTGCAGCCTGTCTCATTCACGAGCGAACATCACATACAGCAAGCAGAAGACGTAAAATCTAAATTATATATCATCTATGATGGTTAGATAAAAAAGAATGATATTTTAACGGGTTGTGAGATTAGATGTTTCTCTTTCTACTTTATTAGGGTTGGGAAATGAAGTCAATTTAGCTTATTTTGAGACCTTGTTTAACTCGACTTGTATATAAAGATTGATTACAGATCGATTTGGTTTGGATCGAGCGACGGCCCCCAGATTGACCCGGTCTGAGACTTGATATTAAACCGTTCGGTTCGATAAAGCCGAGTCAAGATCCGGTCCAACCGCCCTCCTTTCGCTGGGCCGGAAACTGCTCGTCATATCCCCTCAGCAAACCCTAAGTCAAAACGCCACCCACTCGTCTCTCTCCTGGCGCCGTCTCACCTCCGCTGGGGAATCCTCCGGAGACCCGTCGCTTTGTTCAGATTCTCTAATCGGATTCATTCTCGGTGCGATAATTGTTCTCCTCTCTGTCTTTGGATTTTCTTCGCGTTAGTTGGTTGCCTCGCGTAGCATAAATGAGATGTTTTTTGACTTTGATTTGCGTTCGGGTGATGTTAGATCTTCCTGCATATTTTGTATGTTCTGCTCTTCTTCTAGCTGCTGGTGAGAAGGGAAAGCAAGTACGTGCTGTTGTGCACTCGGTTGCAATATATGTGATGATATCATGTACTTTTACGACTACGGCGTTGTTTGTGTGGAAAACCTGTCTGAGTTCGTGTTGGTAATTATGTTTTAATTCTTATGTCTGTTTCCAATTGTGGGTTGGATCGACTCATACGCAGCATAGTTGGTGAGGAAACTGTGTTTCCGGATCATTCTTGGTTGGTATTACCATTTTTGCTTATAAATGAGATAGAATAGCACTGCGGCCTAAAAGCCAAATGAAACTAGCAATAATTGAGTCAACGAATTTTTATTGACCTTCCATTTCTTTCGGGTTGGTTTCATCCAATCTACTTTGTTGATGTTATGGTGCCATTTCCTGTACTCTGATTTTGCAACCCAGTGATTAGAACTTATATTCTTTAAGATGATGAGAAACAACCCAAACTTATTGTTTGCTTGTACTTGTTATCCGTCTGTGCAGATATTGCAATCGAGCATTGCTTGATGAAACAAAAGTTGTCTGAAGAAAAATCTTTTCTTCACTATAGTTTAGATCTTTCTTGTTTGTTGGAGATCAGAAGTAGACCCTAACAATAGTTTTTTTTTTTTTTGCACTGTTATTGGAGCTGTAGTTATTATGGTCTTGTGTCTTTAATAGGTTAGGTTTCTTAAACAAAGTGGTTCACTTTCATTCTGTTACCTTTCCTCTTGTAAATGAACTGCTTATTGGAGTTTTAAATTCGATGTTCTTGGTAGAAAGTATGAACAATGTTGGAAGAGATTTATATAGCCTTAGTTGTCTTGATCTTTCATATTTTGTGGTTTTTTCCTTATGGCGCTTTGTTACTTGTTTCTCTCAGAAAGGTCCTGTGTTTTACATTGAGTTGAGAAAGACCTTTAGAGTGATTATTATTATGTATCTCCACATGCTAATTTGTCTAAACTCACAACTCACTCTGTTGTATTTAGAGAAATGACCTCGAATGCTGAGGAAGGAAGGAGCTATGCCAGGAGAGACCAACTGCTTAAGATACAGTCAGAGGTCCAAAAAAGATGGGAAGCCCACAAGATTTTTGAGGCTGATGCTGGAAGTAAACCTCCCAAGAAGGGTGAGAAATTCTTTGGGAACTTCCCATACCCTTACATGAATGGCCTGCTGCATCTGGGTCATGCCTTTACTGTTTCCAAGCTTGAATTTGGTGCTGCCTACCACAGGCTACGTGGTTGTAATGTTCTCTTGCCTTTTGCTTTCCATTGCACTGGAATGCCTATCAAGGCATCTGCTGACAAGCTTGCACGAGAGGTTGAATTATATGGGAATCCTCCTGTGTTTCCTTCTGTACAGGAGGATTCTAAAACGGAAGGTCCTGATGAGAACGAATCTGAAGAGGGTAACGTGGTTGCCCCTGATAAATTCAAAAGCAAGAGGTCCAAGGCTGCCGCAAAATCTGGTGGATACAAGTCTCAGTGGGATATTATGAGGAGTTTTGGTCTTTCAGATGATGAGATTGCTAAATTCCAAGATCCATATCACTGGCTAAGCTATTTTCCGCCTCTAGCAAAAGAAGATCTTAAGGCTTTTGGATTGGGCTGTGACTGGAGGCGTTCTTTCATAACAACAGACATGAACCCATTTTATGATTCCTTTGTTAGATGGCAGATGAAGAAGCTAAAAGACATGGGAAAGATTGTGAAGGATATGAGATACACAATATACTCTCCATTGGATGGCCAACCATGTGCAGATCATGACCGAGCTTCGGGTGAGGGTGTTCAGCCGCAGGATTACGTTCTGATCAAGATGGAAGTACTACCTCCTTTCAGGACGAAGTTGAAAGCTTTGGAAGGTAGAAGAGTATACTTAGCAGCTGCAACATTAAGACCTGAGACGATGTATGGGCAAACAAATGCATGGGTACTGCCAGATGGTGAGTATGGTGCCTTTGAGATCAATGAAGCTGATGTTTTTATTGTAACATACCGAGCTGCTTTGAATCTTGCATATCAGAATCTGTCACGCGTTCCGGAGAAGCCAACTTGCCTGCTCGAGCTGTCTGGTCATGATCTTATTGGTTTGCCCTTGAGGTCTCCTCTTGCCTTTAATGAAGTCATTTACTCACTTCCGATGCTTACAATTTTGACAGATAAGGGTACGGGCATTGTCACCAGTGTGCCCAGTGATTCACCGGATGATTACATGGCATTGAATGATTTGAAACTGAAACCTGCATTGAGATCAAAGTTTGGAGTTAAAGATGAGTGGGTTCTTCCGTTTGAGGTTATACCAATCATAAATATTCCGGAATTCGGAGACAAATCTGCGGAGAAGGTGTGTGTTGATCTTAAGATCAAGAGTCAGAACGACAAAGAGAAGCTTGCAGAGGCGAAAAAGTTAACCTATTTGAAAGGATTTACTGATGGTACGATGTTGGTAGGGGATTTTAAAGGAGTGAAAGTTCAGGAAGCAAAGCCATTGATAAGGAACAAACTTTTAGAATCAGGGGATGCAGTGTTGTACAGCGAGCCCGAAAAGAAAGTTATGTCTAGGTCAGGTGATGAGTGTGTTGTGGCTCTAACGGATCAGTGGTACATTACTTATGGTGAGGCTGAGTGGAAGAAGAAGGCAGAGGATTGTTTAGCCAACATGAATCTCTACTGTAAAGAAACAAGAAACGGTTTTGAGCATACACTAAGCTGGCTGAATCAGTGGGCATGTTCACGGTCTTTTGGACTTGGTACCCGTCTTCCCTGGGACGAGCAATTCCTAGTTGAATCACTTTCTGATTCAACTCTCTACATGGCCTTCTATACCATTGCTCATCTTTTGCAAGGTGCTGATATGTATGGCTCTGATCATTCTTCTGTGAAGCCTGAGCAAATGACTGATGATGTCTGGGATCATGTCTTTTGTGGAGGTCCGCTTCCAAAAACTGACATCCCTGTATCTCTTCTTAACAAGATGAAGCAAGAATTTGAGTATTGGTACCCATTTGATCTACGTGTATCTGGTAAAGATCTTATACAAAACCACCTCACTTTTTGCATTTATAACCATACAGCACTTTTGCCGGAACATCATTGGCCTCGTGGTTTCCGGTGCAATGGTCACCTTATGCTGAATTCTGAGAAGATGTCAAAATCAACTGGAAATTTCAGGACCCTTCGTCAGGCCATAGAGGAATTCTCCTCTGATGCCACTAGATTTTCCCTTGCAGATGCTGGTGATGGAATGGATGATGCAAATTTTGTTTTTGAAACAGCAAATGCTGCAATTTTGAGGCTCACTAAGGAACTTGCCTGGATGGAAGAAGTGTTGGCTGCTGAATCAACTTTGCGAGTTGAACCCCCTACTACTTATGCTGATTTGGTATTTGCCAATGAAATAAATATTGCAGTCAAGTCAACTGAACAACACTACAATGATTTCATGTTCAGGGATGCTTTGAAGTCAGGTTTTTATGACCTTCAGGCTGCCAGAGATGAATACAGGTTCTCTTGTGGAGCAGGAGGTATGAATCGTGATCTGTTGTGGCGGTTCATGGATGTTCAGACTAGGCTCATTGCTCCAATTTGTCCACACTATGCAGAGCATGTTTGGACGAATATTCTAAAAAAGGATGGTTTTGTAGTAAATGCTGGTTGGCCCCTCTATGATGCCCCTGATCTTACTCGAAAGATTGCTAACAAGTATTTGCAGGATTCAATAGTGTTAATGAGGAAGTTGCTCCAGAAGCAAGCATCCGGTCCTAAGAAGGCTAAAAAAGGGGCTGCAATTCCTGTAGCAGAAGAAAACAAATTGACAATAGGTCTTATATATGTGAACGAGCAATTTGATGGTTGGAAAGAAGAATGCTTGAGGATACTTCAAAGCAAGTTTGATGGAGATCGACGTGCATTTGCACCTGATCAGGAAATACTGGAAGCATTGAAACAGAGTGCTGTTGGACAGGCTGCAAACTTTAAGCAGATCCAGAAACTCTGCATGCCTTTTCTAAAGTTCAAGAAGGATGAAGCATTGTCTGTTGGTCCACAGGCCCTGGATTTGAAACTGCCTTTTGGTGAAATACAGGTTCTTCAGGATAATTCTGAATTGATAAAGAGGCAACTGGGTCTTGAACATGTTGAAATCCTGTCTGCATCTGACAATGTTGCACGAAGTAAAGCAGGTCCGTATGTCTCATTGCTGACTCAGAACCCCCCTTCACCTGGCAACCCTATTGCCATCTATATGAGCAAGTTGGAGTATTCTGCAGCGGAACTTCATATTGTCTCCTAAAGAAGCATTTCGGGAAATTTTTGTTAGGAAAGACTGCTAGAGGTTTGCACGTCATTTCTGTAATTGTTTTCTAGATTGAAATTCATAGCCTTCATAGCCTGGAGCTTTCATGTTATGACTACTGATAATGTTTGTTTTATCATATATTAATAACATGTTTGCTGAATTTTTATGTATATCTTTTGTTGTAAAAGTATGTTATAGATGCTGTCTTATGCTATGAATATCATCTACATTTTAGCAACACTTGTTATGATTACTTAACCATAAAAGTGGAAGCATATGCCCAATTACACTGCTGTTTCTGATTTGTACAAGCTAAATATACTACATATTTGGATTATATTTCGTAAATTATTATTTTCCTGTTATTGTTTACTGTTACATTTATAGAAATACTACATTGGTGTTTCTAATCAGTATTCATCTCTTATTGAGTATCACTACAGTAGGTTCTTAAATGATTATAAACAATTTGACATACTTGTTAAAACTCTGAATATGGCCAAAGCTTAATCGAACCTTTTTAATTCTAAATGTTCTTTGCTTTTAGACGATAGGCTATTGTGTGAATGTCTCATTATGAAATGGCTTCTCTATGGCTCAAACCTGTACCATTCATTACAATTACTTTCTAGAACATTATTAATGACACTTGATTTTGAAGTACACCATTCTCAAAGTACTACCTAGATTCAAGCCAACTTTAGCAGATACTGTGACTAAAAGTATAAAATGTTCGTTTCACGATTTTGGAAATATTTGTACATGGTTAAATTTTCAAAAAAGCAAGGCATACAATCTGGTATTACCTTTTTTCGGTTAAAGAACTTCATTAACCAGCTATATGTCAGTAGCAGAGTCCTCAGACGAAATCCTGTTTGATTCAGCTCTCCAAATGTTGGATTTTGGAAGTACCGTAAATAGAAGCTTATAAAATGTTAGGTTTTCGATTTTTGTAAATAACACGAGCTGCCAACCAAAATTAGTCGTACTAAGAGCTATCTTGTTTACATTTTTATGCATATAATCAAATTGTATCACACTAACATCTTGAACAGAGTTCAAAACATCAGCTATAATGGACCTTAGGCACTAGGAAACTCTGCTGGTATCGTTAATAGAGTAGTTCCTCCAGTCCTTGATTCTCTCTGCTCGATCATTGTATGATGAAGCATTGTGCCAACAAAGAATGCAAAAGAAAGCTCCCTATTATGGTGATGCATTTCTACCTGCATGTAGTTCTAAAGATTGTAATTTAACTTTCCGATCCCCTATGTTAATTTTCTGCTTGTCTTTTTTATCAGTGCATGAAAAAAGAATTTTCACTAATCCAGAATTGGATTGGTTGTCGGTAATACCTGCGTGAAATTTGGGTCCTGCATGCTGGCTTCGCCCATCTGTCCCTGCATCTGACCTGGCATCTCCATGTTCTCTGGATCTATCTATTCATGCACAATGGATTTGGTTTGTTCTCTGAAACAATGGATTTGTTTTTATCTTTGCAACTAAGGAGCTTTGGAGTATATGTTTTTGTGTTGGCAGCATAAGCACTGGTTAAAGATTGGCTCTTGTAAATTAGAGCTTACTGCAGTGGGTGTGTATTTAGAGTTTTTTCTTTTTTCCGTATAATTGTGTTATGGATCCAAATAAAATCTCCTTTTTGTATCATTATCCAATTTATGAGTTCTAAAGTTCCTGCATTGAAATGCTTGTGATGCAGAAACATAACCTTCGTGACCGACCGATACATCATTATTATGTGATCCAATGATTATGTTAGCCTTCAATAGAAAAATTGGAACATTTTCGAGGGAGATGAACTCTCGCTCATTACTAAATCCATTGTATATCCATACATTTTGAAAGGAAAGATGTGTGTATATATAATGGATGTTTTAGAGTGATAAATGATATATATATAGCATTGAGTTTGGAACGATAGATTGTGGATGATAAAAAAAAAGTGAGGATGACGTCATAAACACACGTAGTATAATGGTCGGTCGGGACAACGGGTCATGATTTCGCGGGTGAGCTAATCCCAACAACTCAGTCCTCAGTTTGGATTGGAGGTTGTAACTTTTGCTCGTTGATATTCATTAATCAACCATACAACGATAGATTTTTTTTCTTGAAAAAATATTTTTTAAAATTTTTTTCTCAAACAATGCTCTAATTTTTTTTTAAAAAAATAAATTATCTCTTAAAAAGTTAATTAGACTTTTGATGCCATTATAATATGTTTTAATTGCTATAGTGTTTCGATCATCATGGGAAAAAATTAATTGAAAAATTATAATATTAAAATATATTAAAAAATATTTAAAAAAGAAATAAATGGGCGACTTCGCCTCGGGGTCTCTCTCCCAGCGTGGGGAGGCGTTTTGTCCCCGCATGGGGATGATGGTCGCTCGTGGGCTACGTGGGCGGCGATGTCTCGCGGGCGACCCGTGGGCGACGAGGGTGTGCGGGGAGTGCGTAGGCGAGGACGACGGCCAAGTACTTTTCTTTCTTCTTTTCCTCTTCTTCTTTTCCCTTTTTCTTCTTCAATTGACCGTCGATGATCGATTTCTCAGTCAATTAATCGTCGACAGTCGAATTCGACCACCGATAGTCGAAATCAATCGCCAACGATTGATTTTAGTGGTACCGTCCGGTAGCGATCGATCCGCGTACTGGTTAACTGTTGGACCGGTATGGGACCTTACCGCTTGGTAAGAAAAACCTTGATAACTAGTATGTCAATAGAAGCATAAATAATATGTATATGTTATCTCTACTTCATTATATGATTTATGATGTCTATGCTTCATAAATATAATAAATAGCATATACTTTTAAGATTGAAATATTAGTTAAGCATGCATAAACTTTAGTTATAGATGGAGTAATGAAAAAATACAATAGGGATGCAAATGGAGATTAGTGTTACACTAAATGATGAGATACTTTACGAGATACTTTACACCTCAACTCTAAGGAATATTCAGTAAGAAGAATTGTAGACTTTTGATATGTTTTAAAATGTTCCCTTGAGGTTATGTGAGATTTGAAATTGATTGAATATCACCTTTGTACATAAAGATATCATTTTTATCGGTCATGACAATCTAACCTAATTTCAGTATAATATAATAGTTGTGATAGTTGAATTATGAGGATAATTTAGCTTCCAAACGATCTGATTTAAAGCTAAAATTTAGTGTGTACTTAGTCTTATATGTCTCCTAGTTTTTTTTATAAAATTTTATGATAATCCAAGATTGTTTTGTCAACTACAATAGTTAAGTAAAATTTCTTCATAAAATTATGAAATGATTTAATTAATGCTAGCTAGTTCATTTGATTATAAAGTGAATTGTTAGAAAATTTGGTGGTGAAATCTAGACAAATCTTTAAGTTAAGTATAGTTTATTTTATGAGAGATTTTATCAAATTTTTCTTTGGATTATTATAATGAATTATTATAAATTGATAATTCAAGAGGTAGGGTTTTTAATTAAGACATGGGTTTTTAATTAAAACATATCATGATCCTATGCTCCTAATTTGATAGGTGTATCACTTCCTAGCACACTTGATTATTAAGGAATGTAATTATTCATTTGTATCATCATTTTTGAGTTTAATCAGACAAGTATAAGTTTAATTCACTATAAAATATATGAATTATGATAAAAATATCTTGTATACATGTATATATCATCACATGTAATGTGGGAGTGCATATATATATATATATATATATATATATATATATATATATATATATATATATATATATATATATATAATAATAATAATAATAAGAGATGTAAAAGTTCATAAATTTACTATATTTCCTGTATGTGTATATAAATATTTTAAATTATTTCAACATTAACGAGTTCATACCAACAAAGATAGATAATAACCTGTTAACATTTTGTTTATATAAATTTTGACTATGTTTTCGTTTGCTTAGATAATATATGTACAGATATCAATAATACCACAAGAAAATACATATCATTTTATTTAATAATTAATATTTTTAATTTTTATATTATTTATTTTTTGATGGATTAATTCGATAGTAGTAATATAAATTAAACTATGAAATTATAGTTTAGTCATGGTGAAACTAGACATAAGATGTTATATAACATCACCCAAACAAATTTTAAAAATTGACTTATTACAGTGTTTTAATAAACAATTGTAATAAATTGTCTGTATTTTGAGAGACACATGCAATATAATATGACTTGCAGGAACAATAAATCTGTAAGCATTAGACTATATACAAACAAAAAAATACGCCAAATGTGAGAACTGAATCCAACCGGCGAAGAATCATAGGTTGAGAAAAATCATTCAATCCATAGAAGCTGATTACCAGTGCAATTATTAAAAATTTAACAGCAGCAAGCACCCTTCTCAGCTCAGGAAACTGCATTGGTTACATAGCAAGACCAAAGGAACAGTAGTAAGATAGGTACCTTTGTCAAACATATAGCAAATTGTCCTTGCACATTTTCTTAACCATCAGTCACATATATATATATATAGTGAGAGAGAGAGAGAGAGAGAGAGAGAAGAAAATATCCTTCTACATCCGAAATATACAAATTGCAGTTGAAGCTCTTCTTAAAAGAAAATAACTCCTACAAAATTTTATCATCTGTTAGTTCAGTCAGGACTTTCAAGCTGAACCCAATGGCCTTGCAAAATATTATACCTCATAAAAGTAACGAATTAAGATTTAATGGGAAATTCTCAAAGAGTATTTGGTGAGATTGAAGTGGAGCTTGAGGCTTCAATTTAATTCCTGTTCAGATTTTTGAACAGGAAAATGCCAATGCCACCGATCGCCAGTATGAGAACTGGAGTACCAATCTTCATATCAAGCAATCTATTTCCATTATCAGTTCTGCCTTGCAGGGTTAATACAGCCGAACGCTCATGAACTAAGTTAGAGAGGTTATCCAACTGATGCATAATTTGACGTTGTCCTCGCGTGATGAGCATTAGCTGCAAATGGTAAGAAATGTCAACATCATGTCGAATATTGATAGCATATCCAATCAACAAACAAAAATTTTAACACATCATGATTACTTCCAAGTCTCTCCCCCATTAAATTCAGTTACTATTATGGAATCTGTAATTCTGCAACCAGATGCCTAGTTGCAAACACAGAAATGGTGAATGTGTAGGATTCAGTTGTTCTCTTCAAGACAAAGCAATTCCATTTTATCTAAGGGCATTCAAAATGGGTTAACAAACACTGTCAAATGTCTGACTTAGGTAAAATATTGAAACTTAGTATTTATAACGTAGCCCAAAAGAAGATTACTACCAAATACCAGAATGCAGCTGGGGCAATTCATTTCTGAAGCAAAAGCTGATCAAACCTCTTCTTACCTCTTCCATGAGGGGAGAATCCTTATTCAGTTGGGTGTAAGATGATGAACAGGGCAAAAGGGTACCATTGCCCAAGTTAGACACAAACAAAGATGTTGGACCAGAGCCATTACAAGCTTCACTTTGGAGGGCCAGGTTCTGTTGGCTCATGGAAGTGCTTCCTGAACTGACTATTGTATTAAAATCTTCAATTCGTGAGCTCAAATCATCCATCCTTTCATTTAAAGTTGATAACTGCTCAGAGAGTTGATTAACAGCATCCTGCATTGGATAGATTGGTACCCATACAAGAAGCACAATACATCATTAAAGAATTTGTAGTATTAAGAATAAACTGTTGCAAAATAATCCAAATTTAACTTGTACAGTAAAGTTGGCATTTGGAATCTCTACTAGATGACCAATCAAGGACAAACTCACCTGGTTGATTGCAGGTGAATCCGGAGTTTGTCCATCAAACCTTCTACTGTTGACTGCAAGTCTAGTAAGTTTAGCAATATTCTTGTCCCTTTGCGTCGAATAAGAGTGGGACATTCCACTGAAAACATCACAAATGTTAAAATAATGACAAGCATTACCTCTACGAGAATTAGACACAATCAAAGAAACCATCATGACTAGCGGCACCAGATACGGAAGAAATATCCAACAGAATTTTAATTTGGTCAGATCTCTACTGCAGCATCATTCTATCAAGATGTTTCTTGTACTATATCCACAATGACTAGACCATACAATAATGTTGGCAAAACTATAATGCATGATTAATCCCAGACATTGTATGAGATATTAATATATAGGTCTAGATGAGACTATTACCAACACAAACTTAAGTATTCAAAATCCATGTTATTAGATCATAGGTCTAGACTATGTCAAGACCAAGGTTTAACTTATCGGTTCGTACCAGTGTATCGACATATTGTCGGTACCGGTATGGGACCCTTGCCAGGCGGTATGCACAGTGCACTGTGCATACCGCCCGATATTTAAATATAATATAATATATATTTTATAATATTATATTATATAATATAATATATATTTTATAATATTATATTATATAATATAATATTAAAATATTAAAAAAAGAAAAAAGAAAAGGGGACGACATCGCATCGATCTGTCTCCCCGCGTGGGGAGACGCTCCGTCTCCTCGTGCGGGAGAAAAAGCGGCCGCGGGCGGCAACCGCGCGCAGGCGAGGTATTCTTTCTTCCCCTCTTCTTTTTTTTTTTCTTTTCCTCTTCTTCTTCCCTTTTTCTTCCTCAATCGACCGCCGACGGTCGATTTTTGACGACGACGCCCGGTAGCGGGCGGTCCACGTACCGGTAACCTGGCGGACCGGTATGTACCGCCCATATCAGGCGGTATAGGTCGAAATTGCATACCTTGGTCAAGACAATCTGAGTTTTGATAGTTGGAAGTTACATAAGTGTAATTCTACAGAGCATATGAATTCATAATTATTTTCAAGTGTATATCTGAAGTTAGGTAGTGGTTTGATCAAGTTACTTGAATTTGAAGCTATAATCAAGTTAACTAAAATTGAAATGAACCTTTTAAGATGTTTAGTTCTCAAAGCGACCCTATCAGCAGATGCCCGCGAAAGTGCTTCTCTTGGACTGGAAACCAGATCTTCATCTATACTGAGCTTTGTTCTCAAATCATCTGGCAATGCCTGCACATTAAGACAAAAACCCAATATGTGCATAACTAGAATTAAAAAAACTAAAATAACATTGAAACTTAATCCAATATGAACTTTATTGAAAGAAATAATACCATGACTTCATTCACAAGCTTTTCTAATTGAATCTGCTCTATGTAAGTACGTGGAATGTAACTGCCTTCTAAACCCAGTTGCTCTGCTACTTGCCTGACTAATAGACGCTCTTTTCCTTGAACCTTCTCAGAAATATAACAAAGTTTTAATTGAAAGACTAACCAGTTTATGACAAACAAAATGGATGTCAAGCTTAAAAAAATTAGTCCATAGGTAATGTAATTGGGCCAAAATGCTATTAGGAAGGCTATGTCTATTAGAAAACATAAATGATATTAATAACAAGATATAAACAAAGTAAATCTTCTTTTCTTCAGAAAGATGAACCTGACCATGAAAAATATAAGACATGCTCTGCAATATATAATATGAAAAATACTTTTAAAAAGCAATCAAGTTATAACAAAAGACTAAGCAACCATTTCTTCAAGAGCTGGATCTTTAACCCACAAAACAATTATACAATGAATGTCATAAATGAAAAGAAGTTCAATTTCAACATAAACTACATATTTTTTTTAAAAAAATTGCAAGTATTATACTATTGCAGGAAACTGCTTTAAATGTCACATATATTTAAAAAGCTTTCCTTCAAATGATGAAATATCTCACTGCTTTCCTTCACGGGACCAAAAAATTTGAGGCATCCACAGGCAATAGTTCAAGCTGACTTGATTTCTTCTCAAGTCCAATTAACAGAGCTTTGTTTTCATTAAATATTGCTGAAAATTGCATTAATACTTAGATGAATAGAGGTTTGTTCTATAATGATGTCATCACTTAACATTGAAACTGAAGAATACATTACAGTTTGACAAACAGAGGTCCCTAAAGAAATTATTGAATAGCGAATTAGTAAAAGGTACATCATGGTCAGAAAACTAAACTACAGAATGGTAGGTTTGGTAAATACCAATTACTAAAACATACTAATGCATCTTATAAACACAAAAAGAAGTTATTGATAAGCATGATTTTAAGTGGCTCAAAAAATATAGCATAATTCACAATAAATGCAAAATATAGTTACCTGTATGTAAGTACGTTTAAGTTGTTCCAACCAATCAATTTTCACAATCACCCTGTCGTCAGAGAACACATGGCTGCTTCTTTTCAGAATGGCTGCAATGGTATAGCCTAGTGCCATTAACCCACCAAGAAGTCGCACACTTACTTCAAAAGTGATTCTTGGTGAAATAATGAAGGGACTGTCCGTTACCCATTCCTGAAAAAGGCCCAAGAGCCAAATTAATTAACTGATTTTATCAGAATACATACAGTGAAGAGGTCTAGTGATCAATCAAAACACAAAATACGAAAATTAGGCAGGTGTAACGTATAAATTTCCTAAAATGTGACACTGCTATATATGAAGTCATTCATCAAGGCCAGAATCCAGATGATATCCCATCGGGCATCAGCCCATGGGAATGCACCATACATGTTGACTGAATAAAAAATGCAATAAGTAATCATTTCTAGATAATATGAATTTCCATGATCCACGGTGGCTTCTCCTAGAAATTAGGAGCTTCTATTAGTAAAATTTCAAAAAGAACCAAGCAGACTGAACAAAAAGGTGTAATCTGATGATGGCAAAATTAACAAGAGAGATGAATCTGAAGTATAAGGCATGACAAAGGGGATCAAGATAATCTTAATGTCTTGCAGTAACCTTTACGGAGTGTTACCCTTCAAAGATCAAGAGATGAGATAAACATGATCAACAAGAATATAAATCTGAAAGCGGCCATTTATAAGAATATTGGCTCAAAGGCATGTATTGCAGAACCTTAGGGCAATCAGCATATTTTCTCACCACCTTAAGCCATGTGTGTTATCTAGGGTCAGCAGGAGATCTTTCTCAATGCATATCAGTAGGGCAGGCTCATCAAAATATTCTTAAGTCAAAACAAACAAAATAATAACTGGATCCTCAAATTATAAAAAACACTGATAGGATTGTCACAACTCACAAGAGTATTTCAAACTGAATGCTTATTAGTTCAATCAATTAAAAGACAAAATTTTTGGGAAAAGTGATCGGGAACTGAAGGATGGCCTTTGGTGCAGTTATAAGCATGATACCCAGCAACACCAACAATATTACTCCGAAAATTTAAACAAAAATTATGCAATTTATATGATTTAAATTCAATCTAGATGAAAGAACTACAAAATTATTCACCCAACAATTAACAGATCTGATGTACCCCCAGGAAATTAGAATAAATGATAATTCTACTTCATTCTTGGGGATTAAAATTCTACTGGAATCCTCAAGATAGAATCTTTCCAGCTATGTTGAGGACAAAACAAGTTGACTGCGAGCAGCTCACAGAAGATGCCAATATTACAGGATCATAAACTGATTGATAAAAAATTTGTCATCTCATCGATGGGATACTTATTTTGGTGAAAGTTTCGATCAATTTACAATATTTTTCAAAATAAAAAATTGTTACAGCACAAAATTACATTACATGCCTACACTGCATCAGATAAAACTCACGCAAAAACGCAAGTGAGTTTAGTTGTTTGCATATCAGATTGAACTACAGTCGACAACTAATTTTCAAGACCCCGACGGCACATACTAGTATCAGGCTTCAAATGCTGCCAAGCATTTGTGGACTTTATATTTCAAAATGGAGCATACAATCTCTTCCCACAAAAGTTACAAATGTTTACTTTCATGCGAAGAAATGATAGAAATCCACATCTTATGTCATGTAATATGCTGAAATTGCAGCCTACAACCAGAACTGTAGTCCTCTAAAACAGGAAGGAAATTGCATCCTATGAAAAGTAACTAGAATGCACACACTCAATTCTGTTGAAATATAATTTTAATTTGTAGTAAATCACAAAAGTAACAAGAAGATTTCCATGATATATCTCAAGTGCATGCATAAATTATCATACATATGAGATTCCCATAATTGTGGCACTACACCATTAGTTGTTATCCATAGGTGACCAAGAACCCAACCATGAATGCACCAAGTTTTACATGAAGGTGAGGCCCACATATGACCTCATGGACGATCACAGAGATGTAATTTTCATGGTTACCTAATTAAATTAAAAAGAAGCTAGAAAAAAAAAGGTGGAAGAGTGTGATCCATGTGATTGATTCACTCCTTTCTGAAGCTATTGCACCTATGAACTCCATTTGGTGAAGCAGGACCAAGTTTACGACTATTGCAACTACAACTTGGACCATCTTAGGAACGACAGTTTTAGAAGCTTACAAAGTGAAATATCTAGGTTAGTCAGAATTAGCAAAAATGCACAAAAAATCCAAGTCAAGCTAAAAAAACACAGAATTTTGATATTCATTATCAAGAGCAAGTTTATAAATATTCTAAAACAATGACATTAGTTCAGGTCTCAAATTTAAACCATCTTAGGAACGACAGTTTTAGAAGCTTACAAAGTGAAATATCTAGGTTAGTCAGAATTAGCAAAAATGCACAAAAAATCCAAGTCAAGCTAAAAAAACACAGAATTTTGATATTCATTATCAAGAGCAAGTTTATAAATATTCTAAAACAATGACATTAGTTCAGGTCTCAAATTTAAACTCAGCATCGGAAAATGATATATCAGGGAAACAACAAACCTCGAACATAAGATTGTACTTCCCATCCCTGTTTCTCATTCTGAGATAAGATTGGCATGCTTCAGGATCTTCACCTGGTGGCAATAGATACATGTCGTATGTTTCCTCTGTACCTTCATTATGTTCATTGGAAAGCACAGCCTTGATCTGGTCCACGGAAACTGTCCTTGATGACTACAATAATAGAAACCAGAAAGCATTTAGTGCTACAAGAAAATAAAATAAAATACATACACAGTTTATTAGTTCATTTGTAACATTAGCAACCAAATTTGCAACATAAAAAAATTAAAAACTAACCTTTAAAATATAAGTTGGGTTCTGGAAGCCTGTGAAAGGATTGAACTTGTTGGAGATTTTTATATGCGCTGTTCGCAAATCTGGCTCAATGAATGCCTTGTACATTGGATAAACCTGCATAAATTATAAAGTAATTAAGATACTACATATGGGTAACTTCAATAGTTAATTGAAGATAGAACAGAAACAAAGAAGACTTAACAACAACCTAGGAGTTCCAATGAAATTAATGTTCCAAGAATAAGGGAATCAAGAACATGCAATTCTATCAGTGCCATAGCTACTTCGTTCCAGCAGAAGCATCAGCTATAATTTAAAATTTATAGTAATGAAAAGGAAAATGAAGATAAATAACCGTTTCTGAAATTTGATGAATTATTTCTTCAGGTTCTTGTCCAGCACGCTGTATGTCCCTCAGAACCCTTTTAACAAGATCAAAATGTACGCCACCAGTCACAGAAACACGCAGATCAAGCAAAGGGCGCAACCTCTCACTCAGAGCATAGATGCCTTCGAGGATGACAATTCGAGAGCTAGGGACATCAACGGTCCTGTCAGGAAGACAATCAAAGGCCATATACATTTATCCTAGGAGGAAATATCTGACAGCCCTGATGTCTTAAAGATTCACTATGATGATTTAATAAAAAGGAACAACTGACTGTATAAAAAGGTTACCTGTATCCAATGCGACTGCTCAACTTGAAATCATATATTGGCACTTGAACAGATTTCCCGTCTTTTAGTCCATGAATGTTTTCCAGTAAAGTGTCATAATCTGTGAGCCGTGGATCTGCTCAAAAATCACATGTATTAGACTTTTTATTACTTAAATATAAATTTTGATAAACTTAACAGGTGCAAAATGAATATCAATTTGAAGGATAATTTAAATGTCATCACATACGGTTAACTTCAGGTTATTAAACAAATAAATAATGCATAAAAGTCTCCCATGAACTGACAAAACAAGAGGAATAAAATCACTAATTAATAAACACACAAGAAATTATGTACAACACTGAACAAATGTTCAGTTAAAAAAATAGTCAACAAACAAGCCATAAGAACCAAATTTAGCTATAGCATGTAATATTCAAGGTCTACAGCCAACAGATGGGGCATTCGTAAGGTAACAACTCCCATATTGTATGCAATATATTAACAAGTAAATAGATTTGACATCAAAAACCAAAATAAAACCACTTTGAAACAGCAGATATTATCCCCATAACCTGTGCCTAAGTTCCAATTTCCACGACCTTAGTTGTCCATCGACATAATGTCCAATTAGGTAAAATTGGTGTTCCTTGCATTTAACATGGTGTACTGAACACTTTTTCTATATGTCCAATAAACTAAAAAGGACCTGCACAACTTCCTCCTAAACGAGCAACTCTTTTTCCCATACTTCAAAGATGTTTTAACCCCTACAACTACATTACTTTTGTAATATGTGTCAGCCAAAAGAAGCATCAGAATCAAACTGTCACTATGTAGAACTCACTAATGTACACAAATAAAAACATAACAAACATGATATGACAGTTAAATTCCCTATTCAAAAGGAACAGCATATTAGAGAAGTTCTCAAGTGATCAACATGGAATATATGCCCTACATAAAGAGTAGCCACAAAAATTTATGTCAAAGCATATGAATAGAACGTCTTATGTAATCATGATTTACAATAATTTTAAAGTAAAAGACAGCAAATTATGAAACTGCTATTCTTCTAATCAAGCCTGTGCCTTTAAAAGAGCTACATATTCTTCTATTCTTCTTCCCTATTCTTATTGATTTTTGATAATCAATAAGAATGCATCAGTAAGTAATCGATAACAATCAATCAAATTTCCATGTTTAAAGAATCAAGCAATAGATATCCAAAAAAGTAGGCAATATCATCAAGATAATTCAATATGTTCAACTGGTATATAGAAAATGAAATGTAATATAGCAAATTCAAAATGATCCAAAGAAATGAGATTTATTAGAGAGCGTGAGTCACCATCAAAATTTCCATCAATGATACGACTTGAATCATTGTAGTTGTCCATGGATATGATAGCAATGTTTGGCATGAAATTGAGAACCTTCTCTGTGAAAACAGTCTTTCCAGCCCCTGAAGGGCCAGCTATACCCACAAAAATGATTCCATCATTTTTCTGGGCCAACAACTGGCACGCACGAATCACAATATAGAAACCTTTTTCGAAAGATAATGGCTCTTGAATTGGAACGATTTCATAACGACCAGAGTCCTTTCTCTTTACCAACTGAACTTGGTCCCGTAATAGACCTTGCCTTCGCCGTGGTGAATCAATGGAAGCATCGCCATCAGCCATTTACAAAAACAAATGTGGAATATTTCTGCAATGAAAATAAACCAAGCATCAACATAAGTAAAATGTAATAAAACAGATATATGGAAAACTAAATATAGAATATGAACAGAATTCCATAACCCAGATGCCACTACTAGATACCAATCTCAGTAAAAGCGATTAATAGATAGCAATCTGAGCGTATAAAGGCCATGGTTGATTCCACACATTAATGAAATATTACCCAAAAAAGTAAAACATTCTCTGTCTATGCAATTATCTATTCGAAATACAAGAACTACAAACCGTTAAAAGGGGAAAATAGACATAGAAATATATACACATATCGCCCATCAAATCCATAAGACCGACGAGGGGCGCACAGACAAATAAAAGGTTTGAGCACACGAGAATCCACCGAAAAGAACGAATACGTCTCTCGAATCAGAGACCGGATCACACGGAAATCATATAAGCGATAAAACCAACAAAAGACATTCGTAACCTAATTTAACGGACGATTCGACTGCTGCGAAAATTCTCCCCCATTGTCCAAAAAAGCAGGACCATATAATTGATCAAACACGAGCAATTATCTTACAGCCGCTGATACGAGGATCGCCAACGGAACCCGGAGAAGTTACTCCACACCGTTTCTTGGAAGCGGCGCAAGCGACGAGGCGAGGCGAAAGCGGTGGGCAGGATATTTTAGGGGCGGGCGGAGGCGGAGGCGGCGGTCGGGTGGGATCGGCACAGCAGCAGAGAGCGGGGGGGATCGCGAGGCGATTCCGAACCCTCTCAATCGGTGGCGTTTCGACCCCATGGTGGCCCTTTAAAGAAGCTCTCCTTTATCAAAAAGTTGGTTTCGGTACCCATGTTCTTACCCGCCTAATGGGGTACGCGCAGTGATTGCATAGCAAGATGGGACCCTGCTCTGTAGACCGAGGACGATGGCGTTGGGTCCGATTCTTCAAACACGGAGAATACCGTTCTTATTGGGTTTTTGCTGTGAGAGGACTCCGAACTAACAGGATAAGTGATCAAAAATATACACTGGCGCATTTATTGTCCCACTGTGCACACCAACAAGTTTCGCGCCCCACGTGGCGCTCGCATCGAGTTGAAATGTGGGACCCTTAAGTCGGATTTGTGAGAGCCGAGAAAGTTCGTGGGAGGAATTTTTTGGTGGCTCGAGAATAAATAATAGATACTAAAATTGATGGAACTCGATCGGTTGGGGTCGGATCAAACCGGAGAGACGCGGTTCGGTTTGGACTTGCACAAAGGTCTCCAACTCCCAAATTAGTTTACGTAACAAAAGAATAAAAAAAAAAGTAATGCCAATTATAATATGAAATTGACCTCTTTTGCGTTGTGTTCCTCGGACGCCATAAAAAAAAAAAAAAAGAAGTCAGCCTGACCGTCGTCTATCATAAAAGCCGCAGCTTATCGATGTTGATTTGGCTGTAAATTTCAACCTTGTTAGGTGGCTTTGTCACAATTATATATATATATATATATATATATATCAACGTCAAGCGAGTAACATCTTACCGTAGTAGATACCGACGTATCATCATTTTGTGTACTATTGATATTTATATCATATTTTTCTATATCTGATGCTTAAATGTCAGAGATATATAATCATTTTTTATATTCAACCATGGCAATGAATGTAATAATCATATCTCACTATAAACCCTTATATAACTCACATATTCATATTTTATTAAATCCTCTTAATAACATAAAAGAATACTCATGATATAATTTTACATAGTTCTTTTTTTAGATATATTCATCTAACATGACTTAAGATAAGAAATGATATTACCATATAGTAATGATAGGCACATGTTTGTTTGACAGACAATAATCGAACTAAGAGACATATCGTCATCATTTGGTGATACATGATTGATCGATCGATCATTGGAATCTCATTATTAACACATAAGGCTTGAAGAGTACATTCATAATCTAGACTGAGCTAATAGATATGAGCATCGGATGCGATGAATACGAGGCTAGATCCAAACTCAAAAACTAATTGACTCTCAACTTATTTAATTGGAGGACAGACTAAAATTTAATATTATTAGATTTGAAGGGTCAAACATGATATAGACTAAACCGATTTAAAAAAATATGCCTAGAATCCGAGGCTTAATTTAGAAAGGAGATTAAATTATACAACGTTCGAAGGAAGAGAATCAAAATCATTTATTGAGCAGGATCCTATTTTATTACGTTAGTCATTTCAATCGGCGATCATACGATATTATTCTGCTGATGATAAGAACATGTTTTGTTATGATTTGATGGCAACATGACAATCGAGTTGGTCAATGTTCAACGGTATTTGGTTGAGGTCAAACATTCCATTATTCAACTTTGTTCCCAAAGTCAAATTAGATGTTTCAATTTGATCGTGGCAGGTGAGGAACGGTTCTTAGACGAATCCAACCGAACTAAACAAAACAATTACATCGGTTCATAGAAGAACAGGTTCGCCTAATCAAAAGTAACGATTGTATCCACCGATTCAATGGTTCTTTGGGAATTTAATATATAAAGTGTGATTTTTTTCTGAATTAATCATCATACAAATCTACTAATTGATGCATAATTTTTTTTAATATTTTTATTAAATTAATTATAGATTGTCTTATATAGTTAGACCTCCCTAATATCTTAGTTGATTGACTTCATAATTTTATATTGAAATATATATACTTATAAAGTAAAATATCTAGTTTTATTTATCTTAATACTATCGATTTTATCAAGAAACTATGAAAATAATAAGTAAAAATTATAATTTTAACATTCGAATAAATAATAAACGTCGGTGGTGATGAAAGATTGTGTTACTATGGGTCATGATTGACTGTTGTGGATGAGAAAAGTGATGACCAGTAGTAAAGACCACTTTGCATTTGCATCGACGTCGACACAATTGTCAAGCAACGAAATGGTCGCTCGATATTTATATCGGCACCAACGCAAATGCAAAGCAAATATCACCTCTCGTTATTATTGTCCTCATCTACAACAACCACTCACGTCTACCAATGATGTTGTCATCCACACCATATATCGTCATCATCAATTAAAATATTAAAATTATTTTTTATTTTTTATTTTTATACTTTCATCGATAAATTCAATGATAAATAAAGCTAAATATTTTACTTTTTAAAGTCTGAGTAATATGTAATTTAAAACAAAAATGAGTTAAGATTGATTTTAGCCATTATGATCTTGGTCATGGACCACTTAAGTCTGTATGATTTAATTATGTCTAAAATAACTCTTATATTTACAACAATATAGCATATAAGCCCTTCCCATCAAGTCTGAGTTAAGAGACGTTAGGGTTTAGTTACATGATATGCTAACTCATATAAACTATTAATATAATAACACATGTAATTTAAATTTTAAAAAGATTTATTTTAACCCATGTGGTTTTGGTTATTGATCACTTAAGTCTTTATAGTTTTGTTATGCCTAAAATAAGTCTATATTTTAAAAAACCTAGCATATAAGTCTCTCTTCTCAAGTCTAAGTTGATAGACGTTAGAGTTTGATACGTGACATATTGACTCATAATAAATCATTAATATAATGACACATTTAGTTTAAATTTTTTTAAAAAAAACTCTATCTTGTCGAGAAAGAGGAAGCAACGAAAGTTATAACGGTAGACAAAGACGAAAAGGAAAAGGTAGGAGAGGGCGAAGATGGAGGTAATGGAGAGTTGGACCACCACGTCGTAGGCATGAGAAGTGAGAGCGCAAAAGAGGACGAAGTGAGAGGCAGTGGGGTTGAAGAAGCCTAAGAGAAGGAAGAGAGACCAAATGATTATTGTGTGTCTAGCATTGGACTAGTCGACGTACATCTACTCGAGGCAGGATCGAAAGCTCCTGAGCATGTCGTCAACATCGAAGATGCTATGTGCGTACAATACCTTACTATGTAGCATCGGCTCGGTGGTGCTGTGGGGTGGTCGCTTCCACGGTGATGCCTTATTCCATCATTAATGAAGGTCTTATTTTTTTAATTTAAATTATATATTATTATATTAATAACTTATTATGAATTAGCATTATAACATAAGTAGACTCTAATGTACGTTAACTTATAATTGATGAGAGGAGATTATATGTTATATTTTTGAATATAAAAGATTTATTTTAAACATGAGCAAAATCATAGAAATTTAAGTGGTTGATGATCAATATTTTTTAATTAAATTATATATATTGTTATATTAATTATATTAATAGTTTATTATAAGTTAATATATCATATAATTAGACTCTAATTCTATTATATACTATATTTTTAAAATATAAAAATTAGTTTAGACGTAAAATAAACAAACGCAAGCAGACTTTGCGGGTTTATACTCTCCCCGCCTCCGCTTCCTGCACCTCATTGAGTCCACACCCTACTCTTCATGCTCTCGTCGTCTTCCTTGGCTTCCAAAACCACGTCTTTTCTCTTTCCCATGTGATATGACACATAATGACCTGGTCGCCACATCATCACTCCTTCAGACAACTTGCTCGCCGACGTGGCCGACCCAACGCAGGAAGCTGGTCGGACGCAGGTATGAGGGCGCCAGCAGTCGTGCGGTCGACCTGGCATAGGTAAAGCCAAATCCCCAGCGGTTGTACGGCCGACCTGGCACAGGTAGTGCCGATACGCCAGCGGTCGTACGGTCGACCTGGCACAGGTAAGGCCAAATCCCCGGCGATCGTACGGCCGACCTGACACAGGTAATGCCGATACGCTAGCGGTCGTACGACCGACCTAACTCAGGTAAGGCCGACACCTCAACCTGTGGACGCATCACTCACCGCAAGGACCGCGGGCGTGGTGGTAGCGTACGATGGCAGGGTAAGCAACAAGGGCGACCAGGTTGTCAGGTACGGATGATCTACGACACCCACTATATAAGCTCTTGCACCTCTACGAGGAAGGGGGATCGCAAAAACCAACCACTGAACTAACTTGACCGTCGGAGGGGTCACGTCGGGAACCTACCCAACCCGACCTTCTTACAAGAGTCAGCGGCCGACCCGAGCTCCACCATTCCAGCAGCCGACTTCCCGAGCCGAGCTCTGAATCACCACTCATCCGGCCGAGCTCCAACTCCGTACCGAGAAGACTGCGGGTGAGCTAACGCACACGGGCTTGAACCAGCAGTGTTTGCTCAACAGACACGGAGGCGAAACGCATCTACTAGGCAAGCACCAAATTCTCCCCTAACATTTTGGCGCTAGAAGGAGGGCCCATGTCGTCAGAACGCCCGTTTGGAGACTCGGGTACGAAGCACCACATGGAACCCGACCACCCTCGACCGACGGAGGAGGCCACGACAGTTGTCCCGACTCCCAACCGCTTTTGGAGGATGATGACTGACCCAGGGTTCCCTTCACCCGCATCAAACCCCGCGCTGTTCATGGTCACGACAGAGGCTTTCCTCGGCCTCACCAGCCAGGTCCAAGCACTAGCAGGAATGGTCCAGACCATAATCTCATATCTACCCCAGCTCGTGCATTTGATGGCTCACCAATCGGCTCCCCCGGCGGCACCCTCGCAAACGGAGTCACCGATGACCCCAGACCGGGGAATCCCGTCCGACATAGAGGCGCCACAGCCTCGGGTCGCCGAAGCCCGCCCAGCTTCCCCGACCCCGACGCCAGCCCGATCCCAAAGTCGCTCCTACAATCCAGCACCAACTGAGCTCGACCTCGACACCTTATCGACCAACACCACTGACTCCTTAAGAGAGCAAGTTCGTCGAGTCCATCAACGGCTCGACGAAGTCCAGAAGGAAGTCCTCAAATCAAGAGAGGAGGTTGGGGAAAGTTCTAAAGGCGATTCCCCATTCACTCCTGAGATACAGTCCAAGCCTCTCCCGGTCACCTTCAGGCTCCCCGCCCTCGAGCCCTACGATGGCAGCGACGATCCGATAGAGCATATCGCCACATTCCGCGCCCAGATGGCCCTTTACAACACTTTGGAGCCGCTGACGTGTCGGGCCTTCCCGACCACCCTTAGGGGGTCGGCCAGAACCTGATATTCTTGCCTCAAACCCGCGTCTATACCTTCATTTGACTCGCTGTCAAGAGTGTTCGAGCTGAACTTTTTGGCGAGTGCACGCCCGAGGCCAACCACGGCCTCCCTCCTCGGGATGGCCCAAGGGAGCGACGAGCCCCTCTCCTAGTTCGTAGGACGGTTCACATCGCAGGTCCAGGGAATCCCCGACCTCCATCCATCCCTGGCCATCCAAGCATTCCTGACGGGGCTGAGGCCGTCAAGATTCTTATGGTCGCTGATCGAGCGACCGCCGACGACTCTGCCTGAGATGTTACAACGGGCACACCAGTATATGGCAGCCGAGACGCTAATAGCTGGCAAGCGGGATGAGACAAAGCGCTCCCGGGGGGAACAGTCTCGTGGACATCCGGCGCCACCTCCGAAGAGGAGGGAAGACAGGTCGGGCTTGTTGCTAGCCATACCCCCCCCCCCCCCCCGATCCCCCTCAATTCGACCCGAATAGAGATCTTCTTCCAAATACGGGAAAATGAGCTCTTGAAGGCCCCAAGTCCGATGAAGTCACACCCCGAGCAGCGCGACAAAAGAAGGTATTGCCGCTTTCACAGAGAATACGGTCACGACACCGAGGAATGTCGTGACCTGCAGTACCAAATTGAAGACCTTATCCGGCGCGGCCACCTACGACGATATGTCCGAGAACAACCCCCTCTCCCTGACGGTCGACCCCCCCGAGACTCATCTCCCCGACCTCAGGGCCCGATCGAAAAGCAGATCGACGTCATCTTTGGCGGCCCGGCATCAGGCGGCAACAGCTCCTCGGCGCGAAAAGCTTACGCGCGATCCGAGGCCGCTACATCACGAATACCTTGACGTCACATTTAGGTCAGAAGACGAGGAGCACTTTGTATTTTAATGCCTTTCAGAAGACCTTGACCCACGACGATGCCCTCGTAATCTCAATCCGCATGGCCAACGCCTACGTCAAGAGAGTCATGATCGACACGGGGAGTTCGGTCGACATTCTGTATTTCAATGCCTTTCAAAAATTGGAGTTAACCGACCTAGATCTCGCCCCACTAACATATACCTTGACAGGATTCACCGGGGACTCCGTCTCTCCCTTGAGAGCAACCACGATCCCCATCACGTTCGGAGGAGAACCAAGGTCGAAGACTCTGCTGGTGTCATTTATGGAGGTCAAGCTCCCATCGGCGCACAACGCCATCATTGGGTGCCCGACCCTCAATCGGCTCAGGGCGATCGTGTCCACGTTCCATCGGATACTGAAGTTCCCGACCCGAACTGGGGTTGGCGAGGTCAGGAGTGACCCAGGAGAATCCAGGCAGTGCTATCTAACGGCAACGATGTTGTTCAAGAAGCCGAGGACTGAACCGGTCGGCACCATCCCTCCGGATCCGGAGGAGAGCGCCCGAGACCCCCACTCGACGGAAAAAGTTTTGGAACTACCACTTGACCTGAGCCACCCGGATAAGCTGGTGAAGGTCGGGTCGGGACTCACGAAAAGCCAACAAGTTCAACTGATAGATTTCTTGCGGAAGAATGACGACGTCTTCGCATGGGCCCCAAACGATATGCCGGGGATCGATCCAGAAATCACCCAACATTACCTGAATATCTCCCCCGACGCCCGACCCGTGAAGCAATGTCCGCGCAAATTTGCTCCGGACCAGCAGAAGGCTATAGAAGACGAGGTCACTCGTCTGTTGGACGCAAAGCTTGTCGAAGAAGTAAAATATCCGACCTGACTATCCAACGTTGTACTTGTCAAAAAAACTAATGAAAAATGGCGGATGTGCGTTGATTATACCGATCTCAATCGGGCTTGCCCGAAGGACTGCTACCCACTTCCCCGCATCGACCAACTTGTGGATGTCACGTCGGGGAATCAGCTGCTTTCTTTCATGGATGCCTTCTCGGGGTACACCCAAATCCAGATGGCCTTGAGAGACAAAAGAAACACAGCCTTTATCACGTATAACGGCACATACTGCTACAAGGTGATGTCGTTCGGGTTGAAAAACGCTGGCGCAACCTACCAGCGGCTCGTGAATCACATGTTCAAGGACAAGGTCAGAAGGAACATGGAGATTTACGTAGACGATATGATAGTCAAAAGCCGGCAAGCCGAGACTCATCTCTCCGACCTGGCGGAAGCATTTCGCACGCTAAGAAAATACAAGATGCGTCTCAACTCGGTAAAATGTACCTTCGGCATCACATCCGGGAAGTTCCTCGGCTTCATAGTGCATCAGCGGGGGATCGACGCCAATCCCGACAAGATAAAGATAATACAGGAAATGCAGCCCCCCAAGACTATAAAAGAGGTCCAACGACTCAAGAGCCACATCGAAAATCTACCGCAACTAGCCTCGGTAAAGGACGGGGAGCCTCTCAGCTTATACCTCGCTGCGACCGACCTGACGGTTAGCTCAGTCTTGGTGACACTCGATAAAGCTGGGGAAAAGCCGATCTACTACACTAGTCATGTCCTGGCGGGACCTGAGCTCCGTTATTCCCCCATAGAAAGAATAGTCTTGGCTCTGATCCTAGCATCCAGGAAACTGAGGTCGTATTTCCAGACGCATCCTATCAAAGTGATAACCGACCAACCCTTGCGCCAGATCCTCTCCAAATTTGATATTGCGGGTCGGATGCTCAAGTTGTCGGTGGAATTAGGGGAGTTCGATATCGAATACGAGCCGAGAAAGGCGATCAAATGCCAAGTGCTCGCGGACTTCCTCTCAGAGCTCACACCCCCGGAAATCCCGACGAACCCGAACCCCGGATGGACTCTGCATATCGACGGCTCCGCCAACTCGAAAAGAGGAGGCGTCAGCTTGGTGCTCAAGGACCCCTCCGGCCACACCTACGAACATGCTCTGTGATTAGGATTCACAACTACAAACAATGAAGCAGAATACGAAGCGCTCCTGTTCGGTCTGAAGGTCGCAGCCGAGTTGGGCGTAGAAGACATCGAGATATTCACCGACTCCCAGCTCGTCGCAGGCCAAGTCAACGGAGCATTTGAGACCCGAGAAGCAGCGATGATCAAGTACCTAGCCGAGGCGCGACGGATGGCGGGTCGGTTTCAAAGGTGTACCATCACCAAGGTACCTCGCAGCCAGAACGCGCAGGCAGACGCCCTGACCAGGCTAGCATCCTCCTGCGTGACCGATGTGCCTTTCGGAGCAATGGTGAGGACCATCGGGCCCTCCGTCAATTCAATTGTGTTGACTGTTAACGAGAAAAATGGAGGCTGGATCGATGAGATCCTTCGCTTTAAACAAGCAGGAATCCTCCCCGAGGACAAGGTGGCTGCCCGAAGAATCAGAAGGACGGAATCATGGTACTGTATCATCGATGACTGCCTCTACCAGCGAGGCTTCAGCCGACCCCTACTTCGCTGTCTGAACCCGACTGAGGCGCAAACCACCCTGACCGAGATCCATGAGGGAATATGCGGGGACCACGTCGGTGCCCGCACCTTGGCACATAAGGTCCTCAGGCAAGGTTACTACTGGCCCACACTACGAAAGGATGCCCAAGCTTATGTTCGAAACTGTGAGCCATGCCAGAAGCACGCCCGATTCCAACATCAACTGATGGTACCGCTCACGACTGCCGACTGCGCCTGACCCTTCGCCCAATAGGGAATGGACCTCCTCGGCCCATTCCCTCCGGCCTCGGGAGAAAGAAGGTTTCTGATAGTCGGAGTCGACTATTTCACCAAATGGCTCGAAGCTGAGCCATTGGCCTCCATCACCGAGAGACAAGTCGAAGGGTTCGTGTGGAAAAACATCATAACCAGGTTCGGCCTCCCCAGGGCCATCATTACAGACAACGACACGTAGTTCAACAACACGAAGTTCAAGATATTTTGCCAAAGCTATCGCATCCAGTTGAGGTTCAACTCGGTTGCCCACCCCCAAGCCAACGAGCTAGCCGAGGTAACGAACCGAGCTATTCTTGAAGGGCTGAAGAAAAGGGTCTCCAGCGCCACGACCTCTTGTGTAGAGGAGCTCTCGAGTATTCTATGGGCATCACGAACAACTCTGAAAACCCCGACGGGGGAGTCCCCATATAGCCTGGCTTTCGGGACTGAAGCCGTGCTACCTCCCGAGGTGGTTTTCCCGACCCTCCGAGTCCAGACCCAGCGTCAAGAGGAGTCCGACCGACAGCTCCGTGAGAACCTCGACATATTAGAGGAAAAGCGAGCTGACGCCCATCTCCAAGCATTGGCCTATAGAAGAGCTGTCGCCAAGCTGTACAACTGTCGAGTACACCCCCGACACGTCAAGACGGGCGACCTGGTGCTCCGAAAGAATGAGGTCAACGACCCGACCCGATCCCACGGTAAGCTGGCCCCGAACTGGGAAGACCCCTACCGGGTCATCGATGTTATCCGAGACGGGACTTATACGTTGGCAACAATGGAGGGGCGGGTGCTGTCGAGAACTTGACACATCACAAACTTGCGAAAATTTTACGCATGACGATATCAGTAAAACGACCCAACTTGTATTGATTAGAAGCACAATGATATCAGTAAAATGACCCAACTTGTATTGATTAAAAGCAAGTACAAAAGATGTCGGGAATAGAAATGAGGCTCTTCCCGACCCGAGTTACAAGTTCAAAAAAGAAGAGAAGGGGGGTTATAAGTCAGGGCTCGGGAGGAACCGAGTCATCAAAATCCTGCTGCCTTTCCATCGGCACCAGGTCGTCCTCGGGATGGATGGTAAACGGGTCCTCCTCAACGTCGGCGTTGGGATGTCGGGCGCGGAAGCGAGCTAACACCACCCGATATCCATATTCATATGTTACCCGACCCATCCTCTTCAGACCCTCTTTGAAGCCGAGGGACTCCTTGTACTGGGCAACCGATTGCCTTGGCAGCTCGGCTCGGGCGCTCTCCAGGTCCTTCATGGCCTGTAGTAGCTCATCGTCCATCCTCCGAGCCCTGGTTCGCGCCTCCCTCAGTAGATGTTGGCCGTCGCCCAGGTGGCCTCGAACCTCTTGCAGCTCCTTCTCCGAGGCCTCACGCCTGAGGAGCTCTTCGGCTTTTTTTCATTTGATTTTCTTGAGCTCGTCCCGCAGCTCGAACGTGCGCTCTTCGGCCTCGGCGATCGCCTCCGGTCCCCCTCTCGATTTCAGAGCATCAGGCTCTTCTTGCAGCTGCTTGACTCGGTAATCCATGAATGTGATCAGCCGACCCGCATCATGGACTCGGTCAAAAAGTGTTATTTGGAAATGTTGGCTCTGCACGAAAGGATGACTGTTAGGATCTAGGCAAAGGGTAAACTCAAGTTACCAAGGCATGGGTCGGGAAGCTTACCAGGACCATCTCCTTGGCGGCTCGGGCCATCAGGACTTCCGAGGGGAGCGTATAGAGCTCCCGCGCCAGTTGGGGATGGAGAAGTCCCCTTTCAAACTCCTCTACTGCGGACGAATTGTTCCACACCTTCATCGAGTTCTTCAGCCCCTTCCATCTGGCCTTCAACTCCTTCTCGGGGTCTTGATGCCCCAAGTCGGACATTAGCAGGGCGTAGTAGCCCGCGTCGCCCTTATGAACCTTTGTCTTGAAAAGGTCTTTCATTGACCTTGGGCGTTCGTGGGCTGATGAAGCGCCCCCTTCCTCAGACCCGACCGGCGCCTCGGGCTCCTCTGACGGTGCCGCGGGCTCCTTACCCTTAGACCGGTAGCGAGACTCCCCTTCGCCAGGATGGGACTTGTGCTTCCTTGTCAGCACCTTCACCTTCTTGACGCGCCCCGCCGCCTCTTCAGCTTGCTCAGGTGGGGAGACGACTGGCCTCTTCGATGAAGCCCTCGGAGCTTCCCGCGGAGGAGACGCGCCGACCTCACGGGCGGTGGGCCGGGTCGGAGGGACTTTGCCGCCGGTCACTCTGGGCATTCTGCGAAGTTCCCCGAGATCCATCCGGTTTGCATTCCGACCGACAGGTTAGTAGGCAGTTAGGAAGGCTAAAGTAAAGCAAAATGTTAGTACGCCTAGAGGCCGGGCTTAAACCCGCCTCGACGAGCCAAAGCTCAACCATCTCCTTGATCGCACGTGAAGAGGAAAGAATCCCCTTCAGTCGGCCGACCAGGACGGTCTCCTCCTTGGACAGGTATGGGGGGCATTGCCAATCGGGTGAGCCGACCAATCGAGCCTGAACCCCCAAACCAGACCACTAACATAAAGGTAGCGGGACTTCCAACCTTTGTTACTGGAAGGTGCCCCGCTGACTCTAAAATCGACCCGGGCGGTAAGATAGTAACCGCCCCGACTCTTGCAGAGGCGAAAACACGCCATGAACAAGTCCCGAGTCGGGATAATCCCGACTCCTCGGCACTCGCCCAAGAAGACGACAAGGTAACGCCACGAGTTGGGCGCTACCTGGCTCGAAGAGACTCTCCACCATCTCAGGCACTCCTCGATGAGTGGGTGCAAAGAAAACCGGAGACCGGCCTCCAAAGCATCTACCGAGATGCACATGCCGGGAATGTCCAAGCTATAAGGACGCTGCCCCAGCTATGAAACATGCAGCCCGTATTCAGCCGGGATGTTGTACCGCTCCCTAATCACGACAAGTGACCCCTCAGTCACCGTCGTGTCGAGATCATGATCCGACATCATGACCTCCAAATCCCTCAGAACTCTCGTGTCGACAAGCGACGGGGGCCCAAAAGACGCTCCCGAGGAATCAATCTCGGGATCACATCGACTTGTCTCCCCCGACCCCGGGGGAGAAACGACCCTGACACTAGTCGAGGAGTCCGAGGAGGTCATCACGACCTGTTCACAAGGGGTTGTCGACTGAAGGGATGAAGAGTGACTAGGGAGGTCCGAGATGGAAGCAGCGAGGGGGCCAAATGAACAAGTGAAGTCTCTGCCCAACCACACAGCGAACTTATAGCGCCCAAGGGAGTCGTTTCAGCTTCCCGAGGCAAGACGAAGCGCCGCCACCCCGAAAAGCCACCCAGCGCATTAAATGCACCATTACTCTGACCGAAACCCTAGGCGGAGGACAATATATATTAATATAATATATATATATAGTATAATAATATTATCGTATATATGATAATATGCACATGGCAATAAAGAGAGGGTTCACAAGATAAGGGCAAGTGCGCTCGAGTTCACCCCCTCGGCCAAATCTCCAGATTTGCGCTCGAGTTCACCTTCTCGACCAAATTCGTATATTTGCGCCCGAGCTCACCCTCTCGGCCAAATCTCCAGATTTGCGCCCGAGTTCACCTTCTCGGCCAAATCTCCATATTTGCGCATGAGTTCACCTTCTCGGCCAAATCTCCATATTTGCGCCCGAGTTCACCTTCTCGGCCAAATCTTCATATTTGCGCCCGAGTTCACCTTCTCGACCAAATCTCTAGATTTGCGCCCGAGTTCGCCTTCTCGGCCAAATCCGCAGATTTGCGCCCGAGTTCACCCTCTCGGCCAAATCTCCAGATTTGCGCCCGAGTTCACCTTCTCAGCCAAATTCACATATTTGCGCCCGAGTTCATCCTCTCGGCCAAATCTCCAAATTTGCGCCCGAGTTCACCTTCTCGGCCAAATCCGCATATTTGAGCCTGAGCTCACCCTCTCGGCCAAATCTCCAAATTTGCACCCGAGTTCACCTTCTCGACCAAATCCCCATATTTGCACCTGAATTCACCCTCTCGGCCAAATCTCCATATTTGTGCCCGAGTTCGCCCCCTCGGCCAAATCCCAAGGTTTGTGCCCAGGTACGCCCTTGGCGAAAGTCCGAATCACAATTCCCGAGCTCCTGCTCGGTCGGATCAACTCTTGCGACATCCCAGTTCCCGATCTCCTACTCGGTCGGATCAACTCTTGCAACATCACAACTCCCGAGCTCCTGCTCGGTCGGATCAACTCTTGCGACATCACAATTCCCGAGCTCCTGCTCGGTCGGATCAACTCTTGCGACATCACAATTCCCGAGCTCCTGCTCGGTCGGATTAACTCTTGCGCCATTCAAGTTACCGAGCTCTTACTTGGGCGGATCAACCCCCGCACCATTTGAAGTCCCCGAGCCCCCACTCGGGACTAGTTCAGGGCCACCTCGAACCAACAACTAAGCACAAGACCTCATCTTCGGCACCCTCATCAGGCACCTCGAGAAGATCTTCCCCGGGGGGAAGAATGATATGACACATAATGACCTGGTTGCCACATCATCACTCCTTCGGACAACTGGCCCGCCGATGTGGCCGACCCAAAGCAGGAAGCTGGTCGGACGCAGGTATGAGGGCGCCAGCAGTCGTGCGGCCGACCTGGCACAGGTAAGGCCAAATCCCCAGCGGTCGTACGGCTGACCTGGCACAGGTAAGGCCAAATCCCCGGCGGTCGTACGGTCGACCTGAGACAAGTAATGCCGATACGCCAGCGGTCGTACGGCCGACCTGACTCAGGTAATGCCGATACGCCAGCGGTCGTACGGCCGACCTGACACAGGTAAGGCTGACACCTCAACCTGTGGACGCATCACTCACCGCAAGGACCGCGGGCGTGGTGGTAGCGTACGACGACAGGGTAAGCCACAAGGGCGACCAGGTTGCCAGGTACGAATGATCTACGACACCCACTATATAAGCTCTTGCACCTCTACGGGGCAGGGGGATCGCAAAAATCAATCACTAAACTAACTTGACCGTCGAAGGGGTCACGTCGGGAACCTATCTGACCCGACCTTCTTGCAGGAGTCAGCGGCCGACCCGAGCTCCACCATTCCAGCAGCCGACTTCCCGAGCCGAGCTCTGAATCACCACTCATCCGGCCGAGCTCCAACTCCGTATCGAGAATACTACGGGCGAGCTAGCGCACACGGGCCTGAACCAGCAGTGTTTGCTCAACAGACACGGAGGCGGAATGCATCTACTAGGCAAGCACCAAATTCTCCCCTAACACGAGGCTTATCTCCTCCTGCTCCGCTGCTAATCTCCTCTCCAACGCCCGTTGCATAGCCGAAAGCTGGAGCAAGAACATACCTCTAGTTCGGGACCTCCTCCAATCTGTGCCTGCCCTCCCTGGCTGGCTCTGCAAAGACCCAATTTTTTTCTACAAGATAAAAGTGAGTGATCGTCTGTTCTCCTAGCTTGCGAGCTAGACGGATGATTTGGGTTAGGATGGGTGAAATCATGCTTTTATATATGCGCGCCGAATTTTGACTTCGATCTGTATGTTTGGATTTATTGGCTGAAGTTTCACGAGGATCATGTTTGATGGAATGCCGGTGAGAGATGAGGTTGGTGAATTTGCAGGCCCAGGAGCAGAGGAAGGGCGGGGACAACGATGAGGACTGGGGAGAGAGGGGGGGCGGGGGGGCGGTGGGCTTGATGGGGTGGTCAGGAAAGCGCCCAGTTTGGCTTGGGTTGACTTGGGCAATGGATTTCCTCCGTTCGTAGTGGGGGATATGAGTGTGTCGAACGAACCTATTGGCACCTGAGATCTATGGTGTGTCGAAAACATTGATTGGGCATATGAGTGTTCCATAGACACCATTTGGTTCCCAGCTTCTTCAAATGGTGTCTATGGAGAATGTGAAGAATATTCTTAGACCATCTTTTTCTGAAAACTTTAGACACCATGCATGTCGAGCTTGATTTGGATAGTCAACACAGGCATTATTCTACCTGGAGATGTCTACATGAAGCCAAATTAGTACATTCCATAGGATTATCCATCTGCATGCTGATGACTGATGCATCGTCTAATGTGTTCTTCAGAAGTCTTGTGTATTGCAGATTCACAAGCAGTGCAGGGAAAACTACTATTGCCTCATTGTGATTGAGTAGATTAATCTTCGTTTTTTAGAGAAGGCATCTGGGCACTGTTTAGTGGCTGATCTGAGAGTCTTTATGGTGGAGATAAAACAATAGTTACTCCCTCATACACTGATTCTAGTCCTCTAAAAGAGCAAAAGCAAATGGACAATGTTTGTAGGACCTATGGTGGCATGCCCCATTTTAGAAAAGATGATGACAATATTCCATGACCTTAAGGGATTATGATCTGTATGTGGATCTAGATACCCAATTGATACTGCTATGACCACTGCTTGCACCCCAGACTTGGGAAGTAGCAAACAAGAAAATGATAGATGAAGTCACTGCTTTGTTTATATCTGAGAATAGAACACATTCCAACCACTCCATAGTTTAAGTGGGTTATGAATCTTTTACAATATTCCAGTAGAGGCTGATCTTTTTATGTGGATAATAAAATTAAAAGCATCTCAGATATCAATTACTTTAGATGTTTCTCCCTCAAGTAGAGCCAAGCATTGATTTGAATGCTGTCTATAAATCTAATATGCAAGTGCTCTCACTCTGGCTTATCATGTGATTACTTATTTTATTAATTGTACTTCTAATTGATCAAGTTGTTTAATGCAGTCTCAAATCCTCATCTATAGGTTCCTCTTTCATTTTGCAATGTAGCAAGATTCTTAGGCCTCAACTGAACATATTATTCAAGATTGTCTTTATGTTCCACACTGTAACTTCAAGCACTTGAAAATTTCTCCTCTTGCTATGATTAGATTATAAGCATGGATACAGTTTTTTTGGGAATTGCATAATTGTGTGTGCATTTGGAACTTGGTCAAAATCACTCATTAATAATAGAATGTGCATCACCTTCCAGATCCAACCTATGAGCCACACATGAACTGATGTCATATTCACCAAAGTTTGTGGTTAAACTGGTTTTGTTGCAGTAATTAGATGTCTTACCTGAGAAATATATTTCCTTGCCGCAGCAACAAGTTCCCAAAGCTCAGGTAGGTTATTCTTCATTCAAGATGTTTATATTTAGACCATGAGTTGGATATGTAGTTTCATGTTTGCAGTCATCCTGCCTGTTTGCAGAACAGTATACATTCAGGTGAATCCTACCAATCATGGTGGTTTCTTAAAGGATTGCTGTTGTGATGGGCCATGACAGGAACAAGATTGCTGCATTGGCCAAACATGAAGATTCCAAGCCAAGTAAGCTTCCATGTCAATTGATCAATTTCATACCTTGAGCTCAAATCAATGTACAGTTCTGAATCCCAACTAAGTTAAGCAACAATCAATTCCTCAATGACAGTGTGGTTTGGCTGTCTGGGCCACATAATTTTATCATTCACGTAGGTGGGGAAGACTATATAATTAATTCTCTTATCATAATGAATGAAGAAATTACTTCTGATTTTTCATGCCTTTTAAGATCAAGAACAAAGCAGTGGATAGCAGAGGACATCACAATAAATAAGTCACAGGGCACATGGATTCAACCAGGGTGAGGTCTCGGGCATCTCGGGTCAAAGCAATGTGGTCCCCGGAGCGCCTGTTCACAAGCAACGCGAGAACTACCCGCCTCGGATCCGACGACGCAGCGCGACCCACCCCTCGAGATCCGTTGCATCGACGGTCAGATCTCTACCGCCTCTCCTTGCTCCCGCCTTCGATCTCCGTCTCCCCCATCTATATTAATAGCTCTCTCTCTCTCTAAGTCCATCGCCGAGCTCACACAGCTCTCCCCATTCCACTTCGGTCTCCTCCTCCCTTTCCCTCTCCCCCTCTCTTTCTCTCTGCTCGAAGACTTCGAGGTTTTGAGTTCTTTCTTTCTCCTCCCTGGACTCGGATGCAAGTGCTCTTCGTCGGATCACATCTCTGTCTCCAAGAAGGTACGCGATCTCCGGATCTCTCATCATTCTTGTTTTTAGTTGCAGTTGGAATTGCACATAGTTCTTCCTCTGGCCTTGGATCAAACTATCTGGTTTCTTGCTCCTATCTCCAAAGAATTGAACGTAATGGGAAAGACGACGGAGAGGAAATGCATCTGAATCGAGGTAGGAATAGAACTCAAGAATTCGATTTATCTGATAATTCTAAGCCGATGTTCCGATCTGGTAGACCGGCCCGATCCAGTGAGCTCGACAGCGATGGGAAACGCGCGCGATGCTCTCTTGCGCACGATTCCCCCGCTCGATGTTCTCTGGGGAAAACGACGTAAGCTGCTCCGTCGTCTTCGTCGCCGCGATCCGTTTCGGCGGCGCGGCGGGGAAACGCGATGGGATACGTTATCCTGTGCGCGCCGGAAGGTTCCGGGCTGATGGACCCTGCTTGAGCGCTTGCTTGATGGCTAAACCCCAACAACTAGTGCCGGGGTGGTGATTTGGCGGGTCCGTAGCCGTCCATCTTAAATTCGACGGATAGGGACGGAGAATTGACCCCATGGCTTTCCCTCTCTCTTTTCCTCTTCTTTATCGTGTGTCTTTAGAGTGAAGGTGAAGAGAGGAGACACCGGAAGTGGAAGCCTGTGAAACTTTGGGTGTTAACTTTTTCACTTGGTTCGATGCACCGAGAAAGGTCCGATGAAAGCGAAGTAGATTAATGATGAGTTAATGATATGTGGGGGCTTTAGACATGTCGGGCCAACGAGAAAGAGGGTAAAAGCGTGTTAAGAGGCAAAATAGTTGTTTCATATTTATCGGCTCTTCCAGTTGATTGATTGTATACAAATATTTGCATTAGACCCTTTTCTTTTTTATCGCTTTGTGGTGCCCACTAAATGGGTTACACCCTTGGAAGGGAAGTGCCCACAAGTATTTGAATTCAGCACGGCACGAACCACAACCACAAGGACGACGCCAATCGTCAAAGGCTGTGGACTAAACACCTTTTTCCTTTTAGAAATCAAAGTGATATGCTAATTTTAGTTGACTGGCCGAACGCATATGGAGTCGAGCTACTAATCTTAGTTGAATGGAAGTCGATCGAACAAGAAGAGACTTCCACTCCTAGAAGCACGCACAACACGAGGTCGGAAATAAAGCAAAAGGTTTTAGCGATGGGGGTATCGGGATTAGCATCGCAACAGATTTGTACTGCTATGCTACACCATGAATGCGTGACCTTTACATTGTTGGGTAGATCAGCTGTTACTGTCTATCATAGCTGTTTTCTGTTGTCGTTCTTGATCAGTATGATTGTGCAGTACTCTTAAGACAGATCTCTCCTTCCGAGAGCAGAAAGGCTCAAGCGAGTCCTCTGTTCGGCTTACACATCTCTCGGTATCCGAATCATCTAGGCGTCGGAGTACATGAAGCACTGTGCCGCATAGAGATAAGGTGGTGACAAAAGGTGGGCCTGCGGCCAGCTATCCTATGCTTTAATCTATTCAACAACTCCAAACAACTCTCCTGGTCATCGCCTGGCCATACCCTTCGATGCCACGCATCACGCCGTCTGCCTATACCCCTCGACATAAGAACAAAAGACCACAGTAGGGAATGAACAGGAAGAGATCAAGAAACGGTCACAGCAAGAAAGAAAGTGACAACGGAACACGGGCGGTCCCAAGGGGTTGACAGATCCGGCAACCCATTTACCCGATCCAAATTCGATCGGATAACATGGGCGTCGGATATCCGTTGATACTTGCTCTGTGGACGGACTCTCAAGAACCATGCCGATCGCAAGCATAATATCTGATACGACCCGATACCTAACCCGAATCCGCTTCTTATCTGGCTCTTCATCTCATCCAAAAATTATCACCATCGTAATATGTCTTTGGGTTCCGGAATTTACATATCGTACAATCATCGCACTCGTAGTTACTGGCTTGTTGTTGTTGGCTTCCGTTGAGAACTAAGAGCGTACAACAAGAGATTAATGCGGCCAGAGATTTGTCATAGTCACAACTGTCCCTTTGTCTCCTGTCCTTTTTTTTTGTTTCTCCTCCTCGAAGCCCTTAATCGGGAGTGAAAGTTCGAGGTTATGATTTATTTGCATTTTTGGACGTATATAGTGCTCCTGTTCGTGCTTTCTTCTCGATAGGGAGGAGTAACCATTCAGGGAATTGATATCCTCTACAATAATTTTTCTCTTTATGTCTCGATATATAAATTTATCTTGGAGTTGGTGGTCTTCTTCGAACATTTTTCTGGGGAAGATATTGTCCAATTCTTGAATCTAAAAGTTCCCTGATACATAATTTCATTTTGAAACGCCGGTGGCACTCGAACAGACCTCAAGAAAGTTATCTTTGATCGCAGCCCACGGCCCACCGACTGGATTCATCAAACCATGATAGTGGGTGAAATGTGCAGTGTGTGCAAGATTTACCTGAAGTTCCACTAGGGGAGCAACACTGTACTGTCTAAGACAAGGCATGGTGGCTTCAAAATGACCATTCTCATAAGACACTTCATGCTCTTAGTTAAATGTGTTGATCCTAGTGGAAATGGCGTTTGGACTTCTGACTTGTCGTACATACCTACCTGCTCAGGGACGTGGGAGTGGCATCATTAGATTCCTAACATTAGGAGTAAAGAGGTCGAACGTTGTATGTATACGCAATTATACAATTTCTTAAAAAGCTAACAAGAACTGCATTATTTCATAGATCTGTTATTTTCGTTAAGGATTTCCAGCTTATTTAGTTTTATTATTCTGATGCTGCAACTTGCTTAAAATTTTCTGATTGTTATATGCTCCATGACTGATTGCGCTGAATTTCTTGACCGTTATGTAGAATGACACTCAGAAAGCAGCGGTTTTGCTTCCACGATTAAATTTGCAACTTTTTCCACTTAAATAATTAAATGACAACTGATGTTGATCAAGCTTATCAAGGATGGTCACAGGGGGAATTGTCTGATGGAGATACATCTCAAGTAATTTTCTCTGTTATCTCGTTTCTCATTTATGAGTTTTTCCTTTAGTTCCTGTTCTAGTAGCCTTGGTCTACTCCAGCATGCCATGTATTAATTAGTTCTTTGTCTTTATCCATTTGGTTCTCAGTGTTATCTGATTCGTGCAATCCGTAACAAAAGCCAACAATGTTTAGCATAATAAATCTTACGGTGATATGATAATTTTTTTGATAAATGTTTCTAAAAAGGATCACCAAAAAGAATGCCATAATCTTGTTGATGATGGTTTCTCTACTCTATTGGAAAAAAAAATGTTCTTCCATTCTGAAGAGAGCTACAGATAACATAATAAGATAATTGTGGTTGACTGGTCCTTTCAGGAACTCCCAGTTTCTCAAATGCTTGATCATGGTTCCATTTCTTTTGGAAGATTTCCAATTGAGTCATTGTCATGGGAGAGACGGTCAGTTTTTACTCACAATAGATGTCAAGAGGAACTGGAGAAGTTCAACGGTCTAGTTGCCAAGAAGAAGGCATATTTTGAGGAGCGCTATAGAAGAATTCGAGCTATGAAAGCTCAACAGAATGTTTTACAGAATCAACAAACGGAGCTCGCATTGGATTATGGTGGTGATGTTAGTATTTCTAGCCAAAGCGGTGAAGAAGATGGAGCAGCTTCACAGAATGAAAGATTCAGAGATGGGGCATCAAACAATGTTCATTCTCTCCCAGAAGAGACTAAACCTGGAGTAACCCTTGAGCAGGAAATTAACTCCTATGAACCTCCTCAAGAAAGGTGCTTTAATCCAGACTCCACATTGCCAAATCCTAATTCCTCAAGTGGAATTCTAGAGAACACTGAGCAAGATAAAAACACTTTAGACACTATGCTGGTACAACCAATGGAAACAGAGTCCCCATTGCCCCTTACAGGAGATTTGAAGGAGACTAAATCAAATTCTAGCAGCAACCTTGACAATAAAGAGATCTTGCTGAAACATAAGAGTCTCGAATCAAACATTGAGCCTAGAAGAGTTGCACCAGATACTAGGAAAACAAAGTCTGAACAATTGCAGTCAATTAGAAAGTCTTTGCACCATAAATCACTTTCTAAGGTACGTCAGCGAGACTCTCCTGCATTTCTTTTCTTTGCTGATTTACGTCTGCATTAATAGAACTGGGTATTTTCTCTTCAATAATGAGCACAAGAAGCTCTAGAAAATGCCAAGAAGCTTTTGAATGAATCCTAAATACATATTTTGCATTGTCTCTTGGATTTGTTGAGTACTTTCTCCTTGTTACTGGACACTAGAAATTTTGTTGGAGCATATCTGAGTCTAACATGGATTGTGTTGGACAGATTCATTTAAATATTAGTTATTGTTGGTGGCTTATGATGTTCTGGTTATTATTTTCTACCCTTGTTTTCATTAATGGATAGCATTTAAATATTAAAGGTAAATGCCAAATTAATAAAGAACAGGCTGTTTGTTCCAATAGTAGTGCTTAAACTTCTCTGTAGTTTATATAATCGGATTCCTTCATTTTTTTTCATGTTCAGGATCCTGCCGTGGTTAGAAATGGTTTAAATATGAAACAAGGAACTAAGTTGAATGGGGTTCACTCATCAAAGGGACTAAGAACTCCATCACAGAAGACGACCAGTCAGACTTTGAGCAAGACCATAGCTAGTAGAGTCAAAAGCAATGCTAGGTCCACCTTGATTGTTCTAAATCAACCGCTTACAGAAGCACACTCTGGTAGCACCACGCCAGGTCCATTTACTCTTGTAATGGAAAGAAGAGCAAGAAGTAGAGGAAATTCAACAAAGCTGAACTCTGGAAGCTCAAACATGCTAGCATCATCACAAATTCAAGCAAAGGGTGGATCAAGTGTACAGGTGAAATTTGTCGAGTGCTTAGTGCTAATGACTACTAAATGTGGTGCTTATTAAAATAGTCTTATTCAGTGCTCAACACTTATAACAACTAGGTATGGTGATCTTTCAACATGATGTTTTCCTAATTAAGTTTGGGCTTTTTTTATGGTCATCTTGATGAATTGTTTAAAGAATCTCAGGCAACATAATGCTGAAATACAGGTCTTGGAGGGAGAGAGAGAGAGAGAGAAATTTTCATTAGCCACTATTTTCTGTCTGAGCAGTATTTAGACTTTGTCATATGTTTGTATCTGATTTTTCTTTAACCTAATTTTTTTTTTTCCAATTGATTCTTAGTCTGTCTATGCTTCTTCTGCAATTTTCACAGGACATGAAGAAAACAGCTTCATCTAGTGGAATGACAAGTAGAAGAGGCCCTGAAACTAAAAGGTTGAATAAAAAAGGATATTGTTGACATTTTTCAAGTAAGATGGCTTCTGCTCTTTAGATGACAAGAATATTGTTACTTATTATTTTGATTTCATTTTAGAAACTTAAACGAAGTAAAGAAGAAGCCTTTAGCAGTGGACAACCACTATGCTGACTTAAAGAAAACTGAGGCACATCTTCTTGGGCCACCCAAGTCAAGGTGATAGTTGTTAAGACTTAAGAGAGTTTATATCTTGTCTTGCTGAGTTACCTTTTTGGCATATAAGATTGCCTCTTATAAACATCCAGCTCAATCTGAATGTCTTTGAATTTCAATTTCACTAATTAATTGGATTCTTTAGAATCTGAAACCTCCTTTTCTGAATATCCAGGTCTACTCAACTTCCTGCTAGGAACAAGTCCATATGTAATGTTGGAACTAAGCTCCATATTGCAACTGCCAAAGGAATGAAAGGAAAAGAGGTAAAGAAAATTTATTTATTTTTAATCGATTTGCTTGTTTTTCAGCTCGCATCACTTTCATGTATTTGGAACAAGTTAATCCCCCTACGACTGTCACATGGATACTATTTAATATTCTCCTTACAGATTGAACAAAATTACTAATTGTATGACACATTTATTTTGTCAAATCATTTTGACCGTTTTATCATACATCAGCAGAGAGAAGGACCTTTAACTCCTGTTACGTATATTCTTTCTAAAATCATAGTTGTAGACAAAATTATAAATAGCAAGTCCTCTCTAGCCATGATACAGAAGATACCGTGAGGTTATTGAAAATTGCATACTTATTGAAAGCATATGCCAGAAGATACAAGAAGCACCTATGAAAAGGGTTCTTTTGTTTTTCTCCTTTTTGTAGTTCAGTCAACTTCTAGCTCAAAGTGTTCTCTTTGGGATTAGGCATGGTGTCTACCATAATATCAATAGAGTGGGTGCTAAATATGATTTTCTCATTACTCTATTTTGGAATTGTTTCTCGCTTCCAAGAAATGAAAATATAGAGCTTTGCCAAGATCAGCTTGCTTGTTTGTGAACACCATAAAAACTTCTTCCCTGTTGGTTTTAGTTTGACTTCAATTTATTTGGAAACTGTATCTGTCAACTTCCACTATCCTTATTCAAGATGGTAGATTATAAGGTCAGCCTGTCACTGTCACATAGTTTTCCTTGGTCTCGGTGCATCTGAAGCTTCTATTAGATTTTTGTAATTTGTCATGTGGGAAACTTGGCCTTTTTGTTCTGACTGCTGCCTTGAAGTGACTTGTTCTTGCCAAAGACTGAAAATGACTGCACAGATTACAATTGCAGGCAAAAGTTCACATACTCTAGTTCTTATGGAGATTTAATTTTTGCTCCAAATCCGGTTGACAGAGTCTACTCATTTTTTTGGCATATATAAACACTTTATATAATCAAGTGTTTGATAAATGCATCTAGAAATAGAGAATATTTCATCATGTTTTTCCAAGAATCACAGAAGTAGAAAATAGTTGGGAATCTATGGTTGTTTCTTCTTCTTATTGTCATTGCTTATATGTATCCATGTGTTTCTCATTATGGAACCTGCATGCTACAATTGATATTATTGTGATGTCCCATTGGTATAAGCAACACATTAACTCTTTAATTGTTTCTTTTCACTTAAAACAATTCATTAATTATAACTTCAAACATGAGGTTAAGAAAAGCTTTTAATTTCATGAAAAGCACGTCTAGAACTAATAAAGTCACATTCTTTGTAAACCTAGATTGCTGTGCTGTGCCTAGTATGCCAGCCATGGCAACACATGGTTAGGCCAATTTTATCTATGCCAACTGGCACAGCACTGTCATATGCTGTGAAAAGAAGTGTGAGCATGTTATAATAAGGAGCAGTGTTTATTCACCGAATAAGCCTTTGGAACTTTTTGCAGAACGTGCACTTTCTTTTACTGACTCAGAAAATTGTTCATAATGAATCTCACTGAAATGCCCAAGCAGGGAAATGCTGGAATGAGGGAGTTCCAAAGAGGTACTACAAAGACGACTGGCCCTTCTAAGTCTGGGAATATGCAGATGAATACTAACAAGGTCATCACTTGCATAATTCAGCAATATCTTATATAATGAATGCTCTTGCAGTCCTTGTTATTGTGTTCCTAAGATTAATAGATCCATGTATAATTCGGCTCTTGGACTGATGTTATTTCATATCTTACTTGAATTAGATGAACAGATCCTTGCTTTGCACACCATGTTTACACTGCTGGTATCTCCCTCTACTCACTCTTACTCCTGAAAAATGCAGGCACTTCCAGGCCGAGGAGCTGATGTATCTCGTGGTGGGAGCAAATCAAAGCTTGATGATCTATCACTGGATGGGAGGAAGACAAGGTGCATCATCTTCCTACCTCACCGACCCAATTCCTTACATCTTAAATTTTTCTGCTCATGTCAATTGAATCAAAATGCTTTAACCTATGTGTAACAACAGGAGAGAGATACCGCACTGGCGATGAGTCCTCGCAACTTGAACGCGTATACTGGCACCTTGCCTGCTCCAGCTGCTTTCCTTCACTTCGCTTGCCTCTCGCAGGACGGATCTCGTCACCACTGCAGTCTCTTGTAAGTATGCTTTGGATCTATCGGTATGTACCATATACATCGTTTGGTCATTGTAAATTTACCTTGTGGAAATCTGTATCGAGATATTCGCAAAGTCAAAACGGTATGTTTCGTGGGATTACATATATGATGAAATATACTTCTCTACTACTTAAATTTCGATACGTTGTATGGATCCCAACTCGAGTGACATGACATCATAATTGCAGGTGGTCTGATAATTGCACATTTCAAGTTTAGTCTGGAATATATATATATATATATATATATATATATATATATATATATATATATATATATATATAAACAGAGAGAGAGAGAGAGAGAGAGAGAGAGATCTCAGCATCATGTGGAAAGATCAATAAATAAAGAATAATGTTAGTGTACACGCAACGATAAGTATTTTTAACTCTCCGTTGGCAATACAAAAGCGCAATCATAGAAATAGATTGGTTGTCGCGATGCTGACGGTGGAACCATGCAATGTTCCCTGGTTGGTCGATGTTAGTGTCATCCTTGTCAAAGATGACATACTTAATATTTGTTTGTTTGCGCACTTTGTTCTTATAATTGTTTACTTCTAAACTAATCAAAAAATAAATCATTTTACAAAATAGGAGGGTTTGAAAGAATAGATTTCGGTGATTAAAAATGGTTGGTCCCTCAGAATTTATTTTTTTCATAAATGAATAAAATGAATAAATTCTATGTTTTTATATCTTGAATAAAATGAGTTCCACGTCATATATTTGCTACAAATAAATTCGATCATATATGATATGATCGGGGAAGGAAATGGTCATCTGACAAACGACGGCCCCAGCGCCCGGGACGGTACGTTGTCCCCACAGCCACACGACAAGAGCAGCACCACCCCCGTGCCACCTCGGCTCGGCTTTCCAACCGAACCACCACTTGCGGACACCGAGCCGCCTGACAGCTGGAAACAGCCTGTCCGCGACGCGCGGCCAACAAACCCATCCCTCTCTCATCTCTTCCCACCTCAGACTCGCTGTCGCTCGAACTCATTCTCCCCCCTCCCTCTCTCCTCCTCCCTTCTGGGCTTCGGCACTCGCCCCTCCCTCATCCCTTCTGCCTCTCGCCAGATCGGGCTTCTCCTTCCCGCGAGCTCTCTTTCGAACCCTGCATCGCTAGATTTGGCCCAGTCTTTGCGTCCCGGCGAGCTCGAGGTTTAGGGTTCTTCCCCTTCCCCCCGTGGATCGTTTCATGTTCCTCTGATCTCGGCCAAGGTTCGTCCTTTTTCATCTCTTTTTTGTCTCAGTATTCTTCCTGTACTCATTGACTTCTAGCGGTTCGATTTAGATAAATCGTTCGGGTTAACTGTTGCAGATGAACCCTTTTCTTTTTCGCAAGATTAATTTGTTTCTTTCTTCGCGAGCGACGGGTTTTGTGTCTTGCCTACGTTGTGAGGGTTCTATTTTTCGCTTCTATAGGTTGAGAAATGAGCCAAAGTCTTGGATCATAAGTAGTTCTGGAGCTGTTAATGAAGTTTCTGCTGTAGCTTTATGATCTATTGAGCTTCTTAAATGTAGGTGGTTGAGTTAGGAGGTTCCGAAGTGTTCTATTTCGTTAGTGCTCTTGAAATGAAGGCTATCTCAGTACGTTCCCCCATCTTAGAAGTTTTTCTGTGCTTGAGCGAGTTAAGCAAAACATAAATGTCAGGAGAAAAGCATACGCCGAAGTAATTGAAGGAGTACCTTCTTTTAATCGAGGTAATGTTGTTTACTTTCCTGATACAGAAAGAGTTTAAGCCATGGGTGATTGCAGGCTGTAACTTCATCCTTATTAGTGTCACATGGATGAACTTTCTGATTCTTGTCATGAGATTCCACCTTCGTTTGGGTTCATATCTTGCTATCTTCGAACACGGAGAGCTATAGCTCTCTTGTTGCCTTGAGATTAGGCGATTAGGGTTGCGATTGTTCATTTAGCTATCATGGTAGACCTCTATGATTCTACTTAGTCAGAGAAATGATAGTTTCGTTTTGTGCATATAGAATTATTTGACACTGAGATTCTGTTTCTTTCACTGAGCATATTCATGCTGCTTTCATGTCACGATAAGTGCCTGGATTTTCGTCTGGTTGATGAATGCTTATGTGATCGTGCACCTAAATCTGCATGACCTCCTGCCAGCTTTTAGAGTGTTTAGAGTTCTTGCTAGTGCGTGAGCCATTATTTGATTGTTACTGATAGGATTTGTCCTATCAGGATAAATGTTCATTTATTATTTATGTATTTGTTGTGATTATATTAGTTTTTTGGAGTTTATGCTTACCCAAAAGCTTAAACTTCCCTTAGGTACCATGACTCTAAAGGTGCATGTTATGGATTGGCTGACTGGACTCCCCTGACTAATTCATATGTTCAAGTTAGAGTTGTTGTTGTGGTTTCTTGCTGTGCAATGAAAGATCTTCTCTGGCCCAAGTCATACACCATTGATGAGGTTTTTGCAAAAGCTCAGGCGTTCCTATAATAGACCTCTGATTGGTCATTACTGTCTTGAGGAGTGCAGTGCATCAGCAGCACCGAAAGGTATCAACTTTTGTCGTACTTGTGGGCTCTTAAGTATCGATGCTAGGGGAGAGTATGCGTGGAATTTGTGTTTCGTGTGATGCCCCTGACCAGATTCAGTGCCGATGCATTTGGTGTGGTGACCATTTCTCTTGTCATTCTGTTTGATATCCTTGCTATACGATGCATATACCAAGTTGCCTTATTGCGGGTGCGGATCCAGCAACGAGATTTTCACCGGCTTGGTTACTTTAATGGGCCCTGGGTTATACGCATTTTTCTAGCCCTAGTAGCAATTTTGTGGAGCTCAAGTGAAATTGCGAGATTAAGTTTTTTAAAAGGGAGGCTATTTTCCAGCATAACATGGCAGAGGAATATGTGCAAGCTCTACATCATCTTCAACCTTGGTTTTTCAGAACCTACAGTCTTCCTCACACTTGTGTTCCTCTTACGTGCCTCTTTGCAGAGGAGGGAGTCGGGTACTCTAAGCCAAGGATGGAACAAGAAGACCATTGGTTATGTGTTCCTTTTCTGCCTACCAATCTTCATCATGCAAGTTATCCTGGTTTTTGTTGGACCCAAGGGCTTCGACGAGGACAGGAGTGATGGGAGAGCAAAGAAGGCCAACTACTTCACAAGAGCTAGTGTGTTGATTGGAGATGAGTGTGTATGCACTTATCCTTTGTTGAGCACTATTCTTCTTGGGCTTTTTCATGCTGCTCTGATCAGCTATGCCGTATATGTTGGAATGCATATACTGTCTTCAGCAGTCAACAAACAGTTACTCCGAAGGCTCTATTGGCTGGTATCCTCAATTATTTTTTCTCTTCCAGTGAGGGTGCTCCTCCTTGGTCTCTCTGTCCTACCTCATCCGGGCAACTTGGCTTATGAGGTGATTGTTTTCTTAGCCTTTCTGGTCATGTTGTGTTGCGCTGTGATTGGCATCGTTATACTGGTCTACTTCCCGGCCGAAGATTCAGTGGCCCTGAGAGACCTAGAGGAAAGAGAGATGGAAGAGGTGCCCTATGATGATTATTACTATGACAGTGCTTCACTTGTAGTAAGCCAGAACTGCCACGACGTCAGGAGAAACTCTGATGCCTCTACAAAGCGGTCCATATCTTTTCGCACGATGATCAGGGATGATTCCCCTGCTTTGGATGGCTTTGATGAGACCAGCATGTCCTTTCAAGGTGCTCTTCAAGTTGGTTCACCCTCAGGTTCTTCTCCAACACCTGCAAAGCCCATGCTGCCGCTTAGAGAAGTCCCCAGTTACTAGGGAGAAACTCTTTTTAAGTGCACCTACCTCTTCATTTTGAAATTAATGAAATTAGTTTTATGGTAATGAAGTTGTTTAAAATTTTGATCAGTGTCGACATGTTGATGGGGACCCCTCATAGGGTCTTCTTGCATGGTAACATACTGGTAAAAAATATCATATGAGCTTTATGCAGGCTTGATTGGATTGTGAAACTAGTACGGCTCATGGCGATAACATGCATGCTGAGAATGCACCATATACGAAAGACTTCTCGCCAGCCGCTTACTCATCTGATGGCAGAAGCTGTTGCTCGGTATATGCTGGTTCAAAGACTGGAAATTGTTCATTCTGAATTGGCATTTCTTGAAGATATATCATTCTGGAAATTGTTTATGACAAGCCATATCATTCTGGAATGATAACTTCACGAGTTGTTGGTCTCTTTGCATGATTTTGTGCAGTTAACCATCTTTAACTTCAAGTGAAGGATTCCATTTCAGTTCGAGGTGGTAATCCTTTGTTCAAGTTGGTGATATTTCTAGGTTTGATTCTTAGTTTGTTGAGTGATGCAATTTGATACTGTTTGTTCCACATTTATTTCTTTATCTTTGCCTTTAGTTTCCAAATTGTATGGAGCCAATTCCTTGTTATCATTTTCTTTTAATCATCTCAACTCATTAGTATCTTCCTACTCCTCCAATCACTTACTTGTAACACCTCTGATTCTGTGAAGATCCTAAGCCCAAAATTGGTGTTACTGTGTCTCACCTCATCCGATCAGATTGGAAGCTAATGTCAACTCGACGAATGTTGCTAAATAGAGGCTCAATCTTTCCATGGTTCCTTCTTCCCTCCCCTCTTCTGTGCTGTTCATCTTCATACATTTCTTATATTTAGCTTTTGTTTTCTTTTTATTGTGTGTTTTTATTTTAGATCCGTCAATGGGAGCAAATTGTCCGTGGATGATAAGATAGCCGACCCGAGCTCTCAACACTAATATGTTTAATAAGCCAAAAATTACAGAATCAGACGCTAAACTATATATATGCATACACTTCATTCCGTTTGAATCAAAACATGCTTTATGTCAGAATGTATAATCTAATTTGAATGTCTCACCCTAATTGAAATATCATGACATTTTTATTAAGCACAAACATTGCGTGGTCTGAGCCGTAATTTAAGTTAATGAAGAGGGTTTTTGTGGCGCTCGACCACATGGTTTGGTTCGTGAGAGACCGTGGCCTGCGGCACCACGCTTCCGTACACGTGGCGACTGGTCTAAGTTCTCGAAATATACTTTATGACTATTATACCCTTCCACAAGCAATATTATCTCCGTTAATTTTGTGATGACTTTGGGAGTTAAAACTATTGTTTATGCATACTTTCGACAATTCGCATCCAGCGGGTCACTATAAGTAATCGTCCGCAAGCGGAGAATTAGGTTTTGCGTGTGGGGAATTGCTCGGAAGCGAAGGGGAGGAATAGACAGACCCAAACCCTAGGCTTAGATCGAGAGATCTCGTTTGGAAGGTGTTCGATGGCGTCGTTCGCGGAAGCTCCGCCGGGCGATCCCAAGGCCGGGGAGAAGATCTTCAAGACCAAGTGCGCGCAGTGCCACACCGTCGACCAGGGCGCCGGCCACAAGCAAGGTAGATCAGACCTCTTTTGATCCTTTTCCCCTGTCTTTCTTCTAGATTATTTTCTAGAATCCTTGACGAGGTGTCGTTCGCGTGGTCGCTGGTTGATCTGCCGGTGTTTCCTTTGATGGATCGGTGCCTGGCTATCGTAGATCCGGGTTTTAATTATGAATGATATCTAAGGTTTAGACTTGTTTTATTGATGTTCCTTGATTAGATCTTTTGGTAATCTTTCTTGTTCTGGACTTGGGCTCTTTGTGTGAGAACCTCTTGTTGATTGTGGTTTGATACCAAATCCGCCTTTTCTATGTCCACTGTTCTCTATAGTCTATGTGTCTGAATAAGCTTCGTCTTACTTAATCTTGAGACGATCGTCTTTTTTATGGACACAGGACCTAATTTGAACGGCCTTTTTGGAAGACAATCTGGTACGGCACCGGGTTATTCTTACTCTGCCGCAAACAAGAATAAGGCCGTTGTATGGGAGGAATCAACTCTGTATGATTACTTGCTTAACCCTAAGAAGGTATGGATTTTTGGCTCTTCTTGTAGCTAGCTATATAACATGTATACCTTGATAGCTTTCGTTCTGCCATCCAAGACCATTTTCTACATGATCAATTCCTTGACTAAGGTGTCAGTATCAGCATTTGTTTACAGTGACTCTGATTAAGGTTGCATCTGATACTTACACTTACGATTGGAGTTTGTCTTCTAATGCAAAAAAATTCATACAATGCTTGTTTGTGGGATCGAGAAAAGGGGAAAATAAAAGGCAATTATGCTGGTATATTGAGCGTTTCTATCTCCAACTTAGTTCTTCCTTGATAAAATATTCATTGATCTTCTTTGAAGACCAGCTGTCAATTGTTGTTGGTTTCTCTAAAGACAGTAATTGGCGTTCTTTCAGACGTCTTGAAAGAAATTAAATTTTAGACTAATACTCGAAATATGATGAAGTAGCAGAAGTAGAGGGGGAAAAAAAAAGGGAGAATAGATCAACAGTTTGCAAACAAACACTCTTCTGTATATTGTTAATTTAAAAAACTCTTTAATTAGTATACCATTTGTTTTAAAAATATTTTTAATCTAATGTTTAAACTCTTTTGTATACCATTAATTGTAAAATACATGGAAGAGTTTATATTTTAAAATTGATATCTTTGAACAATTAAATATTTGTTTCAATATGTTTAATCGGATCATGTATCCTCATCCTCGTATTATAAGTTCTGAATTGCACACAGGAAATATTGTCTTCAGGGGCTGTTTGTACCGATAATGGTAGGTTTTGGAAGTTATTATCAAAATCAAAACATAATGCATTTCCATTCTACTGCCTTCAATTTGAAATTCAAATATATATTCTTAGATGATTCATAGCAATTGGGTGCTGTAATGATGTGTCTCATAATAAAACAGTTTGAGGGATTACTTCAATCCCTAAGCATAATTCATGTACAAGTTTATCCACTGGTTCTTGTTTTGCAAAATGGAACACCCAATGGAGGCTAAAAAGGATTGTTACACTTGTATTTAAGATGAATCAACATTTCCTTGTATATACTACCACTATGATGTCTCATATGCTCTATTCCTAAAAGTATTTTACTTGTTTATGCAGTATATACCTGGTACTAAGATGGTATTTCCTGGTTTGAAGAAGCCACAAGAGCGTGCTGATCTTATCGCCTATCTCAAACAGTCGACGGGTTGAGTGTTCTGTTATCATGGCTAAAACAATTTTTTTCACCAATAAGGCCATTTGTTGCCATGCTTATGGCAAGCATCTGAGCTACAAAACATTCTTTGCAAATTCTTCAATCAATTGCCCATATATTTTTTACTTTTGTCTGCAATAGCTGACAGCTAAATTTCTTTAAATATAAACTGGAGATTATTATGTGACAGTAAGTACATTATGCTATATATTTCTTCCTGTGGCACAATTTGGTATGATAATTGTGATGGTCCTGGTTTCTTATGGGACAGTTATCTTGTGAGTAGTACTTTGCTAAATGATTTCAACTTATGATGATTTGTTCCACATGTTTCTTTCTATTGTTTAGGTGTCAAGACTGAAATGTCTTAATTTGGGGCAGATACTCTTGATTGAAGTATCAGACTTACATCAAATAGAGGTATTTAGACTTTTACATTGACCGGCACCGTATGGGTTGTCTTTTGCTATTTTCTTGGTGTTGTCGATGATATAGGTTGGAATACCAGCTGGTCTGACCAGATGCGAAATTAGTATTTGACTTCTTTCCTATTTGTGGTTTTCTGCTTTTACTAACTATGTTAGCAATTCCTGTCAATTTTTAGTTTCTGGTTTGTTCTTCTGATTCCTGCATACTTAATACTTTTTGGTTCTTACACAACTGATGTCTCACCTCCTTGGGACCGGGCTGCGTCTGAGCTCATGGGTTAACTATGTGAGGGGGTCTTTAGAATGACGGGCTAAACCGTATATGGCTGCATGGACCGGGTCATTTTTGCATCGAGGTCGGTTTGAATCTGAGCTACCTGCACAGATTCATGGTATATGGTATCAGATCTTTGATGAACTTAAGCTTGCTAATACATGCTCTATGCTTCTTGTGTTTGTTTCTTCGTCATTCTGGCTGTATCAGGGGCCTATTGTTTGTTTGTTTTTGTTGTTCGATTTCTTTTATAGCGTGATGTTACGTAAGGTGAAGTAATAGGCAAATAGCCGGCCGGAGGTACCCCCCCCCCCCACCCCCCCGCGGACTGCCGACAATATCAAGGTTGTAAAACTAGAAGCTTTAGTTAGTAGCAGTCAAATGATGATTCTCCACGTTAAATAGCTCAGTTTTGTTGTTGGCGCCGCAGATTAAACCCAAATCAAATTGGCTTAGCTTTCTTCTCTTGCACGCCGACCAGTTCCGTCGTGGTGTCTCAGTGAGCGTTTGGTTGGGAATATGCACCCAACACTCATTGCTGCTTTCTTGCTGATGCCGAAAGCCAGCGGTGCACACAAACACGTTGAGCTACACTGGGCTTTAGAAATATACATATATTGGAGGAGGTAGGTGTCATTAATGGCCGCCGATATATTTTGGTTTATGCGGGACCCGCAGTTGTAGCCAATTGCAGGTGTCGCTTGGTCGAGACTTGGACCCCTTAAGGGATAGTGGTCCTCACATCATATCCGTTCATTGTCATGGATCTCATGATCGTTAGTACTACTCCCTGCTTTTCCGGTCGGGTTCATCGAGATGCGTGCTGACCGGTGATGAGCGGCTCTTCTGCAAGGGGAGCGCTTCGGTTTGGATGCCCCCTTTCTTGTTATTATCCCTTTCTTCTCACCGGCTCAAGCAGGACGAAGAAACGAAGCGCGAGACGATGATGACGGCCATGTCTTCCCTTCTCTGATCCCCCCTCTCGACCCCTCACTTGCTTCTCGCGCTTAGTTTAAGGGCTTCTCATCTCCTCCTTCGCTCTCCCCACCGCTCGTTCAGTTTCGCCGCCATGGAAGGGCACACCGACTTCCGCGACTGGGAGATCCTTCTCGCCCCCGAGGCTGGAGAGGGTCTCGAGCCCTTGGACGCCGCCATCAATTACGACTATTTTCCCCTTGATTCTCAGAACCCGTACCGGAAAGTAGCTGCCTTCGACGGAAATACCCACGAGAAGGAGGTGGAGGAAGCACGCACCGGTTCTGATCACCCTAGCCTGGTCGATCAGGAACTCGTCTTCTCGTTTCACGACCCGCCGAGCAAGGAGGTGGGTTATCCCGGAATGGAGTTGCCTAACAATGATTTGGGCGGGTTTCGGTTGGATGAGTCGCCGGACGGGCAAATATCGCGTCTTGACGGAGAAAAGGGGAAACTTAGTGCTGCCGGATGTTTGGAGATCGGAGAGCAAGCTGATAATAACGACGATGAGAAAGGAGTGGGTCTCCAGGGGACTGGGGGGAACGAGGAGAGAGAGATGGAACATGAGAAACCTGGCGACGAGGAGCCAGGTGAGCCTGTGAAGGCTGGTGAGTGCTACGGTCCTGCAGTGGAAACGGGCGGAAAGAACAATGGCTCGGAGGAAGCTTTGACTATGGGAGGGGAGAAGAGACGATTGATCTGGCGGAAGCTCCCTTTTGAGCTTCTAAAATTCTGTGCTTTCAGGGTGAAGCCAGTTTGGTCCATCTCCATCGCTGCAGCAATCTTGGGGATTTTGATGCTTCGAAAGCGATTATATAGGATGAAACCCAAGATTAGAAGAATTCCTCTGAAGGTCAGCCTCGATGAAAAGGTGAAGTCTTGCTTTGTTAACGTTGTTGCCTCATGTTTCCTTTTGAATATTAACTTTTTTCAGGGAGAAAAAAATTGGGGCTCGAACTACCCATTTTCTTCTTCTTCTTCTTCATCATTTACTCTCTGGTGAATAAGCACATGAAGGCACATTCTTGATTGTTTGATGCAACGCTCGCTGCCTTTCCTGGAAGTTAATATATCACTTGTCTGAACCTTTATTTTTTGATGATGGCTATTTGTTTTTTTTCCACTTTTCGTGTTTCAGAGTTCACCTATCTTCTTTAGTTGCTTTAACATTTTTAAAATTATTACTTGCTAGCATTGGATATTTTGTAAGTTAATTATTTATGTGCATCTATTTTGACTTTTAATAAACGGCATACGACTTTTTGTTTTTCACTTAATATTATATGCTGAGTAAGAGTGTATGATTGTGAGGTAATATTCTGATGATTATATGCACCTTAAATGAAGTGAAACAGTTTCATCTTTAAGGGCCAGGCCTGGATGGTTTTTTTTTTTTTTTTCTTCTTCTTTTGTTTCCTACCCTATTATTACGATTAGGATATTCTCCTCAAACAAAGAGAAAATTTTGGGAGCTTGTATTTTTGTCCTTTTAGTTTCTGTTTTAACTTACCTCAGAGATAGTGAACTATCATGTAAGTGACATTTCGAAACATGTAAGCGGTATTTATTTTATCTGTCTTAACTGCACTCAAGGGTAGTAAACTATGGTCTAATAGCATTCTTACATGGTCACTGGCTATTTGTAGCTAGCATGCAAAATGCAAAATTCTGTGGTAGTTTTTTGTTAATTGACCATCTAGTGCCAAGTCGAGAGTGAACAAAGATGAAAGATGGTTGTTGATGATGGAGAGTTCTTGGTGATCCCAACACTAGTGAGATGTGTTTCATTGATGAATATTGATGGAAACTTTGCATGTATTGGCACCTTGATGTGGAATCCTACATTTTCTTATATTTTTCCTACTTTTTAGCGTTTCCACAACAAGCCTCTCTGGTTGCTCTATCTTTCTAGCTAAGGATATAGGCCAACATTTGGCACTCACTCCATTTAACAGATCATTTGCTTGTTTACTCTAGTTTTGTTTTAAATCATCTTATGTAAACAAAAGTCAACCTGCTAAATTGCTTACAGTATTTGATGTTTCGGATAATTCGTGTTCCAAAGCCTAAACACGTGTTCTTAAATCATTAATAAAATGATAGTGCTAAATCATTGGATTCTTGACTCAATATTATCGTTGGGTAGGTAAGGAGTGCCTGCTTTACAACTCGCTCTCCGTTAAATACTTTTCTCCTATGAAATGACTAGCTTGCTTTGTGTTTTTTGGTTGCCACTGCTACTTGTCTGGCATATATATAGAATGGCATGCTATGCCAGAAGATAGCAATTGCTAAGTGAAGCTGGAAGAGGGTGATCTATAGGAAAGGAAATGTGATTAATGAGAATAGAGTCGTCTCCTCTTCCTGACAATTCTGTGTTGCAGAGGGCATCCCAGGTCAAAATCAACGCAGCCCGTCTCAACGAAGCTTTCTCGGTTGTGAGGCGTGTTCCGATCGTAAGAGCTTCACTACCTACTGGTGGCTCGACCCAGTGGACCGTGGTCGGTGTTCAGTGAGATGCATTCACCGACGGAGGTGTTCCAAACTAGTTGTTCCCCTTACTGATATCCATCCAGATATAGTATTCATGGAAGCGTGGAAACTATCAGTTACCACTAAAAACATAATCATGTAATATAAGCTCATGTTCTGTGTCAGTAACCAAGTTATTGATGTTTAGTCTCAAGTCAAATAGTATTTATGAAGACTGGAAGTAGGCTGCATATATACCAGATTTTTGCTGGTTAATTGCATCTGCACAAAAATGAGATTATAGTGATGGTGGTCAGCAAAACCTCATCACATGCTTAGCTGCTGCTGTGTATATTTCGTTCTATTTCTTTCTCAGCCACAGAGAACTCTTTCCGGGTGGTGAATCTTTACAGCTTAGATGATTAGTTGTATGAGCTATGTATTGGTGATGGGATGGTAGGAATTCGATGAGCTACTAAAGATGGATTATTTTGTCTGATTCATTCGTCCGTGCTTACTAGTAGATGAGAAAGAGTGCCTTCTTATTCTTTTTCCGCGAGTCAGTCAGAGTCTCATCATTGACCTTAAACTGACTCGTTTTCTTTAATTTATTGGACTTTTCAAGTATTGAGTCAGACCATCACGGCAATTTAAATGAAGTGAATGAGATAATTAATGTCATTATAAATTAATTTTAAATGACCAAGTAACCAATAAGGTGGTCGTGCCGGAGTGGTTATCGGGCATGACTAGAAATCATGTGGGCTCTGCCCGCGCAGGTTCGAATCCTGCCGACCACGAGTTTTTGTTTTTGTTTTTTTTATTCTCCATCGATTATTACACCTACATATCCTTGTCTTGTCATGAAGGATTAAAGAGGCTAAAGCTGTCATTGCGTCGGGTGGTGGCCTATGGGTTATGGGAATAAGCTTGATATCATCATGTCTTCATCAAGAAGCTCCTCCCTCTGATTCCCCAAGGCTAATATTTTTGCTAAAAATATTAAGTTAATCTTGTGTAATTTAATGATTCATCATTAAACAACAGCATCTGTGGTTGTCACAATGTGCTTGTCATACATGAGTTAGGAGAGTGTATCTATCTTTGTCCAAAGAATCAACAGGGAACATGTTTGTGCTTACCTGTTGTATGTATCCTGGCTGAAGCTTGTAGACTGAACAAAACAAAGGATGTTGATTGGTTCTTCAACTACATTAATACAGCCAGGTTTGACATTCCTACACAATTAGTATTCAACATCTTATCATTAAGCTCAAAATTGCTTCATCCATGACACAATTAGTATAAAACAGCATCTGAATGCCAACCTAATCTCATCTGCTTCTGTAAAGATGCCGTTCGCACGAAAATGGATAATCTGACAGCAATCAACCACTCCGAATCTGATAATTACACCGCTTGCTTTCTTTTATTTACAATGATAAATTGAATGATGAGTTGGTATTCACAGAATTCAATGTCTAAACAAATCAATTGAAAAATGCATTATACCGAACCTCAGTGAGGTTGAATATGACACTGGAGGCCCCCCTTAGCTAGCTTCTCATGATGTCCTGTAACAATTTAAGGAGTTGGAAATAAGCTCATCCTGGATCGTGAACCGTCCACCACCGCTAAGGATACTCCATAAGCCATCTCACTAATTAGAAGAGAAGTCGCCTCACGGTACCGGGTGATGATAATATCTGAAGATCGAGGGGAATAAGACCGGTATGATCTCAGAATCCCATTACCGTGGAAGTAAGGTTGAGTAAGGGAACCAAAGCACTAGGAGCAAACTTCCTTGCAAAGAGGAAGCATATGGAAGTTGGCACTGAGTTGTACAAACAGAAGGTCCCATTGTTTCTGATGGACTGGATGAACTCCACTGTGACATTTGGAGCACCGTATCTAGCTGGGTGAGATCCTCCCCTGGACCAATCGACCCAAGTCAGACTCCGATTCGCATTCAAAGCCCCATGGAACATGTTCAAATATGTCGGTATGTAGTGCTCGTCAGGGTAGCAAGAGGGCTTGCAATATTTTCGGAAGAGTGGATAATACTTGTGTTCTGCAACTATATTTACTGCCAATTCACGGTTGAGCTCAAACCACTCAGAGCCTTTCCTCCACTGATACAGCATGATCTTGGGGGCCATGCGCCAGCTATAGCGACCGCGACCTTGTCGGGTGTTCTCATCGTACGACTCGACGAAGCTGTGGGCGGAATTTATGAGGTACTCGTAGACCGTTGGGAAATTATACACTGGAATGCAGCTTTCGGAGAGCAGAACAAAGCGCTCATTGGAGAAATCCAACAAAGCATTGGCCAAGAGACGCTTCTCAGCATCTACCAATGTTATTGACCCCCATGATACCTCCTGCAAATAGATGACAAAGCACAAGGATATTAGATGCAATTGCATAAAAGAAATGCCTTGCTGAAAAGATGTTTCAAGTTCACCACAACTTCATAATTGGTTTACACAATTCTCATGTTGCTGTTATGCTATTATTTTGTATGTACCCTAAGCTCATTCCTTCCAAATTTTTTTTTTTTCCCTTAATCATTTGACACATACAACAGGATCTGTTCGAGTAAAAAAATAAGCAAATCAATCTGCCTACAGTGGTAATTAGTATATCCATCTTCCCCATATCTAACTTTTTAACATGGTGTATTGATACTCAATTCCCAAAGTGCTTCTCTTAAAGAAGATCAAGATGATGGCATCAATCTTTCGTCCAAAGAGCAAGCTATCACAATTGGCAGCCATGTGATTGGCTCTAAAATTAAATTACTCCACAGCACCAAAAGCACTAATATTTTTGTCAGGAAAACCAACCGTATCTAACATAAGAAAAAATAATTTGCACCAACACATTAAAACTTAACACCATTGGAATTGGATTTAGTATGTGTGCCGGACAAAGACCAGCAATTTCAAGGTAATGAATGACCTTATGACCCAAAAACCGCTGTAATAACAAAGTTCAAGGCTGCTATCTTATGAAGTATTCCCTATTCTTAACACAATGACTGATAAGGAAGAATTGGGAGAAATGAGCAGAGTTTAAGCATCACTCACCTCGCTTGGGATCTGCCGACCATAGAAAGCAGAAGTCACTGGGACATTGAGCATGTAATCTGGAAGCGTATGCACGTAAATGGAATACAGCTCTTTGTGGCCTTTGAAGAACCTGTCCCACAGCGGCACAAAAGGCAAAGGCCCCCTTGTCATGAACAAAAAGGCCACCTTTGGCACCCTCTGAAACGGATACTCGTCCATCTTTGGTACCATAGACGCCCTCCAAAAGAGCTCATCATCCGTCATACTGTGAATCAAATTGGTCGGCTGCGCGAAGCTCTTGATGCTCGAACCCTCCTTGTCACAATTCGCTTCGTACATCGTCCTCGGGAAGAATAGCTCGGTCTGGGAGTTGAAGTAGCGAGAGTAGTGTGCGCTCACCGACAAGCCCAAGACAATACCCCCCGTGAATACGACCAGAAACGAGACGAACCTCACCAGTCGTCCGATCGACAGGTCTTTCTGTGGTGACCAGGGGAAGTAGTCCACCTCCTCGTGATCTGCCTTGGATCTAAATTTCATCTCGTTCCACATGTTTGCCTCTTTTTCTCACCAGATAAAATACAATGAACGACTAGTCCAGCAACGATCGAAGTTGCAGAGTTGCCTGGCAGAAAAGGGAGCTAGCTCTTTTGGGGTCAGTTGGAAGATGAAGTCTTGATCCAAGAAACCAAGTCCCCAAACAAGCAACAAAAAATCGGACACTATGACAAGATCTTACAAGAAGAATGCGGCAAACAGGAACGAATCACAAGTTACAACAAGGTGCCGAAGCAGAAGCGCTAGCAAACATCAGCCAGAACCCTAACTCAACTCCAAAACCGACCTCAATCTCCAACAAAATCAAAATTTTCCGTCGATTTCCAGACGAAAACCAAAGAACCTCCCCGGAAATCCACAAACCCCACGGAAAGAGGTTGAATCAAGAAACAGGGAGAAAGGAAGCCTTACCTCCAGAACAAATCCACGCAACCTCAGCCGGAGCTCTCAGATCGATCGAACCCAATGAGCGAGGATCCAACTGGAGGCCGCGGCAGGAACTTAAAAGGGATTCCGACCTCGCCTCTTGACTTCGTCGCTCCCGATCGCCCCAAAGTCTCTCCGCCGGCTTGTCGGACGCGAGTCCTTCCTATTAACCCACTGACGAAGCCAAACGGTCGGCGCCCACCAACAGCCGAGACGCGCTTCGTCGGTTACCCACCACTCGCGCGCATTGTTTCATTGGCCGTAGCCCGTGGGGTCCGGCCAATAGGAAGGTGGGTATCGTCGTGGGTGGAAAGCGGAGCTTTGCTTAGAGAAAGATTAAATCCAGCGCGTATGACGCGGACACGTGACGCGTTGTCGCTTTGAGGAGCAGCGAAGGGAGAAGACCGTTTAAGTCAAACGTAATGCAAAGTAAAAAAGGCTTTACGTTCTATTTCTTATACGTGTGTTTGACGGTGGAATCATTGATTGGTCGATCGGTCGTCGTTGGGCTTCGACGAATTCAACGGTGGAATCAAAGATTATTTTTTTCTCATCAATGTTTCCATGGACTTAAGCTCGTTTTACTTAATAATTATATATATATATATATAATCTTTTTTTTTTCTTTTACGAGATAACGTTGAATACATAAACTCTCTAGTTTTCTTTCTTTTTGAATGTGTCGCCCCCCTTCATGCTTAAAAGATATCAATTAATCTTTCTTTAATTCGAGAGTTTTAACACACAAGATTTTGTTTAAATCGTATATATAGGTTTCTTCTTTTAGGTTTGTTCTTCTTTTATCATTTTGTAGTCCGCTCTTCTACTCCTCCCCCTCTCCTTGGTCATTCTCTCTACTCTCCGACTCCTTCATCGTTTATAATTGCTTTATATAAAGGTATTAGACACTTATATATCTTAAATTCATCACAAAATAAAAGTATAATATTTGTTTGACTCATGTTTTAATATAACTGTGGAAGTTCGAGATGAGTTGATCGAAATTGGATTGAATTATGCTATTAAATGAACTGGATTACACTCGTTTCATAGAACCTACGAACATATCAAATTCATAACTAAGTATCCTAAAATTATAAAACAATCACTAAAATCCTTAAATCACGGTCTCATGAAAACTGTAAAAGTTTAAGGTCCTTGGATCGAATTTGATTCATTACAATAAAAAATAAACTTAAATACACTCTATCTTGAGTTACAAACAAATGATAAAATCTTTCTTGCAATTCCTATCTCATATTATTCTATAACAATTTAGCAACCACCGGTCAAATAAAACTTAAAGATGTGAGTTACAAATAATATTTATAAAATTTCTTCAATTTAATTTATGTCAAAATAGTTTAATAATATTAATAATCATAATAATTATTAAATATTAACATCTAGTTGACGTCATTTGCAGTTAGCAATCGTTGTTGTAGCAATGTTCCGCAACCACAGCACGTAATGGTGTTGTGCAAACATCGTAATCGCCATAGGTACTAGTGTTACTATAGTCATTGCATGCAACGACATTGTATAGTTGTCGCAAGGCTGTCACCGAAGGTTGTCACTCTCAATAGTAATATCATTGAAATCAAGCTATCGATAGTGGTCTGTCGATCAAACACAAGGAACTTCATATCGCATGATGACAAACTTCATAAAAAAACATATCAATAATACAAATAAGTAATTTAAACATCATAAATAAAAAATAAATAATATTTTTTTATGAGCGAAATGTGCTAACAAATAGATCTAAAGCATTTGATTTCACAAACATGGCTCTAATACTAATTGTAAATATAAAAATCAACTTTGTTAATGTTATATAGAAAACTTTAATGTCAAAATCTGAAATCAAATAACAATAGTTCTATTTTAAGAAACATACATTTTAATGCTATTCAAAATAATATATATCTAATTTACGGGCGCATTGTCATCAGATCTGAAAGCTATAACGATCCCGATCTATAAGGAGTATTTGACTCACCTTCTTCTATCTTCTTATCTTTCATAGGGCTACCATGATTGATAAATTAGGGACAAAGATAAGACGAGAGAAGATCAATAATCTCACAATAATATTACATATCCTTGTTTTCTCTTATCTGCATATTATTATTATTTTTATACCTCTAGGATCATGTCTATTTAGAGGGTCTAGAACAAGTAATGAAGAGCGTTAGACATTTATCTATTTTAAATTTATCATAAAATAAAATAAAAAACCTGTATAAACTTTGTTAGAATAATGTTTTAATAAAATTATGAAAGTTCCATATGACTTAATAAAAATTGGATTGAATTATACTATTAAATGAACTGAATCATACTCATTTCATATAAACCTACTAAAGAACACGTCAAATTCGAAACTAATTATCCTAAAATTATAAAACAATCACTAAAATCCTTAAATCAAGTTCTAACGGAATTGTGAAAATTTAAGGTCCTTTGATGAAAGTTGATTCATTACATCGAAAAAAAATGAACTGAAGCACATACACTCTATTCATAAAAAAAAATGGGTACATCAACAATAAATTCTATCTTAGTTTTACTAACATTTAACATAAAGAGTGGGGATCTTTTTGGCAAAATAAAAAAAAGATATTCTTGACAAAAACAATTATGAGGGAGCATCATCTAATAAAAGACCAACGTTAAAGACTTTTTTTTTTTGATAAATTACCTAAAACACATTGCAAAATTCAGAAGCTTCGGAAATTAGTTAGTTTCGAAAGCATTATTCAGGAATAATAGATCATAACATTGGAAGTATATATAATTATTTGTATAAAAAAATATTATAAATAACTCATATTTTCACTTCATGTGTCTAAGCTTATTGTTCTTCTTTTTCATATTTATTTCTTTGTCTATCGATAGTTACGATAAAGTTTTGAAGCCTAAGAATAATTATATTTGACCTCATCATCATCATCCATCACTAACACATGCATGCATGTCGTCTAGATAGAATCCAAGTCGATCAAGTTTAGTTCACTGTTAAGTTTACATGTAATAAGAATAACCTTTTCTTTTCATTTTGTAAAGCTAATATGATTGACGAAGTTAAAGCACACAGCAAAGCTTAAAAGATTTCAGAAATAACTAAAAAATTTCAAAGCCGACCGGAGGAGACCACAACAAGCAAAATAAAATAAAATAAACTCTAAGTGTTAGAAATATGTTAACTATGCGCATGAGTCAAACTAATCAGAGTTAAACATATACTGAGTCAGATATCAATTCAGTTCGAAAACTTAAAATTGTTGAAGTTATGGATTAGACTGAAATATATGATATCTGATTCTTTTGATATTTACGGATATATGATTGAAATATATATAATCTAACTCTCTCGCCACAACGTTGTGCCCGACATCAATACAGACTGATGAATTATTCTGCAAAGATACACACACCATTAGAATCCAAAGAGCCTCTTGCAGGCCCGTAGCAACTTGCCTTTCTTCTTGGAACGCCTCGTCTGCTGTTGCTGCTCCTCCATTAACTGATCCCCATCCCCAGTGTCATGGATTCTCCAGTAGCCTTCTCTGGCCGAGGATGACTTCCTCATGGAGAAGGCCCTCCTGATCCCTGCCTGAAGGGTGGTGGAGCTACTACCCCTGATGACTTCAGCCCTGAACCTTTGGGAGGAAGAGGAGCAAGTCCTGCTAAGTATCTCTCCGAACCTCTTTCCACACTCCTGCTGCTGCCATGAGAAGTGGTCATGAGGCTTTGGATCAGCTCCTTTTTGTTGAACTCTTTGTTCAGGAGGCTCTGGACCTTCTTTTCGTGGGGGACACAAGGCAGTAGGGTCTGAGAAATCCATGGAGCTTGACTTGGTGATGGTGGAGTTTGAGCTCACTCCCATCCTGGAGTATCCATTCGTGTTGTCTGCGGTATAAGAACTAGATGGATTCCACTGAGGTTACATAGAGAAGGCTCAGACTGTACAGTGAAAGGTCAGATCAAGAAAGCCCAGAAGTCATCGATGTGGAAATTGCAGTGCTGCTTGTGGTGGTGGTGATGGTGATGATGGCGGTGGAAGCAATGATGAAAGGAGAGCGAGTGAGAGTGTGGTCGGTTGTTGGAGATGAATATTACGGACGTTGGAATTGAATTCACCATCAGATTAGGCTATATATATATATATATATATATATATATATATATATATATATATACCATTATAATCCAAAAATATCTTTTTTCAGGATTCTTAATTTTTTGATGTGTATCGTCTGATATGAACGGTATGTATCGATCCGAGAGGATATCGATATATGGATCATTTTCTACTAGATAGTATCAATATTTTGATCGGTATCAAGGCGTATCGGCTAGTACCGTCTAAAATTTTGATCGTAAGATATACTAGTTGATACGTACTAGCGTGATAGATGAAGAATGTTTTCAAGGTTTTAAGGTGTATAATCAATATATCATAACATACCGACTATATATATTAGTATGTATCGTATCAGATCCGTATTTAAAATCATGTTATTTTTTTTATTTCTTATCTTATGAAATGCATGATTCTTTTTGTAGTGTCCGGTGATCGCGAGTTACTCTCCTAAATAACGTTTAGTGAGAAGGAATTATGAAAAGAGATGTATTATTTTTATTTAAAAATAAATAATAAAATTGAGATTCGAATTTAGAATTTTATGATAATTTTATCAATCTTTTTATCTTAAAATTAATCGAATTCTTTGCTTGTCTTTCAAGGTATGTGCTGGCAATTAATTGCGTGGACCATTGTGTCGTCGATTAGGTGAGACGTGAAGTATGAACTCCATTTGGTATTGGAATACCTTTCAACGTTGACATTTCCACGCATCCATCGGAGAGGCTTAAAAGACACATAAGCTAAAAGCATATTTCGAAGTCATAATACTATTCTTCTTCTTCTCCTCCTTTTTCTCACTCTCCGTATCTTCTCAATTTGGATGTGCTTAAAGCTTATAGACAGACATATTGAATTCTTTCTAATAACTTCAAAATCTTTTTGGAGTTATTGGGAATTCAATTAAATCATTTTGTCATGGAATCAAGTCTTGCATTTGTCCTCTCTTGTTCCATTGTCTAATTAAAAATATTTATATCGTATTTTTCTGACAACTCAAAAAAGCCTTAAGGATGATGGATTTATTTATTAAATCGTTCATTAAGATGCACAATTTCCTGAGCTTTTCTTCGTTACAAGGGTAATTCATGTTACCTATAACAATTTTTTTTAACTGAGCTAGATTATCTCGTTCATCAATTAAAGTAAATCTGTCTCATATCTCTGTATAAATATATATACTGAAACCTCAATAACATGTGTGTCTTTTTGTGTTCTCATCTTCCTTTAACATGGTATCAGAGCTGCTTGCTTAGAGCAAGCTCTCTTCTTGCTGTCAAACGACAGCAAGTTTCCACCACTTCCGGTCGCGTGCAGATTTTGTCGTCGACTCTTATCGCGACATCTGCCTCCGCTACCGACGGAATCAACGAGATCAACATCGATCTCCCAGCGAGCGCTGATACTATTATCGTAACCTTGGCATCCTTTCTTTCATCGGAATAGATCTCCAGCGAAATCCTCCATCCCGGCAGCCTCCCCGGTCTCCAGCCTCACCAACGCTCCGGCACATTGGCACCAGCGGTCTTTCCCTTTCGAGATCATCGACAATCTGTAGTTCCATTGGATCCCTATGAATAATATTCCTCCTTCATTTTGTCTTCTTTAGATCCACACTCTCTAGTTACTTCTGTTCCGCAGTTTCCCTCTTTCCCCTCTCCTCCGGCTGCTCCCCCCCAGTGTCTTTGTCTTCACCATGCCAAGGTACTTCTATTGTCCATTCGTCTGCCTCCACAAGTATTTACCCATAGCCCTTACCTCCTAGCCCTATTGTTAACTCTCGACATCCTATGCAAACTTATTCCAAGTGTGGTATCTTTAAACCACGTCGAGTTCTAGATTTGTATGTTAGCACCGAACCCTCTTTCGACTCTGTTGAACCTACTTCCTTGTCTCAGGTTCAGAAATATATATCCCCATTAGCGTAAAGCCATGTGTGAGGAGTATGATGCCCTTCTTCACAATGCTACTTGGACTCTCACTCCTCCTCTCTCCACACAAAATATTATCGGGTGCAAATGGATTTTCCGAATTAAACGAAATCCTGATGGTTCTATTACTCGCTATAAGGCACGTCTTGTGGCCAAAGGATTTCATCAACGACCTGACATTGACTTTACTGAGACATTTAGTCCTGTTGTCAAACCTACTACCATTCGACTTCTTCTAAGTCTGGCAATATCGAAAGACTGGTGCTTACGTCAGTTAGATGTTAACAATATCTTTTTACAAGGAACCCACACTAAAGATGTCTTTATGAAACAACCTCCAGGCTTTATACATCCTCAATATTCGCGGCATGTTTGTAAACTTAAAAAAGTCATATATGGACTTCGTTAGGCTCCACGAGCGTGATATACTGAACTTGGTCTCTACTTATCTTCAATTGGCTTCATCAATGCTAAGTCTGATGTTTCCTTATTTCTACGCCAACATTGTGGGAGCACCATCTATCTCCTCGTTTATGTGGATGATATTATTATCATAGGTGATAACTTAACGGAGGTTCAGACTTTTATTATGCAATTGGCAGACCGCTTCTCCCTCAAAGATCTTGGTACCTTGCATTACTTTCTCGGTGTTGAGACTACATTTACATATTCTGGTCTCTTTCTTTCACAACAGAAGTATATTTATGATTTACCGTTGAAGATAAACATGCAAGACGCTAAAACAGTCTCCACTCCTCTATCTCCAAGTACATCGTTGCATCTCCATGATGGTAGTCCTATAACAGATCCCACTCTATATCGATAGGTAGTTGGCTCCTTACAATATCTAGCACTCATTCGTCCTGATGTTTCCTTTCCGGTTAATAAATTATCTCAATTTATGCATCAACCATCTACTTTGCACTGGACTGCTGTCAAACACATTTTGCGTTATCTCAAAGGGACTATTGATCATGATATTTTTCTTCACAAAAATTCTCCCTCTCAGCTTCATGCCTTTGCTGATATGGATTGGGCCGGTAACATTGATGATAAAACCTCTACATCTTGGTATATTGTATTCCTTGGTGCTAATCCAATAAGCTGGAGCTCTAAAAAGCAAAAGACGATTGTCAGATCTACTACCGAGGCTGAATATCGGGTTGTTGCCGCCGCCGCTGTTGAACTCAATTGGATTAGCCACTTGCTTCAGGAACTTCAAATTCATTCTGTTTCTATGCCTATTATTTACTGTGATAACATCGGGGCAAGTGCAAATCCAGTCTTTCACTCCCGCATGAAGCACGTTGCTATCGACTTTCACTTTGTCCGGGATCAAGTAGCCTGCAAGCAGCTCTGAGTCTCTCACGTCCACACAGCTGACCAACTGGTCGACTCCCTCACGAAGTCTCTAGCACGTAAACTATTTTTCTTCCATCGATCCAAGATCAGCGTCCTTGAAGGAGCTCGATCTTGCGGGGGCATGTTAGATGTAACAAATTTTCGTAACTGAACGAGATTATCTCGTTCATAAGTGGAGAGAAATCTGCCTCTTATCTCTGTATAATAGATGTTGAAACCTCAATAACATGTGTGTCTTTTTGTTCTCATGTCCCTTTAACAATTCACACTATTTAATAGAGTAAATACGTATAATAAAAACACATGTCGAGTGATTAATGCATGTTAGCTGTAACAAATTTTTCTAACTGAACAAGATTATCTCGTTCATAAGTTGAGAGAAATCTGACTCTTATCTCTGTATAAATAGATGCTGAAATCTCAATAACATGTGTATCTTTTTGTTCTCATCTCCCATTAACAATTCACACTATTTATTAGAGTAAATATGTACAATAAAAACACATGTCGAGTGATTAATGCATGTCTTAATAGAATAGATGACTATCCATCCGGATCACAGGATTATACTTAAAAAATATATATTTCAAATATTTTAATGTATATAGTCTTTCTTCTATAAGTAAAATAAATTATTTTATCATGCTAATGGAGCTTAGATTAAAACTAATATAGTCTAATGTTCATTTAGATGTGGAGTTAAAAATGAAGATCACTATGAAATGAGTAAAACTATTATAGCCTAATGTTCTTTTGAATGAGGAGCTAAAAGCTCGTAAATGTAATAAAAGAAGACTACAAAAAGTAACAAGTCATATGTGTTAGAATATTAAGTAATAATGAAAAATCTAAGTGAATTTTTTCATCATCTATTTATACAGATGAATTGAAATATTTTACTCAATTAATTTATAAGATTTTATCAATCAATTGACCAAAACCATATCAATATGTGTCATATATTCGTACCATGGACGATCGTCTACGAGTATTCTTTATCTTGCTTCTCTTTCCTCTTCTCATTTTTTTTCTTTTTTTCTCTCTGAAACACTGACACGCAGTATATAAGTAGTACATCGATATGTTGACCCAAATGTATTGTTCTCGTATTCTATAGAGATTTCAGGTATGTATATGGGTTCTTTATATATGAGCCCCTTCAATTCGGCAAAAAAAAAAAATTTACATATTGATCCAAGTCTAATCGCTACTCACGTCATCTCTGTGTCTTGATGCTATTACTTTTGATACATTCCGTTCCATTTATCCAATATATATTTTTGATTGCAAAGAAAAAAGCTGAGACTTGAGAACACTACGTGTCTATTATATACATAAATAAACTGAAAATAATGATGATAGGATCTTCAAAATGCTGATATGATACGGACGTGAATGTATGTTTAGTTTGGTATGAACGGAGAGATCGAATCGAAGACTGGTTTTTAAGATTGGTGGAAATCTCAAGAGGCCGTTCCTTTTCCATGCCAATTCTCGGGTCCCAAAAGTAGAGCTGCCTCATTCTTTTCCAATGTCCGCGATCACACACTCACGAAAAGGTTGCCCCTTTGACTCTTCACTTTTGGAAACTTCCTCTTCCCATTCTTACTACTTTGGCTCGGTAGGGTTCACACGGAAGACCCCATTTTATCTTGTTGACTTCGGTTCTGGATATTTTACGGATTTGGAATCGATCTAGATTTTTTTTTGTATGCGGATCTTGTGACATAAGTGATATCGAGGGATTGTATAAAATTACGTTCGATAATATTCTTTCAATGCTCGAGTTAGTTTATTACTCATAGGATTCCATAAATATTAAATCTATATACATGTAATTACATTTCAGTAAATCTAATAATCGAAATTGTACCATGTAAATTTTTTTTATATTGTGACATGAGACTCTAATATTTGAGATCGTGGTTAACTGTTATGAACAATTATATGTATTGTGATAATTGTATTATAACAATTTACTGAGTCAACTTTGATAGATGTAATGCTGTCTGTCGACCCCTACACTTCGACCCCGCATGACACGCAAGCGAAATGGGTTAATGATCATGACATGTCAGGCGAGTGAGAAGAGTGATCTCGAGGGATCGTATAAAATTACGTTTGATAAGATTCTTTCAATGCTTGAGTTAGTTTATTACTCATAGGATTCGATAAATACTGAATCTATATACGTGTAATTACATTTCAGTAAGTCTAATAATCAAAATTGTACCATGTAAATTTTTTTTATTGTGACATGAGACTCTAATATTTGAGATCGTGGTTAACTGTTATAAACGATTATATGTATCATGATAATTATATTATAATAATTTACTAAGTCAACTTTGATAGATGTAATGCTGTCTGTCGACCCCTACACTTCAACCCCGCATGACATGCAAGCCAACTGAGGTTAATGATCATGACATGTCAAGCGGATGAGAAGTGATCTCGAGGGATCGTATAAAATTACGTTCGATAAGATTCTTTCAATGCTTGAGTTAGTTTATTACTCATAGGATTCGATAAATACTGAATCTATATACGTGTAATTACATTTTAGTAAGTCTAATAATCGAAATTGTACCATGTAAATTTTTTATTATATTGTGACATGAGACTCTAATATTTGAGATCATGGTTAACTGTAATGAATGATTATATGTATCGTGATAATTGTAGTGTAACAATTTATTAAGTCAACTTTGATAGATATAATGATGTGTTGTCGACCCCTATACTTCGATCCCGCATGACATGCAAGCAAAATGGAGTTATGACATGTCAGGTGGGTGAGAATGGCATGTCAACCATGTGATGTGATGGTGACATGTTGACCAAGTGCGGATGAGGCGTCGAATGTCATCCATGAGTCACGATCTCAACATCCTATGAGTTAGAAAATTTATGTTAAATATAAATATTTATTAATTACAAGAAGTGTTTAATATATTTATGCAAAATCTCTTTCAAATTAGCCTACGCGGAAATATCCAAGTGAGGGGAGTCATTATGTTGGTCGTTGTTCACATACATAATTTGCGATGCCTCCTTCTCTCCTTTTTTTAGTTAACAATGTAGGAGAGAGGATCTCCACATCCTAAATAATGTTATGCTGATCCCCGATAATGTTTGGTGAGTATGAAACCAAAGGCATGACGCTGACATTGGTGACAGACATATCACAATTTTTTTTTTCTTCTTTTTTCACCTTTAACTTTCTCGTAATTCGAGGTTTAAAAGATATTTTATTTAACATCATCGATCATAAACCATCTTATTATAAAGACACATATATAACTCGCTAAGTCCCATATAGATATTATGGTTAGATAATTGTTACAACGATGCTTGAGGTAAATAAATATCCTAAAATATTTTGTTATAAATAAATTTTTTAAAATATTCTTGATTTTACTGAAAATATTATCGTGGATTGATAAGATTATATATATATATATATATATATATATATATATATATATATAATATCATATTTTATCGATACATCATCTACATGATCGATACTCTTTCTCATTCGATCAACATATCTTATAAGATCCAAACCTACAAGGCACTAACAAGGGTCTTGATTCGACTCTATGAGATTGATCATATAAGAAAAGTTTTCTCGATAAACCGTTACTACTTACGATCCTATTGATTGTTGAACGGTGCAAATAATCTCAATCCAACAATTGCATATCGTACTATAAAAGATCCCTTGGATGTTCACAAGGAACCTCTCTATGATTAATTATATCTCTTGAACTGTGTATTTAATCAAATTTTTTGAATCCACACTAACTTAAGCATCTCAAAGGTATTGTCGGGCATTCACTAACATAGTTTTATAGGGTCTTAACTTGAATCATCCAAACTCTCAATATATAAGCTTGTGTTGAGCTTGGAAGTAGATCCTGATTGGCTCCGAACCTTTGCCATGATTCGGGCAACCAAAATATGTCGTGTAGAAATCTCAATCACAGAATGTATTATGTCTCATTAATATGTCATCTCCACTTGGTTAATAGTTTTACCCATTTGACCAACATGTCATATAAGGTCCAAACCTACAAGTCACTAACAAAGAGATCGATTCAACTCCATGAGATCAATAATATAGGAGAAGTTTTCTTGATCAATCATTACCACTTACGATCCTATTAATAGTCGTGAATACTTGTTTCTTGTATTAACTACGACCTCAGTCTAACAATTGCATGTCGTGTTACAAAAAGATCCCCTTGATATGTTCACGAGGGGCTTCTGTATGATCAATTACATCTTTTAAACTATGCATTTGATTTAATTCTTCAAATCCATACTAACTTAAGCATCACATAAACATTGCCGGGCATGTCCTGACATAGTTTTATAGGGTCTCAACTTGAATCATCTAGACTCTCGATATATCAACCTGTGTCGAGCTTGGAAGTAGATCTAGATTGGCTCCTAACCTCTACCACGGTTAGAACAACCAAAATATGTCATACAGAAATCTCAATCACAAAAAAATAAAGTCTATGTCGTTGACTCCAAAGTAACTAATGTTGATTAAACGTAGAATTAAACATTAAAACCTATCAAATGTACGCTCTCCCATTCTCTTTGCCAACAGAAAGAGATCACTTTCCCTTTCGGAATCAAATAACAAAAAGAAGGGTTATTCGACCCCTAACCAAACACAAAGTCTTAGTTGATGCAAATATAATCAACCTTATCAAATAAGACGTCACTCCAGCAGATGCATACCGTAGCAATTAAGAACAGTCCTGCCATGACCTCGCTGCGCACAACTAATTAGAAGAATGGAGGTTTCATTTAGCTTACACCTGTGACAGCAGAAGCTCGACACAAGTGATCCAAACTGCTACGTCCATAAAGACCAACATGTTGGAGAAGCAGCTGAGCTAAGCCTTTCGACGACCAACAGAGAAGGAACTGCAACCTAAATAATGAGATCAATAAGATTTTGTCAACGACCTCAATCTGACCTCAAAAGTCGCCACGCTTTTGGAGAGCAAAGTCAATTAAGGTTCACGATTAATCTTCAGATGTCACTGTTGATGAGACGATAGAAGCCATATTTCATGTCCGGTGATGCAGTGACTCTGATACCGATGGTCTCGACATTAGAGTTAGGCTGAGTCCATCAACACGTAATAGTCTTCGAATTGGGGTGGGGGTGTGTGTGTGTGTACGTGTACGTGAAAGGGTGCGCCAAATCCACGTCGGGGAGTGCAAAAGGTATCATTCCTTCCTCATTGCAGTCTGCAAAACCGCGTCCGCAGCCTCTCTCTCTCTCTTTCTCGTCCCTTTCTCAAACAGAAGAAGCTTCGGCTGCTACAAAACTCCCACCCTCCTCCTCCGTGTCTCTCCCTTCCTCATCCTGTCCAGTTACGATGAGATTCTCCACCACCATCACCAACACCCCACCATCCCAATGTCGCCTCGGCTTCTCCTGATCTTCCTGCACATCCTTTGCCTCTCCGCCACTCCATCCGTGTTATCCTCCCCGTTCTCCACCGTCGCCATCGCCCACTTCTCCGACATCACCTTGGTCTGCGCGTTGGTGCCGTCGCTGATCGCGGACCGGCGGTACGAGCTCAACTGCACTAGCGCCTCCAGCCGGCGCCAGCGGACGTACCCCTCCCGTCGCATGGCCTACTCCGCGGTGGCCGCCGGCGACGGTTTCCTCTGCGGCCTCACCGTCCCTCCAGACGGCTCCTACGCCACCATGCGATGGTGGGAGTTCCCTGGCCATGGATCCGAGAAGTACGAGAAGAGGGTCTACCGGGGGCCGGCGCTCACGGCGTTGGCCTCTGGCGACACGCACATCTGCGGCCTAATTGGCGGCTCGCACCGGCTGCAGTGCTGGAGGTGGACCGAGCTGGCCATCCCCGCCGGAATGAGCTTCTCAGAGGTCGCCGTGGGGCGGGACTTCGTCTGCGGCCTGCTGGGCTGCGGCTCCATCCGATGCTTTGGGAAGGACTCGGCGGTTGTCGGGAAGGAACCGACCGGGAACTTCAGCATGGTGGCCGCAGGGACATGGCACGTGTGCGGAGTCTCCGACAGCGGTAAACTGAGCTGCTGGGGTGCGGGTGCGCCGGAATGGGATCGTACCCCACTCGACATCGTCTCCATGGCGCTGGGGGAGAACAAGACATGCGTGCTGCGGTCCAATGGAACAGTCCTCTGCTGGGGGAAGGGCTCTCAACCGCCGGACCACCTCGCCAGCGAGCAATTCATCGTGATTAAGGCGAAAGGCGACGCTATCTGCGGCGTTAGGTTGATCGATTACTCGCTGGTGTGCTGGGGAAACGAATTGTTCCAGCGGAACCACACCGTCTACGACCGCGTCCTGCCGGGGACCTGCTCGCCCATCGTGAGCTGCGGCTGCGGTGTGCTGCCGGATTCCGGCACCATGTGTCCTTCCGATGACGAAGGGATCTGCCAATCCTGCAAGCTCCAACTCAGCCCCAATCCTCCCAGCTATCCACCATCGTCTCAACAGACAAGCAGCAGCAGTAACAGGGGGCGGGTGTTGCTGATGGTTCTTGGATCAGTAGGATTAGGCCTGGGGTTATGCACCTTGGTGGTGTATCTTGCATTCAAGAACCGGATCAACGGCCGACGGAAGCGGCCTCCGCTGGCGGCACCGTCATCGCAGGTGGAGCCTACTCCCGGCGATCGGTTAGACGGCGCCAACATCGCAGAGGTCTCGATCCAATTCCTCCTCAAGGTCACCGACAACTTTTCGGAGGCTAACAAGATCGGCTCCGGCAGCTTCGGTGCGGTCTACCGCGCGACGCTGCCGGGCGGATGCGACGTCGCAATCAAGCGCGCAGAAGAACCGGCGGGCCTGGCGCCATCCATGTCGCGGTGGAACGAGCAGCAGCGCCTGCGCGACGCGGAACAACGGGAGCGCGCCTTCAGCTCCGAGCTGGCCCTGCTCTCGCGCATCAACCACAAGAACTTGGTCCGCCTGCTGGGCTTCTGCCGGGAGCGCGGAGAGCGACTGCTGGTGTACGAGTACATGGCCAACGGCACCCTGCACGACAATCTCCACCGGAGGCCGATCGCCCCGCCGTCGCCGCTGAGCTCGTGGCCGGCGCGGCTGCGGTTGGCGCTCGACGCGGCGAAGGGAATTGAGTACCTGCACGCCTACGCGGTGCCGGCTATCATCCACCGTGACATAAAGTCCTCCAACATCCTGCTCGACGAGGAGTGGACGGCGAAAGTAGCGGATTTCGGGCTGTCGCTGACGAGCCCGGACGACGAGGGAAGCGTCGCCGCCGGCACGGTGGGCTACATGGACCCGGAGTACTACCGGCTGCGGCGGCTCACGGAGAAGAGCGACGTGTACAGCTTCGGGGTGGTGCTGCTGGAGTTGGTGACCGGGTGCAAGGCCATACACCGGAGCCAGGAGGCGGAAGGGGCAGAGGAGGGGGAGGGCAGCGCAACGCCACGGAACGTGGTGGAGATGGCGGTGCCGTGGATCGAGGCGGAAGACATCGGGCGGATGATGGACCGACGGGTGGCGCCGGCGTCGGCGGAGGAGGTGGCGGCGGTGGCGTACGTGGGGTACGTGGCGGCGGAGTGCGTGCGCGCGGTGGGGTGCGATCGGCCCACCATGGAGGAGGTGGTCGGGGCCCTGCAGCGAGCCGTCGCGGCTTGCAGCGGGGAGAACCGACCGTATCGGGCCGACCCAAGCCAGGCACGGAGGCCGCTGTCACGTGCGTATAGTTCTGTGTGATGAAGTGCGTATATATATATATATACAAACACACGCAGCATCTCTCTTCCTTTTCTACTCCTTTTGTGATTCATAACTTCCATGGTTCAACATTCTGCATCAAACTTCGTGCTATCCGGGCTTGCTCTGATTGATTATGATTCATCGGCATCTCCCACATCGACAGCATCAAACTCGATAATACAACAAATAAATATTATAGAAATCAGAGCTCCACCATCGTTACCGATTGGTTATGATTGCATCAGCTGCAGCAAGACCATAAATAAACATCATAGTAATGAGAAGCCCACACGTGACAGCAACCGTACAACTTTGTATTCGACACCACGAGATAATGATCGAGTTTACGAGGAGACGGTTGTTTTCATGTATTACTTACCCAGTCGAACAGTTCTGGAGAATCACGTTGCACGAGCACCATTGTCTTCTACAAACACTGCTTCAGTTGATAAGCAAACACAATCTGCAGTTACTGTTAAAAATCTTATACTGAGATGATATTATTTCCGGGAGCTTGAACAAGAACAGCTGTATATTCTGCAGATTAATACCAAATAACGCCAGGAATATCCTTATTCTAACACATCAAACTCAGCTTTACTACATCGTTGACAGATCCTTTTGTCATGAAAATGTATGGTTATGACAAGGGAATCTATTTGATTCATTATATACAATATTAGAACTCTTCTATTAGATCTACCAATAATATTCCAGCATGCATACCTGTGATACATACACTAGGACATGCTCTTGAATTGGAGAGGAAAAAGAAAGGAACACACGAATTATTGTTTCATGAATGCTTCCACGGCCGAGTGGATGGGACTGTTTCGAAAAGAAACATTACGCCGACTCAAAGAATGGGGGCCGTTCCAGACAGACTTAAGGTTGCTTGGGAAGAGGCTATTGCATAGCTGCAGAACCAGATGGTTCTCTTGCATCTTATTCAGCTGATCCTGTTCAGGTGATTCCTGCAGTCAAATCATCAATATGAAAAGGCGGCATCAATCAACTAAAGCAAGCAGCATTACCAATACTGCCTTCACGGATAGAAGACTGTTGCGACTCATCGTCTAGGAACAAACACTCAACGCAATCATTTATGATGATGCATTTAAATATCAAGCAAACGCAATCAAAAACTACCTCTTGTTTTTCTGTCATCTGCAAATAATGATGTGCAGATGTTTCGTTGTTCTGGTTAACTTTCTGCTCTTCAGGTTGTGTTGCTTCTGTGTACCATCCTTGCAACTGTGATTTAGAATCCTCAGTTCCATTCTCAAGAGACTGACGGCAAGATTGATTAGTCCCACCATTTTTATCATTGTCAAACTCATTTTCAGTGTCCATTTCCTGCTTCTCCAGCTGCACAGAGTCTAGTTGCTCAGAAGTCTCGAACTTTTCTTCATCATCAGCTTCATCTGCATCGGCATTTGGATCAGTCTCGGGGGAATGGCCCAAACTAGAGGTAGCATCCTCACTGCAAGGGTTATCTAGAGGGCTTTCCTGCAATGCAAAATCAATTCCAACAAGTTTACTCAATGGAAATTTGAATTAATGTATAGAAGCGGGAGATAACCTCAAGATCCATTGAATAAATGTGAGTAGAGTGAGCAAAAATATACTTGGTACATAACAGCATTGTATGTTAGGTTCAACTTGGTCCTTTGATGTAGACCAATGATTTGAAATTAAGAAGTGCTCATAAGAAGAATGGCTATTAAGCATCTAGAGAGAACTATGTCACACATCAGAGTTCAAAACATTGTATGTTGTCTTTTTGCACAAAAGGATAGACAATCAGGCATCAGAATAGAACAGTTGTGGGATGCAAATATACAGGAATGCAAATCATGATTCTTCAGTTCAAAAATCTAAATCTAAATCACAACTCAGGTAAGGAAAATGAAATTATGAATAAACATAAGAATTTTATTGCCTACATTTTCAGAATGAGATATCCTTCAAGACTTTCAAACTTAAAGTTGTGAGACAAGTTTGTTTGTTCCAACTATACCCAATATATTAGGATTCGTAATTTCCTACAAAGACAAACCAAAAATGATTATTAGAAGCTAAAAGGCTACCACAACCATGCAAACCAATGTGAGTTGACATGTTTAAAACTAGATAGTGCCTTCTAAAAATGAACTGCATATAGTATACAAGACCTTCGTAACATTTAGAATTACCAACTAAGTGATTAAGAAGGCGATACCATCAAGTTTCATTCTGTCAAGATAATAACACAATGCAATCAACCAAAAAAAACATCGATTCTGCCAATGAACACCTCAACTTGAACTTATCAGCATGGAAAATAGACTAGGACATGTTAATATAGACCACATAGGCAAGAATAGAACACACAAGAATAAAGTCTGACATGATTAGAACTCATGAACAAGAAAGATGAGCACCATGCAGTGCCGACTAGACTGCCAATGGACATATCACATCCAAACTAATTTGATCCTATTTAACTTTGTATGGACTAAACTTTTGATTTGATGACCAGACTTTCAAATCTGTAAGATGCTTATTACTGGCTATTGTTTGAATAATGTGTTGATGTGAAATGCTCAGTGGACTATACACTCTTTCAACTGTGGTGAGATTCTTTCTTACAAAGTTTCCTATGGTTATTATGAGAGGATGGTCAAAACAACAAGTTAATATCTTTTTCGACTCTGGTACATGTTCTCGTGAAGACCAGAACCATTGATAACTTCCAACTTTCTACAAATATTATCAATATAATCCAACACAATGTAAAGTGAAGCTTATCTAAAGTTTGATTATACAATCAGGTGTTTCAGCACTTTAAATTAACTACAGAATGTTGCAAACTTCAAAATAAAACTTCATTCACATGTCGAATAAAACTGTATATAACCAAATACCATGTAGAGTGATAGGGATGACGTAGCATTAGCAATCTTGTTACCCACCTCTAGCTTTAACTCTCCAGATACATTAGGATCACTTGCATAAGCTTGACTTTCAACAGCTTCTCGTTCCTTTCTGCGACGCCTAACAACACAAACAGCACAGAGACAATCGCTTTTGTGCTGATCGATTCTGTGATATAATATACCAAACTTAGTTCAAGTACGTTGATAGACAAGATCAAAGGATTTATAAATGACCTAAAGAACTATATGCAATATACATCTGGTCCTCAATAATATAAAAACACATACTAAAAATGTTCACTGCATTCATTGAGTGTCATTAAAGAAAAAAATATGCTTGTAATCCAATATATGCAACAAGGTAGTTGCAAAGATGAAGTACCATAAATCAGGATATGCATTTTTCAGAGCGAGGAAATGCCAACAGTAATATGTTTCCTTTTCCATTTCTTCCTCTCCTCATTCTTCAACTTATTCAAGTATTCTAACCAAGGTTTGATGTTTCGAATCGTACCACCCAGTACGAGCGGCACATACCGCTCTGCCCGTTGACCAGTACGCGGACTGCCCGCTACCGGGTGGTACTACCGATTGGAGCTGTTTCCAACCCGTTACCACCCGAAATCGGCCGGTAACAATTGATTTCAACCATCGCCGACCGTTGTCAAGCGATAATGGTCCATTTCGACCGTCGCTGGCCGATTTCGGACGGTATCAACCGAGGGAGAAAGAAGAGGGAGAAGGAAAGGGAGAACCTGGAGATCCGCCGCTGCTCTATCGATCCTGATCCATCGCCCATAGGTTTCTTAGTGCTTCACGGGGAAAATCTACAACGATCGCGGGGAGAAGAAAACGACGCACGAGCTTCTCACCGAGGCTTCACAGGGATATTTCTTTTCCCTGCGCGGGCTTCTCGGGGAGAAGATGTTTCTTCTCCCTGCGTGGGCAGAAGGAATGACACGACGTCAGCCTTTTTCTTTTATTTTTAAAATTAATTATTGTTATTGTTATTATTATTATTATATACACATACCGAGCAGTATGCCTGAGCATATTGCTCCATATACTCGGTATGCTGGTAAGGTACGGTTTGGCGGACCTTGATTCTAGCCTTATCTTGCATGTATTTACCTAATAAAATATCTTTTGTTTTCTCACTTTCCACTTCATCTCTCACAAAAACAGACCAGACCACCCACAAGAAACTTCTTTCATTTGTCTACAGAGCTTCTCCTACCATCAGATTGATTGAATAGCCGAAATCTCAACTTGAAATCAAACTAAAAGCATAACACCAAATAAAAAGATAATAGAGAACTTAGTTTCTCTTTTATAAAAATGACTTACCCATAACGTCGACGTTTATGCTTTGACTTGCTTTTGGGATACAGCTTATCCGGACCTGATTGTGAAGCATCCTCAATTTGAGTGCTCTCAGAGAAACCTATAAAGATGTTCACATCTTTTAATATTCGAATGGAAGGTATGACTTCCAAGAAAAAATAATCATACATTGATGCAAAACAAAAGATAAATATCCCCATGCATCAAAATAAAAATTCAGCAGTTCATTGTCAACCATAAATGTTTTACACATGAAATGATCTCGAATATAGGAACCAAAGAACTACTATACTACAGGTAATAGAATTTACCAACATAAACATAACAGGAAAATCATACACTAACTAAACAGACATGACCAAAATTAGTAATCCAACGAGTGACAAACTTATTATTAACACATATAAAAATGTGAACGATTAGATTATCAGAATATGACGTGCATTAATTACTACCAGAAATCTTACAACACTAATATAGTTTAAAACATCAGTCACGGAAAATAAAATTTGGATGATCAGTATAATGATCTTTCATATCCTTTCGCCAGCCTATGAATGCTTTTTGTACCTCTTTCGCATCTTAACTTTGAACTTCTAAAATAGAATAAACTACAACCTACCTAGAAATCAGACTGAAGCAAACCCTTCTTCTCTGATACTAGCTACATTCACAATGAACTTTGAGCTCCACTATGACTAAATAAATGCCCCCAACTTCAACATATTAAAACCATGTTCAGATTTCAGGATTTCATGTTTTGGATGCCTTAAATTTTATATGTAGCTATTGAAGTTAATTTTGTGCATGCAGAAAACATATTTATATGTCAAATAAATCATTGAAAGAACATTTATGAATCCTCTATGGTGTTGTCTGCACATTATATGCTTGTGAAAACACTGGTATCTTGTATCTCGTGTCTAACACAGTGACACCTCGAACACACTTGTTCTATTTGAAACAGTACAAACATCAATTACTTCATCGGCTGTAAACATTTCCAGAGTTTTCATTTAATTCATCCTTTAGGATTCAGATCTTCTTCAACCACGAACAATACACCTGACAAGCATTCACAGGCCCAACCAAGCACTGGTACCACACCACTTAGTATACCGCTCATTTTCCTTCTTTAATTAATTTTTATCAAATGATACTGGGTGGTACAGGTATACCACCCAGTATATTCGGTATCATACCAGCCCAAAATGCTGATGAAACCAATGTCCAACAAGTATTTAAAACCTTGTCTTGACAAAAAAAAATTTAAACTGGTTTGCCCATCCCTGAACTTACCACAATTTCTTTATCCGGGTTAGGAAAATGAACATAAAATGATGTGCACTGAAAGCTTTAAAAAATATAGCTGGTCACAAACTAAATATGCACAAACATTTAACCAATGTCTTTTCTTTCTGAAGGATGCAGGCACAGTCAATCTTCTGAGGCAATAAAGGAGTTCGATAAGATATGCTAACATAAGTGAAACAAAAGTCAAGCACAACCAATTGTTAACCTAATGGTTTTCTGGAGTTAATGAAATTGATTCAACTTGTCTGGAAATAACAACTGTCTGTCACTTCTACTATCCAAGATGAGAAATCAAAAAAAGAAAAAATTGTAGCCAGAAAAAAAATGACCAATACCTGCCACATCAGAATACAACCCAGAGGCCAGCCAATATTTTGTGAAATTCTTTTTCACCCGCTTCATAAGGTCCACAACATAATCACCCTTATTGTTGTATTTAAAACAATTTTCCCAGATATACTGCACATCCTTGAAAACATCCTCTGAATTCATGTATTTAAGACCATGTTCTAGGTTGTGAGCTATCGTGCCAAAGTCCATAGGAGTGTCAATAATGTCAAAATAATCCTGGAAATGATGATCCAAATGTTGGTAAATATCACATTGTCTGAGTACAGATATGTTTCATTGCAAACACTAAATATATTCTACCATGAATGATATGTTTAAGGATCCAGCAGTGTCGATGGACTTACCTGACCCAAATCGGACCTAATAACATGGATATGCATGAATCCATTAGGTTATTTTCTTGTGTATGGATTAGTTCAAACATGATGGTAGGTACAAAATATGTCTTATTCGATCTAATCATTATTGAACTTGGATTAAATTTGTGGTTCATGGCCTACATGGATACAGATACAACAAATCATAATGTCCAAACTATTTGGAGTCGATGAGTCCTACATATATCTCTCCCAATAAAACCCTAGATGTAAATCTAGCATGCAATTATAAGTTAAAAGCTAAGTCTAGCATGTTAAAATGTCCACTCAAGCACTAAAAGAGAACTTATGAGAGAAACATTGTCAAAAGAGGTTAATCAGACTTATCTATGAACTTGCATGCTCAAGGATAATGAAAAAATCTGGCCAAGTTGATATGTGAGCATCCCTTGGGTAAGGAAGGGGGAATGATTTTGAACTGCCAAGTATGATCTTAATTCTTGAAGTAGCCATAAGACAACATACATTAAAATAAATGAATGATTTTGAACTGCCTTATATATACTAAATAACTGTGTGCTGGTTATTACTTATGTAATACTCACAGGTATTCCCAAAGCTACAGGATCGACTGGTGTGTTGAAGGGAACTGCCGCATCCATTTTCATCACTTTTTTTATCACCTGAACCATAAAAAATTAAGAGAATTTTCTTCCAATATCACCAGGTGGCAAAGTGAGAAGACAGGATTGTGCTGACATACTGAGCATTTAAACAATAGTCCAACTTACCACCAGAGCAGCACTCAACTCTTTCTCATTATGACGAGCATCATTGTAGGGCTGTGTTCTTTCCCTTTGTCTCGAGTTCCTGGGCACTGATAAGTCCTGCATTCTTGCAGGATCTGCAACAACTGAATTCTTCTTGCTCAGCATCTGTGGAGGAATAACAAGTTTACCAAGATTCCTGTCTTGCATGATTTCACTAGAAATACCTAAACCTCTTGAAGATTTAATCCTAATGCTCCCTGCTTTTCTTGGCAATTTCTCTGAAACAGCATTGTGCATCTCTGATGTCTGTCCATCTGAATAAGTACTCTCCTCCTTTCCAGAAGCTGCTTCGATAATATTTAGTGTAACTTGTGGGTTGCTCTTCTCTGTTTCACTTGGTGTTTGTGCATCCGAACTACTTCTGTGGGGTTCAGATATTCTGGAAGACTTAAGTTTCACTTTAACACAACTACGCCCTGCTTTATCAGATGGTCTATCACTGGGCATCTCATTATCAATATTTGACATTACACTAGGTGTATTAGACCCATTGGGTGGTTCAGGATCAATTTCAGATCCAAGCTGATCATCATCAACCTGTTCCAAGTTATCTTCTTTATTTACAGAAACAAGGTCAGGTGATGGATCTTTGACCAATTTAACCTTCTTCCCTTTCTTGTGGTATGCTTTGTGACCACGCTTCCTTTTCATGTCTTTCCAATTACTTAGAGGAGTATATTCTTCAGATGATGATGTTATGTCAGTGGCTGCATTGTCCTCAAACAGAAGAACAGCATTGCCTCTGTCTGGAGGATTATTGGTGTATATTCCAGTTCCCGGAACTTTAAGCTTGATTTTCAGTATGCACTTCTCCATAACCCAGCATCTACATATGACGGCCCCATGACAATCAAACCTTCTCAAAAAAAAACAAGAACAAGAGAGTTATAAATTACCATAAATACACAATGAAAGAAAGTGATTACAAAGAGTTTCTGGTGCAGTGGCAGCATGCTAATGTGTCATGACAGCATTCTTCAAGAGCATAAAAGGAATACATGCAAAAGATTCTTTTTTAGGAGCTACGGCATCCAACAATGAAGCCCACGAAAATGGTGACATCTGACAAGCATTTAACCATTAAGTATTTCATCCTCAGTTCAATAGTTAAAAAGCCACAATTCACTCACTGAATTTCCATCATAGTCAGATTGTTAAACCAGCAACCTGAAGGAATCATTTTCTATTAACTGATTTGGCAACATGGAACCTGTACTGAATGCAACTTCCATTTAGTTCTTTATTGTACTGATAATCTAGCAAACTTCCCTTATTGAGTTCACTTTTCAAGCACACCCACAGTCTGGTGCCAATTGACGACCATCTCAATGTTAAATGAAATATGAAAAAGAAAACTTAATTGAAAGAGGAACTACAGAAAGGAAGTAGAAAGAGGAACCAAAAATGGTCCTCACTTTTGTCTCACGGGATGAGCATATATACATGTATGCCCATGCAAATAATGGGTGGCTTAGTGACCAACGAGAGATCTCCAGTGGGCCACGTGCACAACTGTACCCTTACAAGCAAAGAGGCTTTCATGACTCAAGCTCTTTGTTTGGACGGGAAAGTTTAGGTACATTGGTCCTCCCTAAATTTCACATAGCAAGAGTATGGTATGCTAAACCCCTTTTATATGTGGACAGATGTGCATACATATGCCCAGGCATACATGCATATATGCATACACATATATGTGTACATGTATGTGAACTAGGTGTCTATGACACACTCTAATATAGGCGCACTAATACTTTCTATTCAGAATCAATTATGTAACAGTTGGATGGGAGATCAGGACACTGAGCTTTATCCAATGGACCAAAAGCACATAGAAACAAAACCTAATGATTGTATACAGATACGTAAACAGACAGAATTATATATTTACATGCACACACACACAAACATATATACGCATATACATATGTATGAAGGGCATCCAATATAATATACCTATACCACATAACTACTAGCAGGGAAAAGTATGGCTGACTAAATAATGGAATTGGTAAACATGGTCATCACAAGAATTCCTTGATATGCATGCATTTTTGTTCAAATAGAATTCATCCTATTGCTCCAATAGTAAGATTGATCACAAAAAGTTACAAGTTGTATGCACAGATAATAGCAATTATTTAAAGCATCATAGAGAAAATGACTATATGTTTTTGCATTGTTGATAAGACTAATCCACAAATCATTTCAACAACTTATGGCCAAATTCCAGAATAATTGATGGACAAACAGCGGAAATTCTTTCCATTAATGTAACAGACAAGTAGCCACATCCAATCAAATCTATTAAACAACAAATTTGTTTCGCTATAGCCAGAGAATGCTTTCCATAGAGCTGCCACATTAGGCTTTAAACAATTAATGGTTGCTGAGTGAAAAAAATGGACTGAGCAAAATATGAGAGTAGTATCTAAGAAAATATAATTTCCCCAGCTAAAACATATAATTGATGGCCAGCATGCTGGCATTGTTTATAAATGCCACATTCAAGGTAGTGAAAAATCAATAGAAATACCAAGAAGATACTTTTTTAAAAAACATGATATAATTTGAAGAAATCAATATGATTCTTTCACTCACTTTGTGTTCCTAGTATGGTAATTTTTTTCTAACCAATGTTCTGTAAGAAGAAAATACTTATGAACAGTGCAAGCATCTTGAAATGGTTGTCGTAATGCCCAATACATGAACATAACATTATTATTACCAACAAATGAGATAATAACAAGATTAATAAGTTAAGAAAACACTGCTTAGTTTTGATACTAAAGAAATGATAATAAAAGGTCAACATAATTCCAAAATTGACATAGAATAGTGGAAGAAATATAAGAAGAATTTACTCTTTAAGTTCTTGAAAGTAAAGGATAACACCAAGAATTTTCTTTTGCTATACAAGAATCAGTTCTCCGTGAACAAATTAACAACAGAATGATATTCGCCCTGTTTTCATCATGAAAGACGACTTTAATATATATATGAAGCTTAAATCTTTGGGACATTTGAATTGTGGCATGTTATAAGGTTTTGTTGCGGAACTATTTACTGGGTAGGAACACCAGCCCACAAAAGCGACGTTTTCTTACTAGCATGAGAAATCTTTCACAAGTTCTTTCAGCATAAATACCCAAGGGGTGTTCGTTATTCGGATTACTTCAAAACGAACAGAAACTCTAGGTTAAGAGACTCGGAAAAAGAGAGGTTGTCGATTAAGGAGCCGAGGACCTTCCCCGTTGACGGCTGTGGCACTCTCAGGAGCTACTCCAACTTGTTGGGCGGCTAAAATCCGGGGCCATGCGGACAAGAGAGGAGCCAATAACCGCCTGTCCGCCGGACCACTCATCCGTGCGACGTAAAGAAAGTTATAGAGAAAGATACGTAGAGTGGAATCTTTACCTGGAGGGATGGAGGCGGCGTGCGGCGTGCGGCGGCGGTATATCGACGGCGGCCACGAAGTAATCGCAAGTCCGCGTGAATTAGGGCTTCAAAGCGGAAAAGGGGAATATTGAAACGAATCGGGCAACCTGAGTGAACCGGTCTGGAGATAAATTTTATTATAAACCTGACCGAACCGAGAAATCAAAATCGGTTTCTTTTTTAAAGTGAATTTGTTTTCAATTGTCTAAAACTATATATGATTGAATTCCTTTGATTGGCTCGAAATATTATTTGTTACAATTTAAATTATCATGGACATTTATACGAAGGAATATTTTATTAATATTTGATTGAGAGAATATCACGAATCAATTGGTATCAGACACATGATTACTATATGATGCCCATGATGAAAAGAGAAGATAAACATCGTCACTTTTCATTCCTCTGCTCACATGAGCAAAGGTTCAAGACAAATGATTTTGGATTATTTCTTCCTTATGGCTCACGTGAATAAGAAGTCAAAGAAAGAGTGTTGGAGGTAATCAGAGGTTACCTACCATACATCCTTAATGACCAAATATAAAACGACCAAATATAAAACTAATTTTAACAGAATGAAAAGGGAGAGGATCACTTTTTTGGCATCCACACATATGCCTAAGTTACAAACTTAGGCGTCAGAGGGATCAGGTGAAAAATCTCTCACGACCTTGAGCTTCACGTAGGTAGTATCTTGGACAACCCTACGCATATAGGTCTAGACCATATCCGTTGACCAAGACATCAATGACTTGTTCATGTAATATTTTGATGCTAGAAGGAGAGTTTGATATCGTAGGAATGCTTGTCCGTCGACCCTTTTGTCAGAGGGATAGGGTGAAAAACCTCTCTCGACCTTGATCTTCACGTAGGTAGCACCTCGAACAATCCTACACATATGGGTTCAGACCATGTCGGTTGTCTAAGACATCAATGACTTATTCATGTAATATTTTGATGCTAGAAGGAGAGTCTAATGTCGCAGGAATGTCTGTCCGTCGACCCTTTTAATGAATGCTAGAGAAAGGAGTCATTACAACCACCCTGTCTACACATGAACCCATCTACCTTGACGCAAACAACAATGTGATACTGATGTCTATTCAATGATCTGAGTCTCTCACCCCCTAGGATGACCTCGAGCCACCTGCATATCCCTCTCGAGGTGTTCTTAAATCTCACTCAACAAGTGCATATGCTAATGGGCATGGTACAGGCCATGCTTTGTATTTGCCTTAGTTAGCCCAACAAGGGATTCCACTAGCTCGGTCGCAGTTACCAGCTAAATCGCCACTAACACCAACACCTGTTGAAGTTCCCCCACCCAACGTGGTGTCGACATCCCAGGAGTGCCTGAGACCCGTTGAACCATCAGCTGATGGGGCACTTCGATCCCCAATCGTAGAATTTAGCAGACCTCACCACTCCACTTTGCTTAAATATGAGACTCGATCGGTAGATTCAATGGATTCGATGAATGATTCCCACATATCCAATTACGATAGATGTATTGATGTTTAGATGAGATGTGATGAGAGTTTCAACAATCAAAAGGATAAGTACTAGTCGACCCCACCTCAGGTCAATCGTCGTTCACTAAGAAAATCTAGGAGGAACTAATTCTAATGACTTTTGTCTCTTATTGTTAGAGATATTCAATGATAATGCCAACTCGATGGAGTATATTATAGTTTTTTGTGCCAAAATGTCATATGGCACTTCGGGCCCTAATATGTCATACCTTCCTGGCCACGTAAAGAAGCTCAGCACGAGAATTATATGCTTACGAGGGAGTTCGCTCTTTTGCCCAGCTTATGAGGGAGTTCGAACTTCACTTCCTCAAGAATGTGTTTGAGGCCATCAGCGGCAACACTTTGAACTCGAACAAGGAGAGGGGGAAACACTTATAGACTTTGTCGTTCGGTTCATAAATGAAATCTAAGGCATAGAAGATGCTCATTTGTCACTCGTAAATACAAACTTTCATGATAGGGCTCAAGCTCTCTTGTCTCTTTTGGGTGTTGACAGAGGGACCATTAGTGATTATGCTGGTAAACCTCAATGAGAGCATCATATGCACAGTAGAAGATTAAAACAAAACTGGTTTCCCACATAGATCAAAATTATCATACAAAGATTGATGTGTAGAAAGCTGTAAATAGAAACTACATCATGTGAGAGATTATTTACTTAGGGAGATCGTATATCTCTGAATTTCCAAATTTGGAAGGAGAGGATGAAGGAGGCTAAATGTCCTCATCTCTTGCGATATCCACACGATGGATCATTGCAGCGATACTCCTTCATTTGTAACCAAGATCTCATAACTCGTAGAAGATAAGGGAGGGAGAAGAATATGAGAGGATGACCAAAGGTTCAACCTATCACATAAGAGTTGCTCATGCCTCCTTTTTATAGGGAGCCACTAAAAAACCATATGGATCCTGCCTTTGTGGGTATTAGATCTTCATCCAATTACCCACTAACCTTGGATTATTGGATCTCTATCCAATAATCTTCTTTGGCCTCTAATTGGGCCTCATGCAAGGAGCCCATCAATATCAAGTCTCATCTAATGAGAACATGGGCTAATTGGACAACTCAGATCTAATCCTCTATTCACTGAAGCATACATCATATGTGTGTGACCCTCCAGACCCAATATAGAGTTGGTCGTGTGTCCTCCCTATTAGAACTACTTCTAACTCAATGAATTGTTGCCTCATAATAATTCACTCAACTCATCAGCTATGGATGTATTAGACTGTTGCACTATAGTCCCTAGATGGTACAAGAGATCTTATATATTGAACATTTCTATCCTCAGTTACCATGTATCTATAGCTCATTATTCATCTAATATCTTAGAGACTATACATCATACATGTACTGTCAGGCCACATACGAAATTCGTCTACGTCTCGCTCTAATTGGATTCTCTCGGAGAGTTCATTCTCTCTCAATCCGACCAACCTAATCAGGATTTACTTGAGTGAGAGCATACGAGATATTCCTCTCATGATACCGAGAGTGGTCGATCATCTATTGACACTCAATAGTCTTCGTAAGGTTGGCTATCAATCCTGATAACCGATTGTATCAAATCTAGAACTTTTCAGATCTGTAAGTCCGGTGTCAAAGAAAGGAGTACTCAAACAAGGCATCCTTAGTGTCTCAAATGTAAGGACCAGATACATAACTAGGACTACAGAATCACTATATGACGTCAGATATTATTAACTATATAGCATTTCATAAGTGGATCAATCAGTGTACTTATTCTCCAATAAGCACTTGTTCTGTATTCCAAATGTATTCACATAAGTGACAATGAGATTAATCGCCTTCATCATATGGACTGGTATACAGTACACCAATCTGTCTAGTTGTCTCGATGTCCCTCTCGAACAACATATGACCAGGATTATTTAGAATCTGTATTTATGAGCGAATTAGTCTCATTATTGTAATATCATTATGATCTGATTCTCATTGCACAGAACCAATGACATCACAATATATATTCAACATATAATATTATGTGAGAATATGTCAATAATAATAATGGAAAGAGATTGTGTAGCATGTTATACGTGTCATCACTTATGTGATTGGCTTGTAGGGCACCTGTAATTAGAAAATTATACTAGAGACACTTTAGAGATTTAATCAATATGTTGTCGCCAAGCAATGGTATTAAGTAAGCATGAGGAGTCATGCAAGAGACCAAATTACGAGCAATCATAATCCACCATGACCTCAAGGTCATTATGATAAAGGAGAAATAAGCAACCTGAGTTACATGGTCCAAGGTCCTAAGCTGAACTCCTGAATATAACTAGAATTGAAGTTTTTCTATAAATAAAATAGAATAGGTTCCTAAAATACCTTCACCCAATGAATATTTCATTGTCAAAAATAGACCAGTCTAAATATTGTCAATTCTACTAGGATTATGACCATGACAAGAAGGATTATCATGACTTAAAAGAACATATTGAAGAACTCATACGTCAAAGACACCTCGAGCAGTTCATCTGAAAAGCACAAGAAACCTCACCCTGACCTTAGGGATAGGTGGAAAGATAGATCAACATCATTATTGGTTAACCCACCTCGGGAGGAGTAGCTTCTCGGGTCGTAAAGCTTATGCCGGAGCTATCATTAAAAAATGCTCAAGGATAAAAGACATAGTACCTTGACCTAGATAATGACTATGCCTTGGTAGTTTATATAAGGAAAAAATCAACGCCGAGGTGAAGAGGATCATGATTAACATAAGTAACTCTATCGATATCCTTCACTTTAATGCCTTCTAAAATCTTGGGCTCTGAACTAACAACTTTACCCCTATGACTTTTTCATTAAACGGGTTCACTAACAACTATATCTCGCCACCTGGGATCATAAACATACACGCTACTGCCAACTGCCGGATCCAGCATTACCCAACCTCTTCTTCGTAGTCGGACCCTCCTCTACAGCAGCCACTGCCCTCAACCCGCAACACTCCCACCTCATGTAACAACAAAAACAAGGCAACAACCTCTCTTCCTCGTAATTTCTTCTTCCTGCCTCAAAATAGTGCCCCCCTCTGAACTTGTTATCATCACTAGTCCCGCAACCGCAGCTAGGATTTTAAAGATTACAGATCTACACTTCTACGCAATGGCAATCAATAACTCATTGAAAACAAGATTTGATGCTTTTGAAGCCTGAATAGAGAATAGACTACAAGAACTCTTCAACGAATTTAAAAGAAGTTTATCGAAGAACCCCAACAAATCTCAGCATACTGAAAGCTTCAATCTCAAAGGAAATAGATATGGAAATATGATCTAGGGCAAGACAAGAAGTTTCCTAGATGAAAAGATGGAAAGATGAAGACCAAATCGTGTTGATATTTTTTTTTCATTTTCATAGGACTCCGAAAGAACCTATGGTAGATATAGCTTTCACACAACTCGAAGGTAATGCAATCCAGTGGTATGATTTGTACGAGACCTATCACGGAGTCCCTTTGTAGGGACAGTTCATGAGAGAGCTCCTGATTTGCTTGGGACCATAGGAATACAAGAACATTAATGGACAGCTTGTCAAAACTTGTCAGACTTCCACAATACATGAGTACTAAAGCATATTTGAGTGCTTGTTGAACCAAATCTGAGATTGGTCTGAGATACAATTGGTGAGAAAATTTATTGAGGAACTTAATCCTGAGATTCAGTGCAAAGTTAAAGCTCATCATCATCGCACCATGATAGCAGCCATATCATTCGCTAGTAAGTATGAAGGAAAAATCATTATAGACACTCATCGAAATAGAAGCTTCAATAGACAAGATTTTAATATGGTCAACATAGATAATCACAAACAAGAGCAGCTTCTGACAGTTGAACAAATTAAGGAGGAAATAAAAATTGACAATACGGAACCTGAATATGAAGGTTGTGATAAACTTCTGACGATTGAACCAGCTAAGGAAGAATAAAAAATTGATAATATAGAGTCTGATCACGAAGGCTATGCCAAATCTGAGATAAGATTGCTAATGGGTAAATCCTAATTTATAATAAAATATGCTTAAAGGTAAAATAACTATGTATCGATTTATTTTTTATGCCCTAGGAAGACTTTAAAGTGACGATCCTCAAAAGAAGATATGGTACTATCACTAGCCATCAGATGAGAAGGATTCTTCAGAAGACTATAATGATAATTGTACAAGAAGACCAAACTATCGCTTACATCAAGTGGAGACCCTATTTAATCAATCAAAGAGTCGTGATGCATGCCAAATATTGTAGTGCTCCTGAAATCTGATATTGCTCAGTCTTGAGGGCAAAACTAATTTGAAGTGGGTGGGTCTATTAGGACCCTAGCTAAGTCGGGTCCATCCATTCACGATTAAATCAAGTTGATTCATATTAGTTTGTCCAGTTGAAGTCAGTTATGAGTCGGGTGAGCCCAATCGAGTCAGTTATGAGTTCGTTAGAGTTGGTTTTTATTTTCGGTTAGGATAGAGTCAGTTATTATTTTTAGTTAGAAGTTTATCAAGTTAGTTAAGAGTCGAAGATTAGCGAGATTTTTGGCAAAGCCTTATAAATAAGGTTATAAACTCTTTCATGAGATAAATCAAGGAATGAAGTATTAGTTTTAGCCAAAAGGCAAAACCCTAGGAGGTAGATCCCCTCGAAGTGATCTAGGAGGCCTGATCCCCTTGAAGAGATCATTTATCCCCTTTTCTATCCTATTCCTCCACGTTATAACCCTATAGCTCTATCAGGTCAACTCAAAAAAATTTCTAATGTGAACTTTTCTTTCGGTATTAAAAAACCCAAAAGGTTTCTTGTGGATCGAGGAGTGTTAGGAGGCTCTCGAAAGGTTGAAGGATCATCTCGCCTAGTTTTCACAACTCACTTTCTCTATCTTAGGTGAAACTCTAAGCCTCTATCTTATTGTTACCAACCTAGCTATTAGCTCGATGTTGGTACGAGATAACTCAGGAATTCGAAAGTCTATCTACTATATAAATCACATTCTGAGCTATGAAATGATACCCCATATCAAGAGGCTCACATTTGTGTTAATCTTAGTGGCATGAAAGCTCTGCCCCTATTTGTAAGCATGTTCTATGCAGGTGATCACCGACCAACCACTTAGAGAGATTCTCTCTTGGTTCAATATCTTGGGTTGACTACTGGGGTGGGCAGTAGAGCTAGATGAGTTCAACATCCAATATATTCCGAAAACTACCATAAAGGCCGAAGCATTGACGAACCTTATCTCATAACTAACTCCTTTATCGCCCAAGATCGACAAGCACACCCCACTCATATAAACGTTATTTGTGGATGGTTTCATCACCTCAAATGGAGGCGGTGTCAAACTCATTTTAAAAAGCCCGTACAAATAATTGCATAAGCAAACTCACTGAGTTAGGTTTCAAAACTCCCAACAATGAAGTCAAGTATGAGACACTTCTATCAGGGCTTCGACTTGCTCAGGAGCTTCGACTTGCTCAGGAGCTTCAAGTCTAGGACCTAACAATATTTAACGACTCAGAGTTAGTTGTGAATTCGGTGAAGAAAAACTACGAGGCCCAAGATATAACCATGACATCGTACATCATCGAAGTGCAGAAATTAACCTATGGCTTCTCCTTACTTATTGTGTTATAGGTTCCCTGTGATGGGAGCACTCGTGTCGATGCACTTACTAGATTAACATTGACCGAGCCCCGAAGGATGGCTAGCCATTGGAAGAGACACTATCAACTTGAACCATTAAGAAGCACAACATAGCTACAATAGAGAAAGAGCCGAGCTAGATGGATAAGATTCTACACTACAAAAAAGATAGAATGCTCACAATAGACCTTGCATTGACCCATAGAGCCAAGCATCATCAAGCATGATATTGTATAATTAATGATCGCCTATATTGTAAGTCTTTTAGTTAATCCTTCCTTAGATGTCTAACACCTCAAGAGGCTAATAGGCGCTTGCCGAGGTGCATGAGGGTATCTGCGGGGAGCACATTGGTGGATGAACCCTTGCCTTCAAAGTTCTTAAACAATAATTATATTGGTCTATGTTGCATAATGATATAATAGCCTATGCCTAAACATGCGATAGGTGTCAAAGGTTTATGCAAATACAACATCAACCGATAATCCCTTTAAGTTCAATCGATTTCGGATGAGCCCAGTGGAATATGGACATCCTTGGACTCTTTCCACCGGCCTTAATCCAACGAAGGTTTCTTATTGTTGGAGTTAACTATTTAATGATATAGGTAGAGGTTGAGCTATTGACATCGATCACCAAGAAGAAGTTGAGGGATTTGTACGAAAGAATACCATCACCTTCTTTAAAATTCTGATAGCCATCATCACTGATAATAAAACTTGATTTAATAATATAAAGTTTATTCTGTCAAATTTATATAGTTCAACTAAGGTTCAGCTTAGTAGCTTATTCTCAGACCAATAATTTTCTCAAGGTCACCAATCGAGTCATTCTCAAATGGTTAAAGAAATGGGTCGTTGGAGAAAAAGGTACATAGGTGGATGAGCTACTAAGTATCTTGTAGGCCTCTTGAATGACACTTAAGACCGGGTCGGGAGAATTATCATTCAACTTAGCCTTCGGTATTGCGGTTGTCCTACCACTCGAGATAGATATTCTTTTTAACACACTGGATCGAGAATTTTGACAAGAAAATCTTCAAAAATGACTTCGAGTCAGGCTCGAGGTCAAAGCAAAAGTACAATTACGGGAGTTGAGATACAAGAAAGTGGTAGACTAGTTGTATAACTAAGGTGTTCACCTTTGGGGAGTTAGACTAGGGGACATGGTGCTTTGGAAAGCTAAAGTAAGCGATCCAACTAGATCCCGAGATAAGTTAGCACTAAATTGGGAAGGGTCATATCGAATCATCGAGATCATCCAAGACGAAACTTATCACCTCGCGATAACAAAAGGAGTGGTGCTATCGAGGACATGAAATATTATAAACTTAAAAAAGTTTTACTCCTAAGACATCCCTCAGGACAAGTCGGGGTAACTATGCCCTTAGCAATATTTGTCTATCATGTCTTTAGCATCAATTATAAAATCTATATATATTTTCAAGATGGGTGTTATAAGTTAAGGAAAGAAAATTTTATTACTTTAGAATGACTACATCAACTCGATCGAGCCTTTACATCTAAAATGAGATCTCAGCCTACCAAGGTAGAAAACTAGTTTGATGGACAAGCTCGATAATGCAATAAGCAAAAGACATAAGGACTAACTTGGGTAGACAAACTCAATGACTTAGTGGAGACTAACACATTATAAGACAACGAGCTAGGCATCAAAGCGAGGTATCAAGTTAGGGTCGTCGCCAAAAGGCACTTCATGCACCATCAAAATTTTGTGATCCTCAAGGTATTCAGTGAGTAGATCTTCCTTAATCTCCACCTTGAAATACTTTATCTTGAGACAGGTGAAAGTGATATAGTACTCGTATTGATACAAGGTAACCCCTAACCTCTCCAAGTCCCTCCTAAACCCAATAGAGGCATTGTAGTCAATGATCGTCTCTTTCAAATATCTAGGTATCATGCTTTGCTCAATCTCCAACGTTGAGTTAAAAAACTTCACCTGCATCAGAAGAAACCCACCATGTCCAGAGGCACAAGACAAAATATGCTCGATGCATGTGAGTCAAGAAAATTTAACCGACGTCAAAAGAAACCCACCATGGTAGGAGGCACAATATGCCCGAGGCACATAAATTGAGAAAACCTAAGCAAGGCCAGAAGAAACCATGATGGGAGGTATAAGATAAAATGTGCTTGAGACACGTGGGTTGAAAAAACCTAACTTGTATCAAAAGAAACTAGTCATGGCGGGAGACATAAGATAAAATATGCTTGAGACAAGAGTCAGAAAAACTCGACTGAAGGTGTAAGAGAAAGAATACCAAAGCAGGGAGGTTGAGTTCCTTTACTCGAGGTGAGTAGACCACTACCCAACACAGCCTATTGGCTTGAAAAAGAAAATGGGAACTCAACCCCCTCGTTTATCTGAGGCATGAAGGTCGAAAAACTCGATCACTGCTTCCGCCCAATGCGCAATGGTTGAAAAACTTGATACCCTCCTTTCCTATGGTCATCATTAAGGCATGAAGGTCGGGAAACCTAACCCCCCTCCTTCGACCGAGGTAGGGAGGTTAGGAAATCTGATCCTTTCCTCACCTAAGATGTGTTGGTCGGGAAACCTGACCCCATGTTTGCCCAAGGCGTGGAGGTTGGGAAACCCAACCCTCTCCTCACCTACGGTCATCATTGAGATGTGGAGGTCGCGAAACCTCACCCCCCTCCTCTACCCAAGTCATGATGGTCGAGAAACCCAACCCCCTTATTCACTCAAGGCAGGGAGTTCAGGAAACTCAACCTTTTCCTTGCCTATGGCCATCGGTGAGGCATGGAGGTCAAAAAACTCCCCTCCTTTGCTCGAGTCGTGGTAGTCAACAAATTCGACTAGGACAAGAAGAGACAGGGAGGTTGGGAAACCCGAATTTGTCTAACCAAGGTGTGTCCTTCGACGATATGAGGGGTATGTTACTGATAGATCGCCACCATTAGTGCTTAGGTATGATGAACTAGATGTGTCACCAGGTCGACGATGGCTTGAAGAGGTATAAGTCTGATGTGCCAGATGAACTAGATGCCACATTTCATACCCTACTCGCGAGAGCCCTAAAGCATGTCTTAGGGGGACAAACGATAGGGAGTATACCGTCAGCTAATAATCATTTGACATATAACTACTACGTGAGGTCCAATATAGACGGTTATGTGATGTCCCTCCCTTGCCGCCCACGTGGATAAGAGGCCAAGGGGATGCTGTTGAGACGGTTAGAGATTGCCTCCCCATAGAATATTTTTATAGAATATTTTATCCCTTTATGATTAGGTATAAAAACTCAACATTAACACATTACCTCCCTATAAAATATTTCATAGAATATTCTTCCTTTATGATTAGGTATAAGAACTCAACATCAACATATTGAAAATGGGAAGGATCAATTTCTTGATCACTCGCATCCACATTCATATATTTTAGGGATTACTAACTTGGGCATCGAAGAGACCGGGGTAGAAAACCTCTCTCAATCTTGGTCTCAGTGCATGTGGTACTCCGGAAACTCTATATTTCCATCTCGAAGATATCTAAGACAATCTTACGTATACAGGTTCAGACCATGTCGGATTGATCAAGATGTTAATAATTTTATTTCGTAATAATATTATAATTTTTTAATGTGATATAATTTTATTTAAAAGATAATTATAGTAATTAAATAGGATGAGTCCATTAAATTTATAATATAAAAAATAAATAAGTACTTTATACAACTTGGATAGGTTGGGTATAAATAGCACATAAGGTTTCTATATATAATCAACATATCCGATCAACGTCTCTATAATATAATACTTAAATTAAAAATATTTTTTATATAATCGATAACTAATAGCTCATGGTTTACCTCATAATTATGATAATTACGAGGTAATTATTGATTTTTTTTAAAAAATCATTATTTTTTTATAGAAAATCTATGATCTTATTAATTGATGAGAAGATTCAATCAACGTTCCGAACTTAAATAGATCCACCTATGGCAACTTAATCAGATTAAATATTTTTTTAAAATATATATTTTTATTATATGAAATAATATATATATGATGTTCATACTTCAATTCGAGCATGAAATCTATTACTCTGCAATAAACTACTTTCAATCATATCAGCCGCGTTATTGTGGCATCGATGGGAAAGAATCAACGCCATCAATATTTTCATCAAAGATGTCAATATTTTGCACAAATCTCCTGTTCAAATTGTACGGTGAGATTTGTCACGGTGAAGTCCGGACAGCGATTTATGGTGAGCGGCACTCCACCGTCGGCATCCCCCCCGATTCATCTCCTGTGGGCGGAAGAGGGGGAGCGACCATGGCTTCTTTGGCACTCCCCTCCGTGACGGCTACACAAGCTGCGAAGCCTGGTCCTCCCCCGGCTCTCTCACCTTCCACGCCAAATTCGGTCGGAGCCGTCATCTTCTCCCAGTCCTTGGAGACATCGAGAACAGCTCTCCGTTGCCGAATCAACAAGGGTCGCCGATTTTCCTCACGGCCACTGCGGAATCCGTCAGCCGTCGGGGAGCAGTCAGCCACGGTCTGTACTCGAGATTTGAATTTGTTTGATCCTGAATGCTTCGGATTGGTTTTGAAGTCAACAGTGCGTTCTTTAGGATTTGACACCAAATTTGGATTTCATTTTTACTCCGTTGGATGTGCATGATTTGTCAGGGACAAAAAAGATGGGATATCTAATTAAAAATTAGGGATAATTATACTACTCCAGATCCATTTGCGTCGTCTCTGAGGGAAAAAGATAGGATCTTCATATGATATTTTTTGGGGTCGATCGAAGTTTTGGAAGAAAAAGAAGCGAGTTTTAATCCTCCCAGAGCTTCTTTGCCTGATAGTATGCTCTCTGTTATTTTGTTAAATTTGTGTTTAGATTGTGGCGGCCCTGAAAACTGAGGAGCCCTTGAAGGTTATGATATCCGGAGCTCCTGCATCTGGGAAGGGAACACAATGCGAGCTCATCAAGAAGAAAGTAGGTGCAAGATTCTAGCTTTCAGTACCGCTGATTTCTCTTTACAGCTTACTACTTGTGCACGTAGAAGTTAGTATCCGCTCGAATGCATAATAGTAGAAACATACGCTGGAATCATGCAACAAGTATGACAAATTAAAGGCCGGCAGCGTCCATCTTACAGATATCTGTTGTTATAATTAGATTATGACGTCTCATTCATGGCATTGCGTAACATACTGTTTTAAGAACTGTTGCCTGTGTAGTTTGTTTAGAGTCCATGTCTGTTTAGATTACTTTTCTTCCATTATCAATATTTCGCAATATAGATGTTATGCTGTTTAAAATTCATTTGTTCATTTGTTTCTAAAGGTCATCCTTAAATTGCTTTGTTTATAACTTTCCTAAAATTAAGCAATCTTCTTAAACACTATTTCTTTTTTTTTAAGAATACTCTTGAACTAGATTTATTAAATACTTAGTGGCTCCTTTCTCCAATGATGAGTCTAGTCCTATGCTTTTGAACTGCATGCAAAGAGAAGTAGATTGATTAAGGTAATGCTTGCATACGCAGTATGGGTTGGTTCATATAGCTGCAGGGGATTTGCTTAGGGCAGAAATTGCATCTGGGACTGAAAAGGGGAAGGTTGCCAAAGAGTACATGGAGAAAGGGATGTTAGTCCCTGATGAAATTGTTGTCATGGTATGCAACTGGTCAATGGATCCTGTGCCTTTTTTTTTTTTTTCTAGTAATGTGACTCTTAAGGTCACTGTTGTGTTATTGATAACAGATGGTGAAAGAACGCCTTCTCCAACCAGATGCTCAAGAAAATGGTTGGCTTTTAGATGGATACCCAAGAAGTTTCTCACAAGCAAAAGCTTTAGAAGATCTTGGAATCCGGCCTGACATTTTTATTCTTTTGGAAGTGAGAATTCCTCCTTACTGATATATATTTTTTACTTTGTTAACTGCATATAGATTTCTATTATATATCCCTCCTAGGAAAGAGTGACATCTTACCTGCATGATAGCACCACAAAACAAAGAATCCTCATTCCAAGGAAAGAGTGTTCTCTTGTTATCCCATGAAGTTTCGAATGCTCCATATTCACGTTTCTTTTGATTAAGGATTAAAATACCGAGGATTGTTAGGGTTGCATGAGAGTTAATTTTCTTTGTCTTGTCTGGGTTGCTTCTGAATTGAACCCGGTTTTGAAGGACATTCTAACATAACGTTCTATCCATCTAAAATTTCTTCAATTTAAGTTTGTTTAGATTAGGGAATGCTCAAAAGTTTCAAGATGGTTTACATAAATAATGTGAGATTGATGGAGCCTTATTCACTTTGGTTACGTCATAGGAAAAAATTCCAAGGTTTATATGAAATATTTTTGCTGACCTACGTTTTGATACTCACTCCTGCAGTTTGGATTCAGGAGAGAGTAAGAAAAAGAAAATGCCAAATGTTTCCTTTCAAATGAGAAATATATCTGAGTGTCTCATCTTTTCTATTAGCCCCTAATACAGTTTTCCTGTTATAACTTTAAGTTTCATTGGTCAATCAAAGAGATAAAATGTATAACATCTTCTTAACATAGGTTTCTGAAGAAGACCTTGTCGAGCGAGTGGTTGGCAGAAGGCTTGATCCTGTTACTGGAAAAATATACCACCTAAAATACTCTCCACCTGAGAATGAAGAAATTGCTGCAAGGCTTACACAGCGTTTTGATGATACTGAAGAGAAGGTATTTTACTTAGCATATCTTTGGTTGGAGTCCTGGAACTTCTTCTGAAGTTCAAAATTTTCATCTCTCATCAGTACTTACATTAGTTCATGTGATTTCAGTTGTCAAATAATTCAATTTTGTGATGGATCTCTAATCCACAGCATTTTTTATAATCCTTATTGTAAATATAGGTAAAGTTGAGATTGCAGACTCATCACCAGAATGTTGAAGCTGTTCTTTCAACATATGAAGACATTATAGTCAGGGTATGTCACTTTCTTGACTCATCATTTATTCAATCAAGTAGACACAATGGACACTGTAATTTATATGCACATGCCCTCCTGCTTCCCTCTCTTAGTAAAAAGTGTATGGCCAATATACTGATCAAATGTTGGGTAGCAAAAAATACGGGGCTAACTCTAATCAGTTACAATTTATTATCTGTTGCTGTTGAAATAAAACAAGTCATGCATTCAACTGGGAAACCAATTCTAAGGGGATGATTGTAATACACTCAAACAAGATGGACATGATGTTCAAATCCATTACTGTCTCTTACACTATATTTATTTGCTTTATTGATCAATTTTGTGTACCTAGAGAAATAAAATACTGCAAGGCATAACGAGGAACTGATAATCATAATAGATGATAAACTAATATAGTCATGCCACCTTTTGAAAAGAGAAAAAGCAAAAGGGTAGTTAATAAGAGAAATTTCTAATTTCAAGGAACATTTTATGCAGGAAACATGGTATCCATGGCTGGTTTAATAAATACACTACCTATTCTCTGGTCTATTATTCCTAGTTGGTGTATTAAAAGTTCTCTGAAATTGGTTGCCTGAGGCTCCATATCTTTCTATATCTGGTGTGAGATGTGTCAATAATTGAAAAGTGGCAAATATATGGGATTACCCCTTCAACATGTCTGGAGGTGCATTAAGCATAGTGACAACTGATATGTTGCTGCACCAGGGCATCTTAATGATCTGATGTGTATCTTGTCTTAAACTACCTCAGTTCTAGATGTATGTGGTCTCCATTCTGGCCTGACGAGAGAATAATGATTGTGATTCATGCAACTCTGAAACATGACTTCCATGGCAAAAGTGGATTTAATATGTAAACCAATCTGCCTCAGTAAATTAGCAGAGCCAGTGCCTCATATTACCCTATTAAGATGTATTTACTGCCTTGAGCTTCTGCTTGAACTCAGTTTAAATTTATTAAACAAAATTGTAGAACAGCTTGTTGGGGCTACTTTAATGTTTTTTGAAGCCGGCTTTTTCATAGTCACTTTTAACTCATGCATTTATGTTATTGGTTATCTTGCTTTTTTACACTATGACCTTTTGCATAATTTTGGAGGCCAATTGAAGTGCATTTTTTACACTTTTAACTCTTTCGGTTGCTAGTGTTCCCAATTGAAGTGCAAGATATGCTGCTTTGTCATATATCTTGGTGGATGTGAATAACCTTTCAAACTCAGAGCAAGTCAATTTAGATAGATCTTTACTGTGCCTAAACACCACATGTGGCATCAATTGGTTGCTATTATGTTTGATGAATGCAGCATACTTGACATCAGGTTTCGGGTGTTACTGCAGGTAAATGGAAGTGTTGCCAAGGAAGATGTGTTTGCTGAAATAGACAAGGTATTGTCTTCAGTGATAGAGAAGAAACCAAATAGTTCTGCATCCATGGCTGCTGGTTGGATTCGTTAGATATGCAAACAAACAGTTGAAGAAAGAGGCATTACTGTTTGCTGTTGTAAGTCTGTATTAAACTCGTGTATCCTCTTAAAGAAAGCTTTTGCAGAATTCTTTTGTATTTTTTGACTCATCCGATATCTTTTCGAAGTGAAACGCAATGAGATCATTCATGTGCATTGGCATCTTTGAAGCAAGCTAGTGTTTCTGTCGAGGCTTCCTCTTACTGATGGTATCTTTTGTAAATGTTGACTGAAATCTTTTGTCGACTATGTATCGATGGAGCAGGAACAGCGGCGGAGACCAACTTCCCCTGACTGTGGATATATTCATGCTTGCAACCGAAAAACATGGGTAACAACAGGATGAGTCGATCCAATTATAATCGTCATATCATCTGAATGTCAATGCGATACTATTCATATGGTGACGAGGTGTGGTTGTGTCACTTACGTGATGATGAATTATCTATCATGTGTTTTACCGGTGATGTATTGATAGGTTTTCTAGTATCATCATGAAGTATCTATCATGTGTTTTACCGGTGATGTATTGATAGGTTTTTTAGTATCATCATCCTTTGGATTTGTTTAGTAATCTATGTACCTGTCAAATTTCTCGTCGGTTATGTATATAGGGAGCAGTAACGGTTTGTTGACTCGGCTTCCAGGACAACTAATAATTGTTTCTCTTTTCTCTCCTCATGTTAGATCCGACCCGGTAAGAAAACCCTGGAGCTCTCTCTCTCTGGTTTCCCTCTGTCCCAACCCGATCTCTAAACTCTTCTTCTTCGCTTCTATTGGATCCACATTCGGAACCTTTCGTTCTTTCTTGAGCTCGGACTCGGGTCGTATGTTGAGATCGTACCCGATTTCTACGGCGGGATCCATGTCCGGACCTCTTATTTTCATATTGGATTTGGATTCGGATTGTGTAACCCGATACCTCTTTGCTTTCTCGTCTCTTTATTTTGATCCTCACCGATCTGTAAGCCCTACTTTCTTTGCTCTGGCAGCAGCGATGGCGGAAGAGGCCGCAGGAGGTGGCGGCAGCGTCAGCATCAGCGAGAAGAAGGATGCCCCTTCGATTCGGCGCTACGACTTGGATCCGAAGTTGGACGCCTGCCTCGACCTCTCCATCCGCCGTCTCGTCTACTCCTCCGTCGCTGGTGCCTCGGCCGCCCTCCTCTTCTTCCGTGAGCCTTCGCGCCTCGCTTTCTCTCCCTGTCGCTGAGCCCCATATGATCTTTTTGGTTTAAAGTGGTGCTTTGATCATCTTTTGGATACAGATGTTAGATTTGGTTAAATGGTATTGATTTCAGGTGACTTGTGTTCTGTTAATCTGTACTTTGGCACTGAATTTATTGGCCAGATCCTTTTTTGGTTTTAGATTCTCTTGGTTCATCCTTTTGTTCAGGTCTTTCATGTATACTTTCATTTGAGATTAGGAAAAAATTGTTGAATAGAACCTTCCTTTGATATTTCTATAATACAAGTGATTATGATGGATAGGGGTTCCATAACAAAATATTCTGGTTTTTCTTGTGATATTTGCAGCATTGATTGTAATATGATGGGCGAGGGCTACTTCTTTTGATCATTTATTTCGGCTATGCTATGTGCTAGGATAGGTGTTCAACTGTTTACAAAATCTTAGAAGGTTTAAGAATTCTGTAGAAAACTAAACTAAATATTTTGTCAGTATTCATATCAGCAAGCTAACTAGTAATTCTAAGGGAAATAACTAAATAAGAGAAATTAAGTTGGGTGCTAACTATTGGGAGACTGAATGGAGTATATTACATATGCTGGTTAATTGTTTGAATTATTTAATTCTTCTGATATTTTTGCTTAATGATGCTTTCTTTCTTGCAATATAACCACCCCAGGGAGTAGAACTACAAGATGGGCATCTGTAGCTTTTGGTGCTGGTGTGGGAATTGGAGCTGCATATACTGAATGTTCTTACATTCTCAATGGTTCTTCCCCAAAGCGGCCACAGAGGATTTCGCCTTTCCCTTCTCTTTCTCAAGTATGTTGTATTTTATTCCTTCTGCATTTGTAATATTAGCCTGTCGCTGAATCTGCCATAACCTACTTTAGTTAGGTATTTGCTTGATATCTCTGTTTAATTTTATAGATGAAGGATGGTACCGCTCATTAGTTGAATACTGAACATTTGCTTTTTTGGTGTAATCCTATCTTCTATTAGTTGCATACGGTTACCATGAAGCTACACTTCTTGTTGCAGAAAGGAACTAAGTTTATATTATTAGAAAATATTTCTTACATTATAAGAGCTTTCTTATGACTTACAGATGGTGATATGAACTTGATTTCTTCCCCACTTTTACAGTCCAGTCACGCCTACCTACATAAAATACTATTACCTTAATTGGTACATATCATAAAATTGGGATTAACACTGAAACTGTGTGATTGGAATCAGTTTTCAAGATTTGGTAGATTATATAATCAATTTGGGATTGACAATGAAAGATTGAGATCAGATTATTGGTACAACTAGATAAACTGTCAGAGCAGAGTTGGTTGAAATTGGTCTTGCTAACTTTGATCAAGTTTGGTTTATGTTAATTTAGATCATGTAGAATTGACCAAAAATTACTAGGTCTGTTGAGTCAATCAAAACTCATTAAAATATACTAGAATCAACTAAAATCTCCTAATAGAGGTCACAATCAGCTTGGTCTTAGTTAGAAGTGGGCTACGATCAAACAAGAATCGTCACGAGTTGGTCCGATGAAAAAACAAATCCATTGACTTGTAGATTTGAACCATGTGAATCAAAAAGTTATTAAGCCCAAGTTGATAACAGCTAAATCGGTGTATCAAAATATTCCCCACTCAAAGGCTTGATAGCCGGCCTCCTTAAAGTCCGAATCCAATGTGTGACCAAGTTATAAAATTGTCATGACCATGCTAAAAAGGACCAACTGGTATTCTGTCAAATAAGTTCCTGGCATGTTATGATGCATTTACTATGTTGTTTGCTTGGTCATTCACAAGGTAGCATCCTCCACATTGTAGTCGTAAATTTTAACCATACAAAATGTTTTGCTTGTATGCTCTTTCCTGTCATTTGACCAATATCATTATCCTAATCTTTCTGCAGTGTGTAAACTCTCTGATGCATTTTGCTGTCTAGCATGCTAATGCTCTGGTACTTAATTTAATTTTCTTGACAGGAGGAGAAGTAAAGAACATTGTGGTTGAGGAATTCTTCCATGTTTACCTGGAAAGACCTTTTGTCTTGCGTTAAAGCTTTCTTGTGGCTTTGGTTGTTGCTTTTGGTTTGATCTTTGTGACCAAATAAAAACAAGCCTCTTTAAACTGTTTACTTTCAATATATAATCTGTTTTTAGAGAAGTTCCCTCTGATGATTGCACCCAAAGAAAACTAAGAAGAAATCCTTCAGTAGTGTGATCACAACTGGAGCATAGTAGATCAGTGCCCAGAGTTGATTCAGTGTGGCGACTTTGTAACTTCGCATTTCCTGGAATTTGTCTTGGATTTTAATCCTAGGATAAATTGGATAGGCTCCAAAGTCTCTGGTTATCGCTTGAGCCATCAACGGCCGCCCGTGGTCGAGCTCCAACCCCTTAGTGTTTGATCGGATCTTACATCAAAGTTTGTTACCCGATCCACCTAAGGCTTTTTTTGGGTCCAAAGTTAGGATCCTGCCCAATAATTTCAATTTGATTCAGGTTTGTTATCTGAACATATGTATTAACTGCCTGATTTTAAATGAAAATTTGAATGTTAATTACCGCTGCCATTTCTTGTTGGCGGCGTTCAAAAAAGCGAGGGTTTCGTTCAAAAAGACACTATCTCGGTTGCAAGATTAAATCTGGACCGTTAGTAATAGTTCCGTCGGGAAATAGAGCTCTTCTGGATCGTCAGATTATCGGTTCTTGATACGCGTAGCGGATATAAGCGACGAGGATCCGAACCCGTTTGGAAACAGGACCCCAAATAATCTCCTGTCGACGCATCCTCTGGTTCAAACCACGACCTGGCTAAGGTATCTATCTCCTTCCTCCCTCGCTTCCTCGATGGAAGAGACGGTGGCGGAGGAGCTGCAGTTTCATGAGTATGGTGCAGGCCTCCCCTCCGTCATCGGCGCCTCGATCTTTGTTTCCGCGCTCGTTGGCCCAGTCAGCTGGGCCCTCGATTTCAAAGCTTCGGCCCTCGGCGCAGTCCAGGTTCATCTCCCTCTCCAACCAATTAACACAGATCCCTTTGTGTGATTTTGTTGCAATTCGAGGATCTTGCAGGTCGAAATGATCTTGACGGGAGAACTTGAGCAAGAGCGCTCGTAAGATGGGTTTCGTGTTCATGGATTTCTTTGTTGGATTCCTTAGGTTCTACTGAAAATATCGCATGCCTCGTTTTAGATTTATTGACATTAAGGATCTCAAGGCGACCCTTCTCTTTCTGGATGATTGCTGAGATGCTCTCCACTAAGGGAAGCTAACCCATCTCACCTAGAAGCCGCATATCTGATACGAATCTTCAGCATGTATTCTTACTTAGAAGAGAGTTCCAGGATAGTGAGAAGCATTTTTAAGTTTGGCACTGGTATGATGGTTAGTGTATTTTCTTTTCAACTCCTCGAAGCTCTATTACCAGTTGATGTTTATTTCTATAAATATATAATTCAGGTGGTCTATTCATTTAGAAGCAGCATATCTGGTATGAATCTTCAGCATGTATTCTCTAGTTTATCTACACACTTGTATTCAGCATGCTTCCCACTATCCTATATACACACTTGTATTCTCAAGTTTCTGTATAACAGTATACTGCTGTGCTGGTTAGGATTATGTACAGGATCTAATCCATATACCCATACCTCTCTTCGCTTCTTTTTCATTCTTATTACACCTCCACAGTGCAGCTATTAGAACTGAGTTCATAGGATTGTGTTGTCCAATTTTAATTTATTGCATACCTATAGTTCTTAGAGCCCTTTATTTGGATGAAAATTTTCTTGTAGGATTGTGTTATAAATCTACCAACACCATGACAAATCAGCAGCCGAGCAGCACACTGAATAAAACAGTGAATCATGATGGTGTTACTCAGTGGTAGATGCTTGGTTAGAACTCTACAGTTTCACAATTGTACCAAGAACAAGTATTTGACAAAGAACTGCCTGAGGTAAACACTCTACTTTATGCTCCGACATGTACTAATTCTTGTAATGTAAGCATCTTAATTGATTCGCGCTGCGTCTCTAGTTTTGTACCTTAAATGGAAATTTATTTTTCTTTCTGCCCTAATTTCTTGCAACAAGGAATCACTGTTACCCTTATCGAATTTTCTCCTTGACGGTGCATATTTGTAGTGTCTAAGTGGATATAACGAGTTCCTGTCATATTGCCGATACTTTTTGTGGTAGCTACCTATTGCTTTTATATGTAAGCAGAGGCTGCCAAAAGTTATCATCATGGTAGTCGAGAAGGTTTTGTTGGGCTGCTACCATTGCAAATGGCTGCCGAGGAGGTACCATGGAACAAATGTTACTTCAATCCTTAATAATAGCCAATAAAATGAGATAAAAGAGTATAACCAGTGTGTGCGTCTTCACTAGGTTCGGTTCGTGTATGTTGTGTTAGTGCGTGAATCTTAAAGGCGTCGTCAATCGCATCTTTAATTTAAGCTTGATACATGCAGCTTACAGCTTTAGATGGGAAGTGCTGTATACTGGTGGGTCCGAACTTATCTTCACCCGTGTCCTGATTCTCTCCGATGCTCATGTCTCAATCGGTGAATAAATACCAATCTTTAGGAGATAGAGATAGAGAATCCAATTCAAGTTGAGTGTTGGAGAGGTACATCCTAACTTTCATCATAATGATGTTTATTAAGAACCTAAAATTATTTTTATAAATTAAGCATTTCATGATCGCGGTGTTCCTCAGGAGCTGTTCTGCGATTTGGTACGGAAGAGAGGGCTTTACGTGGGCCGCTCACGACGGCGAGAATGTCTGCCGTGCTTGCGGCCTACCTCTCGTTTGATTGGAGGAGCAGTGGGGCCGACAACGGCGTGTTGTAGGTAGGTGAGCTGGTCAGAGGCGACGGGGTAAGTTAAGTGGTCTATGCAACAAGGAATCGATTTGAGCGATGGGGATTCCCGCCTCCCTTATCGCCGAAGTAACCGCTCCACCAACGGCAGCGCGGCCTCATCACCGTCGTGAAACACCGGTCTTTTTATTTGGGCTCTCTCTCTCTCTCAAACGCTTTGCTGGCCAGCTCCGGTGTCGATTCCGCAGGTATTCTCTCCCCGCACCGTGCTGATTTACTTCCGAAGCATGCAGATCTTGGCGACACCATAACCTGCCAACCGGGAAAAATAACAACCTTCTTACTGACCAAGCAGGTTCACGTTCAATTGTGATGTTGTTGAGATTCATCTGCTTTGATCCCTCGATTTTTTTTACAGTTTCCTTCTTGAAATCTATTTATGCTTCATTTTCCGTTCAGCTTGTGACCAATTTCATCTTATTTAGTTCTTAATGGTTCATCTTTCCATAATTTTCTTTGGTTAATGGCACAACTTTTTTGAAGCTAGTTTTAAACGCTATGAACGGTGGATGATTCCTTATGGTCTCAGTTGTTCTGAATTATCGTAATCCAGTTTGTATTTGAGCAAAGTTGTTTCTCATCAACGTGTAAATTGGTTCGCTGCACCAACTTGGATCTTGAATGATACACTGACCTTCCTTTCTTTGTATTTGGGCAATGCTGTTTCTCTCAGCTGCTGGCATTGGCATTGCTGGTCATGCAAAGTTGGGTCGCCTCTACATTGATTTTTTGTCCTTGTATGGAAAAAGACAACTTTTTTAAGAATTGTTGAACATAATCTTCGAGCCCTGTTCCTTCGGATGCTTAATGTGTGAAGATTTTTATTTGCATTGATCAGATTTGAGTCAGCGGAGCGTGGACTGGTAACAAAGGTTTTACTTCCCTACTTGGGACTGCTAAGAAGATAAACTTCAGTTGACACATTCATTCATTTAGTTTTGGTTTTACAAAGGTTGCAAAGAAGAAGATAATTCTTCATATGCGTGTTTGGTTCTTAAAACCTGCTGCATTCGAGGATTGAAAACTACAAGGTACTTGGTAAAACATCAACATATACACAACTATTGTTTATTCATCCATCTTGTGGTTCATTTTCAGTAAAAAGTGAAGCATGTGCAGGTGGTCGTGGCTTACCGTGTAATCACTCTCAACGACTAGTGATTGAATTGATGATTTGGACCGAATGGGAAAAGGATCTTCTGCACCTGGGATCACCAAGTTCTTGCATGGGGACTTGGACATCTGGATTTTAGAAGCCAGATCACTTCCAAACATGGATTTAATGACAGAGAGGATGAGAAAATGTTTCACTGTGTATGGAGCTTGTGGTGTACCCTGCGGGAAACCTGATAATCACAGAGGCGTGAGCAAAATCATAACCAGTGATCCCTATGTTTCTGTTTGTGTATCCGGAGCAACAATAGCTCAAACTCGAGTAATTCCAAACAGTGAAAATCCAAAATGGGAAGAACACTTCCGTGTGCCAGTCGCCCACCCTGCATCGAAGATTGAGTTTCAAGTGAAAGACAATGATGTTTTTGGAGCACAACTTATTGGAGTAGCTGCGATTCCAGTAGATAAAATACTATCTGGAGAAACAGTCAGTGGTTGGTTTCCAGTGGTTGATCCTAGTGGGAACTCAACGAAACCATATCCAGAACTGCATTTTTCCTTGCAATTCAGAAATATAGAGCAAAATCCTTTGTATAAGGATGGAGTTGGTGCTGGTCCAAATTATGCTGGTGTGCCTAATGCATACTTCCCTCTTCATAATCAAGGAAGTGTTACCCTTTACCAGGATGCCCATGTTCCAGATAACATGCTGCCTAATGTTGCACTAGATGAGGGGAAGACTTATGAGCAAAACAAATGTTGGGAGGACATCTGCCATGCAATCGTGGAAGCTCATCACCTTATCTACGTAATTGGATGGTCAGTCTATCACCGAGTGAAGCTTATAAGGGAACCAACAAAGCCAGTGCCAAATGGCGGGGAATTATCGCTTGGGGAGCTTTTGAAGTACAAGACACAGGAAGGAGTTCGTGTGGTTATGTTGATTTGGGATGACAAAACATCACATGACAAGTTTCTTTTGAAAACGGTAACTAACTTCTAGTTTGATGTCTTTTCATTTCGTGGTTTGGACTTTTGTTTTACGGATATAACAATTACCAGAGTGGTTTCCTGAATCATAAGCTTTTCATAATCCACTTATCTGATAGTGTGAAGGAAGAGAAAATATGTTTTTTTTGGTATCTGATCATAACATTTTGTTATTGTTCTTGCTGTTTGCTGTGTGCACGCATAGATAAAAGAAGACATGTCAAATTTAGTTTTCGTGCCTAGGACCTCAATCTGCAAAGCGGCTCAGCTTGCAATACTTTTAACCTTTAAAACCCTCCAAACAGAATTTGATGTGACTTAATAAGTCCCAAAGTTGAATGCAGGATGGTGTCATGCATACACATGATGAAGAAACTCGCAAGTTTTTTAAGCATTCAAGCGTACATTGTGTACTGGCCCCTCGTTATGCCAGCAACAAGCTTAGCATATTCAAGCAGCAGGTGAGGCTTTTTTTTTTTTTTTACTTTTTGCTTCCTATGAAACCCCATTAGCATAGAAAGTTTTTTCTACTTTTAATAGGTTGATCAAATATCATTGCAAATAATCATGTTTATTTTTGCAAGTCTAATTGTTGCTTCGCTTCATCCTATTCCTCTAGTCTTAACATGCAATTTTTCTTAGAAGTTTTTTCTTTGTTTTATGATATTCAAAATTTCAAATACAATATATAAATTACATTTTTGCCATTGCTGCAACCAAATGATTCAACTTTGTAGACGTATCAGATTATCTGTTAGAAACAAAAAGTAAGATGCATATTTACCTACTTCACTAGCAGTAACAAAATTCACCATCTCTTGAAACACTTAACTCCAGTTACTAATAAAGGGCAAAGTTGGCACTTGGCAGTAGATGTGGAGGCTCATGGTGGGAGCCCTATGTATGCTACCAGCTGTCACATATATGCAGTTAATAAGCTATATGGATCCTTAGAATGTTAGAGATAAATACACAATCTTACAATGTATTTAATGAGGAGGAATAATCTGTTACACAGTTAAAAGTTTTGATAGGGCAAGTTAAATGTTGAATTTCATCTTGCATTTTGTTGTTGCTTCCTGTTGTAGGTTTAGAGAAAAATTCTTTGTACCTTCTGACAGTATTCAGTCGCATGAACTTCATGCATGTTTGGCTCTTCAAGGAAGCATTTGCAGGATCATAATTGTAAAAAAGTCGCATGAATTTTAGGAGGATATATAGTATTTTATATACCAAGTAAAAGGATTATTAGTTGGGAGAGAAAAATGAATTTTCTCATAAACTAAAAACGTAAAGGAGAATGTACTTTTTATAAATTTTGATACTTGTCTATCAGCATGCAAAATTCTACTGTCAGAAAAGTTGCAGCGATCAATTTTTTTAATCTGAATGTTTGGTCTGTTTTTGCTTGATTGATAGTAAAAAAGATGTTGCCTTTTGCTTTTTCAACGTATGGACTACATAACTGGTTATGAAGCTATTGACATGATCTTCTTATATCAGGTTGTAGGAACTCTATTTACACACCATCAAAAGTGTGTCATTGTTGACACTCAAGCAGGTGGAAACAATCGGAAAATAACAGCCTTTATTGGTGGACTTGATTTATGTGATGGAAGATATGACACACCTGAACACAGGCTCTTCCGTGATCTGGATACTGTTTTTGGAAAAGACTTCCACAACCCTACATTTCCAGTAAGTACTGAATGTCAGTAATTGCAAAATGGTTCTATCCGTTATGGAATCCAACTCCATAGTCTTTGGTGGTGTGATATTAACAAAACCTATTTGTTTTTGTGCTTATACAAGAACTTGACATAGAAACAGAGAAAATCTGCTGCACAACTGTAATTTGATTCCACATATTTCAATTAGCTTTCTTCATAGAATTGCAAATATGACAAGCTTCATATTTGGTTGACATAACTGATGTGCTATACCATAGTTTCAATAGTTCTTTATGCACGTATTATCAAATGTAAATGATGCTTTAAAAATAAGTAATCTAGATGATGACATATTTTGAAAGATGACAGGCAACAATAATTGTATTTAACTCTTTTTCTCAAAAGAAAAGAAAAGTTTCTTTCACAAAAGATGCTTAATTCGACACATTATCTTCTCAACATTTCATTCTGATGTTGTTTCCTGTTGTTTTGCTTCATATTAGCATGTCACCTGCATATTGGTTATTTATCGGTTTTCCATGGAATTAAGATTAAAGTTTACTAGATAAATATGCAACAGTAATTCGTGTCGACGCAAGGAATGCCTCCTTTTTTTTTATAATGTTCTTAAGATGCTTGTTGAAAAAGTGGGTTTATATTTGTTAGGTTCATATTGGAATATTATCATGGCTTTTTGTTTGCTCGGGTTGCATTGAAATATTATCTCTAATAGTAGTCCAATCTTGAACTGCACTAAGCCACAACTTCACTAATAGCATCCGCATATGTTTGTCATCTCTTCGTTATTTTCAACTCTGATAAATTTAGGATCAAATTATCTTCTTTCTTTCATGACTTTCCAAAATATTTAACTTCTTGTTTTAAGAAGTACTTTCTTGTTTTAAGAAGTACTTGATCTTTGCAATATGAATTTCTTCTAATCCTTCATTAAGTTGACAAAATTTAGTTGTTTCTTATTCACTTTATGCAATTGAGCTTCAATGTTCTGTTGAATAAATAAATAGGGTACCAACCAAGGCCCAAGGCAGCCATGGCATGATTTACATTGCAAAATTGAGGGTCCTGCTGCACACGACATCCTGACAAATTTTGAACAACGATGGAAGAAAGCTACAAAATGGAGAGATTTCAAGCTTAGAAAGGTCACACATTGGCATGATGATGCCTTGATTAAGATTGAACGTATCTCATGGATTCTCTCCCCTTCTGCCTACAAATCTGACACTGAGACTTCTGATGAAAAGGATCTTGAAAATTGGCATGTGCAGGTCAGCTACAATGTAAGCTTGTTTTTCGGTTTAGTTCTGGCTTGATATTGATGTGACTGTAAACTGCTTCCAGATTTTTCGATCAATTGATTCAGGATCAGTAAAAGGATTCCCGAAACACGTTCATGAAGCAGAGGGAAAGGTTAGAATGTAGGACCCCCATGATTTTCTAAAATTCGATTACTTATAATAACTTGGTGCCTGTCACCTCTACTAAAAGTTTCTCTGTTCTCATTCACAGCAAACTCTTCTTGATTTTGATTGCATTTCTTTTTGTTCATGCAGATCAATCTTGCTAAAAATAGTATTTCCTTTTGCAGAATCTTGTCTGTGCAAAGAACTTGAAGATAGATAAGAGCATACACAGTGCATATGTGAAGGCAATAAGATCAGCACAGCACTTCATATACATAGAGAATCAGTATTTTGTTGGATCTTCTTACCATTGGCCAACATACAAAAATGCAGGTATGTACCATCTGTGTTTGTGTGATATTAAGTGAGCATCTGTTATGTAACTTCCTGAGAGAGACAAAATAAACCGTGTAGAAGAGAGAAATGATGGCTGGAGGATGATGATTTTATTTGGATCGTACATATCTTGATGTTAGTGCTTTGAACCGCATGTCAGCATTGAAAATTCCATGTTAACAACAATATTTCTCATTATCCATTGTTTTTCTTGACCATCACATGCTGATATGCCTAGCAGTTGAAATTGGAAGGAAAGTGATAATAAAACCTTTAACGGCATTGGGTAGTAACAAAAGTCTAGGGACATATTCTGTGATCATACTACCATGCTCATGGCTCCCAAAAGCAAACGGCTTGCAAAGGAATTATGAGAGAAGTTTGCCGTCGAGTCTGATTACTGTTTTAGGACATCCAACTCTTTATGGTTGGATACTTGGATTACTATCTACCATAAACATTTCTTTTTATATAAGAAGCTCCTTAGATGTATTTAACTTTTTAATTAAGAATTTTAAGTAGAGTTTCTTTCTTGGAGATATACGTTTAAGATACTTCTGAAACTCAGACTGCCTTTTATGCAAGCATTTTGACCTTTATTTATATATTATACGACTTCATGCTAGATTGACTGGCATATTCACCAATATGGTAAAGTGTTAAATTTACAAATTGATGGTTGTACTAGGCTTCTATCTTGCTATTATGACAATCTCTTGTGATGGTCCAAATTCAGTGTGCACACATTTAGCGATGGAAAATATGAGGACATCATGTCATTTCTGGTTTTACATTTGAGGCAGGTGCTGATAATCTGATACCTATGGAGTTGGCTCTGAAAATTGTCAGCAAAATCAAGGCGAAAGAAAGATTTGCAGTGTATGTTGTGGTACCATTGTGGCCTGAAGGAATTCCTACTAGCGCTGCTGTTCAAGAAATCCTCTTCTGGCAGGTTGGTTCGTTCTTATGAATTCTGCCACGTAATTTTCTTAGTTTCTCTTTTTCACTAACTCGGTATATCATCCAGCAATAGCATGAGTTATCATTTTTGGGTAAGGGTTAGAACATGTCTTGGTTATCTTCTCCATTACAAGTGATGATATTTTCTCTGTGCAATTAATTGGCCACGGATTCTCAAAAGATTACTTTGACAGGGACAAACAATGTCTATGATGTATAAAGTTGTCGGAGATGCCCTCAAAGAAGAAGGACTTTCTGAAAGTCATCATCCTCAAGACTTTTTGAACTTTTATTGTCTTGGCAGGTGCGAACCTGTTCTAAAATTACCAGCTAACCAATCTCCAGAAAATTCCACACAGGTACGTGCGTAGAAAAATGATTATTGTATACTTAGCGTAGAAAAATGATTATTGCATACTTCATCATGCTTCTTTTTAAGACTGAGGCTTCCGTGCCCTGTTTAAGACTGCTATAGCGTTGAAAAATGATTATTGTATACTTCTTTTCTATTTTAAACTCAACTAACAAGTCAAAATATTTCTATGTCACAGCGCTTGTCGCAAAAATTCCGCAGATTTATGATATACGTGCATTCAAAAGGGATGATTGTTGATGATGAATATGTAGTCATTGGATCTGCAAACATTAACCAAAGATCTATGGAGGGCTCAAGAGACACAGAAATCGCAATGGGTGCCTATCAACCATATTACCGGTGGGCCGAAAAGCACACCCATCCTCATGGACAGGTCAGTGGTATCCATTCTTTCTATATACTGTCCCTTTTCCAGAAAAAAAGCAAGAGTACTAAGTTGCTGCAATCATGCCATAATCAAACATTCAAGTAAAAAATGTTGGTATCACAGGCATTATTTTTGTTGCTTGATTGGAGAAGTGATGCTGCCATCAACCTTTAAGAAGACACAGCATAGCATATGCTTGCAGTCAAACATTTTATGTGATAACATGCAACTAAGATCATAGACTAAGTTTACACATATTTTGATGACGGTCATCACAGGTTTATGGATATCGAATGTCGCTTTGGGCCGAGCACTTGGGCATGCTGGATGAGCTGTTCCGTGAACCGCAGACCGTCGAATGCGTCAGACATGTGAATAAAGTAGCAGAATTCAATTGGCAGTGCTATGCGTCGCCTGAGATCAAGGAGATGAACGGCCACCTGATGCGGTACCCGGTGAAGGTGGAGCGAGATGGGAGAGTGGGTCCCTTGCCTGGGCATGAGAACTTCCCTGACGTGGGAGGTAAGATTCTGGGAGCACACTCCACTCTTCCTGACGTGCTAACGACGTAGCTGCATGGCATGAGAAACTTCCCTGACGTGGGCGGTAAGATTCTGGGGGGCACACTCCACTCTTCCTGATGTGCTAACAACGTAACTACATGGATGGGAGGGAATCAAATCACTAACTTGTATCACCAAGACTTTTTTTTTTTAAGTGGTCTACTTAGCATTTAGAAGCTTGTCTTTTACCACACCTCAGCTCATACTTTTGACCTGCAAATATGTGTATCTTTACCGGTGCAGCAATCCATATATTTAATCTTAGAAAACAACGCTATATGAATGCCCATTAACATTATCTATATATATATATATATATATATATATATAATGATCGCTAGCATTGCATGATGTGACGCTGCTGTGCATGGCCCAAAAGAATAAATATGTGTATCTTGCTGTGTCGAGCCAACAGGTGCAAGAACATTTGAAGATGCAGACATACCAAATCTTTCTCATTTGCTGGATTTATTTTTCTGTTTTTGGTTATTTGAAATTTTTTATAACACCTGCATAGTAAATCTCTCTCTCTCTTTTTTTTTTCTTGTGGCATTGGATAAATCACTTCGATACGGTAATGATTACGAGTGGGAAAGTGTTGATACCTTACTGTTCGAAGAGTCAACCAATAGAGCACTCAATAGGAATCTTGTTATGTCATGTGAACTTTTATGGAGATTTTTTTAATGGTCAATCATTTTGATCCTGTGTAGTAACTATTTAAAACTTGTAAAGTATATGATTATAATTTATATTGTCTATTAATTATAGTAATTATTTAAATCTTGTAAAATCTATGTTTATAATTTATATTGTCTATTAAGTGTTTGCTAAAATGACTACTTACGGATACCAAGTTAAATATTTCATCTAACATGTCTTCTCTTTTCTAGATTCTTAAGAGGTTAACCTTTTAGGAGTGGACACACAAGAGTGTCACATAACTTAGGTAAAACTAAGTCTATGACATATGGTATCAGAGTAGGATAAGCACACCAAAAAACACTTGACATGAAAATATGGGAGATCAAATGAGGTTGAGTTGAGAGCAACTAGAATACACGATCATTTGAGGGAAATAGTAATTGAGACGTAGGGAAAAGAGTAGACATCTAATATTATCATTCAGAGGAATGACCAATCATTCACGCAAGAGGCACCACAATGACAAACAAGCTGGGAAGAACATGTAGTGCACAAAAGTTGTGATTGTTGAATTCGAGCTATAACTTTACGTTGTCAACCAAACTTGATGGTGCCTAAGACAACTTTACGTTGGCAATAAATAAGATCGTATAAAGTGGGATGAGTTGCTTAATGATCAAAAGAGTTGTGCAAAGCTCATAGAGGTGAGGGGAATTACTAACTTGAGGACTTCAATACTTATGCAAAGGCTTGTATGCGGATGATCGACTGTCCATGGTCATCCCAAGGTGTCATGGAGCATTGAAACTTTCTCTTCAATATGGGAAGGATATGTTCGTATAAGACTGAAGTGTGTAGCAAATTTAACAAAGGGCTGACCTGTGGAATAGTTGACATGAGGGCCACCATCAACTCAATACAAATATAGGAGTGGAGCAACTTAGGTGGAACTTAGTGAAGTGCCTAAGCCACATGAAATGAGTCGATATATAAGACAAAATATTGAGCGGAGGTATAAAACTACCCTTAAACATAGGTGAAAGACATGAAGTTTTGTAGAGGCAAGAGCGAGATCATGTTATTCTATAAGTCTCTCATTCTGATGGAGCAGACTCATTTTACATGGTACCAAGTTGAAGGGAGCTTCGGGGTATATGCACTTTACCTCAATGAAACATTTGACGGAGGAACTAAGATGACTCGACTTACAGAGGCAGAATTGGGGTCAGAAGGCCTTAGCATGAGGCGAGAAAATACAGAGACAGGTACTCTTGAAGAATATGCCTTAGTGTTACCATTCAAGTTATTACGAAGGAAATGGTGCATAGTGAAGATTGTGCTACGTGGTAGAGGTTTATGATCTAGATAATAATGCACTAATTTCAATGAAGTCAGTGGACTTCAAGAGTTGCTAGGTGACAGATTATCCTATAATAGTGATTCATTCGGTTGTGACCTGAGAGTGGTGGACAAAGCTCGATTGCTAAAAGAGTGAGTACAATCGAATGTATCAAAGGCCCTATAATGTGTTGATAGAGGTCACACATGGAGAGCGTACTCTAAGTTATCCCACAAAGATTAGAATGCAATGAATGTGTCATTAGGAGGCGACATGGTGCAATGGATCATAGTGGAATAATTTAATATAATGTAACACACACGAGAGAAGTCATATAAGAGACGTTATCATATGGAAGTATGATTAGGAGTTTCTAAGATCTCCACTTCAATAAACAACACGATGACAAAAAGGGTTATAGATTTAAAAAGAGAATATTATGGCCCCATAGAGGCGAGTCTTCTGTATGTGCATCGAATGAAAGCATTGGTCATTAGCACAAAGGGGCTATATACTATCAAGGGGAAATTCTGAGTACAAATACTAGTGAGTCCCATTGGGGGCCTTGATCAAACAAAGATATGATCGAAGCGGCTCGAGAGTTGGATTACTCGTATCTCATACTCTTTTAATGGAGCTCGGCAAGTCAAAAGATGAGGCTAAGTAAGTGAATATTGTTACTAAGGAAGTAAAGGAGAATAGAATCAACGTGAGTCCTACAACATGATGGTGGATGATATACATGAGAGTTGTAGTCTACCTTTCCATCGACCAAGGGTAATTGGTCCGAGAACACAAAGGTATTGAACCACATGATCGAAAGGGTTGAAGAAGCGATGACAAATCCAAAGAGACCTAGCTACCTAAAATTAAGCATCGATTAGAATAGAGGTAGACTCCAAAGAGTGTCACAGTGTCACAAAGACATCTACTAATCATAAAAAAAGAGACACGTATTCGATTTGACGGATAGTATGACTATGGGCATGGCAATGTCATGATACCATATAGATTAGACTTCCATGGAGTTATCATTCCCTTGCTCTCATGAAAGGAGAGTACTTAGTTGTAGAAGGGGTCGAGAAGGTGATAAATGAAGAGACAAACTCCAAGTACCGAGATAAGACTGAAAAGCAGAGGTCAGAGAACTTTGTAAGACCGACGTCAATGGGTTGCTCATCAAAATAGCTGAAAGTGACAGCCTTTGAATCGATGTAGGAGGGCTCGACCACAGAATGAATTAGGCAGTACGTTGTGCTAAACATTTTCTCATCAAAGGAGTAGGCAGCAAAAATAATAGAGAAGACGATACAATCCAAGAGGTGACAAAGTTATTGGAGACTTGTTTCAAGTAGGAGCAAACTTTTACTCTGTTTGGGAAAAGATTATTGCATTGCATAAGCTTGATGGTAATGAGAAGGTGGATCACAATAGCTAACTTAACATAAGGAGTGTAAACAATTCTAGTGCTTTAGAAGTGTAAACAAAGAGCAAGCGAAAGTTTGTAACCGGCTCGATGCATAGAGTTCAACACTCGAAGAGACAGTCAAAGTCAAGTAATCTTTGTCTTCTCAACCCTTAGGAGAATGAGCAAAATTCTGTGTCCCAATTCTCTTATTTATTTAACAAAATAACTCTACATACGTTCAAAGACCCTTAAAAAAAAAAAGATAACAATTATCAAATTCTCACCAACGGTGATAGATTCTACCGAGAGCAAATTATCCGCTTCATTTCCCAACATAATGCTCATTGAAAGCAAAAATAATGCAAACCTACTTAGAGACGACAACTAAGTGGAAGAGGAATCATTGGACAAATTATATAGAGAAAAGACTTCAAAAACTTTAAAATCTATAAGGCAATGCTCATTAAGCTCCAATATGCATCCATCTAGTTTAAGTGGTGTGAGATGTTTGAGAGACTAACACATAACAAGGAATGTATTGTTCTTCATATGAATGATCTATAGAAACCAATAAAGATCAATTCAATTTAACTGATCGCACACTAGAATCGGAGTCGCTAGCGAGTTGAAGTAGCGTGACTGATCAAAGTTTGTCTACTCAATAATAGCGACGAAGAGCAGTTAAGAGCCAAGATGTGCATTACAATTGGAGCAAAAAATTAAAGATTTAGCAAAAGATTCAATGAGGATGCCGAAGGAATAAGTGGAGAATATCATGGACAAAGCTGTAAATAGAATGTTCGATATAATGCTCATGCATATATGTGTCTTTTGGTTTTGTTTATACTTTATACAATATGCAGAGGACTTATAAACGGAGATTGTGTATAATAATTGTATAGAGGCAAAACTATCTAGAAACAAGCCATCTAGGTAGCCATATTTTATACAATATCCAGAGGGTTTTCTATCTTCTTAAAATGGTACAAAATATTAGATAGCACAATAACCAAGAGCAACATGAGTGACATGATATTTTATACCATATCTAGAGGGTTTTCTATCTTCGTAAAATGGTACAAAGTATTAGCTAGCACAACAACCAAGAGCAACATGAGTGACATGATTGGACGAGCCTTTAGGGCAGTGTCTAGTGTTGGTTCGCTACCTTGTTCTGTAACAATGTCATACTAGCATTTGTCGAGATTTTTAGCTATGATATACTACATTGAATCTTTTATCGGACGATCGTTCGGAACTTGTTAAATTTATATTTATAATTTATATTATTTATCAAAAGTTTACTGAAATGACTAATCCTTTATAAATTTCAAGTTAAATGTTTTTTCTAACATTTAAACATTTCAAGTTAAATATTTTTTCTAACAGATTTAGAAACGACTAATCCTTCGTAAATGATCATGTAAGAGAGCCACATAATTTTTAAGTAAAACCAACTAGGTCCATCAATACCTAATAGTTTTTGAATTCAACGTTACATGAACCCACTTATGATTAAGTATAGACCCATTTTACGCATTTAACCACGACCTCAAAATACAATACCTTAGACCTCATGATACATCCTCTAACATCTAAATTTTTTACTTGGACATTTAACCGAATCACACAAATCTTAAACATAGAAATATTGAAGGAACTTTATCGGGTATCCATACCGAGCTCACTCAAATTCCTGACATCAAGTTTATGACCAATTTGGACTCGAATCAAACAAAAGTTTGGGACAAACTCAAACTCGAATCAAAGTTGACTTCAAAACCCTTCACATATTGAAGAATCAAATTCTGCTATAGTACCTGGCTGTAACCTTGACATAAGCTTTAGCATCGAAAATGTTGCTTTAGCATCAAAACTGATGTTTAAATCACCTGCCAGATCAGATTCATCTACAAATCAACATGCCACTCATGATCTATTCTAAACATCATGAAGGTTTGAGTTTGGATTACACACTCCAACAAAGCCTGCAACAACCCTCTGAAATGCTCAAAAGTTAATTGGTAACTTTATAGCCACTGTTTCCCTTGCCCTCTTATATACAAAAGCCATCATTTCCCAAACAAGCAAGCTCAGATGAATTGCAATAAATGGTCAGCACAGATGCATCTGGCGTTAGAACGTCGAAGTAGATAGCCTCTCCACAGAAGTTCCTGTCATCAATCCCGAAAACCAAATACATCTCGTTCACTAGAGTCAGTGCTGCAACTCCCAGAGCTACTAGCATTGCGGCTGTGCAGCGATAGGTCCCTGATGTGACCCACCAGATCCAAACCATCCATCCTTTTATTATCAAGAAATTTGTTGCTCTCCATGTTTTTGTTCGAGTGAGATGATAAATGGGCTGGTGGATGTTGTTTAGTCCCTGGATCCGATGACTGCGAGCATGTCGGACTTGGTCTACTATCTGAATCAGATGACTGTATGCGCAGCGGTCTGATTATTGGTCTGCTCACATTTTCCTCGGGAGGGGGTCTGAAATAAATTACTGAACTTTCTGAATGATCTTCGGCACACGCTTTTCCTTTCCGTATTCTGTAAAATTTCCAAGGAAGAACAGCATAATAAGATGAGGTGAAAGCATAAACCTTGGTTATATTACTGGAACACATACTACAGTTTCACAATGTTTCACAAGACCAATGACCCGTCATATGGTTTTTGGCCATATGAGAAATTAATTTGGTCTTATTTCACAATGTTTCAGTTCTGCAGCAATAGCGAGGATAAAACTGTATAAATGATGGGCGGGCTTTTAATATATGATAAAAAGTGTTCAGGAGACACAAACTAAGGCTTGAGAGGTATAGATTGCTAAAATTTGGTTGCTGATTTTTGTATTAGTAAGCAAGGTATAATCTCTAGCACCAGGAACCCCCAGTGTAGAAGACAATTTGCACAAGGTCATGGATTTAGAATTAGATATATGTGCAGAAGTTGCAAATTTCTACAACCATTTCAGATCATGACAATAGAATGACAGGATTATGCTCTACACTAAAAGATCATTCATTCTTAAGCTGGTTGAAGAACTTGGTTCAGCATAATTATGGACCTCAGTATGTCAGCAGTTTAAACATGTACATACAACATGATAAAACTAATCATTCCCAAGGTACAATCTCAGACACAAAAAACATGGAAGTTGAATGGTGTCACCTTCGATAAAGACTTTCTGCGTCTTCTTCCTCTTCTCCTTCCTTGTTGACACAAGTAGTTGGAGTCGCTGTATCACATACTGAAAGGAGGCTATCATGGTGAGTTAGCACCTGATGTAGCTGCTCATTCAACTCAATGGCTTGAGTAACCAATTTCTCATCCCTGAAGGTATCAAGAACATGAAGCTTAAATTTGTGGTAGCACCGGGTAAATTTATACGTAGAAGAAAGTTCCAAAACAAGATTATGAGCTTCACCCAGTGGATAAAAGACCATATTGGCCATAAAGGATTCTGATCCTAAACTTGGATTGGCTCCATGGGGTCAAAACAAATAGCTTGTGTCATGGATCAAACAATGTTTTAGACGGTAAGATCCAACTGATATTTTATCTTTTAAATCAACAATTGTGATTGATAAAATCTTCCCCTGTTGCAAAAAAGGTTATTTATGGTAGTAAGTCTCGAATGCATTAAAAATATGATTATGTTATTTAATGTTTCAGAAAAGAAAAGAATTTTTTATTTTTATTTTTGAAGATTATGCATTCGTGAAAATGTAATCTTAATTTGGTCCAATGGCCATTATAGTGGGTAGTGGGCACCAATGACAATCACATGATGAATACTTACTGACACCTGACACCACTTCACAATGATTAAATATCTTAAACCAAGATTTAAGTTACTGGATAGATCTATTTGCAGATCACATACTTCAGATCAATTTCATATGCTATTAACTTGTAAGTAAACTCCATCATCCAGATCATACTACATGTGAGTTATATAATGTATATATATATATACATATATATATAATAAAATTAAAAAATATATCAGCGATGTAGCCTCATTCCTTCTCCCCACGCGGGGAGACGTTTCTTCTTCCCACGAGCCCGCGAGGAGATTTCGCGAAGCCTCGGCGACAGACTGGGATCGAGAGACGAGAGAGCAACATTGGATTCCAAGTTCTCCCCTTTCTTCTCTCTCTTCTTCTTCCTCCCTCAGCTGATACCACCCATCGGCCGTTGACGGTCGAAATTGACTATACCGCAAGGTTCGTCGTACTGGTCTGTACCAAGTTTATCTCTGTACAGTATGGTACCCGGTACCGAGTGGTACGCACTATGCATACCGCTCAATATATTATAAAATAATATAATATTTTATAAATATGATATATTATTAATATAATATAATATATATTAAAGAAAAAAACAAAAAGGGGGTGACATCGCCTCGTTTCTTCTCCCCGCGCGGGGAGAAGGAACCGCCCGCCGACGAAGAATCACCCACATACGATGGATCACGCGCGCAATACTTCGCCCACGGGCGACGGACTGAGCGGGGGAACCGGGAAGAGCAGCACACAAGGTATTTTTCTCCCTCTTCTTCTCCTTCTTTCTCCCTCAATCAACCGCCGACGGTCGAAATCGACCGTCGATGACCGATTTCGGTGGTACCACCCGGTAGTGGGCAGTTCGTGTACCGATCAACTGGCAGATCGGTATGTAGCGCCCGATACAGGGCCTTACCGCTTAGCAAGGCAATCCTTGTTGTACCGCCCAACAGCGACTAGCGACGATCGAAATTGATCGTTTACCGATCGATTTCGGGTGATAATGGGACGGAAACAACCCCAATCGACGGTAGCAAGGTGTCACCAGCAGACCGATACGTACTGCCCGATATGGGCGATACCCATCAGTATTGCCAAGGAGCATAACGGTACATATCGCTCGATATGAGCGGTACCCATCAATATTGCAATCCTTGGCCTAGACCACTGACATAAACTATTAAGTCTAAGCTTTTACTCATTTACACACAGAATAAGAATGATGTTCACAGGGAAAAATTAGATAGAACTTTCTAATAACAAACAAGTGTAATGATAAATAACATACCGATGGCTGCTTTATCAAAAGATGATTTATGAAATGTATTATAATATTGCTACTTCAAGCAGACCTCAATCTTGTCATCAGGTTAGTTTATGAGCAAAGATGCCCAGCTGGCAGATTTATATAATACATTAGAGTCAATTGAGAATTCAGGCATCCAACACTGGGTGAAATACCACAATAAATGAATAAAATAAGTAAAAGGACAAAAAAGAGGAATTTTTAAAGGAAAGGAAGGAAAGTGTGACTTCTTAATCTCTTCAATCTCCTCATCTTGTTGTGCCTCTAATAGACAGGAGTTGAAAATAAACATCACCTCCTCTCTCAAAGTGGAGATTCAAGAAGAGTATAAACACAACCCTTTTAACTAACATAAGCTTTGGGCCTGAACCAGGTCTCTACCAGTGAATCTGATATAAGACCAGTTTTGTTGTGCCTGACATATGACCAGGAAGGAAAGTGTGACTTCTTAATCTATTCAATCTCCTCATCTCGTTGTGCCTCTAACAGACAGGAGTTGAAAATAAAGATCACCTCCTCCCTCAAAGTCGAGATTCAAGAAGAGTATAAACACAACCCTTTTGATGAACATAAGCTTTGGGCCTGAACCAGCTCTGTACCAGTGAATCTGATATATGACTAGTTTTCAGTCAATGCTAATTGAAGACAACAATATATAGTGGTTTGACTAAAAGTAATTTCACTTGAAATCAGGCAGAGCCTGTACAAATGAAATTCCAGAAGGCAGAATTCCTTCCTAGGAGTAATCCACCAGTGTAACCAGGAAGAATTCCTTCCAAGGTGTAACCATCAAGGATGATTAATCAATCACATAATATATGTGTTATACAAACAATAAGCCAAATCTAACAAAATGAATGCATGAGAAACTATATAGAAGGAAACATATTGCTTTGCTGTACCTTGCATATCAAATGTCTAAAATCCTGCATGAAGAAAGAGGTTGAGCATTCACTACAAGATGTGATGCAATAAAGACCCAACTTACAGCTAAATGAAATCAGAAGAGGCCTAAGTAAAGCATTGATGCACATAGGGTGACAAGCTTAGAACATCTCACCGTGCGGTCATTACTAGGTGCATGATTCGCTGCTTCTGAAATGAACATTGTTCCACTAGATCTAAGGTAAATTCATCAGTTGCTCCCTGCAACAATATCTGTACTTATAAATGTCTTTCTTCAAAATGCAAAAGCAAATTTGGTCTTCATTTTTCACAAAGCAACAAATCAGTTAACTCCTAAATTCTAGTCTGCTGAACATGATTGAAACATAATACTTCTAGTGGAAAAACTATTGTTATGAATATTAACTTTGAACAAAGTACTTTAACCAGTTTGACCGTTATATTAGGAAATGTGAACATACTCATAGTGTAGAGATTATGAAAAAACAGAGAAAGGTAATCTAATCAATACCTGTGGAATCTTAGGATCTAAAGCATTCAGCACATCCCTTAAGACTTCCAAGACGCTGGAAGCTCTATATATTATACTGAAAAATGAAAAGCATGACAAATAAGAGACACGCAAAGTAAATTGGATGAGGATTATACACCTTTGTGCAAATAATAAGATTCAGCAGAACAAGAAACTAGGAATTTTGTAATTATTTCAGTGGAAGAAATAAGCTCTTTTAGGATCTGGACAAAAAAATAGCTGGCACATATTATATACCTGTCATGCTTACTCTGTATACACAGAAAAATCTCATGCTTTATCACTTGAATTAGACGCAATCATTCATTTTCCAACACATTATTATTATCTCAACTATTTACAATAAACATTAGATTCTAATTTCGCAATAGTTTGAACAGTTTAGTGATAAATGGTCATGATTTAATGCTATTCTGTTTTAGTCATTTGTGATTGCTAGATTTTCTTATATGATGAATGGAATGTTGGTTAAATGATAAATGTTACATTGGCTAAATGATGAATGTGATGTCAACTCTCACATACTGATGTCTTCATATTACACACGATCATACGATAATGTCAAGCGCAAGACATCACTTCAGAAAAGGTATGATCCAAGATACTTCATTTTATTGGATGGAGTCAAGGACTATTGTATCACTCGAAATGGTATTGGTGCAAGTGATACATATCGGTCCAGGTGTGGGCCGATACACAGACCACCTTCATTTCAGGTGGTCCAATTACAATAATAATAAAAAATCATAAAAGTGGTGGGGCCTTATCCGACTCAACATTTAAAAAGAAAAAAAAGGGCTCGTGTTCTGTTCTTGCATAAGATGTCGCTGCCTCACCGCCGTCACTTCGACGCTTTCTCGCTGCTGCCGCTTGAATGCTTCCTCACTGCCGCCACTACCGCTTCAATGCTAGTGTTGCCTCACCGCTACTGCTGCTCTTCTTCTCCTGTTCTTTCTTCTTCTTCCTTCTTCTTCTTCCTCTATTGTTTCCACTTCTTCCTTTTTCCTTCCTCCTTCCTCCTCTACTCCTCCACCGCCCCTTCCTCTTCTCCCTCTACACTCATACATACCGGCGTACCATGTGTCAGTACACCGATACAAACCGATATATACCGGTCCAATAGATTGCTGAAACAGGTCCCATACCCAAAAAGGAAATCCTTGGATGGAGTATCATTGAACTGAATTATCCAACAGTGTATTGGAAGTTAAATCTAGCAACCACTTTAAACATTGCAAGTGTTGATATTTCAAGTATAACAACATTGTATGATATATATATCTTTGTTTAAACTAGATACCATGCACCTGCATTTTCTTTCTCCTCCAGCAATGGTATCAAGCATGACTTCAAAACCAATTATTTCTTTTTTGGCAGCACACTTGATACCAACCAGCACAGTGCAACATGGGTCCAATGCCAACCGGTACAAGTTAAGCATGATGGAACACTTGATGGCACACCCTTCCCAAAGCAGAGCCTCTATTTTAGCACAGTATGGAACACATCCACTTTAAAACAACCATAAATTTTGCATGATGAATTTGAAATTCAACTAGCATAACAACATTTACTTTGGAAAGTCTTCCATTACTGCTTTCATAGTGACTTTACTGAAGTATGCAATAAATTGTTTTTTCTGACTGTTTATGTTTATTTTATTGGAGGATGAGGCATCCTCACTAGTGGAGTGTTATAATGAGATCACTGGCCATGTATTTTGACATCCATACCCTTATACTGTCATAGACGAGTAGTTCTACAGGTAGGCATATGTGTATAGCCAACACTTCAAAGTGGAATCCATTTTTCCAGGTAGGATGTAGTTTCGAAGTTCCTACGGTCAAGGTTTGACTTACCGGTCCGTACCGGTGTACCGACATATTGTCGGTACCAATATGGTACCTGTATTGGGCGGTAAATACAGTGCATACCGCCCAGTATATTAAATATATAATATAATATATAATATAATTAATATATTAAAATATTTAAAAAAATAAAAGGGGCGACATCACCTTGATCTTTCTCCCCGCGCGGGAGAAAAAGCGCCCGCGACCTACAGGCAGCGACGGTGCGTGGACGACGCGGTATTCTTTCTTCTCCTCTTCTTTTTTCTTCTTTTCGTCTTCTTCTTCTTCCCTTTTTCTTCCTCAATCGACCGTCGACGGTCGATTTATCCCTCAATCGACTGCCGACGGTCGAAATCGACCGCCAACGATCGATTTCTCCCTCACTTGGCCGCCGACGGCCGAAATTGACCGCCGATGATCGATTTTTGGTGGTACTGCCCGGTAGCGGGCGGTCCGTGTACCGGTAACCTGGCGAACTGATATGTACCGCCTGTATCGGGCGGTACAGGTCGAAATTGCAAACCCTGCCTACGGTTAATTTTGACCAACCAGGGCATTAGGACATTCAAGACATATTATCACTCAACCTATAGTCTCTGGCATCAAGCAGCTGGCATAATATCAAACCACAGGGCGATGTTGTACGGTCTATCTTTTTTTGGGATGATGCACTATCTTAGTGAGAGAGCCAAGTACAATGAAAAGGTCTATGGATGTGCATCCATCCAGAGTTTAGAAAGTCTTAAAAGTTCGAAACATTTAGTTAGGGATCTTGGAGCTAGTGCTTAAATAGCTCCTGTTTCCAAGGCTTGTATCAATAAAAAAGCAAGCAATAAGCTGTATACAACAGCCACATAATCAGGTCCCAGTGCTCGACAAATTTGCAAACCTTGCTTCAATGGTTTGATGTTAGCCTGAGGTAAGTAGCATGTGAATATTTCTAACACCTCATGCAGGATAACCTATGAAATCTTTAGATTATCCACTTCAATCCATGCAAGCAAAGGACCATTTTATTCTTTATCTGTTAGCAAAATACTAAGAGAACTATGACAAAAGAAAAAATTACCAGCTCACTGTACCTAGAGTCAGGCATCAGCTGAGTGGTCACTTGTTTTTCAATATTTTCACAATTATGAAAATGAGATTCTTGAGGAGAACGCTTTGCTTGATTCTGAGGAGTAGATTCTTCAGGTAGCATAACATGATGGTGTTGAGGAAACTGCACTCCAGAGGACTAGATAACAGAAAGAGAAAAAGTTAAAGAAACTATCTCCAATGATCCTGCTGAACAAAAGGTTAATTTAATAAGTAGGATACATATACATGAAGCAACTACCATATCAAGACAACAAGATATCCAACTAAAGTCAGTTCAGCTGTCTTCCTCCTATTCAAGATACGGAAATTTGATGGTCATTCAAGCCATGAATGGTCTATTTAGTGGACTAAGAAACATGGCTGAGGCATAGATGGAAGAACCAAAGTAGATTACGCCACTGAAGAAGACATGCATGTCTAGTACAAATTTAGTAAATCAACATTGAATGCCACAATGGAAACTGGACTGGTCCTCCAAACTCCACATTAGTGGGAGCATCGTGGCACCAGGTATGCCCTTTTTTTTCTTGAACTTCGGTGCCACAGCCTATCAAACATGAGAATGCTGAACCTTGCTTTTATCACAAATTTTATATATACACCAGAATTTAGCAAGTCTCAGTGAAACAGGATCATGCATAAAACATGTTAAAATAATAAAATGAATGTGAAAGACAAATTACAAAACAAAACAAGAAAAAAGAAACAAGATGCTACTTATGATTTCAAATGCACATTAATATGCATAGCAAGCTTGTTCCTAGGTAATTATGAACCTTCTATCATCAAATGAAAGACCAAAAAACGGACAGAAGCGAAACCAAGGGTAACTCCAATCGTTATGAGTTCAAATATAAAAAACAGCAAATTATCTTTTCAAGTGTTGCTTTCCAAAATTTATTTAGTAGTGGAACAACGTATCCCCAGCTTTGATCAGAACAAATTTCTGCGATTTGGCATCTTGCCAAAAGACAGGTGGTATGATGTGAATGGTAGAGCCTCAGCCAAATCTGCATTCCACTTACTACAATCCTGTAGGCTAGATTCTTTAGATTTCTGGGATTGCTGGCAATATTCATGGAAGCTTCATTGGTTCCTAGGATTAAAGTTTTTGGTTGGAAGCTCCTACATTGCAGCCTCCCAACTTCTGATAGATTGCTGGCTTTTGGGATTCATACTTCTTCTGACTGTGTGTTCTGGGGAATTGATCCGAACCAACTATACTGTGATACCTGGGATTCTGGTGATTTGCTTAGGGAGGGGGATTCCCTTAATTCCCAAGATGCCTCAAACCTTAAGGCCTTGATTGCTACTATTTCGTGGTTCCTTAGGAAATTTCGTAATGATAAACTTTTTAACAACCAGTGACAACACCCTTCTTCTGTGTATTACACGCTCATCATACTCTTATAAGTCAATCTTAATATGCTAACTGGGCCCTCAACTACTCGAGCCCCCACACCATGCCTAATTACTAGGTCAACTATGATACTAAATGTCACGACTCATGCCTAATAGGCTAACTAGCCCCTCAACTTCGTTTGACCTAAACCATTGGTCAAAATGCTTAAGCTGAAGTTGATAGTAGCGTACTCATCGGACCTTTATAAGTAAATCTTAATCTTGCCCACTTCCGATGCGGGACTAATCAAGGTGTTACAGAAGCAACGATATAGCTTTCTTATTTTGTGGTTGCAGGAACTTGACTGGAAGGGATATATTGTTCTGTGAGGCTGCTGCAGTAAAGGAAAGATTACTCTCAGCGAAATGATGTGGGGTTTATAAGATACACATTGAAATGGACTCAAAGGTTCTGATTGATTTCCTGATGCATGGAGCTACCCTCCCATGGAGAATCTATAGTTTGATTCAAGGTAGTTGCTATCTTCTAAAAACCTCCTTGGAATTCAAAATCTCACATGTATTAAGGAAGGAGAATAGGTCAGCCAATTGGCTGGCAAATTTTGCTCGAGAAACTGCTTCTGATGTTTTCTGGGAAGGAAGTTTACCTCCCGATTTGGTTTTTTTGGTTCGTTGTGATGCGAACATGCTGGGTTGTATTCACTCTGCTTAGCTTTTCAAAATAATTTTCTATTCTTTGGGGAAAAAAAACTCAGGAGACTATACAAGTACTTGGGAACAAGGTCAAATTATAAGTTTCCGTAGGACTAAGTGAATACCTACCACCAGGTCATAGTATGCGGTATAGTACTGTGGGTATCTTCCAGAAACTCCACCAAGAGCTGTCTGGGCAGCATCAAGAAGAAGAAATATTCTTTCTCGAACAGGCAAATCTGTCTGCAGTTATAAAACATCATGTTTAAGATTAAAAAAAAAAGTCTAATCAGCATTTGTTAGGAGATATCAACATTTCTAAAAGATTAAGATATGACCTTTTTCTTCACTATCTTCACTAAGATTGGTAGCAGTTTATTATCCATCACTTGTTTGTGAATATGATCCCCACAGTTATTTATTAGCATTTCTAGCAACTGCAATGGCAACTCAGGACCAGAACAGTAGAAAATTGTTGATCATCTTACATAGTTTGATGCAATATTCAGGATGAAAATTAGATATGAATCACAAAAACATAAAGACGTACCATAACAGAGAATAATTGAGTATTGACATTTTTATTCTTCAGCTGCTTTTTTATGGATTTGATGACACACTTGGATTGCCTGATGAACGATTCATAAGCTATAATTTTGAGTCATAATGCAAGACTGAAGAGAAGGTACTGTTAAAATACACAAGCAAATGGATAGGGAAAACATAAGCAGCAACAAAAGGGCAGTAAGTCTACAAGCAAATAGAGAAAGAACTTCTGGTTTTCTGTAACTTCATGAAAAGATTATTAGAAAATTGTTACATGTTCAACTACAATGGCATATACCCTGGATCACGTGTAACAAGTTCACAGATCTCGATATTTCTCGTCCAATCCATCTCCTTCAATCTCTCACTTGTGGCCAAAATTACCATCTCGGCAGCCATTGGCCCCCTGCGAGAACCAAACCATAAGTGGAAAGACAAATGGACATCAATTAATACTCAAGATAAGACCCACAACATCCTGTCTCCATCCTTAAGCAGGAAGACATAAAGGCAAGAGATGGGCTATCATTAGAAATTTAGGACAGAAAAGAGCGAAACAATCTGACAAGAGAAACCCTAATCTTTTCTTTACGAGACAACGAAAAGCAAATTGCTGAGTCAAAACAGAGAACAACTTCCTTTCCGCTGCAAGTTCCGGAGACGATCACAGAAACTGGACGTTTCGTAAGAGAGAGATACAATCAGACGCTTCACATCATTAACAAAATTAGGCAATTTAGAGCGCGACCACAAAAACAAAAGAGGGAAAAGAACGGAACTCTGAGGAAGAAGTCGAAGATTAAGCTCCGGGGCAACCAAAAAATGCCCAACCATCAACGAACCGAAATCAAGCCGAAACGCAAGACCTCGAAAATGGCAGGTCATACAGGAGAACAAGATCGCAACCACATAAGAAATTTGCAGCGGGCAAAGATCGTCAACAACAAAACAGAAACCCTCGCAAGTAATAGAGCGAAGGCCAGAAATAACCCCAAGAATCCACGCATATCCACGCCAGTGATGCGCGATCTCAGTTAGTCCCCATGGCTCTTTTGTCCCGATCGATGACTGGGGGGATTTCGGCACGAAGCGACTGTGAGAGGGAGCTCACGGCGTGAGGAATAGACGAGAGAGACTCGAGAACGCGACGACAGCTATAAGACGGTGTTCTTGAAGACGGCGAGGGACCGGCCCAACGGTGGTCCTCCTTTCCTGGCCGTCTGATGCACGAGCGGGGCATCCATCCTGTGTCCTTGCGGAGATACCAAATAGAGAGCCTCGAGGTCCGATTCATCTTGGCAAACTGCGGACCCACGGATAACGACCAATGAAGAGATATATTTAACCTGGCTGGTGAATGTAAAGGGACAGGTGATTCGGAGTTTTAGTTGGCGGGCTCCTCCTTTCGGGCCCGACAGCGGTGGTGGCGAGCACATGGATTGGCGGCCAAGGTGGGGCCCGCCCCCAGTTGGACAGCGCCGGGCTGTGGGGCCCGGGAGCCTCAGTGTTCGACGTAGCTTGTATTTTTTTTTATCATTATTATTATTTATGGTGGTTTTAGTTGGCAGCTTCTGCGCGGAGATATCATTATTGCAATTGATGATATCTGCAAATATTAATCGGAGGATCACATCGGCAAAAAATTTCTATTAGTAATTTCATTTATTAGAGGCAATTTCATGGGTGTGATGCATGTGGACTTGCTCGTAAAATAATTTATTCATTAACTTATTAATCTAATAATGTATCCTCTATTTTGATTTATTATAGTTTTTTTCCACTCGGCAAACCTGAACAGTAAATATATCAATAAGTCTTTATAAGTCAATTCAAATAATGAATGATTTTAGTGTAGGATTAAATTTGAAGGAAAGGAAATTAAATTTTGTATTTCTCATGAATAATCTCTCTCTCTCTCTCTCTCCTGAGCTACGTACTTGAGTGGATTCTAGTGATTCATATACTGATGATTTAAGTTGATACTGAGTTCTTATGAATCCTGTAGCTTGCTAATGATCCAGTATGGATTTTTATGAGTTCTTAGGATCTTTGGCAAAAGGAGCTGTAGTGTGTTTCATATGATCCTAACTAGAATACTAGGATTTACTTGAGTGTATTCAACATACCTACTATAATAAATTGTTATAATTGAAAAGTATCAAAATGAAGTACATGATTGATTGAGATTAGACTCCACTTCTATTTAATCTATAAGCTTCCATATGAAGCAAAATCATGCTAAAATGGTGGTGTAACTTTCCATTTGGACTCAATTCAGCATCTGCTGCTTTTACTTTTTAGGATCACTCCACAATCCAGACCAACCCACATTACACTGAGGTGGAAAGATGGCTATCTACCAAGCTCATTGTGTCCATTGCACCTTTATGGAGCATCATTTAGGATCCCAAAAGTCCCTTCTCTGTAAAAAGTAGTCCCTACCTCCTGCAACTTTTCATGCGCACAGCATGTCCCTCTTTGTGCAGTGAGAGCAATTGAGATCGAGGATAATGGCATGATCAAGATCTCAGTTGCCATACGGAATTGTTCTTTTGGCACACAAATTTCGAAGGATTTGGCTGTCTTTAGCTATGAGAACACTTGTATCGCTGGAAGAAACAAAAATGGTGATGGTGAAGGACACTACGACAGTTCAGGGAGGGTGACTTGCTTCCACAACTCCAAAGAAGAACAGCTTACAACTATCCACCTTCACTGTGAAGACCATGCAACGGGAAATGGCACCATCACCTAACACAGGGCTTATTCCCTGCATCGGAAGCATCCAAAGAGTAGCAGACAATTTCGATACTTCCATTTCATCCTCCATTACAAGTCTGGAGTGCAAGTGGTAGGCAGATCTTCCCACGACACAAAAAGTAGCGGCCAGATTCTTTCATCTGCTTCCTTCATCTCGGTTCTTCCCACCAGAGATTTCTGAGGACCATGGAGAGACATGGACCACGATATCAAGAATGAATTCTTCACTGTTGGGATTGCTCTTCACCACCATGTTCCAATAACTCTGGTTCCGACCTATAAATGCTTGAGCAGTGGCTGAAGCTGGAGGGAGAGACTGCTGTGTTTCAGTATGCCGACGGCAATTCTCCGCGGCATCTCATTCTTATCGGTGGCGCTCCTGCTTCTTCCTGTTTCTGGGCTGAACCAAGAAGGCACCGCCCTCCTCGCGTGGCTGTCGTCCTTCAACTCTTCCCTGTCCTCCTCGCTGTTCTCCTCGTGGGATCCAACCCACAGCAATCCATGCAGATGGGCTTTCGTTTCTTGCTCCAGCAGCGGTCTGGTTTCAGAGATTTGCATCAGATCCATCAGCCTCCACACCACTTTTCCCACCCAGATTCTTTCCTTCAGGTCCCTCGCCAATCTCGTCCTGTATAACACAAACATCACCGGAGAGATCCCAAGGTTGATTGCTAATCTGACTTCTCTGCTCACGCTGGACCTCAGATTCAATGCTCTCAGCGGGAAGATCCCACCAGGGATGGGAAACCTTTCGTCGTTACGGTCTCTCTACCTCAGTTCCAACTTACTGAAGGGTCCGATGCCGCGGGAGATTTGCAACTGCTCGGAGCTCAGAGTGATCGAGCTTGTCGACAACCAGCTCACTGGGACGATTCCAGCAGAGATCGGACGGCTGTCTTCTCTGGAGATCTTCCGTGCAGGAGGAAACTCCGGTATATCCGGAGAGATCCCACCAAGCATTTCGAACTGCAAAGGACTAGTTCTTCTGGGACTCGCAGACACCGCAGTCTCTGGCCGCATTCCATCCGGCGTCGGGGAATTAAGGAATCTAAGAACTCTCTCTTTATATACCTCCAATCTGTCAGGATCCATACCACCAGAAATAGCCAACTGTTCGGCCATGGAGTATCTGTTTCTCTACGAGAACCAGCTAAGCCAGGTGATTCCATCTGAGTTGGGCCTGCTGAAGAATCTCAAAGTGATGTTGCTTTGGAAGAACAGATTCACTGGTGATGTGCCGGAATCAATCGGCAACTGCAGTGGTTTGACGGTCATGGATCTGTCCTTGAATTATCTGACGGGTGAAGTTCCAGCCTCCTTCGCCAAGCTGATGTCTCTGGAGGTGTTTCTGCTGTCTTACAACAACATCTCAGGAAGAATCCCAGGTTTCGTGGGAAACCTTTCGAGTCTGTCACAGTTAGAGCTGGATAATAACAGGTTCTCCGGTGAATTGCCAACAGGAATCGGACAGCTGAAAGATCTGACTCAGTTCTTCGCATGGCAGAATCAGCTCCATGGAAATGTACCTTCCGAACTAGGTGGCTGTGGAAAGCTCGAATCTTTGGATCTTTCTTACAACTTCCTCACCGGTTTCCTGCCGGTTTCTCTGTTCAGGATCAAGAGCTTGACGGAGCTCATGCTCATCTCCAACGGCTTCTCCGGTGATCTGCCTCCGGATATCGGCAACTGCACCAAATTGGTCCGGCTGAGGCTCGGATTCAACAGGTTCTCAGGCAGAATGCCAGCAGAAATCGGGCACCTGCGCAATCTGAGCTTCCTCGAACTGTCCGAGAATATGATCTTTGGTGAGATACCGTCCGAGCTCGGAAACTGCACTCGACTCGAAATGATCGATCTGCATGAGAATCGGATTCAAGGTATCATTCCTTCCTCGCTCGAGCACCTTCGGCAGCTTAATGTGATCGATTTGTCGAGGAACAGGATCTCCGGACCGGTTCCTGAGGTGCTGGGTAAGCTCAGAACTCTGAGCAAGCTCATGCTGGGTGGGAACTACCTCAGTGGTTCGATCCCCAGGACCTTGGGCCTTAGCAGGGACTTGGAGTTCCTCGACATGAGCAGCAACAGGATCGCCGGTCCGATCCCGGAGGAGATCGGTTACCTGCAAGGGTTAGATATAGTGCTCAACCTGAGCTGGAACTATCTCTCCGGTCCTCTTCCTCGAGGACTCTCGAATCTGTCGAAGCTGACCAGCCTCGATGTCTCGCACAACATGCTGACGGGATCGTTGGATGTGCTCGGCGGGCTCGACAACCTCGTACTTCTCGATGTCTCGTACAACAATTTCTCGGGGAATCTCCCTGAAACGACGTTGTTCCGGCAGCTGCCGGCTGCTGCCTTCTCCGGCAACCAGCAGCTGTGTACCAACCGAAGCGACTGCCTCCTGCAGCTCAAGACGAGAAGCAATCCTTCAAGACGAGCCATCCTGAGCTGTGGGATTGCACTAACAGTTGGCCTGACAATAATGATAGTTTGGCTACTGATGTGGACTCGCAAACTAGCCGAGAAGAGAAGGAAGGAACGAGATGGAGACTGGCAATGGGACTTCACAGCCTTCCAAAAGGTGTCTTTCTCGGTCGATGATGTAGCGCAGGGGCTGTCGGAGACTAACGTCATCGGAAGCGGTTCTTCAGGAGTAGTCTACAGAGTTGAGACCGGAGCTGGGCTCACCATCGCCGTGAAGAAGCTGCGGGCGGAGAAGAAGAACGAGCAGCTTCAGGAGAGCGATTGTTTCACCACCGAGGTGAAGATTCATGGCTCCATCAAGCACAAGAACATAGTGAGGCTTTTGGGTTGCTGCATGAACAGACACGACGGCACTCGCCTGCTCATATTCGATCATATCAGCAACGGGAGTTTGGACGATTTGCTTCACGGAAGCAGTAAGATGGCGGTGGCGTGGGAGTCGAGGTACAAGATCGCACTCGGTGCAGCTCAGGGCTTGGCTTATCTCCACCACGACTGCAATCCTCCCATCATTCACCGGGACATCAAAGCTCGGAATATCTTAGTCGGCCTCGAATTCGAACCTTATCTTGCGGATTTCGGACTCGCGAAGCCTGTCGATCGTTCCGGGAGGACGATGCCCTGCGGCGTCGTCGCTGGCTCTTATGGCTACATCGCACCGGGTAGGGAAGACGATTCCGACTCCCACTTCTTCAATCGCAACGCAAAGATTTAAGCCCTTATATCTTGTTATTAGACGTTGAGCTCGATTGCGATTCCATGGTTGTGACACAGAGTACAGCTACAGCCCAAGGATAACCGAGAAGAGCGACGTGTATAGCTACGGCGTTGTTCTCCTGGAGATCCTAACCGGCCTGCAACCGAGCGATGCGAGGATCCAGGGAGCGCATATCGTGGACTGGGTGCGGAGAGAACTCAGGCGAGCTAATTCTCCGGCGGCCGCCGTCCTGGACGGAAGTTTGAGGAATCAAACGGACGTGGAGGTGCAGGAGATGGTCCAGGTGCTCGGCGTGGCGCTTCTGTGCGTGAATCCGGCGCCAGAGGAGCGGCCTTCCATGAGGGACGTCGTAGCTTTGCTCAGGGAGATCAGGATAGTGAGCCGACATCTGCAGGAAGCCGGTGATCACCCGGAGAAAGGCTTTGAAAACTGTGCCAATGCCGCAGCATGCAGTAGCTTCTCCAGAGCCTCGGAGCCCATGATAAGCTCACCATCTTCGACGTCATCCTCCCTGTAGTCATGGATCACGAGTGGCTCCATTCAACTGCATCACCTCAAGATGTTTCATGAACTTGGCTTTGTAATTTGTTGATTCTTTTTCTTGTGGTGTTTTTTTTTTTTTTTTTGGTAATCTGTGCTAAAGATCTTGTAACATTAAGCCACAGGATCCATGCAGTTTGAGTTCAAGTCTTCCAAATTTGCCACTTCAGATCATGTACTGCCCACATCTGCACATCAGAATGTTGTACTCAACACTTCTTCCTGACAAGAATTCTCAGCTGCAGGGTCTGCTGCCTAACAACTGCACCAGCACCTGGTAGTGTCCACAGAGATGGAACAGCAGCGGGATGGATGATGGTTGTCTTGGGTGCAAAAGTGAGGAAGGACCTTGAGAGAGAGGACTTGTGGACACCTTCCACTCCACATTGCATGACTGAAACTGAGCTCATGTGGTTTCATGTGCCATGTTCGATAAACTGGTGGTCACCTTCCGTGGTCCAGTCCAGTGAAGCAGCAACCCCAAAGCCTTTACAGTTGGCTGCCCTGAGCAAGCCACCACCTTGCCTGCCACCTTACCAAAGTGACTGGGTTGAAGCAGGGACAGCCATCTGAGATGACAGGGTGCAGCACAGAGCAATGCCTGTTTCAAGGTTGGGCACAATTTGAATGATCATTTGAGCTTAAGGTGGCATTCATGGACTACCACATATGTAGTATGTTTTGCACCCACATAAGTGCTTGGGCTGCTAAATTCTATCAGCAGACCCTTCTGACTGAGATCCACTAGGAGGTCAGCATGGTTCTTCAGATTCACAAGGAACAAACAATTCACTGCAAGAGAAACATTGAAGTTTCAGGTGTTAGATGTGGTTCATATGACTGAAGTTTTCTACAAATACTGACCAGGATATCAAACATAATAAAGAAATCTATTTTGCAGTGAGGTTTATGCCTCCCAGCATCCAACTTCCTGCAGAAGAATATGAATTCAATCATCACATGTCACCAGCATATCAATTGAGATGGTGCAGAGACTTGTTCAAAAATCAAAGCGCACCCTATAAAAAAAATTCAGAATGAAAGGTCATCACACTAGCCAAGCTCCAGGGTTTGATTTTATTCAAGATATAACTTGTATAAATTTTCTAGCAAGTGCATACAATTAGAAGTTCTAAATTGTATGCCAGAAAATTCTCTGTGATGGTTTACAGAACTTCTATAAATCATCTAGCGAGGTGTCCAGAAACAGAGTTCATAATTCCATAGTTCTTGAAGCAGAACCGAATTCACCATGAACTACTGGCCATTTCGTGCTATATCAGACACTGACACTGAAGAACAACAATAGATTGCAGTTCCAACATATGAGAATGCAGCAGTCCATGGCCTGACTCTTTTTAAGTCCATGAAAAGCTTTTGAGGAGATGTTCTTGTGCATTTCGCAAGGATTACTTCCTGTCGCAGGCACACTAATGGAAGAACAGCTCCAATGCTTCAAAGATGCAGTTTCTAGTCTTTTAAGAAAGTCAAAAGTCAAAAAACATCTATATCAAAGTCAAAATAATACGATCAACCGATTCCAATTTGTGATGCAGAGAGTGATTGAGACTGCAAACAAGTTAGCCCTTTGGTAAGTATGCATGATGATCAACTAAGAAAAAGACGACCATTAATGGTGAACACCTGCACTCTTATTCTCTAGCAGCTCAGCACCAGAACTAAAAGAAGAACAAATCAAGCAGTTTGGTAATGAGTTTATTAATGCATGAATTCATGAACAAAAACCACAGACGTACAGATTAACATAAAAAATGTTCATTTCTCGCATTTCAGTTGAACATGGTAGATAAGACAGAGGAGTTGCTGTTTATTGGAAGAACACACACACTCAATCGTTACTCCGTACGTATATTCCAAGTAATCTTGATCTTGACTCTGTGTGTGGAGTCGGCCATGTAAGACGTGGTCGCACAGCCAACTCAATAATGCTTGACGTAAACGTCAAACTTGGCTACCAGCCGCAAGTCATCGATGCTGATGACCATGCTCAGGACGTATCCCCTCGCCAACCGGAACCGGCCGCTGCCTCCGATGATGGAGCGTTCCACCTCGCCGGAGGCCGCGTACATGCCCAGCATGGTGAGCGTGCTCCCGTTGTACTTCCCGGCCGTGAACACGAATTCGGTGGCGGTGAGCAGGCCGCTTCGGCCGTCGGGCATCGCGAAGACGCCCGCCCCCTGCGCCCTGCCCAGCAGCGCAGAGCTCGGGTCGGTCCCCACCCTCAGGTAGTTGTCGAAAACGCCGATGTAGGCGAAGGAGGGGGTGGACGTCAGATTCTTGTAGTTGGCCACCGTCGTGTTGGGGCCGCTCCTCGTCTCGTGGAAGTAGAAGTGCACGTGGGTGAACTTCTCGCCGGCGGGATCGACGGAGGAGCCGTCCACGAAGGCGATGGCTGCTGAGAGGAGAAATAGCAGGAAGAAGGGGAAGGTGGCCCGAGCTGAGGCAGCCATTGTAGTCGGTAGGGATGGAAGCAGGTGATGGCTTGCAGGCTCATTATATAGTGTCTTATTCATGAGAAATATATGCCAATTATTAACCAATTGGTATAGCCATATATTTCACTTTTTCTATGAGAAATATATGTCGATTGTTGACCAATCAGTGTTGTATTATTAATATTATTATATTCTTTTGTAAAGTGACATTTGAGGGTTTTGTATCTGAAATAAAAATTTTGAATTTTCTTTATTTTAAATAATAAATCGTGCAAACTAAGGAACCAGTCAAAACAAAATTTGACTTTTCCAACATGTAGGAATTCTTCACCACGTGCTAAATAATTGAACTTGGTTAGGTAGCCATTTACAATGAAGTACATAATTTTATTTTTCAAGAAATTAGCACCCGAAAGCATCTTATTATTTTGGTTGAGGTATTGTTCATCCATGCGAAAATAATGATACGATAATTGGATAATTTATCTGAAATATTATTAATAATAAAGTTTTATCGGTTGATGTTTTTATATTTGATTTATATTATGGAATTTTTTTTCTTTATCTTCTATAAAATAGTTAGTCAATATCTATTGACCCCCTTGTCTCTAATTTTTTCGGCTCAATCAATTCAATAGAAACAAATCAGTTTAAGAAAAAACTAAATATTTAAATTTTTCTACCTATATATATATTTTTTTTTTCACCAAATTATCCCGTGCTACCCTTATTCCACCAGTACAATAATGTCATCTACCAACCCTTTTGTTGGTGGTGATAGCTATCGTTGCAATCTTCATTATTATCACTTAATCTTCATCTTAACCTAACCTAGCATTTGGATAAAATCGAACTAATCAACTTACAATCACGTCATATTAGAATTATGTTATAATTGTTACAGAGAAGTTTCGATAGGTTTGAAAGAAAAAAAAAAAAAAGAATTACACTCGTGTTACACTTATGTTATACTCATGTTACATTCAATCATAGATTCAATTCTATACATCTCCACAATTTAACACCCTAAAATAAAAATAAAAAAAATGGTACTAAACATGTTAAGATCATATGTGATGGTTTTGTAGAAGTTTGGATATGTTTAAGAATAATTCAATGATTTCTACTAAGTGTAACTAGATTATAGATTCAACCTAGATTCTTCTATTTTGATAATTAACATTTATTTTGATAATTAATATTTAAAAAAATAGAAAAGTGATATTACATATGTTAGGATCGTGTGTTATGATAGTTTTAAAAAAGTTTGGATATGTATGAGAATAATTCAATGATTTATACTTTGAGTTATACTCGAATTATGCTCCGTCATAGATTCAATATATAAATATCCTAATTTGATAATTAATAACTCAAAAATTATGGATAAATAGAAAAAAATGATATTTAATATGTTATAATCAATGACTTATACTTAGATAGATTTTGGATATGAAGGTTTTTTTTACTCAAAAAATGATATTTAAAATATGAAGGTTTTGGATAGGTTTGGAGATACTTCAATGATTTATGCTTAATTACACTCATCACATATTCAATAAAATGATAATGAATGATCCTCTAAAAAAGGAAAAGTGATACTAAACATGTTGGAATTTTGGATAGATTTGAAAATAATTTTTACACTTGATTATAGATTCAACACAAAGTATCTTATTTCAAAAATGAACCATCTTAAATTAAAACATGAAACATAACAACTACATGCAATGAATCACAGTAGAAATACTTGTTTATAATAACATTAAAGTAATTTATAAACCAAATAGAATATCAACATGACATGGAAGCAATTCACATTGATATTAATTAGATTACCGGTGCAATATCACATTACCAAACAATTTATATAAGAACAGAGACTATCATACAAGATAATAATAATAATAATAATAATTTTTTATGTTTCATAAGTTCACATATCTCTGCCTGTGTCTTGCCACACAATAACAATTGACAAATATAGCATTTACAATTTGGAGCCAAAACAATAATGTTCCTTTGGCTAAATTTTATTATTTTTTGTTCATCATGATCCATGTATTTCATTACACAAGTTGCGAAATAGAAAATTCAATTAGTATAATAATCATAAAAATTGAGCGATGCTAATGACATAATTAACTTACTATCCATCCATCTTATTGAGGATATTTTACCACATTTATTACCGATGATGTTCTATGTAACGTTAGGATGAAGACCGTCTAAATCAATAAGCGATATTTTCTTAAAAGTTTATACTTATTTTTTGATAAATAAATACTTAATATAAGATTGTGCAACGGGTGACGTGGTAACCAAGAAAGAACGGGTGGCGAATGAGGGGGTGACGCGGGAGAGAAGTAGATGGATAGCTGTTAAGAGTTGACCTTAGCCAAAGCCGAATTGACTCTATCTTATCCTTCTTTTCTCGCCCAACACCTCCACTAAGACAACATTATGGCCTTACCTTCTTAAGCGCCGTGGGGAGAGGTTAAAGTGTTTCGGTATCTAGAAGCTCCTATCTTCTTCTCATGCTGAGGCTATGTGTAAAGGAACTTAAAAAGTCTAGTTCGCCAATAGTATAGTATAGTATAGTATAGAACCGAGTATGCCATGCATGCCCTTGATGCAAAAGCAATGTCGGGAGTATAGTGTTGACCACCATCATCACACTTTCCCACTATGGGCAGCGGGCACCATTTCGCACGCAAGTATCTTTGACGCAAGACTTTTGGATAACTTATAGCTTTTCTCCTTTCATAGTCGTAGTTTCGAATTGAATTTATTTGCTATGTCGAATTGTTTTCGTCTTTTACATGCTAAGAAGTTGGTAAAGTAGAGTTTGGTTTTTCCAGTCGATTCGTACATCTTCAATTTTACACTTGAAAATAAAATATTAATAATATATAACTTAGTAATGATTAATATGAAAAGATAATAAATATTGGGCTCATACTGCATGGATGGCAACGTCAGCCCGAGGATCACGTTGATGCCCAGGAACTAACCAGTCAGCTCGGTCACGTTGCTCATCGAGGTCCTAATCATCGTAACCACATTCGCACCTCAAGGTCGTCGGCCAGACCGAGACCGTCTTGCATGGCCCGTTTGAAGACCCGAGCAGCATAGTCGACTAAATTAATCCTAATACAAATTTACAATGACGATTACCGAAGAGAGGGACAATCATTGAAGAGGAAGGTAAGGTGATTCTAGAGAGGAGCAAAGGAGATGAGGCCATCGCTCGATGATACTGACGGCTCAATGCTTGGGTATGCCACTAATGAAGTTGATGCCACATTCAACATGTCGGAGAAGAGAGGATCAACTTGATGCTCAACGATGTGACGTCGCTCGATGAAGATATTGTCGTTCCTAGTCGGAGAGGAGATGAGGTTACCATCGCTCGGTGATACCATCGACAAAGCTAATGTCGAAGAGGAGAGGATGCCACTGTCATTCGCCAATGGAGAGGAGTAGAGTGTTAATCGTTGTCACCTACACCAGGGTTATACCCGTTCGGTGTAGCTCTCGTGTAATCTCTCTTGTCATTTTCTTAAATCTGGCATGAATGGATTGGAGATGAGACTCAAATCAGATCGAACTAACTCTTGGATCGGTCAAGTTTGACTCCGGTTGCTCAATTCAATAAAAAGGATCGACCCGATATTAAGTGTATTATTGGCATTTTGAAATAATATACCTGATAAAAAATCAAATATAATGACGTCATAATTGCTCACAATAATTTAAAGATATTTACGTGATCATGGAGTAGTGGGATCGACATGATTATTCTATCTCCCATCTGAAGCATATGCGTTATGTTGGTCAGCTATCTATCTTCAAAGATTGCGTGCTTGACATCGATGGATGAGTTCTTAAAGGGAGTCCGAATTGACCGAGGGATTCATCTCTCACGGTGTAGTTTTCATGGATGTATAATACATCCACCCGAGCTATCACAAACCACAATATCTTTTCTTTCGTTTGATCTTTGGGTTACTTAGAGTTGAAAGAATAGAATAGAAGTCCAAAAGAGGAGTAGATGTTGACGCAGCCCCATACACACACGCGAGCGATGACTTTGACTGTTCCGGCGATGAGAAGAAGGAACTCACGATGTCATGGGTTATGGAGTAGCAGAGTCAATGCCATGCATTGACTTGTCTTCGCTGCTCGTAACACAACGTCTATATCAAAGTGGAACTCCAACATGATTTGCCAGAGATACCAACTTGACAAGAGGAAGAGGTGATGCCGATGTTGGCTTGGCGTAGAAGAGAGTTCCGTGTTACTTGCAAAGGCTGCCGCTAATAGTCAATCGAAATGGGTCAAGCCGACCCTATAACACATTTCAAATAATTGAGACAGTGCGACTTGTTGCATGGGTAGACGAAGCTTGTTGAATGGATCCATACTCTCTCTCTCTCTCTCTCTCCGTGTGGGAGCCACGTTCCCTTGACGTGAATGACAAAGAGGAGAATGACACTTCAACTAATACATATATTTTATAATCTCCTGAACATTACCAAAGCCTCGGAAAGATCACACTTTGATTTTGTTGGGGTGGTCTCATAACGTAAGATGACAGGTTACCCCAATGATGATTCTCGTGTGCGTTAGATCGTCTTCGTAGGTCCCATGACATGACAGCTCTGCTCTTTCCTTTGGACGACTTCCTCGGTCAGTTGGCGGTAAGTCCTGTAAGAGACCCGAGCCGAGCAGTTTGGGCTCGGTCGAGTCCCTCCGACGATCAAGTTAGGAGTCGACTAGACCGAAAAATATCGGGGATCCCCTCTGCAAACGTAGTGAGTGGACATTTATACTTGCGTAGATGAGTTGGTCGTACGTGGGCCACGTCGTCGCTACAGTACCTGACAAGTCTACCTGGCCCGTCGCCCGTTGCCAACTGTCAGGGGTCAGGGGGTACTGTTCGTCGGTTGGCTGCTGCGTCTACCCTAACACGCCACCTGTTGCCAGCTGCCAGGGGTCAGGGGGTACTGTTCGTCGGTCGATTGCTGCATCTACCCTGACACACCGCTTGTTGCCAGTTGTCGGGGGTCAGGGGGACTGGTCTGGCACATCGGCTATGCTACGCCGTCGATTAGCAAAGGGGACAGTTGGTCGATCGTAGGGCCGTCAGAGGATGCCCCGAGGTCAAGTCGGGCGGAGGACGCAAGCTCAATGTGACTGAGTCGTGACATGACTGAGATGAGGACGTTATGTACTTCGTCACGTTGGATTGAACATTATTGGCCCCATTAGCTTGGAAGGTGTCCGTCCTTCCACACGACTCGTTCTATTTCTCGAAGCCATCGCCCGTGGAAAGGAAGGTAGGTTGGTGAGATAGGAACATGATATGATGTTAGTAGGTGGGTTGGTGAAATAGGCACATGATGTGACAGGAAAAGCTTAACATTCTACATAACTAATTCATCCTTAGCTAGTCAATTTTTGAGGCGAATCGGACAAAGAAGTTGATGATGTAGTGATCCTTCTGTTGAAATAATCCAAGTAGTTAAGATAAAGTTAAGTAGTTAAGATTAGATAAAGATTTAAATATAAATCTAGTTAGATGAGGATGTGATTAGTTTAGATGAGGATAAGATTTATTTAGATGTGATAGATTTTTTAATATTTTAAAATATCTGTATTATGTCTTTTAATCAATATAAATAGGTGCCCTTGGTTCATTTCAAAGCATTACAGATTGTTGATTGAAAGTATTCATGTTGTCCTCTATTATTTTCTTCTCCTTTTCTCTGAAGTTCTGTAGAAAAGTCAACAGTGGTATCAGAGCCTGGTTCAAAAGAAATCAAAAGGAGTACATCGGATAAGTCAAAAGGAAGGGAAGACTAGTAGATCCAAAAAAAAAAAAAAGATTGCAGGCCTTACAGTAAGTGTTCCTAATCAACTTATTCTTATCCTCAAAGGTGAACTCTGCTTATTTCATAAAGATTATGGAATTTGGTATAAAATAGTTTTGTTCTGTATGATATGCAGGATCCTAGTATTACAAAAGATAAAAAAAATCAGATGAAAGAAAATATACAAAGAGATGCAAAAGCTCTCTATATGCTATAACAAGCAATAAATGATTCCTTATTTCCTCGAATCATGATAGCATCAACATCAACAGAAGCATGGAAGATACTAAAAAATGTGTTTGGAGGCACAGAGAAGGTAAAAATTTTAAAGCTTCTTCGACGTAAATTTGAGACTTGTATGATGAAAGATTCAGAATCGATTGTTATTTTCTTCTCAAAAGTTTCTTCTATTGTGAATCAAATGAGGTCTTATGGTGAAAATATAAAAGATCAAATTGTAGTAGAAAATTTTTTACAAAGCTTATCTTCAAAATTTGATATGATCTCTACTGCTATAGAAGAAGCTAAAGATACAAGTACATTGTCTATTGATGAATTAATGGGTTCTCTTTTAGTTCATGAATAAAAAGTGAACAGATCTTCAGATGAAACTTTGGAACATGTTCTTCAAATGAAGATAGATCAGAAGAAGGATCAAAAAGAGAATTCAGAAATCAAATCTCAAGGGAGAGATCAAAAGGATAGAGGATGAGGCCGATCAAACGAAGGTAACAAAGAAACTCGAAAATGCTTTTGTTGCAAAAAATAGGACATATTGAAAAAGATTATTGGTACAAAAATAAAAATCCAAATATTTCTCTATGTTCTTATTGTGGAAAATATGGACATCTTGAAAAAGATTGTTGGAACAAAAATCAAACAAACTATCATGAGGAAAATAATGATGACAAAAAAGATGAAGAAAATATTTTTTTATAGCATCTGATAAGAAATATTCTAGATCTGTTTGGTTTTTGGATAGTGGATGTAGTGATCATATGATAGGGGATAAAAGTTTGTTTCAGAAGCTTGATGAATCGGTCAGATCTACTGTGCAGATGGGAAATGGTAAAAAGGTTCAAGTAAAAGGAAAAGAAACAGTTGCTATGAACACAAAGTCTACTAAAAAAAAATTATTGATGATGTGTTATTTATTCCTGATTTAAAACAAAATCTCATTAGTATATGACAACTAATGAGAAAAGGATATTATGTTATTTTTGATGAAAAAAAATATCTGATTTATGATAAAAAAAAATTAGTAAATTGATAACAATTACAAGGAGACAAAAAATAAGATGTTTACCTTATTATTTTCAAATTTTACAACTCCTATTAGTGAATCAACATTATGGAAAAATAGTTATGATCATCTAAAATTTTGTGTATCTATGCAAACTATCTCAGATGGTGCATGTCATGATCATTTGGAAACTACAGTTGATAAAACATACCCACAAAAAAAGGATGAGATCTTAAACTACAGTTGTTAGAAGTTTCTGATGATGTGAAGAAAGCCAAGAGAAAGAAAAGAAAAATGAAGCTTCCGCATACAAAGGGATTCAATCCTACAAATACAGAGTCTCCATCATATCATTAAAGATAGCTATCGAAGAGAAAAATATCAAGAGAAACGATAAAAGATTTCAGGTCAGAAGTTCTCAAAGATCTATGGACAGAGAAAAAGCATAAGACAACCGCTGCAACATTGAAGATCAGCTCGTTGACGTCTTCACAAAAAAATTTGGTGAAGAAAATATTTATTTGAAAATAATTTTAAATTATAACTACTTGAATTAAAGGGGTGTATTGGAAATAATTCAAGTAGTTAAAATAAAGTTAAGTAGTTAGGATTATATAAAGATTTAAATATAAATCTAGTTAGATGAGGATGTGATTAGTTTAGATGATGATAAGATTTATTTAGATATGATAGATTTTTTAATATTTTAAAATATCTGCATTTTGTATTTTAATCAATATAAATAGGTACTTTTGGTTCATTCAAAAATATTATACATTATTGATTGAAAGTACTCATGGTGTATTATATTATTCTCTTTTATCTCTGAAGTTCTTCAGAAAATTCAACACTTCCAACTCTTTGAGTTTGATTAGAGTAATGATGAACGAGTAGCTTCTACCCTTAAATGTGCCATTTGCGATCTACAAAGGGCATCGGTTTCAAGAGAGACTTTGACGTAATTTGTTTTAATTCTCGACTCGTTGTTTATGTATTTGTTTGCTGAGAACAATCTTAGATCACATCTTTGAATACACAATGCGTTTACTATATGGACTGCCAGAGTTCACAAAGTCTACAGAAGGAATCCAACACTTGCATAGAATACAGATCATTATTATATATGTTTAGAGGACTTGGAAACCTTGATTTGGAGACAATCTCATGCAACTACGTTGGAAGAACTCGCAATCACGTACTCAATGCTAATGCTTATTAATAATAATGATGACCATTGTTTTGTTTTCTACGTGTGAAATCTTCTCCTTCTTTCACTGTTCACTTGCTAGCAAACTCCAAAGGACAATTGGGAAAGCTGCATGCAAGTCTCTTTTACACCTACTAATGGTTTAGAGTTCAACAAAGCTGTGGTACTATGGGTAAATTTGCTTGTCTTCCTTCCTTCTACGATGAGTCGATATTGATTGGCGAAGCAACGTAAGGGCCAAATAGTTCCCATCTGTGGCTGTGTTGTGTATCACATGATCGTAAACTATATGTGCCATGAGCTGTGTCGCATATTGCTGCTGCTGCTGCTGCTCTCTCTCTCTCTCTCTCTCTCTCTCTTTCTCTCTCTCTATCTATCTATCTATCTATCTATCTATCTATCTATCTATTGTGTCCGTGGCCCATTCAATGTGCAATGCAGATGGTGATAGCTTCCTGCAACTTTGAGGCACGGCTTCATGTACTTACGGTGCATTCCATGGTTATCATCACAACACAACATATGGTGCAGGGAAGCACGGTGTGTGAAGAGCACGGTGGCAACAGTTCATCGATGCAAAGAATGACATGATATTTTCATTTGGCGTAGGAAAATGTTTGTGAACATGAAATTATGGAAGCATTCATCACAAAACAATCTCATGAACACATTCTGAGTTTATCTTATCGAGTTATGATAAGTGATTTAGTAGAAAAGTGTTCTTCATATATGGGATAGACTAAATCTCAAATACCCCAAGATTCAACTATGAAAAATGGTTTTGGACTTTACAAATGATATTAAGTTTTAATTGGAAACGCTCCTGATAGGGGTAATAATGGGCCTTCTCCTCGGTTGGTCGACGTAGCCTAGCCAGACCCAACCTGGAGTGAGACTAGCTGACTAGGCACGCGATGGGACCCCTGACACCCACGAACAATGCGTCATAACGGGGGGAGAAGCCCGATGCACAACGTCATCGGGCGTCGTACAATCTCTATCAAATCTCGGAGATAAAAAAGATCGTATGACAACAGAGCAGGAACCACACGCGATATACATATTCGCGATACAAACAATCGCCAGCGATGCCGGTAGCATTAAACATCCTAGCGGAGGATACTGCGAAGATTGAGGAAAAAGGTATAATCGACCGTCAACGAACAGGTATAAAAATGACCCCGGATAGAGAGACAGGAGGGCTGAAACTCTACTCTTGCAATACCAAAAAAACACCGACGCAGGAGGTAGGTGCTAGAGACATACTCATTCTCAGTGCTAACTTAGCCATCAGAGGGACCTCGTTGGGAGATCCCTCCCCCCCTCTCACACCCCACCCCACGGGGATGTCTTTTCTTGCAGGAGCCTAACCACGAAACGAGGGAGAAGGCCCTTGATCATCGCGACGCTACGGGCTGAGCAGTCTCCTCATGCCTTCTTCAAGTTCTGCACCCTGCTTAGCTGGTCTTGCGTGTGCAGGCCGAACCACATCGTGCTGATTCCTCGAGCCCAATGAATCATCCAGCAACAACTCCAATAATGTCGCATCAAGCTTGAGAATATAAGTTCTAAACATTGGTAGTCTAGGTTTATCTCATTGAATCAGATCGTGAAGAAAGAGAGAAAAATGATATGAAGAAGCAATCGATCCAAAAATATTATTATTGTACTTGTGGAAGTTCTTGACTTCATCTAACAATACATTGGACTTGAAAACTCTACACTTATTAAGATTATTTTATCTTAACTGAATTGTTTTCTTATCTGATTCATAAAAGTATACTCTAAAACCTTCACAGTGTGGATGTGTTCAATCTTTAGAGTTCTTCTTGTCGGACTGTGACTGTTCCCTCCCATATTTATGGCCGGCCTTCTCATTTGGTTGGCTAACTTTGGAAGAAGAGTCAATGGATCTTTTGTGGACTCCTACAGTCAATGTTTGTGTGACAGTAAGCTTTCATCATCTTGGAACTGACTTAGAAGTTTACACTGCATGAGGGATCGATTGCCACTGCATCAATCTGTCCCCATTTGTATTGTCTCTGCATGCCATGGGAAAGGGTTGAACATTTGTGTATGAGATGGAAGGAAAAGTCTCCATGGAGAGGGCAATGAATAATAGTCAGTCACCTCACCTACAAGGACATGACATTGACATCATCTGAACTGAGAAAGGGCACAACCCTCAGTCCATTTCTAACTTGACATGCCTCCTCAGAAACATGGCTACAGTTTGTTTGTTGTTAGAAGTAACACTCAACTGTGTGATTCCCTTTGTTTTCATAGATACATCTATTTTTCCTTGATAAAGGAAAATAAACAAGTGGTTGGTGCATTGATGTTTGAATAACATTAGATGTTTTGATGAAATCATTCATGATGAAATAATTACTCACTAAGTGAGAATACTTACATATTTTGAGTATAAAAGACCTCATGATGTATTTACTTATATTTTCTAGTAAAGAATTTTTTGTATAAGATAATATTATGTAAAGCGTATGACTAACATAACGATGAAGGTTTCATAATAGAATTAGAGATGGCTAGCATGAGATAATTTGTTTTTTTTTTTTTTTTCTAAAAGATTTGATTCAGAACTATTACTTCCTATTATTTTATAAATTCGCCGATAACAAAAGGATAATACCAAATACATTACTCCTTCGATCTTAAATTTCGTAGGTCAAATGATCGACTCTTCACTCATGGCTAACACCATTATTAAGACGAAGATGATCTTAGATCCACTAATAAAATAAAATAAAAACTAGATCTAACTTTAATACTTCTTATAATCATCAATCCATCATAACCTGTAATTTTTCTGCCTTTCACATGTAATCAACTCCAACTGATTAGCTGAAGGTGTCATATCGACTGTTCAACCAATGCCAAGAGGATGCACTATTGGTTTGACATTGTTGTTTTATGTACATTGGAATAAGAGTGGGTGGGCTCTATGGAGCTGAAAGCCAAACAACATCCTCCTACTGCACTCTCCTGTGTGCAATTGATTGCATCAATTCTCCATAAGCAGATGTAATCTCTCCATTTATGTACTCTCGAATGGACAACTGGCCACATTTATAGTGAGTGATCAATTGCCAAGTTCTGATGCAATGAAAAGAAGAAGAAGAACAGCTATTAATTTCTTTTATGAAAGAAAGAAAGAAAGAGAACCATCTCAACACTTGTTGTGATCTAAATTTCAGAATGAAATTTAGATAGTGGTGGGCAAGTTTCAAGCCTTCTTATTTTTCATATTAAAATGATCGTTGGGAAGTCATTAATTTTTTGCTTTAGAAAAAGATGACCAATTTCTTATATAGTATATTTTTTTAGCTACCCAGAAAGTTAAGATTATTTATAAAAATAAGCCATCTTTGTATATGTCATGATAGACAAGAGTTTTATGCATCGGATGGCTTATTTAATATCTCATAAGTGTCTTTTCAAAAAAAAAATTCTCTTTATGAGACTTAACCATAATATATTTTTCTTAATATTTTCATCAATCATAGAAGGTTTTACATATATTATAAGGGAAGGAGAAAGAAGCCTACAAGAAAACATGAGATGAGAGTAAGCAGAGAACTTCGAGTAAATAATAAAGAAAGCTTTATTCCCAAATTATTTTCCTCCAATTTAGGGAAGATTTTATCTTTAAATTAATAAGTTCGATTGAATCAATTAAAGATAAAAAAAAAAGTTAAAGTGGGCATTATATTAGGACTGGAACGACTACAATTCAAAAATCAAAAGGCAAAAAAAAAAAAAAAAAAAAAAAAACTCAGATACTTATATCCAAATTTACTAAAATTTTATGATAATATGTAAAAGTTAAAGAAAAAAAAAAACTAATTGGAGACTAAAATTGGAATCACTTCACTGCACTAATAATTCTTTGCAAAAGTATTAATTTAATGACGATAGCTTTCAGATTTAATGAGTATTTTAATCATTTAAGGAAGTGTCTTGTATCACTTCATATCGTACTTATGGACCTAAACAGAAAATATAAGATAAATAATCATGCATACATTTTGATATGGAGGCTGTGACAAGTGAGTTCATGATAAAGTCTGATACAAATTTGAGATCTAAAATACATCAATCATGCACACATGTTGGTAGCATATTTCTCAATTCTATCTCTACTGTAACCTAATAAACATCTCCTCTTCATATGCTTCTTTTAAGTCTAAATATATTGTCTGTTTCTACTGCCAATACTACTATATATAAATTTATATCTATATATGTATGTAATCCTAAACTCAACAAGATCAATGAGTTACCACTTCATCAAATCGGATCATAATTACTCATAGACACATACGATTTTTTTTAATAAATATTATATATTAAGAAAGAAGTTATAAAAGCCTAAGCTTAGTAGCTCATCAGAAACTCCAAAGAGAAGACAAATCTTATTACACCTTACAAAACAAGCTAAAATGTGTATCACTTTACATGGCTTAAACTTATTCTTTTTCCTATTATATATGAATGATCACCATGTTCATAATTGCCCAAAATCTTGGTGAAGGTGAAAGCATTCCCCTGCCTTCCTGGGAAGGGTAAAAGAACAACAATAAAGGGATCATAAGCCCCCCACCAAGATCTCTCACTATTCTTCTTCTTCCTCCTCCTCCTTAAAACTTGAGCATTTGAGCTGGACTGACTTCAGAATCATTTCTTCGGTTTTCTTGGGCTTCTCTTGGTTGATTCTGCGTCTCGGTATGTCCCTCTTTCTGCCATCAGATTTCCTGTTGGACATTATAATTGCTCATTCTACCATTGGATTAAACATAATAATTGGATCGTTTCCTCCATGGATTCAACTGTGTCTGTGTATCCACAGATGAGGATGATGTTTCTCCCCGACGGCTGCCAGATGAAACCTTCTGCGTTGCCAACTTAAACAACCATGAAAGGGCCTCTCTCTTCGTCTCCCATTTCCACCGACCCCCCGCATCGGTTGGCATCCACAATAGTTAGTAGTTCTACGCCCTTCCATGAACTCGTTCGCTCTCTCTCCTCTTTTTTTTGTCTTGAGAAGTGTGACTGTTCTGAGTACATCATGGCTCACTAATGCTTTATGTGCTATGGAAGATGATGTGATCTCTTTCTATAAGAAGCTGAGTTTGACCAGTAGTTCTATAGTTCCAGATTTGAGTCAGCTGATATCAGAGCCAAAAAGACCAACATCTTAAACCACTGTCTCGGCTTACAGATCAGATCTTATGGAAGCTTTCAAGTTCAAAGATTTTAAGCTTTCTCCTCATTGCTGTTTCAACAATTTCATCATGCAAACTCTGTCTTCTGCATATTTGCATATGGCTTTCAATTCTCTTTTCTCAGTGAAGCCTTTTCTGAACTCTCTCATGTGTTCTCTTCTTGTTTCAGGGATGACACCGGCAAACCAAAAGCTCAAAGTTGTCGGAGTAGACGAGCGCAAGTTCCTATTTCCAGAGAGCAGCTCCAGTCGCAAGCTTGCGCTGTTCGTGCTCGCTTGTTGCATGGTTCTAACGCTTGCCTTCTCCCCCATAACTCGCAAAGATCAACCACTGCACTCAAGTTCAAGGTACAGTCTTCTCTGGTCTAATGGAGGTACCTCGTGCTTTGATGATACCTTCATTTCTTCAAAAAGGTCTCCGGTTTGGAGATGTTGCACGGATTTGGCACACCACGCTCGCAGATCCTCGATATATCTCGCGTTTGGATGTTGATTGGGGCCAAGTATCAAGCACTCTCTGAGGATATCGACTGTGCCGCCACATGCAGAGCTTTCCTCGGTGCATCTGGATCACGCTGACACAAACCTCACCTGGGAGCTTCTCTACCCCGAGTGGATCGACGAGGAAGAAGAGAGTGGAGTAGCGCCCGCTTGTCCCTCTCTTTCTCAGCCTCGCGTCGAGAGAGGGTCAGAAAGTTTGGATCTTGTCGCCGACAAGCTGCTCTGTGACAGGTCACGGCGCTGGTCCAGGGATGTCGCCAGGTTGCACCTGCAGCTTGTAGCAGCCAAACTGGCTGCTGCCTCAGCGGCGCTCCGCGTCCTCCTCCTCACCGATTGCCTCCCTCTTCCCAACCTCTTCACCTGCAGAGATCTCGTGAGGCACGAAGGGAATCTTTGGCTGTACAAGCCTGATCCAGCGACACTGGAGGAGAAGCTTCGGCTTCCAGTTGGGTCATGCGAACTTGCAATCCCATATGAAGCGAAAGGTCAGTTGTTCGACTACATGTCTCTCAGAGCTTTGTGGATGCACGGCCATTAACTCTCAGGACGATTCACGAGCTGCTCTCCGCTGCGTTCTCGCAGTGCGGATGTACACGGAGACCGGGGAACGAGAAGCATATGCTACGATACTGCAGTCGGCAGAGCACTGCGTGTGCGGAGCGATCGCAGCAGTCCAAAGTCTTCGCTCGTCGGAATCTGCGAGGATGAAACGATCACCCGACGCGATCGAGGCGGCCTGGAAGCTGCAGGGTGGAAGGTGAGAACCATCGAGAGGATCCGCAACCCCAAGGCCAAGCGCGACGCCTACAACGAGTGGAAACTACAGCAAGTTCCGGTTGTGGCAGCTCACCGACTACGACAAGGTGGTGTCCATCAACGCCGACCTCCTGGTGCCGAGGAACATCGACTTCCTCTTCGCGATGCCGGAGGTGAGCACGGTGGGGAACAACGCCACCCTCTTCAACTCCGGCGTCATGGTGGTGGAGCCATCCGACTGCACGTTCCGGCTGCTGATGGATCACGTAGACGAGATCACCTCCTAAAACGGCGGCGACCAGGGCTACCTGCATGAGATCTTCACGTGGTGGCACCGCGTGCCAGGAACATGAACTTCCTGAAGCACTTCTGGGTCGGCGACACGGAGAGGAGGAAGGCGAAGAAGAACGGCTTGATGGGGGCGGATCCACCGGCTCTGTACGTGCTGCACTACCTGGGGCTGAAGCCGTGGCTGTGCTTCCGGGACTACGATTGCAACTGGAGCCTGCAGTCGTACCGGGGTTTCGCCAGCGACGCCGCCCACGCGACGTGGTGGAGAGTGCACGACACATTGCCGGAAAACCTTCGGGGGTTCTGTCTTCTGCTGACGAAGACGAAGGCGTGCTTGGAGCACATCCGAGTACCTCATAGCAACATCTGTCTTCCTTCTCCTCCGTGACTCTTGATGCGATCAGGGTAGACACAGAGGAAGACGATCTGATACATGGTTCAGAGGAACCTGTTGAAATGTTCTTGCTTCATCTTGCATTCTACCGAGACAGCTCGATTTAGGACGGCCATGGAAGAGTACTTGCGTAGCTCATTCTGAGCCATCAGCAAGAATTCACCATGCAAATCTCAGACTCATATCATTCTAACTCCTGCCATAGATTCCACAAGATTTCTGCACTCCGCATGGAAGATCAAGTGATCATTTGATGTGTCTGCATGGAGGCTGATAGAATTTGGAGCAGTAATCATGTACTTAGCTAAAGAACAGTATCAACATGGGAGTAAATTCTTTACTGTGATGACATGGGTGTATATTTCCTCAGGTTGGCAAGCAAAAAAGCTGAATGCCATCTCATTCATAAAAGATTTGGTCCGATGAATCAGTAATTACACGCATTGAAGAGATGCTTGTGAGGTCAAGTGCCATTCACATGTCAAAGAATGTAGATCTATCTATCTATCGATATATCTATCTATATATCTTCACTCACTGACACAAGAAACATCACCTCCTATGTTCTACAGTATGAAACAAGGATAAAATAATTGATATAAATTTATCCCCCTTAGAAATTAATTCTCCTATTATCTTCGAGAAAAATTTAGAAAATATCATTTTCCAAACAAAAAAAACGAACTCTTAATGCATATCTCAAAATGTTTGCAGTGGAGAGACTCATCACTTGAGCTGTTACTTAGATGAAAGTCTTGTTCTTTTCTACTGATATTTCCTGAACATAAGCAATCATATTTAGGTAACTGATGAACACAAGAACGAGGCAAGAACAAAATGGTAGTCCTGTGTGCATCTTCTATTGCACCTCAAGCCTTACATCTTTAATGCGTAGCTTGTACACTATCCTCGTTGCACCTTTCGCCACAACCAACACATGGAATTATGAGCTATGACTCGGCTATATAGAGATCACCTCCGCCCATTGCTGCTTACTGGCCGCTTGCAGCTTAGTGCATGGGGTGGTGGCCGCCCTGAACATGGGCGCCAAATCCTAGTCCCGGAGGAGGTCCCATGGCGGAGGCGGGCGACGAGGAGGAAGCGTGAGCCTCGGCCGTCGTGGGCTGCAGCTGCTGCACCTGCCGCTTGAGGAACTTGACGTAGCGAATGGCTTCGTCGAGCATGGAGGCGGTGTCCATCTTGGTGCCGCCGGGGACGAGGCACTGCAGGATGCGAATGCGCTCGCTGATCCGCTCGCGCCGGTGCCGGGCCGCCACGCTCTGCGGGTCGTCGCTGATGCGCACGTTGCGGCGCCTGGGCTTCCTGATGGTGGCGGGGTCGACGTCCACCGGCTGCATGGCGGCGATCCGGTACATCATCTCCTTCACGGCGCCCAGAGCTTCCTCTTCTTCCTCTTCCTGCTTCCCTTCTGCCTCCCTGCGGGCATTAGCGAAGCATGGAGAATTGATGTGGGGTTGGAACTGAGTCCCCATGCGCATCATCTCGAGATCCCAAGAGCTGCTACCGGAGTTGTTGCTGATGTTATCCATGGGAGTGCAAAGGATGAGATGTGGATCACACTGCGGTGGATCCTAGAGTTTATATAAGCCGATGAATCCAAGATGAAGTAATTGGGAGAATTGGGTGGAAGACAAGGGGAGGCTTTTATTACAGTGAGACAGAGGTAGAGCTCTTTTGACAGTCACATAGGATGTGTGACATGCTTTTACATTTGGTTTCTGAGTTGAGATATGGTGAGGGCAATAGAATAATGGCATTGTGGAGAAGAACAAGGAAGCCACCAAATGATCCCATGATAGCGCTGCTGCTCCTCGTGAAGGATGATTGCAGGCTTTTTGCACTCTCTCTCTCTCCCTCTCTCTTCCCTACAGTCCAAAGGAAGGCTAGGGGGCGAAGCTCCATTGGGTGCTCAAATGCCAAGCAACTGTTACTGGAAGAATGTTTCCAAGTAGTGAAGGCTGCATTGTATGGTTAATTCACTGGTTCAGATCACACCAAAATGTTAAGATATGCTATACACAGTGGATCCTGCCTCATCAACTTTGTCCAAAGAAAATTAGAGAGACACTCAACTTTGTCCTAACAAAATTAGACGTACAACACTCATCAATTCCAAGAAATATACAATTGTAAATGCTAAAGATAGATAGAACAATTTTCAACTATTTAAAATCAGTTCAGAAAGATTTTTGAGCTCTACAAAAATTAGTTATTCGTTAAATCTGATATAATTTTATACCAACTGTCAATGTTCTGAGGTAACCATACATTTTTTTTCCACATGAAACTTGAGACCAACAATGATATGATGTACACTGCCTACAAATAACTAATGAGAGATATGGAGGTCTACAAGATAGTGATCTCTTGGGGAGCAGATATAATTGTTTTTGAAGGACAAGTTGGCCTGATCCTACATTCTACAGTGCAAAATCTGAGCCGCACTGCTACATACACCTTTTTCTTTGTAACAACATGTTCTCCTTAAAGCTATTATTCTTTCTTTTTCCTTATAGAGAAAGCTTGAGACAAAAATAGCATCTCATTCATCAGGAGTAGTTATTTATGTTTTTTTACTAGATGTGAATGAAGAGTAGTAGTAATTGTTGAGAAGTACCTGAGTCGATTGAATGCAGTGATTCTGCCAAAGAAAAAGTCCCTCATTTAATCGACCATCAATAGGATTTTTACTGCACATGGAAAGCACAGTTAAAGTCAGGAATTGATTTGAATGGAGACAGTAGTGTAAAATGGCAGGGAAGGAATAGTAACATAAATAGATTACTGTTGACATGCAATTCAAGAAAGCCATTCTGACAGAATTGATTAAATCTATAAAATGCAGAAGAGACAACTGATTCAGACTGCTATTCTAATTTCTTAATATGAATCAGACTGAATGCCAACTAAATAGTACTGTAGAAACCAGGTAAGTAACATATAGTATTTGTTGTGTTATTGAATACCTAGATAAAATGAAGCTTAGGTTTGATAAGGTTTCCAAAACTTGTGGCAGAAAGAAATAATATCATCCAATGATCTCTGATGATATTGACATCTCATATCTACTGTCACTGTGACTATGGATTTCTATAAAGTGCTCCATCCATAATCTACATGGATGTTTACAGAGTATGGGTTCCTGAAAGAAAGCCACCATATGTTGGTATGGTGGTTGTGCAGCATGGTGTAGTCTCACATGTCACATGATTGTTTCAGTATCATCAGCACTGAAGAGCACGATCGAAAGAGGTACAGAATCAAATGAAAGAGAGAAATCTGTGGACAAAGAGGAGCTGCCTCAAGTCATTCACTTTATTAGAGCCTAGTAAAGGAAAGACAAGTTCCAAGATGAATTGGAGAAAATCTCACCGCATTCACTTTCTGCACGTGAATGGAAAAGAGAAGTACAAAGTAAGTTTCTGACAGTGTTCGGGGAGAGGGAGGAACACACGTCGGCTTTGAATTTAATGCTTCCTTCGAGCTTCCAAAGGAATGAAATTTGATGTGTGTAGCTTTCAACTCACCAAATTGAAGAGAAGGAGAACAGGATGGTGCCATTGATGGTTGAAAGAAAGAAAATAAGAAACCTTCAAAAGAGTAAAGTTTCTAGTTGCTTGCTCTTTCTCGTATTGTCACTTTCTTGTACCTAAATGTATCAAGACCAGAAGGGTAAAAAAAAGAAATTTAGTTGTTGCTGAATAAATTACAGCCATCAAGTTAAGCTGCGCGCCAAAAGCTATGATTATTAAGTAAATCAGCAAAGTTCCTCACCAGTAGAATATACATGAAAGAAATCAATGCAGAAAAGGCCATCATTTTCTTATGCTGAAACACAGTAGAAGATTTCATTTTTTTATTTTGTTTCAGGGCTGAGAATTACACAAATGTCTTCTATACGATAAATGATGCAAAGATGGCTGGTATCCTCCCAACTTTTTCAATCTATTCTCTGAAAGTTTCTGCGGATAAATAACCCATGCTGCATGCTGCATTGCCAAAGCCCAGCTTAGCCCCCTAAATGGCACCAAGTATTAGGCCATCATCTAAAAGTCATCGACGCTTTGGCATTAAGTACATGTATTAAACAATACATGGATGCCACGAGAATGCCACATAGACATACTTGTATGACCCTTGAGATGTACATGTACTGGTAGAACTTGCCTAATTCCTGGCACTTAAAGTTTGTGCAGGACATTCATTTACCCAAGTTTTTAACAGTGTCACTTGCTTTCTACCTATAAAGTTATACTGGTGTTCCATATGCAATGCTAGCATTGTTGTACACTTATAACCAAACCTTTTTTATACTATAACTGAGTGTAAATGACTCACATATATGAAAATTTATTAAGAATATGGATCCAATAACAAAAGAGAAGAGAGACATCCAAATATCAATAATATTAAAAGAACTGAGCAATGAATACAGAAAGACTTTATCAACTAAAGAAGATGAAGAGCGCTGTATTCCCTCTACTGTTGCTTATTCATGTAGTTTGGCCACACATATGAAAGAAGGTTCTTCCTTTTCTTATAGAGCTAAACTCTAAAGAGTCTCAATTATTTTATAACTTAATATTTAACCAAACTTAAACTCCAAAACAATATCTAATATTTTAATCGTAACAAATTCAACATTATTTTACATGTATGGAAACACGATGGCATTGACAATATCAGCCACTGACATATTAATGGCAAGAAATGATGGAAGAGGGAGACCCATACACAACTAAGTCAGGGACAAGGACGTGCTGAAGAAACTGAGGAAAAACAGTGAGATGCAAGAAGTCAACGCTAAGGTAGCAGTACTACAGAAAATTACTTGAGATCTTCTTGGACATGAGGTAGGTTGTGTCCTAGAAGTCTATTTCAGAGGAAATTAACAAGTATTTATGGTTGCTAGAAACTTGCTGGATTGGAAGTATTAATAACATTTTCCTAAGTTATTTGAAGTATGAAAGATTCCTAGGTTTAACTATGGCAATCCATGTGATGGAGAAATAGCCTTCAATGATCATAAGTTCTTTGAATTACTTATGGACCGATGTAATTTATATTACCTTCATTTGACTCCAAGCTGACTTGCAAAGAGAAAGGGGGGTAGGGGGTGGTGGTGGTGTGTGGGGGGGGGGGGGGAGAACATACAATGTGCTTCATAAAGACCAGAGAGATTCTCTGATGGGGCATAGAGCAACTCAGCTGTGTCTTCAGTAGAAGCCGGTGATGACAGGAATATTTTATTAGTGTCAGTAGAATTTATGAGCTACAGATGGTTCTGCAACTACTTATCTTCTCTGAAAAGGCATTTCTAAAAGACTTATTGAACAAGAGAGACCATAAAAAATTGAGACTAGTGACTTCCTTGGATAAGGGTGCTCTGAGACTCATGAAGGTACTGTTATCATTTATATTTATTTGATTATTATAATGTGATTGCTTCTACGTTATTATTAGTGGCTTTAATTTTGGTTATGGTGTCTATGACAAAAAATCACATGACATACATGTATGTATTTTACCTCGGAGGACTATGGATTGAGCTGGTTCAAGGGCACATTGTTAGGCTTCAACTAGTCAATCTCACGGCATTCAGTGGACCGATTCCTCTCCGGTTTTGGATAATGCCACTTGATCCTACTTCCCAGCTATATATTCAATACTATAAAAGGATTTCTAATGACCTTGTTAGAGGTAGACTTTGATGTCCTGATAAGATTGTTCCTTTGTCGTTAAGGTGATCAGGATTTGAATTGTAGAATATTTTTCTGCTTTTAAATATAAGGTTGGATACATTGATGTTTCCCAGACCTCAAACTGATGACAGCTGAGTACACTAGACTGTAGTATTCACAGATGAGGTGCCGACTGTTGTACCTAATTTTCCTTGCTCTAGTAATTACTTCTTGACTTTTACTTCGATAGACTGAGGAAGTTATTTTGTAGATGGTTGTGATGTTCTGTCTTATAATAACAGTAGTAATAGGATCAACAGTGAGATGATATATATAAGACACTTTCTCCTAAAAATTTGGTAACTTCATGGCAGCAGCAAATGTAAGATACCAGTGGTTGATAGAATATTTTTTATTCTAGTAGAGCTCACATCTAAATTACAGCATAAGTATAATATTTAGAGATGATGATCAACAAATGGCATTGGATGCAGCATCAAGCTTCCCATAAGAATATTTAACAATTATCTATTTTTTGATCAAACGAATTATTTGTAAAAGGGAGAGCTCACTTCTGTAACATCAACTAAGGAAATATATAAGAAAGATCAAAGCATTTAGTTAGCACCGATCTTTTTTCCCCAAGGGAAAAAGTTGGTTTTCATATTTGTAAACGTCGATCAATAATAACATGTTATAAAGTGGATTTACTGGAAAAACTCGACTCTAAACAACATACATAATTAATGAGTTAAAAAAGAATGAATGATTTACCCTAACAAGCTGCTTCATTTTATGGTCAACTCAACTCTGGTCTTCAGCAGCGCCTGCCAGAAGAACCCAAACAAATGTATGACATGTGAAGAAGGAAAACTCGCCATTAAAGAATGTGATCTGACTACGTTTTTTTCACCCTGCACATAGAAGAAGGGAAGAGAGGTTAGATACCACATAAAGCTGAGCGTTCGAGACTCGTTTGAATCAACCCCCGCCAGATTGCTGAAGGTTGGTCCCGGCGCGGCGCCGCCAGCCATTTCCGATGAGCTGAAACCCTAGATCGAAATCGACCATCATGTCGTCCAGCGCAGATCAAAATCGACCTCGATGAACGAAGCGGATCAGCCAGTTCCATCCAAGAACGACTGGCAGGCGACGAAACTACCGGTTCATGATCCCAATCCAATTCCAGAGGGCAGCAAGAAACGAACTTCTACCGTGGGACAGCTTCGAACTCGAAGAATCAAAATACGATCGACGACGCCGATTTCCACAACAGGCTAAAAATATCACGCGGAAAACGAAGAATCGAGAAGAGGAAGGGACAGTAATACGACCTTCTGGGGCATTGATTATTTCTGCGTTTATTTTAAGAATTTTTTATATTCTTCAATAGCTTTTTATAAATAGATATAAATATTTTTTTTCTCTTCTTATTTTTTTTCCCTTCTATTTCATGGTCGAGATACGTCGAACGTGAACGTGGAGTAACATCATCATCCACCTATACATCGAGGGGGTATCAAGCGACATCAGATGGCGGAATGACATCGTTGCTGAACAATATCTTAAGAGTCTTTCTCTTTATCAAGCATCGATTGCCATTCGATGTTACGAGATGAATAGTAGCGTCGGGCAATGTTGGACGACTTTTAAAATAGCTAAGATTTAGATGAATGAAATAAAGAGTCATGAAAAAAATTAATAATTGAGGGACGATTACTATTAGGGCATACACTATGTTCATAATGTAATGGCTGCATTCCATTGCTTCATTTGATAGACTTACTACCATGCAGCGTTAACTTCAGCCAAGTGTTGGATGTCCAGTGTAGCTAATAGCTTAGCCAAGGTATTTGTACCAGAACAGCTATGACCAATTGTAAAGTACATAGATGACATGACTAATGATATATAATCTTGAATATTGAGGTAAGAAAACAAATAATATGGTCAAAAGTTGAGCTTCAAGATCGCATCATCCAAAAAGGAGAGATAACCACATGGGTTTGACAGTCTCTCTTGTGAAAGTAACGGTCGATTGGAACCATACAGAACAGTTCCAGCTTTGGTGTACATGAGCAGCCTAAATGTTCATATACATATATTCGAGCAAAAAATGATAGAAATATAGAAACGAAGCAACTCGGTTTCGAAAATCCAAACAAAATCTCCAGAGCTAATATGTGATGATCAAGGCAAGGGAACAGGTGGTCTCCAATCATGGAACTCAACTAGGTCTCTGTTAACTATGGAGCCATTGTGAAGCCAAAATGTTTCTCCTGACTGGTGAAAACGCCTCGCCTTTCTTTGAAGCTCCCACATGATACCTACCATGGCGGAGCATGGTTCGGTTTCTGGGGCATATACCCATAGGCATCTCACCTGTCTCCCACGAGCTATCATGGCTTCAATCACTTCATCTGGCAATGTGAAACATTCACAGGATGATCGAATGCAGTTGTCGATGGATCAAGGACAATGAGAAGTGAAAGACAGCACCCAAGAAAAATTAACCTGGTATCGTCTCTAGGTATTCCAAGAGTTGCGTGCTAATCCGAGTAGATGGCCACTTGATGGATATCTGTGTATAGTCGATCACATTTTGGAAAGGCAGCTCAACTTGATCTGATAAGATGACAGGGACACATTCCTGTATTACAGCTTATCGAATTAGAGACTCGGCAGAAATATGTATCCACAAACCTCTGTTACGATAATATAAATGCAAGGTTAAAAAGTGCATGCCTCTTAAGATTTAATTAGATGATTCGAACCAACAATAGAAGTGGCAAGATTGTTACTATCCTCTAGTTATTTTGATATCATGAATGACTTTATGTTACATTATCACTCTAAAGCAATGATAATCATTTATCCGTAATGACATATGAACACAAATTAGGTGATACATGGATAAAACAGTACCAATCTTTAGTTAAAAGATCATAATACCAGAAAAAGTGTGCAGTGACAAGTATGTTGTGGAATAACAACTTGATGTCTAATTGTCTATCATGTACAAGCTGTGTTTTGTGAGCCTTAACAGCAACCATTACGTTGAACTTACAAAAACATCGGTATCATGCATGTGCCCTTATGCATACATGATTGTGCCTATGTGAGTGTGCAATCATCTGCATGTTTTTCTGTTTGCATCTCTGCACAATTGCATTGGCATGTTTGTCTATGTGCGTGTGCTTGTAAGGACACACACACAACAAACAGAGAGAGATAGAGAGAGAGAGAGAGAGAGAGAGAGAGAGAGAGAGAGAGAGAGAGACCACAAAGAATGACTCGTAAAAGCGAAGTGTCCATGATGACTCCCCACGTGGAGCTAAGCAAAACTTAGCATTCCTCAAGTGATTGAAGTACTCATTCCTTCCCAACTTGTTAGGTCCTGTGAGTTGCAACTCTGGAGATTCCAGCTGCAAATGAAATCAATATGCTTGATGTTCAGGAAATCAAATGATAGTTGAGAACGAATAAAAACATCTTTAATTCAATAAGACATTTCCCATTTACTTATAGTTAAATTCTCTGTTTTGCTCTTGTCTGTCCTCTTTTGTTTGCAGATAGAAGAATGGAGTCTTCATAAAAACATAAGCACCATAAACCTCAAGTTTCTATATTTCCAAAAGCTCAACATACCAAATGCGTTTCTGATCTATCATAATTCAACTTGTGCAATAATGTTTATGGCTTCTATGCAAGAGAAGAATTTAGTGTATTCCAGCCTATCCCTGAGCAGAACATCTTATATCATAATATATATATTGTGCATATATCCAAATATATAGGGCTAGAAAACTTAAAATCCCTTCTTCCAAGAATAAGGCTTTTGTTTATGGATGATTTCCATGTATTATCAGCTTTTACGATCACATGTAGCTTACTGTGACTTGTGATTATATGTGTTAACAAGCTTGGATTCAAATATACTATGCTACCATCGCGCTGTTGGGCTATCTTAATATGTCTCTCATAGCTGACTTTTTGTCATTTAATATTAAATGAGTATCGGTCAACCTAATAAGTAGCATGGGATTTCAAGTTAGGAAAACAAAATTAGAGCAATCATCAAATTTATGTATGAAGATTAAATATATCATAATAATAGACTAACCTTATCAGGATATTGTTTGGCAATTTCCAGCAATTGAAGGCGACCAACCTTACCCTGGGCACGTCCTAAAAAGTTCGCCAAGTGCTTCCTCTTTGATAATGGAATAGGTTGGACCACATTGGAGCCATAAAATTTGGTCATTCCGTCATCAACATTTCCAGGAATGATAATATCCTTCCATGTATTAAAAGCACTAATGTCACGCTTATCGGTGCGATCACCCTAAAAAAAATAGATAACCATCATTTCAACAATTACATATGCACAGTCAAGAAAATAATGAAATATGAATACTAAAATAGAGGAATGTAAAACTAAGATACATCAAAATTAGTATTCTACAACATGCAACACAAATGACTAATACTTTTAGTAGAATCACCAGTAAAGGATAGTGGGGAAACCTTATAACCAAGCAATAATCAGAAAAGACTTCACTAGTAACATAAGCTTCTTATACTTTATTTTTTTGTTCACGCACAAGTTTAAATATACTCAGGAGCATCACAATGAGCATGCAGTCCTAAAATAACAATGTAGCATGATTTCTCAAAGCTAAGGGACAATTACTAAGAATTCCAACACAAACATAAAACACTAGAATCACGCTGAGACACATAGCAACCTTAATCTGATATTGTTTGGCTCACAGCTACTGGGGTTGCTATGAGGTGATGTTGAACATTAAAGAGAAAAGAAGAAACCAAAAGAAGAGGAGGAAAAGAAAAAAAGAGAAACGAGAAGAAGAAAACGAGAAAAGGATAAGTATAAAAAGGAAAGAAAAGCATTGAATAAGATAAAATAAAGGACATGTCTTGCTTGTCATTCTGAAAATCAGACACTAAATTAGATTTTAGATGAGGAATTGCAGACTTTTTGACATACATCTCTTAGAGCCTTGACGAAGGATATAGACACTAATGTAAAAAAGCTTAATTTACATATGAATTTAAAAATATCGCCAGTTTAAGATTTTTACCAAACCTGCATATCATCCAGTCAACTATGCTAATGTAATTACACTAAGACAATGGTTGGGAAAAAAGGAAGCACACATGTGGAGGAAAAAACATAAATTTGTGAGGGATAGAAAAGTAAGTTGAGTATTTAACTCATTTTCTTGAATAAAAAATATGCAAAGATGTAGAAAGTTGTTATTCTATAGCCTGGTTTCATTTCCTAGCATTAGTATCTTCTCTCAAATTCTCTACCCGTTTAAGAAAAGAGATGAAATATCAATGGCAAAAGTTTAAGAGTTCTTCCAATCACCTTTTCATTCCACAAACAAAATAAACCCCTCTGAGTCGAACTTTTTATCTCATTTACATGAAACTGAAACTATTCTTATGATGTAGGGATTAATAAAGATACCATGATAGATCTTGGAGTGCTTACTAGTTACTAGTTATCTGGTTCAGTGGTTCCAAACCCTATTCCATCAAACACAAAAGAGAAATAAGGAAGCTTAGTTCCATTTGAAAGAGCTAGTTTAATCGTGTTTGTGTACTCCCAATAGTGCTTGGTGATTAATTTAAAACAACACTAACAACATCACTGGAAGCAACAAAGTTTTTATGCTCCAAACCATTTATGTTGAATGCATCAATCTTTCTCCTTTGTTTAGGTCCCATACATTTAGTTTTTATTCTCCACCTGATGCCTTGAATTTGAACTAACTCACTGCTTCAGCCCTTCTTACAAACACACTAAATGGCATTCACATGTCTTATCTTAGTGTTATCTGCAATCTGCTACTTTTTGAAACCCTTACCAGACATTCCAATCCAACCTTGTCTTAACTACTCTAGATTCGAAGCAAATGACTAACGTAAGCAATTAAACCACCTCCACAATCAAATAAAGGGTTTGTTTTCGAGGGAAGGTGCTTAATAAAAGTTTAACCACAACATTTCAGCAACAAAAATTATAAATCTGAAACGTGTAGGAAGACTTGTGAATGAGGTTAAGATAATCACTACATACTACTAATAGTAGTAACAATCTTTTTGACAACTAACATGGACAAAAGATACTAAAACAATTAATCACCTCATCATCTTTTTTCTTCTATTTGTTTATGCATATGAAACCCACATAGAACAAGAAATAGTACCTCTGGAGTCAGAATTATTGACCTATTCAAGAATGTTGCCCAAGAGCGAAACAGGTGAGCACCAGCCCCACTGCACTTCTTGTGAAACAATTGTGATTAAGCACAACACAGTATGTTAAAATAAGGAGATGCTTAGCTGTATTTGAAATAAAAGCAGAAAATATGATACCTAGGAAAGACAAATATGTGATCGCGACCTCCTGAGTATCGAAAATATGGCATTTGACTGAGAATCTTAACATCAAACACAAATCCATGAGCAATTTCATCATAAAGAAGTCTAGGGAAAAACATAAATGTTTAGATAAACCAATGGATCTACCACCTGAGTTGAACACAACTTGCACAAATAAACCAAAATTGCATGGACTCCAAACAAGAGCAAGTAAAAGTAAAAAGAATAAGTGATTCTGATACTGTAATTACACTTGAAATTGTAGAAAGAAAGATAGACGATAGATGATCAAAAATTAATCTACCTTTACATATGTCTTGTTGATTTCTTTATCGTTCAAACCACCCATCATTCTCACACATTTGACATATGACGGAACAAAGAAGAAATCGGCTTCCTGCTTGTTAATTGTTCGGAATCTTGACTTGAGAAGCAGTTGGTGGACCTTGACCTACATACCATCAACAGACCAAATCAACTTCAAACTCGAACAATCAGAAGCATATAAGCATACATTTAGGGCTTCTCCTTTTAGGAAATTGGTATCAGAGATTTCAGATCGCAACATATTATTCTGTTAGCGACAAAGAATGCGAGGAAAGATTAATTCGAATCTTGATATATGAGAAGAGGGTTAAACGGCAGACTTGCGTTCCCCACTGGCCCTTGACGCAGGCGTCAGGAGAGATCCCGCCGTCCCTCCCGCGCATCAGCTCGCGGAGGCCATCGATCTCCTGCTCCTCGTAGACGTAGATCTTGAGGTCGAGGCGGGAGCCGTAACCCCGGTCGGGCCAGAAGAGGGTGCCGGCCCGATCGAAGAGGGTCGCGGAGGAAACCACGGAGCCCAGACCGGCATAGGAGAGGCCGCAGGAGAGGCGGTCGAAGGCGCGGGTGAGAAGAAACGTGGCGACGATGAGGGCGAGCGCGCCGATCTGGTGGACCCGTCCGCACGGCACCGGTAGTGCTCCGGCGCCGGCGCCCGGCCCGAGGTTGCGGCCGCGACTGATGCTTCCCATCGGGGCAGAGCGAGTGAAGAGGGAATCGAAGTGGTTAAATGGAGCTCAACAAACCAATCGACTCAGAACTCAATCGAAGACCGACTCGAGCTCGAGCTCGAGCTCAGTACTCAAATGCAATTTGGTACGGACCTATACATACGAAAAAAAAAAAGAAGCGCAAATGCAACTGAGAAAATTAAGATCCAACAAATGCTTGTTTTTTACCTAATAATAAGAACTTAATGATTAATCACATCGGTTTTCATGGTCTCATTAGAGTGACATGAGAAGTAATTGATGATAAGCTAATTAATTAACTTAATAAACCTAACAAAAAGTTCTCAAACCCTCTTGTCTTCTTCCCCCACAACGACAGAACTGCAACCTGGCAACTTCTGTATTCCATGCTCCTGCATTGCCCTCCTTATCCTCTCTGCTTCTTGCCATTTCTCCGAGGCAGCATAAATGTTCGATAGAATCACGTACTGCGCATCGCATCCGGCAACCGAGTTCAAGCGACCCACATGGCGGATCACCTTATCGGCCACCTCGGTCTCCAGATGCAGCTTGCAAGCTCCGAGCAGTGCCCCCCACACCACCTCGTTCGGCGTCATCGGCATCTTCTGGATCACGTCATAAGCTTCCGCTACCCTTCCCGCTCGCCCCAACAGATCGATCAAACACCCGTAGTGCTCTACTGCCGCGGCCAGTCCGTACTTGTCCATCTTCGCGAAGATCTCTAGCCCTTCCTTCACAAATCCCGCGTGCGTGCAAGCGGAAAGAAGAACGAGGAATGTGATCGCGTTGGGCTTCTCTTCCGACTCTTCCATCGCCGCGAAAAGCGCGAGAGCTTCTCTGCTTTGACCATGGCTTGCGAGGCCCGAAATCATGGAGTTCCAGCACGAGTCGTTCCTTTTGGTCATCCCATTGAATATGCTCCTTGCTCGCTCGACATCCCCGCACTTTGCGTACATATCAACCAGCCCATTCAGCACGATATGATTCATCTTGATTCTCCTCTCATGGATCAGCTCGTGGATTTCTCTACCATGTCGCAGAGAACCCAGCTGCCCGCAAGCTGACAACAAGCTAGCCACTGTGAACTCATCAGGTTCGAAACCATCCCTCCGCATCCGCCTGAACGCTTCCAATGCCTTCTCACAGCACCCAATCTGGGTGTAACCCGCGATCAGCGCATTCCAACTCACCAAGTTCCGCACGGGAATTTGATCGAACAGTCTCTGGGCCTCCGCAGCGTCGCCCTTCTTGAAGTACCCTGTGATCATCGATGACCACGCGAAGGCATTCCTGGACGGCATCTGGTCGAACAACGTCCTCGCTGCATCCATGTCATCGTTAATAATATAGCCATGGACCATAACAGTCCATGTCACGACTGTCCTCAGCTGGCCCCTGATCTGGTCGAACAAGCGCCTCGCGGCAACGGTATCTCCGATCCTCGCGAAACCTTCAATCAACACAGCCCAGGTCACCGGAGTCCTTCCGGGCATCCGATCGAGGAGGTCCAAAGCTGAGCCCATCTCACCAACCATGGAGTATCCGCTGATCATCGCGTTAAAGGTCACCAGATTCTTCTCAGGTATTTCCTCGAACATCCTTCTAGCGTCTGTCGTTCGATGGCTTTTACAGTACATGGAAACCAAGGAGGTCCCGATCAAGACCTCATGGTCTATCCCATACTTCACCGACTCCGCATGCAGAGATTGTCCAAGCGCGACCAAAGAGAGTGAGGTGCATGCTTTGAGGACCAACGGCAGGATAGGTTGGTGGGCTCTGTTTGGTAGATTTCGGGTGTATATGAGGAGAGCTTCCTTTGGATAGCCATGAGAGAGGTAATCTCTAACCACCTGAGTCCACTGCAATGGATCCTGTGTTGCTTTGGATAGAAGAGAGACATGGAGTTGCCTCACGTAGAGGTGGCCTGGCGGCATTACAACCAATGTTAGGGCATTATGGTAACGCCACTCTTACCGTCTTCTCAAGTTTATATAGAGCAGCTGGTGCGCACATTCTCCAGTTTACCCAGGTACCCTTCTCAACTATAAATAACTGTCGTGCAAGCTTCATCCCCTGGGAAGATGGAGCAGAAGATGCTCCAAATAATCCAGAAGGTCAAAAGTTTGAGGGAGCTGAAGCAGATTCATCTCCAGATTATTGTACATTCTTTGGGAGAAAACGGTTCTATCCTTGCCAAGCTCATGGATCGCTCTTCAACCTTCCACTCCCTAAACTATGCCATGCAGATCTTCCAGAATGCTCGAGGCCGGAACGTCGTTGTGCATAATACCATGATCAAATGCTTTGTTGAGAAAGGATGCCCGAACGAAGCCTTCTCCGCTTGCAACAAGATGAGGGCTTTGGGGATTCCACCGAACAACTTCACCTTCTCTTTCCTCCTGAAAGCCTGCAAATCCTTGGAGTCTTTGAAGTGGAGTAAAGGAGTCCATTGCCAAATTCTAAGATTTGGATTTGGGTGCTATATCTTTGTTCAGAATGCCCTCTTAGGTACTTACGCCAGATGTGCCAAGGATGTTGACTTGGCCCGTCAAGTATTTGATGATATGTCTGAAAAGGATGTGGTTTCATGGAATTCGATCATTGGGGCTTACATGGAACGTAGGGACATGGCACGGGCTATGGCGCTTTTTGAGTTGATGCCTGACAGGAATGTTGTTTCTTGGAATTCAGTTATTGCGGGTCTTTCTAGGATTGGAGACATGGCCTCAGCTCGATCGGTGTTTGACCAGATGCCAACAAGGAACACTATTTCATGGAATACCTTGATCTCAGGATACGTGACGAGTGGTGATGCTTCGGCTGCAAGATCGATTTTCGATCAGATGGAAGACAAAGATGTGGTTTCTTGGACAACTATGATATCGGCTTATACCAAAATTGGTGATTTAGAATGTGCAAGGCAGGTCTTCGATGAAATGCCAGTGAAAAATGTGGTTTCATGGAATGCAATGATAGCGGGATACAATGAGAACTGTCGATTTAACAAGGCGCTGAGCATGTTTCAATTGATGTTGCTCGAGAGGAAAATTCCTCCAGATGAGGCCACTCTGACCAGTGTCATCTCAGCCTGTGCTCATTTGGGAAGTCTTGAGCATGGAAATTGGATCCACTCCTACATAAAGAAGAACAATATTCACCTAACAATTGCACTGGGAAATGCTCTTATTGATATGTTTGCAAAGTGTGGGGACATAAACTATTCCGAGTCTGTGTTTAAACAGATGCCAAGAAAATGCATCATAACATGGACAACGATGATCTCAGGCTTGGCTTACAATGGGCAATGTAGAGATGCTTTGGCCCTTTTTGAGAGAATGAGCATGGAAGGAATGGAAGTTGATGATGTCATCTTCATTGCTGTTTTATCTGCATGCACTCACGGAGGCTTTGTTGAAGAAGGTCGGATCATATATAAACAAATGGTGGAAAAATATGGCATTCAGCCAAGAATGGAGCATTATGGATGCATGGTAGACCTCCTTGGCCGTGCAGGGAAGTTGGAAGAAGCACTTAAATTTATTCAGAACATGCCCATGGAGCCCAATGCTGTTTCATGGGCAACTTTGCTCAGTTCCTGCGTTTCTCATCGGGCTCAAGAGTTGGTAGACTTTGTCAGTCAAAAAATTGTTGATTTAGAGCCACTAAGTTCTTGCTATCAGGTTCTGGTTTCGAACTCCGGTGCAGTAGAAGGAAAGTGGGACAGCGTTGTGAATGTTCGTGCAATGATGCGAAAGGAGGGAATCAAAAAAGTGCCTGGTTGTAGTTCAATCCAAGTGGGTGGAGAGGTCCATGAGTTCCTGGTCAAGGATACAACGCACAAGAGGAGGAAGGAGATCTATGATGCCTTGGATGGATTAACAAAGCTAATGAGACAATTAGGCTACACGCCTTTCAGAGGCCAACTTGGCTTACTGTATGCTAATGCAGATGACTTGTAGCTGTTGACATGCCAGGGACCATCACAAGTCAGAGGAGAAAGTATCATCTATTGGTGCATGAGAAGCTTCGTGCCGAAATTGGCCAACAATCTATATATATAGGCAAAACGGAGTGTCCATCAACAACATGATCGGATGCATATTCATCAGATTTCTAACACCATGGTATTAAGAAGTCTGTATGCGATCATATCTGCACTAGTTACTCATTGTTGAACAATCTGGTGTTTCCTTCTGATCTTGGTGGGCTGTATGGTGGTTTGCATACGCCGATCTGTTTAACTGTTCTGATACAAAGATCAGCCATGCACCTGCTGTCAGCTGCTTAATCTGTGCTCAAGTAAAATCAAGGAGTTAATTCTTTGTAATCGGTGCCCAACCTCAAGCAGTCATTTGGATTACCTGCCACACTGGATGTTTCTCGGTACGTGTTTGGTAACTGAAACTTTCAGAAGAAGTGTTTCTATTTATGTAATTTGAACTTTGAGGTAATTTATGTATAGTTCTCCACTGTTCTTTCTAAATCCTGGATCCAAAATTTCCCTCAATACCATAGAAAAAATGAAATCTATTGTAGTCCTTTACTTTGTAGAACTGAGGTAACAATCAACATGTGTCATGAATCTACTTGTTTCATGAACCAGAGATGGTACCAAACATTAGGCCATAAATGCAGTCTCAATTTTGAATTTGATATATGGATGTTCACAGCTTTGCTTTTTATGAATGCAAACTGCACTGTCTTCGATAATAAAATGATCAAAGGTATCTCACTTTTCCCTTGCATTAGACTGTCCGACTTCCATTCAGATCAACGGCACACATCAAATTTCAATCCGCTTTGTTCATCCTAATTCATTTTCTTGGATTATGTTGTTGTTTTCTATGCTCCAACAGCTGATTTAACCACCTTTTTCCTTTTTCTTCTTCTCCACAAGGATTCTTGAGGTTCTTGAAAATATTATTGGTTCTGTTTGTTCGTGCCCAAACAGTTGCCAGTAATTTACATCAAACTGCACTTCATGTTGTGGTGGTTTGTTAGCATTATTAATTCCCAAATGTTGATGTTCTAGAAAAGAAGTCTTCTGTGTAGAAAACGAGGCTCTCTTGTAGAAAGAACCGATGAACAGGAGTGCACATAATTACTAATCAACTAGAACTTTGAGACTATACATGCTGGCCACAGCTCCCTTGTCAAGACAAAGCTATCAAAACAAGAGGCAAGTCTCAGAGGACTCTCAGGAGGAAAAGGTTAAAAGAACCTGCCTCGCATCCTCAGCTCCATCAAAGCACAAGACACTGGAAGAAATAAGATCGTATGTCCCTGCCATATATTTGATAGGCACAGGTGAAGCTCAACGAAGCCGGCTGCAGATAGAAATAATAGTATATAACTCTATTATCTGGTTCTCGTTCCCTATTGTCATCCTCAAGGTTGAAGCCAATGGTCAGCATCAAGCTCCTGCATCTTTCTCTAGCAGCAGCTCTCCTCTTCGGCTGCCAATCTTGTGGTAAATTCTCTTCTTCTCCCTCGTCTCGCTGTAAGATTTGTTTGCACATAGATGAGAAATTGAAAACCTTTCTTCGATCCTTGCGTACTCGACACATCGCTGTTTTACTTGCAGCCTCATCTTGTTCGGATGATTAATGATTTGATGCTGTGTTAACTAATCTTCGCAGATGGGAAGGTGATGATGGAATATATAGGAGCCACCGGGAAGCCGGTTAGGTTCTCCGACGTGCCGGTCGATCCCAACATCGACTTCCACTTCATTCTGAGCTTTGCCATCGACGCCGACCCCTCCGGCGCTCCTCAGAACGGCGTCTTCTCCCCCTACTGGGCCTCCACCCTCACCCCAGCTGCTGTCCGAGCCACGAAAGCCGACCACCCCAACGCCAAGTTCCTCGCGAGCCTCTCCGGTTGGAGCCTCGGCGACAAGGTCCTCCGGTGGTACAACCCGACCGACCCCTCGTCGTGGATCTCCAACGCCTTCGCCTCTCTCAAGTCGCTCGCGGCGGAGTACCACCTCGACGGCATCGACGTCGACTACGAGGTGTTCCCGAAGAATGACACAACCTTTACCTATTGCATCGGGGAGCTGCTCACCCAGCTCAAGGAGCGGGGCGTGATCACCGTGGCCACCATCGCGCCCTACCACGACATCGCCTGGCGCTACGCCGAGTTCTTCCGGCGGTACGGCGGCGTCATCGACTACGTGAACTACCAGTTCTACACCGAGCGCGTGAGCCGGCCGAGCGAATACCAGGAGGCATTTGCGCTGCGGGCGAAGCAGTTCGACGCGACGAAGCTGCTGCCCAGTTACGAGGTGAACGGATGGGGGATTCAGGGAGACGCGTTCTTCGACGCCCTGCGGCTGCTCGAGTGCAAGGGATTCGAGGTGAACGGGGTGATGGTGTTCTCGGCGGATGCTTCCGCGTCCAACGGGTACTACTACGAGAGGAAGTCTCAAGCCTTCCTGCTCCACAACAGCACGAATTGTGATGTTCGGCTCTGATGTCTCCAAGTGTACGCTACCACCACGACGCAATCATGATTGCTTGGGGTCAAATCCGACTCTAACCCTTAACTTACATCTGATTCATGGGAAGCAGAGGAGAGTACCATTCGTCGTTTCGGGTCAAATCCTGGTCCTAATTCCACTCTAATCATTAGATTACATGTGATTCATGGAGGAGTGCGTCGGAAGCAAAGCTCATCGTAAGTGCAAATGCAATCGGGGATTCGGGTCAAATCCTGATCCGGATTTGATTCTAATCATGCATGATATTTCTGTTTTGGCCAATGGGAAGAGGAGGAGTGCGTCGGAAGCTATGTACGAGCCCCGATACACGACTAACACCACGAGTCGAGTACCTGCCTATATAAACTTCGATACCTCCCCTTTCCCCCTTTATTTCTTCGGTACCCACAGGGTCAAGGGCGGCGCACTGATCTACGCTTCCATCGAGCTCCCCAGGCGTACGTTTGCGATCCCTAAACCTTCGATCTCGTAATCGCATCTTTGTTTCGACGATCGATCTTCGATCTGTGTTCTTTTTGGTTGAGTTGGTGTCTAGCTTGAGTTATTTGTTTGTCCGCTGCATCGGTCCGTCTCTGAGATGATCGGCGTCTTTTGCTTCGATTATTTTGTGTTTTTCCATGCTAGAGTGCTCGTCCTCTATAGTTCTGTTGATTGAGGTGAATTGTGCTGAGTTGTTCGGTCAACCGATCCGGTTGATTGAAGTCAACGGATGTTATATGTACTCGTTCCGATCATTGGTGGCGTACATCTGTATGCATATGTGCAGTTTATGATCCTGGTGATGTTTTTCCGAGTCTGATCAGACTATGGAAATTCGGGTGTAGATCTACTATATGTGCGTAGGACTGTATCCCTTTGTTATATTTAAGTTTTGGCCCCATCTCCTGTTCGAGCATCTTGTTTCTTTAGAACATCAATCATGCTTACCTCATATTGTAAGATTTTGTTTCTCTGGTTTTGGTTTCATCACCTGATGATGATGATGATGCCGTCGTATTTACTTTAGCCTCCAATTGTTTGAGTTTTTGCCTTTTCCTCTTCATCACTTGATGCTTATTTAGTAAACAATCTGGTTTGTAACATGTAATTGCTGCTTACAGGGTTCTGCTTGCATATCAAATGTCTTTTGACATCAGAAAGCACTATCCTGGCTTTCTTTGGTGCGACTTTTGGTTCATATGCCGTAGTCTGTTGTGCTGTTCTCGTAGAGCATTATTTCGGCACTGGACTTGATAAATATTCAGAGATTTTGACTCGGAACTGAACTTGATCCAAAGGTTTCCATTTCCGAGTTCACAGGGGTTTTCGCTGCTGAGGATACTTTTGATAAGCACAGATATAGTGTTATTGCTGTTTGGCTAGATCAAATTTTAAGTCTCATTATAGTATTATAGACAAGAGGTCGTGATGGCTAAAACCAACCTCCCACCGGGCTTCCGTTTTCACCCCACTGATGTTGAGCTTGTTTGGTACTACTTGAAGAGGAAAGTAATGGGAAAGCCTTTCCGGGCTGAGGCTATTTCTGAAGTTGATCTATACAAATTCGCCCCTTGGGAACTTCGAGGTAAACTTCAAATTACCTAGAATTTTGCCAATGTATAAAATAGTACTACACGGATGAAGTAGTATATTTCTTGGCAAGTGCAATGATCATGAGGGAGCCACTCTCCAACATAGATAACTATTCCATGAAGTTCTTTTTTGTTTAAACCTTTTCTCTGTCTTTGGTAGGCATTGCATCTTAGACCTTTCTGCCTTGTGTACAGAAAAATCACTGTTGCGCACAAGGGATCTCGAGTGGTACTTCTTTTGCCCTCGTGACAAAAAATATACGAATGGCTCTCGATCAAATCGAGCAACTGATGGTGGTTATTGGAAGGCTACTGGAAGAGACAGATCTGTCATTCACAACTCTTGTACGGTTGGTATGAAAAGGACTCTAGTTTTCCATGAGGGGAAGCCACCAAAGGGGGGAAGGACTAACTGGGTGATGTATGAGTACCGGCTTGAGAGCAGGGAATTGGCTGATGCTGGATCCCCGCAGGTTAGGCTTGCTTCTGTTACTTATTTAAAGGGGTCATGTATGATCTTTGTTGCTGCATTTCTTAAATGTCCTTGGGGGATAATATTTTATGCAAACAGTGTCTTTATTGTATTGCTTGCTTTGTTGTATTTTAACATGCTTTCTTGTTCCTGTTAATCACCTGGGCACCTATTCTATTGGCTTGGCACCGATAGACCGTAGGGCAGGACCGTCCACTGGAACTGCTTGGCATGTCATGAGTCTGCATTCCATAAAAGAATTTTTAAAGTAGCCTTGTTAAAACTGAAAGTATGTTGAAGGAGCCACTATCAACAGTATGCTGTGCAATTGGAAATCACCTTGGCTACACTAATTTATGGGGATGTTCTTTGTTTCTTATGATCCCTTGTTCTGATATCATTGCAACGATGCTGTGAAATTCTGTCATTGTCATTCAATTTTGTTGTACTTGATTATTTTACAATTTACTCTAGTAATTTTCTTGTTATACAATACAGGACACTTATGTACTCTGCAAAATATTCCAAAAAAGTGGGCCAGGTCCTAGAATTGGGGAGCAATATGGTGCGCCATTTAACGAAGAGGACTGGGAGGATGACATAGCAACTGGGAGTTCCTTTCCTCTTCCTTGTGTATCTTCTTGCTTGAGTTTAGAACCATTGGATAACCATGCTATACAGGCGGATCCTGTTAGCAACCAACCTGTAGCTTCCAGTGCTGTTGAGGCACTTTCCGATTATGATCTTCTTGATGCTGATGGAATATTGCTGGAGGAGTTGGCAGAGTTCCTTAATAGCTCTCCACTAGTAGAGAATGCTAATGGCAAGGTACTTCACATCTCTTCTGAACTTTTGATGCAAATGCATGATTAGTTATGTTGTATGTGATGGCAAGGTCTTTGGTGGCAGATGCCTGATTTAATCATTCATAACATGAATGTCAATGGAGCTGCGGCAATGGACCCTGACGGAGCTTATAATGAATTAGAGGATCTCTCTGCTCAGGAATTGATTTCTGGCAACATTGATCACGTTGAGAACATTCTCAGTGAAATTGCCTTGCGTCCTACGCTACAAGAACTTGACAGTGAAGAGTATGTTGAGCTGAATGATCTTTCTTTAATTGGGGATGGAGATCGCTATGGGTCTGTCACGCCAAGTAATCCATTTGCCCAAAACCCATCTGGTCATTGGACCAATTTGGAGGATCTGAATCACATCCTTGATCCAATCCCCTACTTTGATAATGATGTAGGACCTGATATAACAAGCCAACTATGGTCACCGGGCATGCAGGTATATTTGTAGTTTCTATTTTCTGTTGCTTTCTCTTTTGCTGATGCAATTGTTTTCTATAATTATGTTTTTAGCTTTATTTTAGTAGTTGTAATTAAAGTTTTTCCGTTCTGAATTTATCGATCAGATTGGAGATGTTGGGGAATTTGTGCCTCCACCTGAATGATCCTCTTTCTGAGTATTTTACTTATCATCACTTGCAAGAACTGTCTCCAGCCTTTTTATCTATTGGTTTCGAGCATCAAAAGTCATGTGTTTGTTATAGCTATGGGCCAATATTTGATGAGAGGGATTTCAAGAAAAGAATACGGAATCACACATTGAGTGCTGCCTTAGAAGAGATGCTCATCGTTAATTTTTTTGCAGCGCTTCCCTGATTGTTTTGGTTCTTCGGAAAAAGAATAAACTTATTTCTGGATTCTTGTGGAAGTTGAAACACGGCGAAGGTGGGGTGCAATTTATTTCGTGGAATCTATTTGGGTTTGTGTTCACCAGGGTCGCATATTGACCAGGCAAGGGTTCCAAAAGTGAGTCACTCAGCAGCTTCTCATGGCTATAGACAACAGAGCTGCCTCTATTCTCTTTAGGTTTTGCATGTTGTATTACCTCTTTGCACCAAAAGGTGACATTGGAACATCACGGGGGGACGATTGTCTGCCCACAGCAGCATTTGTTGTCTCAACAAAGCGAACTCTGTTTCAGTTTCAGCATGGATGTTAATGGGGAGTTGTTTGCTACATCTAATTTATGTCCCTATTCGATGTTTGATGATGCAACCCTTAGCAAGGGAGGGGAACAATACTTATAGTGCTACGTGATAATAAAAGACGTCTATTGTAGAACATTCAAGTCGACACTTTTGTCTTCTTGGTGATATGATATCTAAATGGAAATTGACATCTTTGGTTGGGTGAATTTATCTGATGTTCCACTGCCAGTAGAACCGTCTCGCTTTGTTCAGCAAACAGCGACTCGGTATGCAGCTCAGCGAAACCTTTGCATTCAGAATTAGCTCAGCATCACAGCGCTTCAAGTTATTAACTCAGGTTAATTATATTTTAGCAAATGTAGTTAGTTATCTTTATTTAACGTTTTAACTTTTTATATTAAAAAAAATTATATTATTTTTTTATAATTTTAAAATTAAAAGTATATTTATTTATATATTCTAATGATGTGAATTTTATCGATGAAAACAAAAGATAGAAAAATATTTATTATTCCATAACGAACAATGTCCATGGTGGTGGACGATGGTACTGTTGACGTCAACATCAATACGATTGTCTGGCTATCTTGATAAGATAAGCTCTCATTGTGATATACCACCCACCTACACGAGGAGTGTGACGTCACCCTCATTATCGTTCGGCTCATGCCACTTAGCATCTACGTCGTCATAGATGGTGGTAGTCGTCGTGACATCTATTTTGAAGATGGTGGTCACTTCGTCGTTAACCCGTTGAGCAAATCCAAGCCTTGGCCCAAAGCTGGGATCGTTAGAGCTCTTACCTCTTCCCTCGTAGCTATGTCAATTTCGACATCACCTCTCGCCAATCAACCTCGTCACTTTACATCTCTGTTAACGTCAATGCAAAGTTTGAGCGACGCTTCATTGCATCTACATCGACGTTGATGTAAATCCATAGCAACCATTTCGCTCATAGACAATTACATCGACACCAGCACATGCAAAACGATGAAAAAGTCATTCAACGAGAGTGACTTTATCATTATGATAATTGGATATCGATATTTCACTTTTATAACTATAAGGATGTTAATATAGTTTTTTAAAATATATAAACTGAAATGAAATAAATAACTCACACAAGGCATATAGGTGATATGTAGCTCCTACACACACACACAACCAATACGTGCGGCACCCGTGACAGTTCCGTGAGATCTCGCATTTATTTTTTTTGGGAAGAGAAAGGGGCATGGACGCCGTCACGGTTCTGTGAGTTTGACTCCTCCATCCACTGGTCAAAAAAAGACGGTGGAAAGATATGCTGTGCCTTTGACCATTTTCGGGGGCCAACCCCGATCCCCTGATTCATGCTGAAACAAAAAGTCCTTAAACTAAAGCAAATGGATGCATCCCTATCGTCACTTCTTCCGCCGGCTGGCAGTATCTTCTCAATACCTTATTGATATCGGCTTTATCAACAAAAAGAACTCCCAAGTACGTGGAATAAATCTATTTATTTAACTAAAAAAATTGAATCCTCCCTGCCATGATGTATCAGCAAAACATTGCCTAATCAAATAATGACTACCTACGATGGAGAAAGATCTTACACAAGCACGACAAGACTTGTTCTTAGCTGTAGAATATAATGAACACAGCAACAGCAAAGTTACAGAAAGATATATTAGCCATAAGAAACTCTCATCTTATGCACCCTAGAACAATTTAATTTTGAAAATATCTCATAGTAAGTAAAGCACCTTTTTTTTTTTTTTAAGCTTAACCATGCTGATTGCTTAAGGACATTGACTTAAAGCTCTAATTTGTCCAGAATCTATACCATCCATATTATCAGAGAACTCCCACGACCATAACAACAACTTCTATGCCTCACGGAATAAGGTGACAATTAAACTACTAAAACTCATAAACAGAACATATGAAAATGAAATTTTCCATCAAACACTCAATGACTGAAATGAAGGATATTACTTGCACCATATATATATATATATATATATTAAAGTTATTAACATTAGGATTAGTAAAGATATGCAGAAATTTAATTTAGATCACTAAATCAAACTGAAAATTGCATACTTAACATGACAATTGAGGTTGAATTATCTTGTAAACAACAAAAGATATTATATAATAGGTAGAACCTGTGAACTTAACACATACATCCTTCAGTGACCTACATTAGATCAGAAAAGAACAGTTCTGAAAGTACAACTCCTATCCTTTCTCAAAGACTTGTGTCATTTCTTAAAGTTGCTTGGAACTGTAAAAAATAAGACAAACGAGTACGCACAAACATTCCTTGTGCCATTAGACTGTCATTTTTCCTGTTTATTCATGAATATGCCCATCATCCTACACAAAACAAAAGATAACCTCATGTTGTGGAAATTTATGTCGTGGCAGAGGTGTCAGTATGACTCGATCCTCCCGTGTGCATAAGGTAGTCCATGTAATTAAGTGTTGGGTTCGGAGCTTGGGTTAGGTAAACTTGGAGTGTCGGGGGCTGCCCCTCAAGTCCCTCCTCGAGGTTTGACGTCTCGTGTTGCCTGACCTCAATTCCCTCCTTGGTCAACCCGCACAAAGACCTCCTCGGGATGCGAACTCCCTAGATGTTCCCTCTGACGATCAAGTTAGTACCCCAACCGAGAAGGTTCTTGGAGTATAAATGGCTAGTTCCGAGTTTCAGAAAGAGCCTCCCCTTTCATGTTCCGAAGAGAGGCTTTATACCTGTCGGCCGGTGATCATCCGTACTTCCGCCCTTACTGGCGCCAGCGTCTTGGAGCGAGGTGGATGTACAACAGCGCCAAATATCAATGCGCCGTACACCAGGTCGACTATTGGTGGTAGCGTGCATGACATCCTCCATTTATGGGCTCTCCAACTCGGTTGTTGGCGTGGCACCTTAGTCAACACTGTACAACCTCGATCAATCACTCTGCTAGCTCGGTTCGTCGTGTCATCAAGTCGACTGATGACATGCCTCCTGTTGCTCTCATGCCCTGGTGAGCTGGATGGGGCCTTGATGAGTTGGACCGGCCCATAATTAGCACTATCACCTCCCATATAAGCCAAAGGAAGATTACCTATATATATTTTAAAAGGTTGCATTTATGAAACAAGAAACAAAATGACCATCTCAAACTAGCATAGCAAAGAGCATGCTGCTACCAGCATGCATATTTTTGATTGTTTGACGGTGTCAAAAGGCAACCTCAAACCCTTTGAATACTCAAGAAATCCTTTTAAGATATTCGAGCAAACCATGGATAAATGCAAAACCACATCCAAATCCTGATTTCTGCATCAAAAATTAAGAAAAACTTAATACAAGAAGTATTAATGTAACACAAAAAAAAAAAAAATCAAACGTCAAAACTCAAATCTGAAAATGGTGTTGGGAAGGCAAAAAAGAAATGGGATTCAATAAAAGAATCATTGTCGCTTCTGCAAGTCATTTAGCAACTCTCGTAACACCAAGGATCCAACCCGACCAACACAGGGCAGATTCCTAAAAGCCTTGGATGTGAAATTAGTCAAGCCCGATGTCCACACAACATGAAGCTGTCTTCCCAAGAAAAGTTCGACAAACAGGCTTACGATGACGAGTGTGGAATCATATCCCGAGTAAACCTGAAGGCAGTTCTTGATTCTTGGGTTGGGTCAACTCGGTAAAACCCTATGCACAGGGGGATCAAGTACCAACGGCAACCGCTTCGGGTCGCTCTCTTTTCCCAAGAAAATGATCGAATTGAACGACTAGGTTTACGATCCCCGCGAACCAGAATGCCGGATGGATCTCAATGCGAATCCGGAATCTTGAGTTGGGAAAAGACTATATAAACCCTAGATGGGCAGTGCATTTGGATCCCGAAGAAGAAGAAGAAGAAGAAGAAGAAGAAGAAGAAGAAGAAGAAGAAGTAAGGATTCAGCAATTAGAAGAGATGATGACGGGTGAAGAAGGTTGCTTACACTCCTGATCAACGATGCCCGAGCTTCCTGAGGCGGATGATCGCCATCGGACCAATGTGCTACACCAAAAGCCATTCGAGCATCTTCCTTCGTCGCCGCCACTACATTTATATCCTCCTCCCGAATCCCGCCCAGGCTCTCGGTAGTTTGAATTCTAGAGTGAAGTGGAGAAATAGGCTTTGAGATCCGTGAAAGGATCTCATCAGCGCTTTAGGATATGTGCGTAGCCCAAACGAAGCCGAGTTGGGCCGCATGTCACAATTGGGCCGGTGCGACAATTACTTGTATCCTGTATTTATGTCTCAATAATGTAAAAAACTTCGAACTTAACAAAATTAATAGTGGTGATTAAAAAAATAGCAAACTCATATTATTTATTAAAGTTCATATTTAGATAACATCAAATTAAAGTTCAAAAATTCAAGTCCCCATCGATTTTAAATAATATTATTTACTAAAACTAATGTATCAGCTTTGTGAATCATAAACAACTTGTACTAGAACAAAGAATCATTTGTGGCGTGCTCGTTGTATCTCTCATCAAGGAACAAATTAGACAACGTGAAGACAAATCTCTGCTTGCAGTGGTCAAGATCGAGGCAGAGGCTTCATCGACTGCAGGAGAACTCGTGATTCCATTTCACAAGAAGTATGCACAGAGATCACAAGACTTGTTTTTTTATTACAGGTATAAGCAGCTTCAACAGTGCTCTAGCCTTCGTCTTGGCCTGGGCGCTGCTCTGGCTCTGCAGCAGCAGCAGCAGCTTCGTCAAAACCCCGGCGTCGATGGCTTCTCTCCGCACCCCAGCGGAGTCGCAGCACACTAGCAGCAGCGACCCGACGGCGTGCTCGCTGCCTCCTTGGTCGGAGGGAATTCGGAACACCATCTTCACCAGGGTCTCGATTGCGCCTGGGTTCCTGTTCATCTTCCTTTTGCCGATCTCGAGGCCCAGAAGAACCTCCAGTGTGGCCAACGCGCGCGCGGCGCTTCGGTTCCTCGACCTCGGAGCACATCCCGTGTCCGAGAGGTAAGCGATGAGGCCGTCCACAGCGCCTTCTCTGATCGCAGTTGCCCTGTTGGCTTCCGATGAGCATAGGTTGCAGACTGCTCTCACGGCGGCTTCGGAAGCCTGGGCTTCCGATTTGTGCTGCAGAAGCGAGACCAGGACCTGCAGAACCCGCTGCCGCCGTCCTAACATGAGGCACAGCTCCTGCGTCGCGGAACACGTCGCGATCGTCTCCAACAAGTAGCACAAGGCGGTCTTGATCTTAACATTGCTTTGGTCCAAGAGGAACACTAGCTGAGTCAAGCTGCTCTCCTTCCTCAGCATATTTAGCGACTCCAAATCCGCCGAAGGCAACAGATTCAGAACGCCGTCAAGAGCTAGCTCTGTGACCTCGGCATTGTGAGCGACCGGAGCTTGGAACAGCAAATGGAGCAGCAACTGGAAGAAGCCTGCCTGAACCAGGCTGGCCTGCCTTAAGCTCGACTCCGACGACAGTCCCTTGATTATTCTGAGCGTCTCGAGCTTCGTCGTCAGGGTAGAGGTCGGCGGCAATCGGAGGTTTCGTTTGAGCTCAGACAGCGAGATATCCATGCTGTTGATTGGTTCCATCAACACTGAACCGTCACCGTGGATAGAGGCAGTGAGCAACCACTGTCGGATCAAATGCCGGAGGGTGTGATTGGGGACGAGCGACTTGTCGTGAAGCCTCTGCATCGTCACCGGGCATGTTGAATTCCCATAGCCGAGCCATTTCTCGATGTTAGCTCGGTCGTATGTCTGACCCGTGCTGAGAGTGACCGGATCAGCAAACAAATCTAGGCTAATCGGACACCTGAACAGTTCAGGGATGCTCATCCTGGTACTCCTGTAGTAATCACAGCATCAGCAAGTGCATGTTTCTGCAATTAGAATGTTCTTACTTGGGACAGAGATGAAGTCTCATGCACCACTGTTCTATAAGGCTGAGACAGAAAATGAACAAGGAAAGCAAAAGATGAGGTTGATATCAAGATCAAGAACCGAGAGGACTTACACTCTGGTGGAGGGAGCAGCTCTGATAGGATAAAAGCTGTCAAGTTGTTTCTGAATCAGATCCCAGGTTGCACTCTTAACTCAGCAAGGATGCCTCGGTAGGAGACAGAGCTTGGAAGGGAAGCTAAATCCTGATAGCACTGTGCAGCAGCTTGAACAGGGTTTGGATGAGGGATGCAAAGAAGACTCCCCACAGGAACAAATAAGAGGAGATGAGAGTTTTGTCTTGGTGGGGAAGAATCAGATAGCAACTACAGATGCAACAAAGACAGGGGGTGGCAATTGCTTGTCATTATCCTGCGCAGTGTAATCAATTGAGGTGTTGGATAATATAATGGGACGATCAATCTGAATTAGCCCAGTCAAAGTTGGACTAATTCAAAGAGGTTTTGGACTTGTCTGCTCCTTTGAGAAGAATCACAGTAGTAGGCACAGTGTTCTTGAGACTGACAACATGTGTGTGGAACACCATACAATGGACCGACAAATATATAATTTACTTTGGCACAGCTACCATGGCATAAACTTGAGAGCTGTCAAAGAAAAATACTATCTAAAGAAGTGAAAAGAATATGATGATGATGCGGTAATTAATTAAGTTTGCACAATGGACAAACCTTTGTGTTGGATGCTGAATGTTGTAGCCAGAAAATGGTGAGACCTATTGAATGATTGTTCTGCAAGGTCTTGATGCCCCTAATAGGTCAATATAATATCAGACCAATTAAGCCTTGCCCCATGGAAAAGGTTAGCCAGAAGGATTCTTTGGGATCTCATTGTTGGATTGGATATGATTGTGAGGAGCAGGAAGAGACAGTCATTGGTGCTGCAACTGAGTCTAATTTCATGGATTCTGCTGGCTCTCAAGTTGTACTCTGGCATGATCTGATCACAAGATTTTGTGAGTGTTCTTCAGATTGTAGTAAAATCATATAGGATAGGTAAATTGATATTGGCCCTGTCATGATAAGTTCATGATGAATCCACTGCAACTGCTAGCCCATCCAAAAGGATGAAGGGGTGGGTTTGAGGAGAGTTATCATCATTATGCTCCTCCATATGGCAGACAAGACTGTGCCCAAAAGTATTTTGATAGCCATGAATCTCTCATCCCACCAATCATGCAACTTATTATTGGAATTCCTTCAACCTTGTGCTGATGAGGAAAGGAACTGTGTGAGGGCTACAGCTGTGGAATTAGGATAAAGCAGGATAGAAACAACTTGCAAAGTGTTCTCCCTTCCCAGGCCACCCATTTCTCACACGGAAGAGGACAATGGCTAAGAGATGACAGAATGGTTGGCCCTCGTCAAAGCGATGTGTACAGCAGGCTTTTGCTTTCAGTCGTGCAGATCTTTCTTTGATGTCCATCTTTGGTCACTCACATTGGACACTGGAATATGAATGTGGGATTTACTACAAAGACTAGCAATCATACATTAGCACCCAAAAGTGTAGTTATCAGAGATACCTGCAAGTGTAGCCTGTCCCTCAATCATAATAATATGAGTTTGACCATGCTGATGGGGAAAACAGGATAAGAGCACCACAGGAGCTACATTACCATGAACATGATGGTCCTCGAGTGATCCATGTCGCTCTACATGTTTCTGGTTATAGCATTCTTTGGGCTCTGGTTCTGTTCATTTGATGATACTCTTAGTTCAAAGTGATTGGCTAGATGATCCTTCAGACAGAAGCAACATTCAAGAGCCTTCTTTGCAGGAGCAAAACAAGCATGTAGACTTTGCAGTTCAAGCACCAACAAGGGTTTCTTGTAATCCAAATCCAAAGCTTCTTACACCCTGAAATTGATAGATTGTCAACTCAGTGCCAAGAGCTTCCCGGCTACTTGTGCCCTTTTTGATATTTGCATAATACAATAAGAAAACCAAGATTCCTCAAATTCATTCATGCACAAAGATCAATCCAGACATGTAAGATAAACCCAGTTTATGAAAATGAATAGCATGTGAAATAAATTTCTTCTCTTCGTGATATCAATGAATTGTCAATTTGTTGAAACCCTTATGGCACACTGGTTCTCCGCTACAAAGTCATCCTCCATTAGTTTAGAAGGAAAAGAAAACACTGCAAAAAAAGTGTTTAGCTTCCTTTGAAACCACACCGTCACGGTGTCCATCTGATTATAACTCAATCTCCACCAATCAATCCGACAATATGAGTTTACTACATTCACCGAAAAAGCCTCTGCTGCATGGAACTTTCAGCTTCTTCTGGTCTTCTTGATAAGGAGCACCTCAAATTGCCAATCAGTATGGGTCTCCATTAGAAAACTGATCAGCCACAAAAAGGTTTGACGTTCACTGAAACAGCTACTTTGACTGCAACGAGTGACCTTTCAGAATGAGCCTTGGAACAATGACCAAAGAATTGACCCTTATTCTTCTCGAGTATGGCCAATTCATTTCCTTCCCTCCATTGCAATCACGAGCTCCTGTATTGTGCAGGAAGTGCTCTGTCTCATCTTATCTGCAAGCACCCCAATTTGTACTCTCAATCCGACCTCAAACAATTTATCCCTTAGCATCTCACAAGTCTTAAGATATGGAGGAATCCCCTCATCAACCATCATCTCAAAGTACCGGCATGCTTCCTCGACCTTCCCCTTCTTCTTACACAATCCATGGATCATTACCGCATATGATGAGGCTGCAGGGTAAAACCCTCTCCTCTGCATCCCATCCCAAACTTCCATTGCTCGGTCTATTCTTCCAACACCAATTAACATCTTCAACAACATATTATACGTGTGTCGGTCGGGTGAGCAGGAATCCTTGTCCATCCTTGCTAGCAGTCTTAGTGACTTATTGACCTCATGCAACCTACAATGAATTGCCAGTATCGAGTTATAGCTCCAAGCGTCAGGCTTCGCACCTCTCTCAATCATTTCATCTAGCAACTCATAAGCTTCGTCCACCATCTCCTTTCCACAGAGCAGCCGAATGATGCAGTTGTAGGTGAAAACATTCGGCACAAGGTTATGCCTTCGAATTCTGTCGAGCATCCCTATGGCGGCATGCACATCATTGGCCTTGCATGCAGCTCGGATGAACGCAGCATAGGTGCCCTCATCTGGCTTGAGCCTGTGAATCTTTTGCATCTCCAGCAACCGGACGTGCGCCTCATCGAGCTCACCTCCTCGGCAGAGTGCTAAGATCAAGGAGTTGTAAGCGGCCACATCCACCAAACATCTTCTCTGAAGCATTTCGTCGAACAGCCTAAGGGCTTCTTTCGGACCCCCACCGTCGCCCCAGCCATTGATCAAAATGCTATATGTCTTGTGATTCACGTTAAATCGGGACTTTGACTGATCGAAGAATGACTGAGCGGACGCAACGAGGCCGTTTCGACAGAGCGAGGAGAGGAGATGGTGGAAGTCCTCGAGGCCCGGCTGGATCCCGAAGTCGGGCATCCTTCTGAAAGCACGGACGGCGTCGTCGGGGAGGCGGGCGCGCCCGTAAAAGCGGAAGAGGAGCCAGAATGTCTCGGGTCGGGCGATGTAGCTGCCACGACCAGCGTCGCGGAGCTCGGAAAGCAGGGACCAGAGGAGGGGGAACTGGCGGGCGGCGCCGAGGGCATGAACGAGAGCGAGGTGGGCGGCGGGGGAGTGGTGGAAGCCAGGGATGGCGGCGGACCAGAGGAAGAAGCGGTGTGCGGGGGAAGGGAGGTGGCGGCAGCGTATAAGAACCCCCTCGGCGGCGCCAGGAGTGAGGGCGGGGGCGAAGGGGCGGAGCGCTGCGGCGAGGTCGTGGTGGGGCGCGCGGTGGTCGCTGAGGATGCGGCAGATGTCGTCGACGAGGGCGGCGGAGGTGGAGCAGGCGGACCGGCAGCCGCTCAGGTGGAGGACGGCGCGGCATTTAGTTCGCGAAGCGATTCCTCCGACGGCCATGGAAGGTTTGGGCAACTCGATAGGCTTTAAATCCTTGGTGGATTCGTTTCCACCAACGTTTGGGTGTCGGGCTAAACCCGGACCCGTTAACCCAAACCGCTACAGTTGACCAGGTTAATAGCTTCGCTCCCAAGACAAACCCGGTCCCACATCACAGCCATCCAATAGCAATCTGCCACCGAAACCTGCCGCAGAACGATAAAGCCTACACCAAACGACGAGCTTGCAAGACGATGAAACCTTTCTCCCTCTCTCTCTCTCTCGGATCGAGATGTCGCTCAGAGCCAAATCCAAAAAATCCAGGGAACAACCGGCAGAAAGCAAGGCTGCAAGGCATGAGGAAGAGGCAGCGCCACCTCCACCACCCGCTTCCTCGTCTCAACAAGCCATATCGCAGGCGCTGGCGAGCACAGCTCACCTGGCCAACCTCCTCCCCACCGGCACCCTCCTCGCCTTCCAGCTCCTCACCCCGGTGTTCACCAACAACGGCTCCTGCGACACGGCCACCCGGCTGATGACGCAGGCGCTCCTCCTCCTCCTGGCCGCCTCTTGCTTTCTCGCCTGCTTCACCGACAGCTTCCGGAGCGCGTCAGACGGCCGGGTCTACTACGGCTTGGCCACCCGACGCGGCATGTGGCTGTTCAACTACGACTACGTCGCCTCCCCCTCCGCGGCCCTTCCCGACCTGTCCAGGTACAGGGTGCGGGCGGTGGACTGGGTGCACGCGGTGCTGTCGGTGCTGGTGTTCGCGTCGGTGGCTCTCCGGGACCGGAACGCGGTGAGCTGCCTCTACCCGCGGCCGAGCCGGGAGACGGAGGAGGCGCTGAGCGTTCTGCCGCTGGGAGTGGGAGTCATCTGCAGCCTGTTGTTTGTGGTCTTCCCCACTCGAAGGCATGGAATCGGATACCCCGTCACCGACGGGAGGTGATGGATCTCGGATCGGTGTAATTGCCTGTTCTTTGATCTTTGATAACGAATCCATTTCTCTCAGACGATTGGAGTTGAATTGACGTATCAAACGTGGATAGGTTGGGAGTATGCATTGGAAATGACGAGTGCACAATTCATCGGTTGGTTCTTTCAAGTGCCAACCACCACATGATTCCATGCAAAGAAATGCCACATGATGGACTATTATTAGATCAATAATTGCGGATGTCGACGATGACATATTGAACATTTCATGCGAGCTTGAATAAAGCGACCAATTTTTTTAATTTTTCTCAAAAAATATTTCAATTTTTAGAATTCTCTAATATGTGGTATACCAGCAGTCACCTATTTTTTTTCGTCTTTTCTTTTCTATAGATTGTTTATTTAGTATTTTTTGTGTTACGTTATTATATTTTTTTATTTTATTGAAAACACTATAACATGATGCAAAAACAATTATAACTGGCTTGATTTATTGATTGACAGGAAAATGAGGAAAAAATTCAAGATATTAGGTTAAAAAATAATTTAAAATTTCTAAAAATGGATGACACTTTTCAAAAAAAATATTTTTTTTCCAAAAATTCGTCTTTGCTCAATTCATAAATTTTAGTCGTGGTGGTGGTTTCTTATTGGCTTGATTTAGATCATCTTATTTTTTTATTGGTTTTTGATGGGAATAAGAATAGAAATGACATATGTAGAGTTAGAATTATGTCTGGAGGTGTCTCTCTCATCCAACAAGTAGCCACCGGAAGTAAAATTATAACTTGATGACTTCCTACTTACACGCAATTGCAATAAAAAAGGAATTAAATTGATTAAGAAAGAGAGTTGCATCTATCTACTTAGGAGACTTAGAATTTGAGAGAGGAAAACTTGGAATTTTCTTGTTAGTTCTCACTTTCCATCTTCCTTTTTGCTTCTCTTTGTACGTTAATTATGTTTGTCTTCTCATTTGGATGGAAGAAAAGAACAAAATGTGGGCACCTACATTTTATTCTCATTTGATATTAGAATAAATACATGATCTACATTTTAGCATGGCACCTCAATATCAAATAACTATTATATTAATATCACATGGTAAAACATCAACATTATATGGTTAGCCATCTCAATGATCAACATATGGTAAATAGATGATCAATACCTCAATAACCACAGCTACATCGATCATTGGAGTAACAATCAAAAGAGACCACTATAAAAGGGCTCCCCAGGTATGCTGCTAAATATTTTGTTGTTCTTTAAGTTATTAGTTAAATCTTTCAAATCAAAAATTAATTTCAGCATCGAAGAAGTATTTGTCAGGAATGCCTTCAATTAGTTATGTAGGGTTCAAACTCGTTGGAGTTTACAGGGTAAGATCTCCTCAAAATCGGATAAATTTCAAACTCTCAAGGTAAAACGAATGTCATGTCGATCAAAATTGAACCGTAATAAATGTGAAAGATGATTAGATCCAAATCTATGTCCATATCGAAAAATCAAATTCTACACTAATAAATTTAATATATTTTTTATTTAAAATATAATTAGTTTTCACATGCATCAAAAAAATTTATTATATAATTATTAAATCGATAGATAATAGGAAGACTAATTGCTTAGTCAATTTTGTCATGATATTTACATTTAATTTTATATGGATAGAAAAATGGCCTATATATATATATATATGACCAATTTCTTTAGCCGATTTAACCAAGATAATGATGTACATATATCCTGACATATTAGGATTTAGCCATCTAATATTAAAACATAAAGATATTGAATCTTTTCCAAACAACTTATGTTTTTGAGATACACAGTCCAACTAAGTGTTTTTTATGATATCCGAACATGTCATGAGTCTAGATTTCATATTCTTCCCTCTTTATCTTATTAGCTTTGAATTAAACATATTTAAACAATAATCTTGCATATAAGAGGAGATGTTAATACCTATAAATATATTAGTATATTTTTCAACTACTAAACATATCTTCAAAATTTTTATCAAAAGATTTGATCTTCTTGTTATTCCAAAGCTTTTATCATCTTCACTCAGCTTTTGGCATGATGATATGCTCCACAGACAACTTCCACTTTGGTTGCAGGTGCATTGATGAGCAATGATTAGCATTTCCATTCCAGTTTCTTTTGAATGTTGATCAAGCTTTAAATTTCTCTCTCTTGCCAAACCATCTCAAATTGGTGAACATGTAAAAACACCTTTTATCTCCCATCTCTCTCTCTCTCTCTCTCTCTCTCTCTCTCTCTCTCTGTCTAAGAGCAATGCAAGGAATACCTCAAAAGATTTGTTCTACTGTAGAAAATGTGTCTTAAAAAGTGAGGGTTCACAGTCATACAAAACTGATAGAAATTTCATACTGAACTATCTGCAATTGATATATCAGATACTGTCTCCAAGCTGTCTCTCTTTTGATGAGCTACTCTCTTCTTTCATCTCCCTGATCATATTCCCACCAGCAACATGTTCCCAGGTTATCATTCTCACAACAGTATTCATGTCCAAACCAATAAGAACAAACACTACACAGTTTTTTCAGATAAAGAAAGGTAGAGTTTTCAAGCAAGTCTTTCTCCTCATACCTAAATGTTCATCATCTCTTTGACCCATTCTGTGCTCAAAACATGAGCAATGTGCACTCACAGAAACCAAATTGACACACACACACACAGTGCTTCAATCCTTGCAACAAGCCATCAAAACCAGGTTACAAGTTAGGATCCCCATGACAAGCACAAGCATTTCAGCAGATGCTTTCTGCAGCTTTTTAAGAGCAGGACTCCATGTGTTGTCATTGATGATAAACTTGTTTAATTCTCTGAGGACCTAATGCATCAAGACATGAATTTGTCTCACCTCACAGAAAAATAATAGTAATAATAATACTTGATGCTTACACATGGATAACATTTTAGCCTCAGCTCTCACTGTTGTCTCATTTTGCCACACACATTTATCTACAAGCTAAAAGCTCTCTACCATCACCATGAATCCCTGTTTGTCATGTGCAGTCAACATTTGAGTGGATACTGTTAGCTATTGATGGATGGTTGGGACTTAGCAGTCTTTGCAAGCAAACCCAAGGAAGACTGATTCATGTTCATATTCAAAGAATTCCACCTTCCTCATTTATATATTTTTTTATTCTTCTCAATATTTTTCATATTGTGTAAGTCAATGTAGCTAGTGAAGAACCTAACTATTGATAGCAAGTCCTGCAATCTAATAATACTGACATGCCATCATCATGAATTTTTTATTTTTATTCTAAAATCTAACTTTAATAATAAAATCTTACAATTAAATTCCGAAATATTTATGAATGATGTTAGCTAATTTAGTTGATAAAAAAATGTTAGTATCGATAAAAAGATTTTTTTCTTTTTTCGAGTTAGCGTCTGCACTTCATTTGTTATTAGGATTTTTAATTCTTTAAATAGATCATAAAGCAAATGATAAAGACATATTCCTACTTCCAACTGATAGGAAAGTTAGTAATGAAATAAAAATTGGCCAAGAATTATTAAAAGATGGGAGAGGAAAAAGTAATCAAGAAACATAAGTTCACATGCATGCAACAGTATGAGAGCTACCTCTCACCTTCAACCTCAAGCTAATCTTTATTAGTAGTGATGCAACAATATTTGGAGCCATAAATACAATAAATACATGCAAGTCGGGATTATATATTGTTTGCTCATTTTTTTGGTTGTGATGATTATACATTGTTTATATACCAATAAACCTTAATTTTATGGCACATTATTCAACTAATATCCATAGATTTATTGCTTCGCTCTTATATTTTCCAAAAGAAAAAAGGATTTGTAAAAGTTTTGACGTGGATACGAAAGAGAGGACTTGGATTCTTTTAATAAATAAAAAATATATTAAGTTCAAATCTCATTGGTTCGATCGACAAGAAGGATGATTAAGTTTTTTAAATATAACAAAAGAAAAATAAAAGAAAACGAGGACTAAAATGCGCAATTCAATGACCAAATAATGTTTCAACATTGTTCTTTTTTTTTTTGTCTTAGAAAACATTTGTGCTTTGATCATTATAGTAGAAAAGATAACATAAACCTAAGGATTAATCAAGTCCGAGAAGAACCCAATTATTTCTTCAAAGAAACAACTTATTTTGACCATGTCAATTACCCGTTAGAAGAGAGAAAGGGTTGACTAATTTAATGACTTCTAACACAAGCAAATCTTACGTTACTTATATCCCTTTCACTTCTTAGTGGTTACCATTACAACATAAAGCTTTGTAGAAAAGAAAACGTCTCCTAATAACAAACCCAATATTGCTATAAACCTTACAAACTTTAAGCTTTTAATAATAGAAATTTATTTACATAATTATTCTATCATGAGAGTAAAAAATGGTATTATATAGAGTTCATTTTTACATAGATTTTATAGTATCATTGTCTTGAATTGATTTAATCATATATATATAGTGAGGCATTTATTTGATTTTTTTTTGTATCAAATATTTGTGGGAAGGAGATTATATGAATATTTTGCATTATGTTAAATATGGTCTTTGGTATTTCTATGTTATTGCAACAAAAGAGCTGCAATTAAATCCTGCCATTTTCTACACTTTCTGCGTTCACCGGCCTTCTTAACCAGAGAAGGACAAAGCCACGAACACCGCGAGGGAATTGCATGGAAGACTGCAGGTGATGGGGAATTGAAGCTTTGCCATCTCGTTCTGGTTCCCACGCCACGGTGGGAAGAAGGAAAGGAGGAGGCGGATAGAGATCACCGGAGGCTGCAGCAGCAGAAGAGAAGAGGAGGGCGCAGAAGACACGAGGCATGAAGATGGCGAAAGAAGAAGCTGCTGAGAAGAAGAAGAGGAGCGAGAAAGATGAGACCTTTGTGGAGGATGAGCAGGAGGAGAAGGCAGGGGAGGGAGGAGGAGGAGGAGGGAAGACCGTGGTGGTTGGCGTTACGATGGACACGCAGAGCCGAGAACTTCTCACTTGGGCGCTGGTCATGGCCGCCGCCTCTGGGGACCGTGTCGTCGCCCTTCACGTCCTATCATCCTCCGGCGGTGGTAGTGCCGCAGCGGCCAGGGATCCTGGCGGCCAGCCCGTCGCCATGTTCTCTGTTGCCAAGGAACTCGACTCTATGCTCGCCGTCTACGAGGGCTTCTGCAACCTAAAGCAGGTCGCTTCCCTTCGACCTCAAAATCCGACCTTTTCCCCATTTGCATTCTGCTCCTCATCGATTTCTTTGGCAGATCGACCTAAAGCTGAAGATTTGCAAGGGATCGTCCATACGCAAGGTTCTGGTAAGCGAGGCCAAAGCCTTCGCTGCGTCACTGCTCATCCTCGGGGTCACCAAGAACAGCCGCGCCATTGGGTGAGTCTGTGCTTGCTTCTCCTCGTGCCCAAAAAACTCTCTTTTGAGGCGTTTTTTGTCCTCTTTTAGGTCTTCTTGGGTCTCCATAGCTAAGCAATGCGCCAAGAAGCTACCAAACGACTGTTCTGTGGTGGCATTGAGCGACGGGAAGATCGTCTTCCAGAGAGAAGCAGCAGGTTGGTTTGTTGCCGGTGTCCATTAGGTTCTGTGTTATGTTCTTAGAGCTTAGTACTGTTAACAGATAACAACATATCTCATAAGAAGTCAAGCAAATATCCAACTGAGGTTGACGAGAACATCGATTTGTTCTGCTTGTTGCCCATTGTAGGCCCGAAGAAGTTGAACGATACAGCCTCCGATCCTTCGTTTCCACCAGAAGCTGAGCTGAATGGTTGTATCATTTCCCCTGCTGCGAATGGCTTATTTGCCGGCAATGGCTCACCAAGTAGCAATTGTTCAATCTGTGCACCTGAATCTGATCCTTCTTCCCTGAACGAGCCGAAGGAGGAAGAGTCATTGGACTTGGTCCCAGTGGAGAAAACTGAAGCTCCCACGAGCAGCACTGCACTTATCGTCGTCAAGGATTTACCTGAAGCCAGACCTGGTTGGCCTTCTCTTAGAAGGCTGGTCTTAACCAACAGGAAGAGCCTTTCCTCGGAGAAGCACAAGACCTCTGTGGTTCAATGGGCAAAGCGGCTACCGAGCCGGTACTCGTCTGTGCATCCTGATCGCAAGTCCAAGAAGTTGGAAGGAAATACGACACTCAACCTAGATGGAGAGAGCGGAGCCATTGTGCCAGTTGGGGCTGATCTGCCACCACCCCCTTTTCTCCTCAGTGACGCAGAAGGGAGGCTGCCTGAGGAGTTGGAGTCTCTTCGACAGAAGTTTTCATCTGTTTGCAGATTATTCAGCTACGAGGAACTCGAGCAAGCAACATCCAACTTTTTGCATGGTTGAAATTTGTCATGCGTATAATTTATAGTCAATTCATGAACATTTCTAATGTCAATCGAATTTGCAATGCAGAGAATTTGATTGGAAAGGGCGGGAGTAGCAGTGTTTATAAGGGCTGCCTTTCCGATGACAAGGAATTGGCTGTGAAAATATTGAAGCCGTCTGAAGATGCAGTGAAAGACTTTGTTTCAGAGATTGAGATTATCACCACCTTGCATCACAAAAACATTATTGCACTACTTGGATTTTGCTTCCAGAATAATAATCTAATGTTGGTCTATGACTACGTATCACGAGGCAGCTTAGAAGAAATCCTCCATGGTATGCATTTGACACCCATTAATTGCTTATTTTCATTCTTGATTTGCTTCACTTTCTCTAAATCACATATTTTAACCCTTTTTCTATTTTCTTTTTGTTAGGTGAGAAAGTGAACAAGCATGTTCTCGGTTGGGTTGAAAGATATAAGGTGGCAATAGGTGTTGCCGAGGCACTTGATTATTTACACGGGGGTGGTACTACTGAGCCCGTGATTCACAGGGATGTGAAGTCCTCAAACATCCTTCTCTCCAACGATTTCGAGCCACAGGTGTTGTATTTTTCACAATGGCATTTCTTATATAGTATTTCATATTTTGTATATGCACATGACATCTTTCGTCTTTTGCGAGTTTCAGTTGTCTGACTTTGGATTGGCGAAATGGGCATCAGCATCATCTCAACTGATTTGCAGCGATGTTGCAGGGACTTTCGGGTCGGTGTTCTTTCTGTAGAACAAAGACAAATTTATGTTCTGAATGTTAGATCAAAACATTTTTCTAAGGTAGCACACCCGATGACAGGTACTTAGCTCCCGAATACATTTTGTATGGAAAAGTTAATGAGAAGGTTGATGTCTACGCCTTTGGCATTGTGCTTCTCGAGCTCCTTTCAGGAAGGAAGCCCATCAGTTCTGGTTGTTCCAACGGCCAAGAGAGCCTTGTCATGTGGGTAAGTTCTCCATCGGTTTTTCTTTCCTAAATAAATGAATGAGGTTTAAATTTGAATGTGCATTTATGTTGTAAGATTAGTTGATCTTTTGCGGCACTGGTCCAACACCCTTTTTCTTATTATGATACCCCATGTAATTGCAGGCTAAGCCAATTTTACAAGATGGAGACACAAAGCTGCTGATTGATCCAGGCTTAAAGAATGAATTTAGTAGTGATCAAGTAGAAAGGATGATCCTAGCTGCTTCACTTTGTGTAAGGAGGCTTCATCATGCACGACCTCATATAACCCTCGTAAGATCTTATTTTCTGCTTAATATACAAATCTTCTTGCTAAGTTCTATCATACTGTCTCAAGTATCACAAAAACTGGGTGCTTTGAAAGGTACTGCAACTAGTCGTCTTCATAAACCTACATGGAGAAAGAGTAAAGGGTTTTAGTCATGGACTTGAAGCCAATTCCGAATAGGATATTGAAGCTCCTTAACATTCCGACTGCCTGTGCCTTTTTTACTTTATGTTATTAACCATCTTTAACCGCAGGTTTTGAAGCTACTCCAAGGAGATGATGATGCTGTTGAATGGGCAAGGTCAGAAGTTAATGCTCGGGCTGACACGTTAGATGATGAAATGCCAAGCCAAGAATCGGACATCCGATCCCATCTTAATCTTGCACTACTTGATGTGGAGGACTACTTCAACTCAATCAGCAGCACCGATCACACACCCGATTCTCTAACCTCGAGCACCTCTGTGGAGAACTACTTGCAGTGGAGATGTAGCCGCTCATCAAGCTTCGATTAATTGGTTCTGAGTGCATCACCCACGTGACCTGTACAGGGTTTTATTTCTCTAATCTCCTTGGGTTTTATGTGTTTACAAAATCATACAGTACAATACTTGGTGGTGTCATTGCCTCTTAAAATTCCAAGTCCCTTGAGAGTCATCTTCTTTTCTTTCAGGAAATGTCCACATCCTCTCCATTGTTCTCGATCAGAGATGAGCAACTAATAACAGAGTTTGATTTGTTTTATGTAGTATCTAACAAGGATGTGAACACTACTTTCTAAGATCTTGTGTTTAGTTGGCATTTGTCTATCAGCAATGAACTTGACACAAATCTCAGTGATCAAGCGACCTTATCAATCGTCGGGGTTGACAAGCGACTCTTCCTCTTTTGTCGATCTTTGTGGATGACATGTCACAAGGGGTCAGAGGTTTGACCCCTCTCACTTTGGACCCTCTCATTTTTCTATTTCACAAAAAGTTAACTTAATTGTCCGAGAGATCGGGTTGGTAAATTTTCATCTCAACATCGACCTTTGTGTATGATGCCCGAAAACATTGGAGCCAGTATCGGATGTACAAAGGTCACCTCAGATCCACTTCGACCACCCTGTTAACCCACAAAGGTTTCCTAGACGACTTCATGCCTTCGGCAGATGGAGCCAGTAACAGTTTGGCACCCCATAAGTTTCTTGAATGGCCATCGGCGCTGATAACTCTTCCCCAACTGCAGAGAAAGCTCAGGCCAAAGCTACCAGCTTCACACTCTCTCTCAAACGCAAACCATACGGCCACGAGATACTTGGCGCTTGCTTGCTCGGCCCACTGCAACCTACCCTACCACATGAAGCAGAAAACAAAAGAAAACGAGATCCCGAGATGAATAACGTCAAACAGATGGTGCGCAAATTTGCACCTCTCGCGTCACCATCAAAGAGCAGTCAGTTGTTGGGAAACGTACATACAATGTATTGTATCGCCTTTTAATCACGTCACAGCAGCTGAGTTTTCTCTATCGTTCCATGGTTTAGTGAGACTCCTGAGTCGTAGTCGTGTAAGAAAAGCTTTTCCTCTCTCTTTTGGAACATGCTACCGTAGTGTAGTTTCCCCACTTCTTTGCGAGGCCTCTTCATGGGCCGGAAAGGGATGTCACTGAATCTGCATTGATTGAAGGGCGTCCTATCTCATTTAGTAGAGACTAATTCCTAATCGAAATCAGAGAGTAGCAGCAATAAATATCTCCCACCTGAAGAAGAAGAAGCAGCATCAGCATCAAGCTATTTGTGCACAGTATGCAGTAACTTGGTTTAAATGGATGCCATTTCAGGAACCGGGAAGATGAAGCAACTGCAGTTCATGGTGGTATCAGGTCAAGCTTATCCAAATCGTCGAGTCCCATATGTCGGAGATGGCGGCAATAATTGCTGGCTACTATTGTCCGAAAAGGAAGTGATCAACAGCCCACTAGTTTCTTGGACTTCGAGGTTTCTTCCTCCCGAACACCCCCCCTTTCACCTCCCTCGCCATGTTCCAGCTCACAAGCATCTCCCTTTTTTCCTGCAGCTGAACAGTCGATATGTGCGATTTCATGTTCCCCCAGTTTCATCATCATTGTTGACCTGTGCATCCGATTCCGGTGTGCGAATTCTTCTCTGTTAGCTGACAATGGACCGTAGTGGGGAGCTGAAAAGATGGGCGGATTGAGATAGACGATACACATGGCAATGGTGTGGACGCACACTTGGAATCTGGCCTGCAAACTATCCCCAGTTAGTGTGAAGGAGGAGCTCTGTGTGATTGATATGACTCGCCACTGCACCGAGAAAGCAGAGCATAAAAATCAATTAGATTTTGCAGTTGTTAACTTCTATTCCACGCCAGTCGATGACTAATAGACTTTTTATTCTTCCGCCTCTCTACCGCTGCACAACCCTGAGAAGTATCTGTCGACGCTTGAAGTTTTACATTGTGAGTCGTCCCCCCGAACCCCCCGGCCACTCTCTCTACTGGACATCAGAGAATAACCTCAGACATTAGGCCGAAAGCGCCCCCCCGAAATTTTCATACCCATGGATTTATCATTATTAGGCTCTGCTTGATGTAAAGCGCTCTTCTTGTAAGCGTCTGCTTTGATTTGTTATCGAGAGAAGCGAAGAAAGGTGCCGTCTTGGGCTCTTCCTTGGCTTCGATTGACAAGAGAGAAGAGAGGAGTCACCTTCGCGTGCTTCTTCTCTGGTTTTTTATCGGGACGAGCGGAGAAAGGTGCTGTCTTTATGGCTCTACGGTGAGATAAGGGAAGAAAAGAGCCACCTTGGGCTCTTCCGTGGCCTCTGTTGTAGTTTTCGATCGAGAAGAGAGAAGAAAGGAGTCAGCTTTGGTGTTTCGGAAGCTATGTCCGGCGAGGCCGTCGTGAAGGCGGAGAATTGCGGCTCCGTTCTTTTCCTGGGGCTGCCGGACGACGTACTGGCGCTCATCTCCGCCCGCCTCCGCCCCCGCGACCTCTGCGTCCTCGGCCTATGCTGCCGTGGCCTCCACGCCGCCGTCGCGGCCTCCGAGAAGGCCTGGCTCGCGCAGTGCCTTTTTCTCGGCCCCCCGCCCCACCTCCTTTCCCGGTGGCGCAGGGGCGTCCGCTCCTACGGCGCTCTCTGCCGCTTCCTCGCAGCCGTCGCCCCGCTCCTCGGTATATGGGTGCACCAGAATCCGGAGCTCGGCAACGTCGTCTGCGTCGTGTGGGGCTTCCTCTCCGTCGTCGGCGTCCGCGTCATCCCCCAGGAGCTCGGGCATCTGGGCCTAGACGCCGGGCCTCTCCTCTGGGCGCCGGTTTTCGAGATCCTCGCCGACGCCAACGGCTCGCCCTCTCGCTTCTTCCTCCATGGCCGAGACTGCGGCGAGGACTGCGTCCACCCCGGCTCCGTTCGATCCATCGACTCCTCTTGCAACGTCCTCCTCCTGGAGGCCGATTCCCGTCCCCAAGATTCCGCCTGTCCTCCGAGACCCCTCCATTTGCCCCCCACCCGCAGCTTCTCTTCCGTTTCTGGATCAAAGGATCCAGGTTTGGCAAGAAAATATTCCCGGTCCTGCACCACTGTCGCCTCCCGTGCCTCGGTTCCGCCGCCTCCGTCGCCTTCTTCTTCCCCACCCTTCAGCCGATTGCCGTTCAGCGACCGCCGTCGGCTTCTAGAATTGGTGGCTGCCAGAATCCGCCTCAAGGTCCCCCGGGATCTGGCCGCTGCTCCTCTCTTTGAACGTTCTTCCTTCTGCGATGATGCCAATATCTTGGCTAATCGAAGGTTGGAGCTCATCGAAATGCTCAAGCGCAACGGAGGGTGGATCGACCGGATGGCGGCAGAGTTAGCATTGAGCTTGACGGAGCACCGGAACGCTGCAAGCAGCAACGCCGTCGACCACCGGACGAGAACTGCCACTGAGAAAAGAAGAGCCTTCTCGTCCGTGGCAGGGTACTTGAAACAATTCATGGGCAGGTCTGCCTCTCCTAACGTCCCCTGTTCGATTTCAAGAAACGGGAACCCTGTGGGCGGCGGCAAGAACAAGCACGCGCAGCTCCAGGAGTTCTTGAGGTCAGGCGACGTGATCGGGCTGAGCTTAAGAGCAACCCACATGAGGGTAACCACGTACAGAGCGTGGCCAAACATGCACGACAGCAGGTTTGCCCTGTACAAGCTCCCATTGCAGGCCCCATTGGCGTGCCAGGAGCACGCAGGCCTGTGGGGCGGCACCTTTGGCTGGCCACCGGGAAAGCCCTCCGAGGGCAAATCAGGGAAGGCCTTGTTCTTCTTGCTGCTTTCTTATGAGGAGGTCGACGGCCACCCCCTTCTCATTGCCACCAAGATACTGGAAGGAACCCACTATGTCCTCCATCCCAATGGCTCCGCAATGTTCATTGTGAAGATGGATGAGACCACATCAGAGCCATTTCCATGGGAGACCGACGGTGAATCTCTTCAGGTGGAGGTGAAAGCTAGTCACTCAGGGGAGGGGATCGCGAATGGTTACGGTTTCAGATACCCAGGATGCAAGCCTGGCTCACTGTTTGTGCTACAGAATGGACTGCTAGCGTTTGTGTGGAAGGAGTCCCAGGCCGTCTTGACCTTGCAGAGGGTGGACTTGCAGGAGCTGCTAAAGAAAGGAGAAAGAGTGCCGGTGCTGCCACCAATTGCAAACTTTGTCTATCTTACAAAGTCTTACTCTAACGTTTTCACAGGCTTCCCTATCAACTCAGGTCATTCATCCTCTCCAAACTATGATTAGTCCTGTTTATTGTGCCATTTCCCTGTATTTGATTGAGATTACGAGATGATCGGCCGCCACCAAAGTTTTTATGATCTCGAGTTTCCTACGAATCTGTTTGCACCTATATTTTCACTTAATTTTGAGTGTATTAACTTATTGCACTGTAAACAATAGTGTAGTTTATTATCCTATTCTAAGCCATCTCCATGATTCTGAGCCGTAGAAAGCTTTACTAGGTTTTCAATATTCTACTTGATGTCCTGCCTGATTTATGTGGTCTTTGATTTATAGCATTTTGTTCGGCTACGTGGCTACAGAAAAAAATAAAAACATGCTACTGGACAACTGGACTTTTTTGGGAAAGGAAAGCACCAGAGATAGCTGTTCGATAATTTTTTCATGAAACCTTTGTGTGATAAACCATGTAAAATCCAAAAGTTTATATGAGCTATCATCCTGTGTTACACAAGTTAAGTCCTTGAAAGCGAAAGACTTGTGAGGGGTTTAGATGAACATTTTCAAGAATTAATCAGTATATGGGTGATGGACATTGTTTTCAGAATTATGAGGCCTGAAAGAGTCAAAGTGGCATGTGGCAGAAATAGCTCAGTATGCTTGTGAAAGAACGACAAGTCATGCACACTTTGGAAGATGTGGGAATGAAACAGGCAGAAAAGTTGAGAACGACGAGAAACAAAATGAGGCATAAGAAGAGGCCTAAATGGAAATCTGTAAATTTCCTTGTGAAAGCAAGTCTACTTAACAATTTCAGCATAGGATGTTGTCATCGGTATATATAGATGATACAGCTGATACCTGTTTTAGAATTATGATGATGCTTCAAAGAGTCAAACTACCATGTTGTGAGATTAGCTTGTTATCCTTGTGGAAAGATAGTTTGATGAAATTCTAAAGATGCAGTATCGCTGAGAAAAATGACAAAGAAATTAATATTGTACAGCCTCAGCTTGAAGTGTCTTCAGTCTTTATTTGGTCTGTTAGTAAAAGTTACACTTAACAATTCTATACTTCTTTGAGATGACTTAGTGCGAGCATCTGGTGACGCCGAGAGAAGCTTATGGCACAACAAGTGGTGAAGCTAGTAATATTTGCACATGCATAATATTTCATGCACATGAGAAGCAACAAGAAGGAGGAGAAACATATTATGAGAAGAATTCTGTACTCTGAAAGAGAATTTCCCATGCGAACTCCAAGAACTAATCCAGCAAGACCTATGGGTTTGGACAATAGAAGATGTAAGAGCTTTGGATCGAAACTTAAAGAGTTATGAGGATAAATTAATAGCTAGTATGATCAGGTAGTACCGTGCTAGGAGTCCAAAAATTGGATTGAATGAAACTTCTTGAAAAGAGTTATATCTGTGAAAACAAACATAGCTTGTTTTTCTGTTGTGGGTTTAAGTGAATATTCATATTGATGTTATTTATTGTCCTAATTGTCATGGAACCGGCATGTATAAGCATCTATGGCTGCGGCTGCAGTGTCAAGGGTTGGATGTGTTTGGGAGAATAACAGAGCCAAGGATGCATAGAGCATGAAGACCATATAAAGGACTTGGTCTGACAGAACTATCTATAAGTTGGACGCAAGAAAGTCGTATGGAGGAAGCTTAAATAAAAGAAGCTTGAATGTTTTGTGAAGTATTTATTAGCTTTCACCATACATGAGATCCAGTTCTGGCAGCAACCAACATCACTCAGCTAGTTTGCCCAGAATGTGTTATCTTGCACTGCTAAACACCATGTTTGGACTTATTGAATGCGTTATTACAAAACTTTTTTGTCGGCTACTCGAAACCTCGCATCTTATGCCAATGTTGACTGAGCTACAATAAGGTTTAAGCGTGCAGGAAGAAAATAAATTCAAATAATCTTTCATGCTAGAAATGAAGTCCGACATTGTCCACCATTTTGTTGCTGGTGTTGATTTCGTAATCTTGTAATTGTTTCTGAGAGGCACTGTACACAGAATAGATATGCATGGACAAGATAAGATGATAAGATAAGGAATACAAGTAGTCTTCTTTGATCAGTGCTTAAATATTCTGGTCAACTGGAAAAACTCTTGCAGTCAGGTGACACAATGTTGGTGGCACTTTTATTGCAGTCTGTTCTCCTACATGATTTCGCGGTTCATGAGTCATTTGGTGTTCTTCCTGTCGCAGCACATTTCGGTATGCTATTGATACAGTACAAATAGATCACATGAGAAGTCAGAAAAAGGCTAATTGCTATAATCTTGTTCAGGCTTCTGATGCGAAGCAAAGAATGACAATGATTCTGCTTCTGATGTTTCTATTTGATAAAACCTTGATTTCTCGGCAAATGATTTGGTTTTTTCCTGTGATCCTGCACTGATCCACCATATTGCAGTAAGTGTTCAGTGTTGCTGTAGGTGGCTCCCTTCTCTGGAATCAATGTGGAGGATGAAACTGCAGTAAGTGTTCAGTATCATTCTAGCAGAGCTTTTTGTTGGCACTGCTGCTTCTGTGGATGTCCAGTTTTCACTGGCTAGCTATGGTTAAAGAAAGTAACTACTTCAGCTCCAGATGAAGGGAGTCATGACTTGTGATCACCAGTGAAGTTTTTATCTGGAAAAGCTAAGGAATGGATCATACTACATTCATCTTCTGCAAATGCGTTTCCATGTCAAAAGCACTCTCCAAGATGGGTAAAAAGAATGCCTTCGGATCATTTATTCTGTTCACATATCATCAATATATATTTATGGTTTTGGATTGAACATTAATCGTAACATTAATTGCAAGAAGTATTCAACTGCAACTCTCCATCTTCTTGTTTAGGATTAATTATAGATTACCCTATCTAATTAGTCATCGTTATATTTTTAAAGTTTATATTGAGATTTTTATATTTATAAAAATAAAATATTTAATCTCTAAGAAATTTTCTCTCTCTCTTGATTCTTAATCCTGCTGTGTAAGTATAAGAATTTCAATATAATTTTTAAAAATTTAAGAATCGAAATGTTAAGGATAAATAATTATTTATCCTCTTCGTATTTTTGTTATTTTCATAGAAAAGACAACATGATGTCATAATTTATTTTCTTATGTATAATGTATATTAAGAGATGGATATTAAGCTATGATATTAATCCTCAGATCATTGAGATAATTAAAAAAGGAGGAATGGGTTCGAACTTTGAATTTGCAGTGAGCGGCAAACCGATCCCTCGACGCCGTCGACACCCCATAAAACTAATTATATGCGCCCCGCTCCTCCCTCACTAAACGCCAGCGTCTCCTCCTCGGAGGCCAAGAAATCGATTGCAGCGCGAAGAGGATAACAGAAACCCCTCTTCTTTGTTCTAATGGGGGAGGAGAGGAAACCTCTTAGCCTCAACGAGCGCAACGCGCGCCTCGTCCACGACCTCTCGCGCTCTCGCCCTCGCTCAGGTAACGATTTCTCGCAATCCCCCGTCTTCCGATGGCTTCTTCCGCCGATGGTCATTTCTTTTGGGGATCTTGATCAGAAATTAGGGTTCGTAAGATCAAGATCGAAGGCCGGCGGCGGCTTTGCAAGATCTCCTCCGCAGATGCCGAGAGCCCTGATGGGAAATGGTTGGATTCGCCTACCGGGGAGAACGACGACGGCGAGAGTATTCGCGATATCCTTGATGATCTCACTTCCCGGCTGGATTGCCTCTCCGTGGAGAAGCCGAAGCCGATGGCCCGCGAGCCGGAGCCGTCCGCGGAGTATGAGAGCGCTACCTCCTCGTTGTCTCCTTCATCGGTTCATTCCAGCCCCGCTGTCAAGAAAGAGGTTATCGAGAAGGGAAAAGAGGTTAAAGATAAAGCGGCGAGAGTTTTTTCTTTGGATGATGATGTGGAAGGGAGAGAGGAAGAGGAGGATGACTGTGTGGTTTTAGGAAGCGGTGGAAAGAAGCAGGCGCGGAAGGAGGAAGAGAACGAGGGTGAATCAGGTGAACTTTGGAGTGATGACGATGTGGAGGATTCGGATCGTGATGGTAAAGATGGGGATGAATTCACTATGGCTGGCAGTGGCAGCAGTAAGTCGAGGACGTACAGGCTTCCTGAGAGAATTTTCAAGATGTTATACCCGCATCAACGGGATGGTTTGAAATGGCTGTGGGCACTTCACTGTGGTGACACAGGTGGGATTCTTGGGGATGACATGGGACTTGGCAAGACTATGCAGGTGAAATGTTGGATCTTCATTTTCTTGGTTCTATTCTATGGGTTTCTTGAGAAAGGCTTACATTTCCTTGTTTACTACACTTATTTTGTCGTGCACCTTTGTCTTATAATTTGTTGGGACTTTACGGCTTTGTTGTTGTGCTTCTGTCTTATGATTTGTGCCTTTGCAGGTGGTGTGCTCAATGTCATTCTTGGCCTTCATAGGATAATAGCTTATTACTTGACTTGTTCTGAGCTGCTAGTCATCTAGGTCTTGCATTAGGCTGGCTTATTGCTGGTGTTGCCATGAGTGGGAGATTGACATTTTCTGAAATGAGCTACTATCGTTTGTGAGTTATTATAAATAATTGATTTTTTAAGAAATCATAGTTCAGATTTTTTAGCTAATTATTTTTTTGTTGCTTTGTCCGAAACAGGACATGATTGAAGTCCTTATGATTAGATCTAAGGATGACCACTATCTGTGTTAAATTATGGGCATGTGTTCTATTTTCAAAAGATTTTCTGGCTTAAATGTAGTGTAAGGCTGTGCAATTGACCTGGAGTTGGCAAGCTCCTCATGTACTTGGCCTCCCTTCTGCATTTAAATTATTTGCTGTAGTTTTATGTATATATTAGGATCAAACGATCTTTTTATTCTATTTGAGGGGATTTAAATAGCTTTGTGGACCATAGACATATGACGGTCGTTATGGAGCATTTCAGGTTCTTGGGAATAGGTATAACTATGCTGGTCGACTGGGTGGAGTTTAGTCCATGTTCTTTTCCATGTTGAAGCGTTCTTTTACTGCTACCTTTTTATCTTCATATACTTTTTAAATTTATATCCATAATTTCCCTGTCCTTGATATTTAAATCATTAACTGCATCTTTTTACTGCTATATGTTTGTTCAAGTTAGAGCTATATGTGTATAGAGTATAGACACATAATTTAAGGTGTTCATGGTAGACGGAACTTCAAAAGATAAAAGTTTGACTTAGATGTGCAAATGTGATATATTATGCATTTTTATTTAAATTGAATTATAAAGCCTTGTGAAATACTCACGTTATGATTTGAAACATTGTTCAGGTTTCTGCTTTCTTGGCTGGACTATTTCACTCTCGCTTAATAAAGAGGGCATTGATTGTTGCTCCAAAGACACTTCTTGTTCATTGGATGAAGGAACTATCTGTTGTTGGTCTTAGCGAGAAGATTAGGGAGTGAGAAACTGGATATGGCTTCTTTTAACATTTAGTTTTACACATAATGTTAATACTCACTACATTCTTTTCCCCTGTTTGTTTAAATTTCTTCTAATGTAGCTACTCTGGAACTAATGCAACAAGTCGCCACTACGAACTCGAACATGTGCTTAAGGTATTGATATAAATTATAATTTTTTTCTAAATTTGCACTGAAATTCTTATCTTTATTCTTTATTTAGAATATTTGCTTGAATGATCATCCTTGCTTGTCTATAGCTGTCATATTCCTGATCTACAAATATAGGAAAATGTATTCTAGGTCGCACATTAATCTCTTTAGTCCTATCGTAGGCCCTTTGTTAAAATTTGATGACTCGTCTGCGTTTTGCAGGAAGGTGGTGTACTTATTACGACATATGACATCGTACGAAATAACTCAAAAGCTATAAGAGGTGATTGGTTTACCGACGGAGATGAAAGCGAGGAAGACAACTTGTGGGATTACACTGTGCTTGATGAGGGACATATCATAAAGAATCCCAAGACACAAAGATCGAAGAGCATATCTGACATACAAAGTTCTCATCGCATCATAATTAGTGGAACCCCAATTCAGAACCATCTAAAGGTAATATTTATTTGGTTTACTCCTTATGCTTTTTGAAAGTTCTTTTTTAATATCTCGAGTTACGGGCTTCCTGATAGCTGAATTTTCTTTTTGTTAGGAACTTTGGGCATTATTCAATTTTTGCTGCCCGGATATCTTGGGTGACAAGGATGCGTAATGGACTATACTTACTGCTTAATGAATTTTCTTTTTTACTTTGTAGCATTGAGAAAATATGATTGCTGTTTGTTTTCTTTAGGTTCAAAATAAGATATGAAAACCCTATCCTTCGTGGAAATGACAAAAATGCTTCTGACAGGGAAAAACATATTGGTTCCACCGTAGCTAAGGTAGGATTTTCCATGTTGGGAATGGGATCTCCATCTTATCTTTAGTAATCTATTTCATGCTCTGAGAATCATTTTCTGAGAATACTCAACCTGTAACTTTCAGACACCTGAGTCAAAAAAAATTTCTGTTCTGGTTTAGATGATCTTACACAAATTGTATTTTAAAATTAAGCTCTATCATACTGATATTGCTTTTGTATAAATACATAAGCACCTGAAATATTTTCATTGTGAACATGAGCCTCATTATGACTTTTATTACATGCTGTTTTGTTTAGGATTCTGTGACTATGTTACATATGATTTTTCTCATGTATAGGAGCTAAGAGAGCGAATAAAGCCTTACTTTCTCCGTCGCTTGAAGAGTGAAGTATTTTGTGAAGATGATGGAGCTAAAAATGTAAAGCTCTCCAAGAAAAGTGAGATGATTGTTTGGTTAAAACTAACAGCTTGTCAGGTACTTCTATTATTTTCTTCATCTCTGTGTTTTTAGTTCTCTTTTTCCCTAGCTTTACCTCACACACACACCCCCAACCCCCCACCACCACCCCCACCTAAAAAAATTGTTCTTGTGGATGCAGAGGCAACTTTATGAAGCTTTTTTGAATAGTCAGCTGGTTCATGCGTCAATGGAGGGATCACCCCTGGCTGCTCTGACAGTAACTATCACCACTTTTGTGTCTCTTCTATGCTGGTTCATGCGTCAAAGTAGGGACAGTAACTATCACCACTTTTGTGTCTCTTCTAAGCTGGTTCATGCGTCAAAGTGGTGACAGTGACTATCACCACTTTGACAGTAGCTATCATGCATCAATGTTTTGCTAGAAAACTTATTTTCTGCTGTTGAATTAAGTTAATGTTTTTGTGCTTATTTTTTCTTTTACATGTATGTTCTGCACAATGTTTGACCTATCCTTTTTTCCTTTATCGTTACAAAATTTTTATTGAAAGAATCATCCTTCAGAAAATTTTGGATGTTCAGTTATCATCTCCATTTGGATTTTTTTTGTTGTTGTTTTCCTGAACCCATGGAAGAATGGCTATGAATTGTATTAAAAACAACTTGTTTATTTGATATTTTCTGAAAAATGAAAAGCAAACATTCAATGTTATAATTGTCAATGGAACTAAATACTAATTAGCACTTGTCCATAATATGCATTTGATATTTGTAGACTATAGTTTATTTGAAGCTTTGGTGCCTGGCTTCCATTCAAATTCTTTTAACCTTGTTCTCGCTAGATATGGAGTATATAGTGTATTACTGTATCTTCATGCAGGACCACCTCGATATGGAGTATATGTCGGCCTTCAAAGTGTAAATCTCGTGGATTGAACATAAGGAAACAAAACGACTTGTAAAGAATGTGCAAGAGTCGATGCTAGGTCTTGACAGAGTGAAATTGAATTGATTCAAACTTGCTGATTGGGCCTTTGCCATTGCCAGTTTGCCACTTAGATGAGAGTTCTCATAACCTAATAATAAATTCTCTCAGCCACTTTTCTGTGGAAAATGATCTCTTGTGGTTTGCTTTTTCTCATTACTTTGTATGCTACATGTTTGGATTTTTTTTCTTGTATATAAAATAGTAAATGCATACAAGTGATGCTATGGACTTTTTTTATCCTTTGATATTTGTTTTATTGCTGCATTATCTTTTTTAAAATCTGACCAAGTATTGTTGGCTTTGGAAATAGATATTGAAGAAAATATGTGATCATCCATTGCTTTTGACCAAGAAAGGTGCTGAAGGTGTACTTGAAGGGATGGATTCAATGTTAAACCGTGAAGAAATCAGCATTGTTGAAGCTATGGCTATGAGTTTGGCAAACATGACTGACCAAGATAGTATTTTACAAATAGATCATAACATGTCATGCAAGATATCTTTCATAATGTCTTTACTGGTTTGAACATTGTCATTATTGTTAGTATATTATGGCACACCAAGCATGCTCGTAGATTATCATGTCCTTATTCTTAACTTGCAGGAAAATTTAGTTCGAGAGGGACATGTGGTACTCATCTTCTCACAGTCTCGTAAAATGTTGAATCTTATTCAGGTTGTTTTTCGTAATCTTCAACTCATTTTTGCTTGTTGAGATTGATGCTCTGTATGATTAGGCTACTTTTCCAGGCCTACTAGATTCTCGGTAAGGAAAGTTTTAGTTGTTACACTAAGGATATAAATCTTAGTCACTTACCTATTCCTTAATCTGTCTATCGTATGATACTGGCACATCAGACAGTATACGAACCTGTATCACTCACTCGGGACCATTTTATGAAATAATAGAGAAATTGACTGAATGTATTGTACTGATGTTGAGCTTTATGTTCCAACGCTGGTCAGACTAGTAAATACTGTTTCGTTCCATAAATAGGTCCAGATTTGGAAATTTGGTTGTGATTACCTTCAGTAGCACCTATTAAATGGCAATTTGTGGAACCTTAGTATCCAGATTGAACATCCTTGTATATGTCATATTGTTGGATGTTTAATCATCTATTTTGTAGAGTGTTGCTGCTTTTTAGCAGTTTGTTAAGATCTTCACTAACCTCTTAATGTGACATCATGCAAATACATTAACATGTATGAGTTAATTTCTGGGTGATTTTTGGCTAATAATAGATAGTTCAGAATAGCTGTTAGTACTGTCTTATCTATTTCTTTTCATCTATCTACTTGTAGAAAATATGTGTTTTCTATTCATTAGAATGTAGTTGAAGCATGATTTAAAATATTATTTATCAATTCGACAGACAGTTAGACACAAATTGAATGATTTTGTCTGGGATGTGCTGTACTGCCTGATATCCTCATTGTACTGGGTTTACCAGATGGTAAGCCTACCAACTATCTTTTTTTGCCACTCTTCCTCTTGTCCATACTCTCTCTCTCTCTCTAGCCCTCCTGTTCCTCCTCCCTGTCATATCATTCCTCCTCCTTCCCTCTTTTCTCCTTTCTCTACAGTCTGATACTAACCCAGAATGAGTCAGTATGCTGATTCACACTGATACCATTTATGTATGGCCATCCACCAGTATCAGCATCATATGAGATTTTAAACCTTGGGTCTTAGTGACTTTTTATAAGGATTTTACTGGTTTGGTGTTTTTAGGTGGCATAGGCAAAATATAGAAGAACTATTGATGTCAAATTTGTCCAATAAAAAATTTATAATAGCAATTGATTTGAATTTTTTTAGATTTCTCTTGTTTTGGTTATAGCTGACAGGCATAGAGGGTCTTCTAAGTTCTTAGTAATTTTAGTTTGTCATGATATAGCTTTCTCTTCCATTTAATAGCAGGGATGAGAATTTCCCAGTGCATAAGAATATGTATCATAATCCAAATGTTGGAAAGCTCTTGTTGAACGGTGGACTTTTAGATTGGAATTTTACCTACAATTTGTTACAGCACCTTTTTTATTAGTTTTGTCCTATGCAGGAAGCAATTACACGTGAGGGTTACAAATTTTTGCGAATTGATGGTACCACAAAAATTTCTGAGAGGGAGAGAATAGTCAAGGTTGATTCATCTTTTTGAACAAATGTATCATCTTTCATGGTTTTTTTTCTGCATTATGTCACTAGTACTATTTCTTGTCTTTAGGATTTTCAAGAAGGTCCGGGAGCTCCCATTTTCTTATTGACATCACAAGTTGGTGGACTTGGTCTTACACTTACCAAAGCAGATCGTGTTATTGTTGTCGATCCAGCATGGAATCCAAGGTCAGTTGGACAGACTGTATTTGGATACTAGTTGTTTGTGTAAACATATCAATTGTTGATCTTGTCATCATGTTTTTATTTTTTTTATCTGAGCTTACGAGTGTGATGACCCTTTCTAACTTAATGGGTGACCTTTGGTATCATCTTAAGGCTGTCTTTTGTGATGTCAGACTATGTAGGTTATCCCTCAAACCACACATTAGCGGAAGTCTTGTGCATTGATGGCCTTTAGTATACTGGTCTTTTTACTTAGGTTCTTGTTTCATATTTAAATAATTCATAGTAGTCAAGTTCCAAATGTTGCATGATGATGTTGTATCTAAGTTTTCTGAATTCATAATAAAGTATGATATGCATTTTTTTTCTTAAATGGATTCTGTGATTGAGATCCTTATTTTAAATGCTATAAATAAGTTGTAATTTAAATGCATGATTTGGAAGATGTCAATTCGCAAGGTCTTGAGATTAATCCTGTCATCATCTCATACCATTTGCAAACATAAAAAAAAGGAAGAAAAAAATGGAATTTCTGCATATATACTTTTGCATTATGCCACTATGCATCATGCCTTATGAGAATCTCCCTCTGGAACCTTTGTGTGAAGGGTTAATTGACTATTAATATACTGCCATTGGGTTATCATTAGTTCTGAGGAATATCAAATAATTGTACTCTTGCAAGGTTTTCTTGGGTTGAACAAAATCAAATAATTCAGAAAGATAGAGTGACATATAAATGAAGTCTTTGGAGATTTTTGTTTTTATTAGGTTTGTTCAACTTCACAATAATAAAAATTGTGGAGAGGTTCTTGTGAATACTTCATATTGCCCTTTAACAGCCATGGAGAGTTATGTAGTTGTGAAGTTCTGGAATGTGTTGGTATTCATAGAACTGATGTGTGTCGTGTTCTTTTCTATTGTGTTTCACTTAAAATTTGTCATGAAAAGGGGAGATTCATTTTGCATGAATTCATGTACCACTCTGAAACAATAATCAAATGCTGTAAAACTGGTTTTTTGCCTTATAAATGTTAGTCATCTGTTGCACTTAATGTTTTTAGTTCTGCTAAATATTCATAAGATAGCCTTTAAACATGGTTCTGTTTGTTGTTACATATGTGAGCTAAATGTTCTCTGTGCAATTTTTCCATTTTTTCTTGTTTTATACATGTTATGGAGTTGTTAGTAATTGAACTATGTAACTAAGATTTTAGAATAGAAATATTTTCATGTATAGTTCTTGGAAATTTTGCTGGTTATATATGTATTGGCTATTGTGCAGTATGGATAATCAAAGTGTTGATCGTGCATATCGAATAGGGCAAAAGAATGATGTCCTTGTCTATAGATTGATGACTTGTGGAACAATTGAAGAGAAGATTTATAAAATGCAGGTCAGACCTTGGAATCTTGTTTCCTTTTACTGTTTTGAATGTGTTAATTAGCTATTCTTTGTCTTATGATCACTCTTGTTTCTTGGATAATATCTCATACAATTTTCAGTGAATATAACAAATTGTTTCGTTATGTTTGAAGATTAATTTATCGATCATAATGGTTTCCCTTTTCACTACTTAATCTTCTTTCAATTTTCTTTTCATTGTCTTATTCATATAAAATTTTTATGCAACCCACTGTGCTATGCTGTCTGAAGTGTTTGAACTGTATTGTTATATTCAAATTTGTAGTAATAGCTCGATCAAAATGGTTCTGATGATGCCAGTTTTCAGCCACTGTTTATTTGAGATATAAGTTCAAAACTGTCAAACCTATGCTGACATCCAATTTTTTAGTCTTGTTGCTGATTTTGTACTTTACTAAAGTCAATAAATATTGCAGGTCTTCAAGGGTGGCTTATTTAAGACAGCTACAGAGCACAAAGAACAGACTCGATATTTTAGCCAGAAGGTATTTTCAGAAAATTTAATTCATTTTTTTTCTTTTGATATGAAAGTATGAAATTATTATTGTCGTTCTGCAGTCCCTTTGTAAGTGAATACTTCTTAATTTTCATTTTGTAACAGCATGTTGATTACTGTATATGGTATGTAGGATATTCAAGAGCTTTTTAGACTCCCAGAACAAGGATTTGATGTTTCACTCACTCAAAAACAGCTAGAAGAGGAGCATGATCGGCAACATAATATGTACTGATTCTTATCAGCTTCACAGTTTGATGAGCATGTTGTGCGTTAAAGATTATTGTACATTGTTGTTGCAAGTTTATTTTGTCTTGTTATAATTTCAAAAAGAACAAGGGTCCATATTGTTCATGTTGTCATCAACTAGTGATCATATTTGATAAATCTTCAAATTTTTGTTTTTAAAATTTTACAGACACATGGATTGGTCGCAATTTAATAGTTCTCATGCTTCACATTTGTCAGGAATGCCTATTTGATGAAGCATATAGAGTTTCTACAGAGATTAGGTATTGCTGGTGTTAGTCACCATAGCTTGTTGTTCTCTAAAACTGCGGCGGTGCCTACTGTTCATGAGAATGACAAAATACAATGGTCAGTGTTCACCTTACTTGTCATAGCAATAACTTTGTCTTGATATACCCTGATTTTCTTATGACATATACACTTTCATGCATATTTGTTCCATGCTTGAGTTTTCTTGGCATAAAAGTTTTAATATATTGATATTTTTTCTGATATCGTTACAATGCCATTTCGTATCTGTGCCATGCTTGAGCTCACTTTCCTATGGTTATTCATTATTAATCCATTTACATGATGCTATGTTTTAATGTGCTTAGCTTTGTCCTTGCTGATTGGTGGCTTCTGATCACTTATGAATAAGGATAATTATAATTACAAATAATTATAATTTTGAAAATTATGACATATGAAGTTCCTTTTAATGTGATAGGAAAGTGTATTATCTCATTGTTTAATATAGATTTAGTCTGAAATGATTAGCTACATCATATTTGTGACTGGAGTCATGGAAGTCCTTTTTTATTGGTAATCTTATATTTAAAACTAGTATTACATAGAAAATTATAACACACCAGCTTAGTCTCACATCAAAAATGAGAAAAGAATTAGATCGGTTTATAAAGATCTCGTAACTTGTGCCTAAACATTTTGGTTTAGTAATTTTGGATCAGTGATTCAAATTTCAAACTCAACAAGTTGAGTGGTGAGAAAAAAAAATCATAATAAAGATCAATAACCATATGGTCCATGACCTGTTGTGTTCTTTGGTAGTACTGTTGCTCATTTATGATGCCCTTGTTCTTTGTCATAATTTTTAATATGACATATATGCTTGGCAAGGACCAAATAGCTGACAGATGGAAATTGTGATGTTCTTAAGCTATTGATTTTAAGATTCCTCCAATCATGATATGCCGGCCATTGCAAAAGGTCATCAATACCATCAGCCACAAAGCTACAATCCTATGTGAGGGGATGTCAAATGACAACTTCTAAATATCTAATTGACTATTTTTTTCATATCTCACAAAATATCTAGACATGAATGGGGATATAGATGTTTCTATAAACAGAAACAGAAATATTTTTTTTTCCCTTTTCATATTTCATTAAATCCATTTTTGATGATTGGTCTGCTATAATTTGCAGTACAGAGATGTTAGTTATACATAATGTTTCATCTTCATGACACATGCCTTATTTAATGCAGTTATGACCCTTTGTTTAATCTGTCATAAGGTTGACTGTATTAATCTGTCACTATGTGCAGTGTTATGGGGAACAGAATCGTGAGAAATTCAGAGTCTGGGTGGTCTAATGGGTATTATGCTCGACTACTAAGTTATGCAGAACATGTTTTACAGACATGCTAAAGTATTTCTTTGTTTACAGGGCTGAGCATGCATTCAATCCAAACGATAAGGAACTCATTTCTAGGAGATACATTCCCAAAATTTTGACAAATTCATCAACAGCCAGTCCAGAAGATATAGAGTCAAAAATTAAACGCCTCTCTCAAACCCTGGGAGACAAGGTACGAGTAATTTTTGGTAATTTGGGGATGACTAGTTACTTATAATCTGGCTAAAACAATTGGGTTATAGGCATTGATTGCGAAACTACCGGATAGTGGGGATAAGATCCGGAAACAGATTTCTGAACTCAGACAACAGCTTCATACGGTTAACAATCCAACTCCTGCCTCTTCAATACAAAGGAAGGAACCAGAAGTAATTAGCATAGATGATGTCACCGAGGAGTTGAACAAAGTCATTTTGATGTGATTGTGTTCTCCTCAACATTTTATGAAATATTTAAGTGATATACGGCATCACTTTATTTGCTGCCAAAAAGGTTTCGATTATATAATACCATACATAGATATAGTTGTTCTTAAGTAGAATTTGCTTGGTGGCTCTTTCTTTAATCAGATAAATTGTTTGAATCTTGTGAACCTAGTGGCAATATTTGTTGGCTGGCATGGACAGCGAAAAGGGAGTATACAGTCACTGTTGTTTCCTTGTCATTGTGAATTTGACTATGTAATATCTAGTATCAAGGCTGCATCACCAAAGAATTGAGCCCATGTAGAAGACTTGTCGCTGGGTGGATGCTTCGGAAGGGGGCTTCGAATTGGAGGGCGAGCGGAGTTGAACACCATAGTACCGAGATGAAGCAGTTGAACACAAGGCATCCGTCGGAATTAAAAAGGGTTTTGGAGAGGACGAGATGGCTTTCGTGTTAATTCGGGTATGAAATCGCTTTAGCTCATTTCAAGATGAAGCATCCAAAGTTTCATAGATTACCTTGAGGATTAGAATGTCCATATGGTGGTTGAGATGTCATTCGACAACATCTACTTGTCTTCCCATCTTATCATTTGAATTGTTGCCTCTAGTTGTTGATCTCTCCTTTTGTTTTTGGTCATTGGGACGGTCGACCTGTCTTGCTCCTTTTGTTCGCCTCATCGGTCTCTTATTTTGACAGGTGGACGTTTTTTCTCTGATCTATAAGATTGACTTGGTAGATGTAATTAATTTTGGAAGTTATAAAATTATCCTTTCTTACTTCACAATCGGTACTTTAAAGATATATTTTACGACTAATACTCTTCGCCTCATCGGTAACCCTTCTTAGTGTACGACATCTTAGGCCTTAGGGTAAAAATTCTTTAGATTTGCAATGTGCTATATTCTTGGTAGTGTCACACCTTTTAATGTTGCGAGGTAATATGTTCTATCCCGGATGACTTTGACAACTCAGTAAAGCTTTTCTCTCGAGATTTGGCTTAACTATCCGAGGGTGGACTCCTCGATCGTAGAGTATCTCAACACCCACAAGTATGCTTCGACTTTTACGTCACTGATCAGGTTAAGTTTGGCTTGAAGTCTCCCTTCGATGGTTTCTTCGTCAAAGCTCTCAACTCGAGGTGTCGGGAAGACTATCTCGAGTGGTAGGACAAGTTTGGTGTCAAACATCAAGTTAAATGGTGATTATCCCAAATAGCATTAGTAGATAGTCTTATTTTGAGATGCCTCGACCAGCGACTCAATTAGCTTTGGATGTGGGAGGGATCTGGCAAAATCCCAGGACCAGGTCCAATTAGCTCATGGTCCCAAGAGGGAAGATAGAGTCACCTATGAATCCCATCAGCAACGAAGTCATAGGAGTGAGAACATTATCTAAGAGTCCAAGTTTTTGAAAAGAATCAAATTACATGATGTCGACAGCTACCTGTGTTGACCCAATTTACTAAGGCATTAATCACCAATACTATCACGAACTTAGTTGGTTTTACTTAAGTCGTGCGATACCTTTGTATGTCCATTCGCAAAGGTCAGACTCCCCGAAACCTCTTAGAAACCTTTGGGACCTACAAAAGAGAAAATGAGTTTGAGAAAACATTTTGTATAGGATTCATAAGCAACCATTTCAACAAACACTTTATATAGCCAATGCATATAAACATGGACTTCACAAACTCTGAACGGTCGCACATAAAAGATTATGGTCCATTACATACCGAAGTCTCCACAAGTGTTTACATGACACAACTCTCATTTACAAGTTGAATCGACCACACAAGCTAACCAAACTATGACCGCTAAGCCTACTGTAATCTCGCCATTTGATGTACAAAGCATGTACAAAAACCCAAAGACATTCTCCCATACTTATTCCTTTGACGTCCTCGTCAAAGCCGCTGCAGACGCTACATCTCCTCACCTTTTGCTAAATCTTCAATATTTTGCTCTAGCTGCAACACGCCTCTTGGCTCCTAGCTGCTCTCCACCGTTGTTGTTGAGAAGTCAAACTTTGATCTACCATGCTGCTTAAACTCACCAATAACTAACTTTGATGTGGGGTCGGCTGAGTTGTATTGATCATTGTTGCTTCTTGTGGATCCTTTTGATAAAAGAAAAGACATTCATTATTTTGCGTCAGAAACCTCTCATGTCGCTTAAACTCGGTGGATGCTTGTTGAAGCTTTAACGAGCATCGTCTTGCAAACTTAATTGTTACTTCCAAGTAGGTTCACATCACTCCTGCTTTTGATTAATATTATGTTGGGAAACAAATCAAACAATCTACTCTCAGTAGCACCGATCACCAATGGTGAAGATTTGATAACTATTGTTTTCCATTATATTTTTTCGAAAGGCTTTTGAACTTGTGCAGAGCTCCTCTGCTAGATAAATAAAAGAACATAGATACTCAGTTTTGCCCATTCTCTTAAGAGTTGAGAAGACAAATGTTACTTAATTTCGCCCGCGTACTCGAGGTTGTACTTCATGCATCGAGTTAGTTACTAGTCTTCGCCCACTCTTTGCTCACACTTTCGAAGCACCCGAAGTGTTTGCACTTCTTGTATCGAATTAGCTATTGTGATTCACATTCTCTATGTTATCTAACTTCTGGAATGCAAGAAGTTTTGCCCGAAAAAAAATAAAATTTCCCCCCAACTTGGAGCAAGTCTTTGATAGTTTTGATCACCTTTGAGATTTTACCGTATTCTCCATCATCGTTGTTGTCTACTCCTCTGAGTAGAAAAGGTACAACACCACATATTGCATACTTCGTTTCTTAGTCGAGTGCTCTTGCATCAACTCGAAGTCTCCATTTCGGTTATCTTGATGAGAAGCCCATTGACACCGGTCTTATGAAGTTTCCTGGCCTTTGTCCTTCTGCCTTGTCTTAATACTTAAAGTTTACCTCTGCATTGACACTGGCCTTATGTTGATAACTAAGGCTTTCATTCGATGCACGCACGGAATACCCGTCTCTGTGGTATCATGAAATTCATTCATTGAATCCACAACCTTTCTTCCCGTCGTGTTGTTCATCAAAGTAGAGCTCCCAGTAGCTCCTGATCATATCGCATGATCAAGTCTCTCACGGGACTTCTCTTACGTGTGTTGTATTGCCTCAAACTATTCCACCATGATTCGCTGCACCGTGTCGCCTCCTGGTGACATCTCTATTGCATTCAGATTCTTATGGGATGAACTCGGACTAAGATCTCTCCATGTTTGTCTTTTGCCACACATCGTAGGGTCTCTACCACCTTTAATTGTGTTTGCTCATTTTGCAATTAACCATCACCCACTCATTCTCGGGTCACACCTAAACAAAGCATTGCTCTAGGACAGTTCGTCACCTAGTAGCTCTCGAAGTCCTCAGACTTTGCTGGAATTGGTGCACCATTGTCTGGATCCTGGGCCTCTATCCCCTACCCACACAATCTTCACTACGCACCACTTTCTTCATGACAACTCGAATAGCAATACTGTGATATATTCTTTAAGAGTACCCGTCTTTACGTCCTCTTACCCCTTGCTAAGGCCTTATAATCCCAACTTCATATTCCCAAGTTGAATCACCTTAGTTCCTCCGTCAAAAGCATCTATGAGATAAGGTGCATGTACCTCGAATCTCCCTTCATCTTTGGCACCATGCAGGATGAGTCTGCTCCATCAGAATGAAGAACCCATAGAACGACATGATCCCGCTTTTGCCTCTACAAGAGTCCATGTCCTTGACCTCTGGCCAAGGAAAGTTTCGTGCCTCCGCTCCATGTTCCATCTCTACGTCGACTCCATTCATGTGGCTTGGACACTTCACCAGGTTTCATCGAAGTTGCTACGCCTCTCAATTTGCATTGAGTTGATGGTTGCTCTCACGCCCACCATTCCATGGGTCAGACCTCTATTGAGTCTGATTTTTACATCGGTATTGATATTGTCATGGTCGCTTCCCCACTTGATCTCGTAATGCATCTACCAATACATTACCTCATATGAGATCTTGTGATAACTCCTAGCGGCTTGCTCGGTCTGTTGTGCTTTGTGAAATTGTTGTCTTAAGGTACTTCTCCTCAATATAGCGGTACACTGCACATGATTCTCCTTCTGGAGAACCAAGACTTATCCCTCATGGATATCTATCATATTAGAACAGCTTTCTTCTTTGCATTCTTCCCTTTGGAAGTTTCAAAGACCATCATCTCCTTAGACTACTCTGTCTTACTGAAGAAACTGTGCATTGTTCTGCCCCCATAAATGCACTTGTTAGATTGTGGCTCTTTGCCAATACAGCCCTCGCTACACTCTCCAAGGCCTAGCAATATGTTGAACTTGTTGCACACTTTCAGCCTCCTACGGAGATATCCTTCCCATGCCGAAGAGAAAGTTTCAATGCTTCATGGCGTCGAGTTTCGATCTCCTTGGGATGGCTATAAACACTTCATTGTTCGCATATAAGCCCTTGCATGAGTATCCAATTTTTCAAGTTAGCAATTCCCCTCACCTCTATGAGCTTTGCGTGCAACCCATCCCACTTTGTACGGTCTTATCTTTTACCAAGCGCCCCGCTTGCCTTGAGCACTGTTAAATTTGGTTGCCAACATCAAGTCATAGCTCGAACTCAGCCATCCTAATCTTTGCGCGCTACGCATTCTTCATAGCTTGTTTGTCCTCATGGTGCCTCTAGCACAAGAGTTGGTTATTCCTTTGAATGTTAATCTTGGATGCCTACTCTTCCGAGCGACTTCTTTCCCTACATCTTAATGTATGTTTTCCTTAAACGGTCGCGCATGCTGGCTGCCCTCCATGCAGCCCAGCTAGGTCCTCAACACTTGCATGACAAGTGTTTCATCATCTAGTCTTCCAACTAAAATTAAATTCAGTCTTAACTCAACCACATGTCTCACGTCCTTAAGCACCAACTTGTTGTCAAGGTTGGTCTTTATATGGATATCTCTCATGTCAATTATGTCTGCTATGCCATAGTTGTCCATCTTGACAACACCAAAATTTTCAGACATGTAAGTAGCAAAGAACTCCCTCCATAGTGTAGCATGATAAGAAGCACATGTGTCAAATATCTACTCGAGATCCTAGCACACACAAGAAAAAATATCATCAGAAGTAAATAAAATCAAATAATTACTACCTTGCACCGTAGCTGTGATATTTTTTTTTGATTCTGTATGCTCCACTTCTTTTCCCTTTTTCTTTTTCTTCTTAGGTTGCTTGTAATGATTCTTGTAATGTCCTTTCTCACCACAATTGTAGCAAACAATATCTTTCCTTGATCTTGACTTGCTTCTACCCAGGCGTGAACCACTTCTATCCTTTGACTTTGACTTTCCTCTGTTTTCTGAGACAAGTGCTTGTGAATCAATATGAGAAGTAGCTGAATTCTTTCTTCTCAACTCCTCATTCAACAAACTGCTTGTTACTTGACTCATGGTGACAACACCATCTAGTGCAGAATTATTATGGGAAACCACTAGTGTCTCCCAACTTTCTGGCAAAGAACTGAGAAGTAATAAGGCCTGCAACTTATCATTAAGAGATATTTTTATAGAGGATAAATGGTTAATAATATTCTGCATTTCATTCAAATGCTCAGGAATAGAATTACCCTCTTTATATTTCAAGTTCACTAGTTTTCTAATCAGAAAAGCTTTGTTGCCAGTCGTTTTTCTTTCTTAAAGATCTTATACCTTTTTCCAAAGAGAGTAAGCAGAACTTTCAGTAGAAACATGGTGAAATACACTATCATCAAGCCACCGATGAATAAAGCCAACAGTTTTTCGATCTAACCTCTTCCACTCATCATCTGTCATAGTTATGGGCTTTGCAATACAAGAGATCTTCCATTTTTAATTTTCATATCATCTAATTATTTCCATTTAAACTAATCATGCGAGAAATATTATCGACCTCCATGTTCAAATACAAAAGTTAAATGCCACCAATATCCTACTCTGATACCAGTTGATGGGAATAAAACAGGAATAAATTTTGTATATGAACAAATGCTAGCAGACCGTCACACACAGTGGAATCAAACAGAAATCACAATCAGATGAACACTAAAATTTACGTGGAAAACTCCCTTAACTCGAAGGGTAAAAATCACGGGACAAGTCAAAGAAAATCCACTATCAAAATAATGAATATACAGATCGCCCAAGCTCAAATAATAGCCACAAGAGAATCATAGGGATACAAGGACTATAATACTAAACATAATATCCAAAACCTTCTCAAAATATTACAGTAAGAATCCACTGCAAACTGATTTAACCTGAGATTTAAATAATTGAGAATAATTTTTTTTTATCATTGTCTTCTTCACTTTCCTGGATCTCTTGTTTTATTGCCTCTACTGTCAATATACAGTCTTCTTTCTCTCTCCCACGTTTTCAACCGTTGCTGTCCCCTTAATCTCAACCATAACCTCCTAATCTAGATTTTAGGTTAATATAAGTGAAGTTCTAAACTGCGAACTTCACTAAAGCCTATTATGAACTCAATCTGGGTCATCTGTCCAACACCCCTCAAACGCACAATGTACAGACAAAGCATACCTTTAAACCAGAGAAGGACGCGTCACAACCAAACATGAACTTAATGAGGTACATAAGCTTTCACCACCAAGCCAGCTAATACTTTGGACTAACAAAACAGTTGCCACATTGATGTGATCACTTCCACAATATCACAATCAAAACCTGGACTATTCATGATAGGTTCTCCACAAGTTCTATATTCGATGACAGTACATATTGATGTTTCGCAATGTCACACAACCAAGAAACAATTGGGACTGCTTGCACATGTTATGTGTCCTCAACAAGATCAGAACAAAAATGCCAAAGCTACAAATCATATTATGGGAAACATGGGGACTGGCATTGAGCTGATCACAACAATATTAGATTATTTATCCCTTACTAAGAATGGATGAATATTCCATTGGTGGAAAGAATTCATAATTTTACAGTAAAACTCTGTGATTTGAGGGCTCCTCTTCTTTGATGTGAGTTTGGGTGTGACAAGCAGCAAAAGCGACGGATGAAGAAGCAGAACCAGCAAAATTCTCGCCATCCACCTGCAAGGAGGTGTTAGGACAACGATGACATGCTGGTTTCAGCATCTTGCGGCCGCCACATTGTCTTTTGAACACACAGCAATCCTTCGTTATCATTTGAGTAAGTCAGTGTGATCTCCCAGTGGAGAGACTTTGCCATGTTCTCTATCTCGCTAATCACATCAGCGTTGTCCCTAACAATCAGCTTCCCTTCAGGTCTCAGCACCCGATCCACCTCAGCAATTACTGGTAGCAATTGGCACCTATGGCATAATGCCACAGAAACAGTTAATATAATCAAGGAAAGCAAGTATTGTAAATTCCGAGTCTCATGACTATGCAACAGTTCCCCCCTATTGATAACAATTAAGCAACATAGACGAACAGCAGTCAAATTATTAGAAAACACAAAGTCTAGATTTATCATCTTTTCATTTTTGCTATGAATCATAAACGGGGGAGCAAAGATATGCTTGATAGACACAGAAGCATTAGTTCATGTTACAATAAAATAGCATTGAATGCTTGATAATACTATGAAGCATAACTCATGAATTATAAACTTTCATTTCAACTAAGAAGTGTCAGGGAATAACCTTTTCTTAAGTTTGGAGAATAGATGGTCCGCGTGGAGAAGATCATATGTTCTTGGATACGTGCTAAATGATTCACACCAGTCATGATACATCCCAAACAATCCACGCTCGTAAATAATAGGAAGTGTGTCAGGTGAATCAATTGAGACAATATTCATTACCCAGACTTTCATGTCTCGTAATGCCGCGGCGAAACTGCATATAACAACCAGAAAAATGTATGATATTGTCTCATAAATAATAACAAAAAAAGGGAATTGTATCAGGAAACAATTAAAAAGTGTCTTTCACAAGACAAATAATAAAGCATTAAATACATGACATGGATAGTTATTGGATTCAGCATCAAAATTTCCAATCAACATAAAACATCACAGCTGTAAGAAAAAAACTAGAGAAATGATGAGCATTGATTTACTCGATTTAGCATGGAATGAGAGATACTATTATAAGTTCAAAAATTCTATCTTTCCTCCAAGTAAGAAGCCCCTTGTCAAGGGAAGAATATCCTATAAGTTTAATATCAGTGCTAAGAGTTCCATATCAAACAGACTACTAACTATGGCAACAAATTCTTGAATAGGTTAACTCTATATTAGGTAAGAACCGACTAAAAGAGGAAAAAAGATCTAAATGACTAGGTGATCAATATAAAAGAAGTACAATCTAAACAACTAGCATGCATGAAGTAACAAGCCAAACTCTACTTGATCCAGAATAATCCTAGAGGACGGTGGAACAATAAATTCTGATAGAGGGGTTATGTTCATCACAAATATCCGAGCAAGTCAAAGTGACCAAGAGAACACAGCCTTAACTTTGCGTTAGAAGAGCACAACGCTCTAATCATTCAAAAGTTAGCACTAAAACTCTATTTACCCAAATTTTATTATTTTACAGTACATTTTTGCACAAAAGTAGAAGGATCATTCTATTTGCTTACCCTCCATATACAGATCTCATGTCCATGACATTCCTCGCGGTAGACCAGTTGATTCCCATCCTGTTGACATAAGATTTGCTAACTATCTGTTTCCAATGCTCATAGTCTGCTTGAAAGTCCTCAGGCGCAGGTTTTCCATAAACCCCAGTCTGTGATCCACTCAGCCAGTAAGGTGTCTTCTCAAGCCTTTGTGGCCACTGTTCTGGCCATACTGTGCCACGACCAGTCGGATCCACTGGCAATTTGTGCATGCATGCTTGCAAAGGTACATTCCTGAATGCATATAAATAGGCAAGAAAGTTGATACAAATGCTAACGAGTACCAAATGGACAGTCATTTGATCCACTTCTGAAGACAATAAACATACCAAGCTGCATCTGGATTATCAGATTCTTGACACAGAGGAGGGTTGTCTTTTGCTCTTTTTTCATAGCACTTATTGTCAGAAGGTTTTCTGTAAACAGCCAATCCTACTTGGTTTAGTGTGTCATTTTTCCTTGTCACCATCTCCCAGCACATAGATTTCGTCAAGGCAGACATAGCTGGAATGAGTTTTCAAAACAATAACCGGTTTCAATTTTCAGAAGTTATATAAGCTTGAGCATATGTTTATGCAAGAATGCATTTCATAAATAGCAGGCGAAGCTTATGCATGTATTCATGTCAACCATTGATTTTAAGTTGTCCTTGAAGGATGTAGTTTCAATCTTTTGATATAATCTTTATAGTCAAATGACTGAAAAGTAGACTAAAATGATTTGCTCCTAGGTAAAAAAACACAAAGTACAAAGGCACTTCACTGTTACTGTTTCAACAAATCTATCGCAACATAGCTAAATAAGGGGAAAAAATGATTTGTAACTTCTACCTTTCCAAATTTCAGCATCTTCCGGAAGGTCTTGATACACTGGAGTGGCAGACCAGACAAAATAACCACCAGGTCGCAGCAACCGGTTCAACTCCAACAAAAGCATACCACCTACAAGTTATAAGTTCAAAAGTCAATTTTATAAAGAAAATAGCTGCAGTGTGTGTGAAGACAAACTACCTTCTATGTGCCACGGTACTCTACAGCGGGCACAGTGAACAACATCAAAGACCTTGCTCGGGAACGGAAGCCTTTTGGTTCCCATGACTGCTGATATAGCTGGAATTCCTCTCTCAAGAGCAAACTGCACTTGGGCCTCATGCTCATCTTTGGGTGCAAATGACATGGCCAGCACATCTCTGTCAAATAGATACCCACCAAAGCTTGCCACTCCGCATCCGACATCCAAGATGACACGGCTACGTTTTCCCCATGCAATGTTAGGCAATGACTGCAATTACAAGTGAATTGAAGAAAAAATGCTTATCAAGTGCAGTTAACATATATATGCTATAATATTAGAAACATTCCATTCACCAGAAACTAGAAAGACAAGATGCAATAATTTTGGAAAATAAGTCAACAGCCACTTGGGCTGTAACAAAGAGACCTACTTAATTTTTGCCTCAACAATTTTGCATATACAGGACCAAATAGTTCATGCCATACAAAATGTTGATGCAATTTGTCCACAATCTAAAAATTATACATTAAAAAATTGATCCATAGCTGGAAGGCTTCTTTTACCAAAATTCACAAGCATGAACACAACTGGAACAATAGATAACATAAAAGTAAAACAAACACAAAGAAGACCCAACCAAGAACCACAAATCCTCGAATATGTGGAGAGCAAGGTCAAGAAGGGACTAACAAACAAAATAAAGGACTAACTTAGTGCACGAGCCTCCCACCAATGTGGGAGCGTCAATGCATGCAACATTACCCCTATAATTGAGTTGTTTGGGTGACTCAGGTCACCCAGATCGCAAATGAGCAACCCTGATCACCCAAGAAGACAGTAACAAATGATCAAGTAAAAATGAGCGCAAGTAGCATTCAGATAAAACGTCAGTAGTCAACCTCTTGGATGAAATCAATGTAGTGAAGTGCACCATGTTTAAACTGAGTTCCACCACCTGGAAACGTGAGATACTCTCCTGAAACTTTCACCCAATTTTGGTGTCCTTTTACCACAGCAAGCTTAGCATGGGGGACATTGTTGTACCATATCTGCGGCGATCATAAAAGATGGAAATTCATTAAGCCTTACAATATGAAGAATCAAATGCAAACACAGGCAAAGCAAGTACCTTTTCCCTGCTCTTGGGCCACTTAATCGGTCGTTTGTATCCATCAGGAAGAGGAACGAGGCATGTCGGAGCATTATCAGGACAGTGTCTCTCTCTGTGTTCATAGTGTTTAGTACTAGGAAGCTTCTTAATAGCTGCTTCATTGTCAAGACAAGGGATATAATCTGCTCCAGCTTTGACATTACACAGTTTCCAGCTGTATTCTATAGTTTGACCCTTGGATGAAGAAGAAGCTTGGACCTCCTTCTCATTCTTTGATTCTACAGCTTGGGTAGACCATGCTCCATTCTGTGTACTGGTCTCATTCAAAAGCTCCGTCTGGGCCCCAGATGGAAAAATCTCATTGTTACTCTTGTCCCTTAACTGGTTGCCATCTTTGTCTTCATCAGAGCTTTGATCCACTTTTTCCTCTATAATACTTTCAGTTTTCCCATTGTCAGTTTTATCAACGTCGGATTTCTCGTCTTGCTCTGGCTTCGACTTCTGTTCTTGACCACCTGCCTCATCACCTGTGTCATTTCCCTCTTTGGCATCTCCAGCTTCCTCAATTGTCTCCCCACCTTTGTTCCCATTTGCATCACCATCGTTCTGAGTATTTCTTGAATCATCCGAGTCATTATTAGTATCATCACTTCCCTTGGTAGGATTTTCTTCTTCAGTTTTCTCTTCCAACTTCTCAGATGTTTTATCTGACTCAGAATCTGATTTATTAGGCATGTTGTTTTCACCACTGCCATTATCATCGCTAACAGAATCTTCACTCATAACATCTGAACCATCTTTGTATGGGTCAGAACTAGTCCGAGAAACCATATCACTCATGTCAGATTTGGTGGCAGGTGATGGCACCTCTGCTGGAGCCATGGTTGAGGATGTCATCATCCATGCCCCGACCAAACAAAGGGCAACAAATATGACAAGAGTCGTCGTCGAACAGTATGACGACGATGTCCTCCTTGTGTCTGTACGTGAACTTCTCCCAAATGCCATGTCTGACTGTGTGATTTACCCTGTAAATATTTACTTAAAATTATGAAATGGCAACAATGTTAAGAAACATAAATGAGCTCTCTATCACTCTCTCTTTGCCGACAACCTAAACAATCACATTCATCAAGTACACAATGAGACTAAGATATAGCAAAGGATAGGAAACATGGATGAGATCTGTTATCGAAGACGTGATACAGATCGGTCATAAAGCTTGATATTTCAATGAAGTGTACATTACAAGGAGATCAATCAAATGCTTAGTGAAGCTAAACGACCACAAACATACCAAAACAACAAACTGACCAAGAATCGCGTGGGTGAGGTGAGTCTAATATTTCTACATGCATTGGGGAAAAATTCTTAGTTACTGGAAGATGGACATGACGAACGAAGTATCTATATAACACGATAATGAGAGTGACTAACTTTAGGAACAAAAAGATTACAACATTCTCACTCACCATATCGGAAAAAGCAAATCACAACGCCTCGATGACAATTTGAGATAAAATCAGTTCCAGAATCAATCACCAACAAGCACATAACGAAATCCGAACCAGATATCAGAATATACAAGATGCGAGAAGGGTAAAATCGAGCATATCTACACCATTGAACTAAGTATTGACCATAGACCAAAACGAAACCATGAAATCGGAGCCGTCAACTAAATTCTACCAGTTCTACTGAAATCAAGCAGCACTGACGAGATCAAAAGCGAAAACATCGCCAAGCAAAAACTTTCCCATTATTTAAGCAAGAAGCACAGAAGGGGAAGCTCCCCAGAGCTAAAGATCTCCGATAGGGCTCACAGACACAAGTATCAAAAGCAGCAAAAAGAACCAATACAGCGGGCAAATTGACACGAAAAAGCAGCACGGATGTGGAATCCCGAAGACATCAAACAACAGGAAGCATGGATTCGTACCTCTCCCTCTCTGGCTGCGAACCACTTCGGATCTAAGCAGAGCAGGATCGATGGCCAGAGAGAGACGACGCCATGTGGATTTGGATCTCGTCCCGAGTCGAGTGAGGGCGGTTTATAGAGTCGAGTCGAGTCGAGTGAAGTGAGAAGGTGGGTTGGGGAACGGCGCATTATTTCTTATTTTGAAAAATAGAAATGACAGGTTTTCATCTACGCATATCCTTACCTGCCTTATGACTTGTGGATACCGTTGGGCCGACGACTCATGTTCTTGTGGGTCAGTCTTGTCCAATCACAGGTCAGGTAGCTGTCGGGACTCCGTCGCATATGTTCCTGCGATCCAATTTAACAACCGGAGAAATAAGGAAATCAAGATGCAAACATGAACAAGCTAAACTGTCTTTTAGCATAGGATTGGTTTAAGTTACAAACATGCGAGGGAACACGAGATAACGAGAAGCGAGAGTGGAGACACCACGGCAAATGCAACGGGCAAATGTCCACTCGAGTTAAATAACCGAAATGACAATAATGCCCATCACATCCACGGTCTCAAATGCAACTCCAGAAGCGGAGGCATGGATGTAGTATCGGCGAAGATACGAGGATAATAGAGTAAATGCGGAGGTGTCGGTGAGCAGTGGGGAGATCACCAAACGCACGTGCCCGCGGGGGCCGAGGCGGTGGTCGTCGCCGACACTGGTTGGGGTCTGTCAACCGATCTTATTGGTGAGCACTCCACTTGAAGCTTTTTCTGTAGTTTTACCCCCTAAAACGTGCGGTGTCATCGTATGATCTTTTGGCGACGTGATGATCACGCGCAGAGAGAGAAAGAGGAGAGAGAGAGAGGCCTTCTCTTCACTGTCAATGCCAGCTTGTAGGAATGAATGATACCATGGTTGTGTTTGCGTTGTAGAAGAGACATGAGAGAGAGAGAGAGAGAGAGAGAGAGAGAGAGAGAGAGAGAGAGAGAGAGAGGACTTTAATTCACTATCAATGCCAGCTCGTAGGAATGGATGATGCCGGCACAGAGAGAGAGAGTAGCTATGGACGATGATACCAGCGTTGTGCTGGAAAGGGAACGCCTGGGATTGTGGGTTGTCTTCACATGAAAGCATGGGCTTCAAATGATTAGATCTGTAAGCTTTGCAGGGTTGGCGAGTGAATATTTTGCCATTGTAGTGTATATACCCATAAAGAACCAATCTACATATACACACGCATTGATGACAATTTCTGCGACGGCTGCGATCCTCTTCCAGCCGATTCCACAGTCGGGCCCCGAGTCCACTCGGTTACAGCTACGAGCTAACGTAGTGGGCGTGTATGGCTCAAAGGGGGTTCTCCAGGAACACGAGGATGTCCTGGAACGAGTCGCCCAACTCGGACGAGAGAAGACCCGGTTCGGGGTGGGGGAAGACCGAGTTGGCGGCGGGGGCGAAGGCCCAGTCCCACTCGGTGGGGCGCCACCGTGGCTGGCTCTGGACCTCCCTCTCGCACGTGAACTCCGGCGACAGAACGTGCTCCGAGCAGCTCGAGTCGGCGTGCAGCCTCGGGATCGAGTCCGACGGCGCGAAGCTGCCTGCGAGTTCGGCCGGCAACAGCGGTCCGGGGGCGATCCGAGCCGGAAGCGGAAGCGGCAGCGGCGCGTGTGGACAGAGCGCCGGCTTCCTATCCTCTGGCGACCGGAGGCACCTGGACCCGGCCGGCTTCCGGTCGCGGGTCCCGAACTTGTCCGAGCCGTTGCTTCCTTTCTTGTTGTAGATACGGCACAGCACCCAGTCGTCCAGCTGCATACCACAACACGTCCCAAATGTTAAAATCGTTTTGTTTCCGTCAACTCGCTCATACCTGTTTTCTTCTTTAGAGTCATTTCCTGTGACCACTCTCACTCACAACTGTTCATTGAAATGGAGTTAAATGGTAGAAGCATCTAACGCCTCCCTCACCCTGACAGCAACCTGAGAAGCCAACGTTGGGCAAGTTGCAGCAGGGTGGTCACCCACGCCCGCAGGCTTTGGCTCTTCGAACCAAAGGGAGACACCTCAGAGAGACGAGAATGGATTAGTCCGGTGAGAGGCGGCAGGAATGGTGTATACGTACCCGGAGCGAGTTCTTCCCGCGGGGCGAGCGGTGGACGTCCGCGAGGCGGTACTCGTGCATGATCCAGTTGGTCTTGTGCCCCCTGGGGGCCTTGCCGGAGTAGAAGACGAGGGCCTTCTTGATGGCCACCGGCGTGGGGGCTACGACCGGCTTGTCCGCCCCGGTCGCCTTCCAGTATCCCGATCCCGCCGCCCGGTTCGGCCTCGACCCGTTCGGGTACTTCCGGTCCCTCGGCGAGAAGAAGTACCACTCTTTCTCCCCGTACGACGCCATCCCTGTCACGACAGATCACGGGTTGATGACCATCCGACCAAGACAACGAGGACATCACAGGGGCACGAGATCAAGAAGCTCTACCTGGGAGTTGCCAGGGGTCGTACTTGTAGAGGTCGAGCTCCGCGACGATGGGGACGGCGACGGGGAGGCCGGCGCACATGCGGCAAAGGTAGTGCATCACGAGCTCCTCGTCCGTGGGATGGAACCGGAACCCGGGCGGCAGCTGCAGATCCCCGCCTTTCATCTCTGGCTCCCTTCGATCAGCAGCCGTCGTGGAGCCGATTAATAGGCGCAAGGGAGAATTAAAACTCAGGAAAGCAAGAGAAGCGCGACATTAGTAGGCGCGAGGGAGAAACGGCGAACCAAGACAACGGGCGGGGCCAGGGCCCCGGGACAAGGTCGCGGAGACCGGTCGACACGTGTCGCGCATAGGCCATCCCAAAGCGTACTTGGCGAGGAATGCGGCGGGATTCTGTCACGGTTTGCGTCACCAGTTTTGTCGCGATCCGGTCCGAGCCGACCTCGCGGACCGGGGTCCAACCGCTGGTAGCTCGACACGTAGCGATTCCGGACGGGGAAAAGAGGGCGGCGTTGGCTGTGCGTTTGGGACGTGGGTGGATAAGGATGGATGATGGATGACGGCTGGGGGTGAAAGAGATGAGGTATGGGAGATGTCCATGATTGGAGACATTAGAATATATGACAAAGGATGGGGATTCGGAGGAATGTTTGGCACGTGAGGTTGAAGTGGAAGTCTTTTGAGCGATGAGGAATATAAGCAGGGTGACCACGGGTTCGAACCCGAAGCGGAATTAAAATAGATTGGGCCAATGGTTCAAAGATTTCGAATCAAATTGATACTAGAATCATATTATTCCTAAAAATTGGAAGCAGAATCAGAATAAAATATAAATAAGTTTCATGATATAATGATTAGTACTTTAAATTTAAACCTTAATGACTTGAATTTTGTATCTTGAAAGAATACAAACGATGTAGTCCAAAGAGACAGGAAGGTCATGCGATGAAGTGATGACCATCTCATTCGTATAGTTAATATATGCATAGGTGAATGGACCCAGGAGAAGGTGTGGATGGCATATATCATCACATATCAGAAGATATAGACTTGGAAGTAGAAGGACACCAACATTGGTGTTGTTTGGACGAGGTGCAAAAGGCATCTACACATCACAAAGCTTCTGCTCCTATAAAAAAAAAAGTTGTTGGCTGAATGACCAAAAGAGCTGTTGCCAGTGAGTGCTGTCAAAACATAGGACTCGAGATAGGATAAACTGAGAAGCCATTTGACCTTGATCCTCTTCATTCAAAGTCCATGATAGAGTATTGAATGAGACAAGGACATTATTGAACATGATCCCAAATACCTAAAGTCCCTAGCATCAAAATTTCAACCCCATCCATTAGGTGATTCTATGACAAAAGGAAAATAATGATGCAACTTAGTATATTTATATTTATCTGTTCTTACTAGTAGCCGCTCAATATAGATTTATTCTGCCGTGTTGTATAAAGTATTTGAACCAACATCAACATTTCGGATAAAATAATTGCACTTTAATGTAAGAGAAATTTTAATGTCTAACGGGAAGGAACTTACAAGAACATCTTCTAAGGTGTGAAAATAGATAAATTACTGCAGAGTTACAGCACGACTGGAGCTTAGATTGTCTGCATACAAATTTTTGGATTAAATGAGATCACAAGATACCAAATTTCTAATGCATTGATCTGACTGCACACCTATCTGAAATGTGTGTCATATAATTCATCATGTAACTTGGATGAGATGAACTAACTACTGCACAAAGCAATTGTCTTAATTACTAATTCATTCTTCATGAGCAAAATGCAAGTATCAAAATAGATATCTCATTGATTAAGACCACTGTTGTTTGCATGCATGTGTAATAGATTTGGACATCCCAACAGCGAGCGGCTGTTCCAACATTGCACATGGTTCTAGACCCTTGCAGTTCCCACTTGTTCTCCGTTGACGAGGTCTTTGGTCGGGTGTTGTTTCAATTGATTTCATGTTCTTGTGGAGGTGAGTCCTGTGTGGTTTGTACATATCCAACAAAGAGGAAAGATCAAAAGAGAACAAGTACAGAGCACATGGTTCTGTTTTTTATTATGACCCCAGTCGATGACTAAGATTTCTTTAGTTGACTAAATGATTGGTTTTTTCAGATACCAAGGGATACCTACAACATGTTGAACAGTACAAAGCAGAGGCATCCAAGGTGATAATTTGTCGCACTAGAACTCTGTTGCATGTCAAAGGATTGCAGCAATTTAAGGCCTAACTTGATTGCAAAGTTTTCATTTAACTGGAATCCGATTCCGTCAGTGGTATGCATACGTTTAGGAAACTTGTTGTAGTTGGGGACTGGAGTTGGGTTCTTAGCAACAGATTCTACCCACTGGCACTTCTGTGGCTCTTCATCTAATGTTTCAGCCGTTGTGCATGACTAATGTCTTCACAACATGCATGGACCACTTGTGTGGCTCTTCTTCGACAAATGTTTCAGCTCTGGTGCATGACTAATGTCTTCACAACATGCATGGACCAGTGCTGGATATGTGGGTGATCACCACAAGAGTGGACCTAATTTCCATGTGTTGTAGGATTCAGAAACATAATTCCATTTGTTAGAGAAGTTGGTAATTGGTCACTTTGGGTTTCAGAAACGACAGAATATTTTGGACTCTCATCCGCTTCTTGCATTACAGATATCAACCTAATCTAAAGGCTCAAACAGAGTTCTTAAGTGGGCAACCAATGCTCCAAGCAATGCCTAGTGCTCTAGAGAACCTAAAAGAAAGGAGAGATTTTTAACAAATCCAAAATTCCTAACCATGACTAACACTCTGAATAATATGTGGTGCAAATTTGCCAACAGCTATAAATATCATCGAAAAGATATTTTTCAACGAGTCCAAAGTGCCTAACCATGGCCAATACTATAAACTATATGCGTTTCAAATTTGCCAACAACTACAAATATTATCCAAAATGTAATCTTTAGAAGAATTAAAAGACCTTAAACAAATCAGCATGCAAAACAATATTTATGCATTAAGGAATCTGTTGCCCTAATCCATTAAACAACAAGATGCATATGGATTTTGACAAGAGCATATGTAGAAGCAGGAATAATGGTTTCAATTTCCTCATCATTTTTTCTGAAAAAAAAAACATATTAATATACTAGAATAGATGTAAAGCATATAAATGGTGAAGGAATGGAGCTAGGAATTCTGAACTTACTGTTTTCTTCATTTGGGCATGTGTTAGTAGTTGAGAGAGGGGTTCAGACACTCCTAACATTCATTCCTAAAGTGAACAGAAACACAACAACATCAACTGAAGCCAAGAAAATATCTTGATTATAAAACCCATAACATTTATTCTTAAGTTTTGATATAAACAACCTTAGCAACAAATTCAATTGTATAATCACATGCAAAAGGGTCATACGTGAACTTGTTGGGTTTCTAGAACCAATTTTTACGATTTGTTTAACATCCTTTGGCATCTCAGTAGAGGTCAAAATGGGTTCTCCATGGAGCCAAGAATTTTAGCATTTTCCCACCACTTCATTATGACAAAAAACAATCATTAGCACCTACAACTCCCACTAGTTGCTCCACTTCTTAACCAGTATCTAATTCATGTGTGATTTCCATTATGTCTTTGAAATTGCTTGATAGGATTTGACATGAAACATTAAAATCAAGTGAAATAATAAAAAACAAAAAATCAAATTAATTTTTTTTTCATTAGGAAAAAGTAACTTAATCAAATAATTTATGATAAATGTTATCTTATGTAGGAATTATACTTGTAAGGAATAACATGAGATGCCAAAAAGAAATACACTGTTGAGTGCAAATATAAACGATGCCCTCATTATACTGAAAGCATTTAATCATTTTATGTATCACAACACAGAAGAAATAGAAACAACAAAAGCAGGATTTAATGAACACAAAAGAAGCAACAAATACACTTGATCCACAGACCAATATCTACCAGACACTTCACAATTTGATTCAGAAGAGAAGCGAAAGAAGCAAAACCTTTTAGGAATGCAAAATCTTTACTTCACTACGTAATCAACACAAGCAACAGTCTTCTTGCATACATTTGACCATACTCACCCATCTAGGAATTCTTTAACTTAGGAACTTTATCAAAAGAACCAAAGAACTATTTTAGGCTGCATAATAATTACCTAGAAGTTCTTGTTATGGAGAGACGCTGTCGTTACAAAGCAGAAAAAAAAAAAGCTGCTTTTGGGTGTGTTAACTGGGTTATGAGTAGAATATCTTGATACTAAAAAGACTCCGTTGCTTTAGAAGGAACAGAAGAAGAGAGTTCATTTGAACTGTCATAAACAGATATATTCCAGGGGTGAACTGAGCATGCTCTTTAAGCATATTGGAGCGACAGATCTATTTTCTTAAAAAAAATAATTTCGTACTTGAATCTGTAGCTGAAATTCGTCTTCTGAATTTTCATCATGGGCGCAACCCAAAGAATGATTAAACAGAGTAACAATTAACATATGTTGGATCAAAAAAATGCAGCCCAGCCAAAACAATAACAATGAAAAGAATATTAGATTTTTCAAGATTCAGCCACTAGTTGAGGCATTTAGTCAAGGAAAATTGGATCAAGCTATGCCCTATCCAACCTGGTTAAGTAAATAAGAGGTGAGTCCACATGGCCAGAGAACTTGTCAATCCAGAGGAAATATGCTCCCGGTTCTCATAACTTGAAGTAGGAGTGGTTTTGTATACTTCTAGAGAATCCAATGTTAGGATTAACTGACTAAATATACCGAAGAGCAACTTCAGACACACTGACCAAGTCGTATCCATTGCTTCTATGGTCCATAGTCTTCGATGTGCCTGTAACTAAGTGAAGCCGAGCCTATTGACTACCTTACTAGAAAGAAAATATTTTTTTCATCATTGATCTAATAGAGCCTCACACAACCTGTGGAGAAGATAAGCTTCATATCAAGTTTAAAATAAATCAAAATGCAGGCCTACCAATCAACAAAGAGAGCTATTGGTATAAAATGACATCAGTAGCCAGATAAGTACACAGAAAGATGGTGATATATATTAATATATGATGAAAACACAAGTCAACGAAAAGGATGGGAGTATTACACATACCGTTGACCACCGACTGAAGTCTGCGCTCTTCAAGATTTGTTTTGGCCTGCCAAGAAAATGATAATTCATGTAAATAAAAATTGCAGACAGAACATGCTCAAAATGTTGGACACATGTTCATGTATCAACTAGGCAGAGCAGCATGCACTCATCCCCTTCTAGGACTGTAAAAACTCTCCTAATAACTCATTATAAAAGCAGATTGATGGTAGCATCAACCTGGGCATAGTGCCACCGGAAACAAATATCTCTTTATCTGGTCATGTAAAAAAATCAAAGTCTGCTTTTTAGTGCACTAGTGGCTGGTGTGTGGTAGGAGGAGATGTTGCATAACTAATCTAAAACGAAAAAAAAAAAAAAAGAAACAGTGAAATATAACAATGGCACTATAGGTGGACTCAGTAACAATGCTTGCCAAAAGGATCAACCAGCAACCATGCATTTGAAAGCACCTGGATTTGGTTACATAACAACAAAAATATAACCTAATCCTTCGGTTCCTTCTTATCAAGAACCACAGACCCTACCTAGTTCACTAAAGTAACTCACACCACAGACAAAACTCATGAATGCCTCTCTCTCCTTGATGACCAAACTCATGAAAGAACATCGTCTTGATGGACAACAAGTCGTGGTTACTGACCGTAGTCTGAGGTTGTGGAAATGAAGGTCCCCAGACTCTGACCGAGTAGGTCCCTCATCTCGCATTGGGTTCACTGCTACTCTTGATTTAAGAAACCATTTTGTTCACCGCAAAATCATTTCTCATCTCACCTAGGGTTCAATGCTAATCTCGATTCAAAGAAGCATCTTGGTCGCCGGCAACCACAATGTCGCAGAGGATGCTTGTCCAAACTAGAGATCCATAACGATATCAAGAACCGAGTTCGCAACAATGTCAAGCGATCGCAATTCGCAAGAAACCAAACCAGAGGAAATCCGCGCTTATCGGACAAACAAGCGAACAACTGATCCCCCTGAGGGCAAGAGACGCACACAAGAACTACCTACGATGGTGGCGATCCGCTTCCTCGAGGCCACGAGGAATCTGCCGTGCCGGTCATCGTTTCCCTCAAGCCGGCCCAGGAGGCGGCGTTGGCGGACTTCTCGAGATCGGGAGCGGGACGGGAGAGGCGGGGCGTTAGAAGAGCATTCGAACAAGCGTCCGAATTTGTGAAATTATATAAATATATCCCTTATGGGATATTTATATAATTTTGTGATTGTTAAGGAATTAAGATCACCTAAGTTGTTGAAAGGGTATAGGAGAGGCATTGGATTGTTTTTTTTTTCTATTTCTTAGACTGATTTGGAATCAAATCGAAATCACCTAAACCAGATCTGAACCACTTTCGGTTCGGTTCGGAACTGTTAGTTAATATGATTTGATTTTTGATTAGATCGATTCCGGTTCGAACCGAATCGAGTTTAGGCTCGTGGGTATATATTGGCATTCTGTAGCTACATATTTGGGTTACCTTCTGCATGCATGTATTCTTCGTGGGGATATGGTGAATGACATGCATGGTTATTTTTGTATTCGTTACTGCAGGAGCAGGGAAACAAAAGGTGGCCCTCTTCTTCCAGTCCCACAACAAAAGGCTGCAGGAACCACATGAAGCCCCCGTTCAACCCTAGGAATGGGTACTTCCACTGTCTCCATGCTCCCTTTTGAACCCACGGGACAGGGAACTGTGTGTGAAGAAACATTACTCGTATGATTTGTAATGATACACCACCTTTACCAAAGCTGGTTATTCTGCACAAGACAGAGGGAGAGAGAGAGAGAGAGAGAGAGAGAGAGATGGTGTCATCTGTCATGGAGAGCAATGATCTTCTCAGTAGATATGGTTCACGATCCTAAGAATGTCGCAGTTGGCATCTGTACTACTGTATCCAGCATTTTTACTGCAGATGAGTGGCAGGCAGAGCAGGCATGATCATGAAGTTTTGTTTTTGAGGAGGAAAAAAGAGTAGCATATAGCTGTTTGCAAAAGAGAAAGGATAGGTGATGATGACACCAACGATGATGCCCTCCATTATCGGGATTCAACCTTTCGACGATGATAAAGCAATATGCCACCTGCCACTTTGAAGGCATCATTCGATTCAGAACCTGAGCCTGACAAGCTCTCGATCCATCCACACGCACCTGTGCTTCGCCCTCCCGAGATATGGACATCTCCAGGACCACAGTGAGACGAGGGAGAAGAAGGAACCTTTACAGTAGAACCAACCCAAAAGCAACAGTCGTCATCCTTATCACCCAAAAGCTTCGTCGCGAGCTTCCCTCTCCCCCATCCTTTACCAACCACAACCGCCAAGCAAGTTGATCGAAGAAGGTCATGGTAATGAGCCCGAGATCGATGGTCCACTCTATACTTGAACGGCTTCATCATCATCACTAATGCCGGTGATCATTAGCCCCATCCCTTCCTCGGGGATAACCGGGAACTCCAAGTTGGTCAGCTTCTTCGCACGCAGCGCCTCCACCTGCCAGTCGGTGCGCAGCAGCACCACGGCCAGCACCAGCACCACGCACACCGCCTGCGCCGTCAGGAGACCGTACCACAGCCCGCCGAAGCCGACCCGGAGCTGGAACGCTAGCCCGACCGCCACCGGCGTGCCCACCAGGTAGAAGGACAGCAGGTTGATCCGGGCCCCCACGGCCGGCCTCGCGGTCCCCCGTAGCACGCCGCACCCGGTGGTCTGCGGGCAGTTGCCCAGCTCGCACAGCCCCACGAGCGGCAGCGCCGCTGCCGCGAGGCGCAGGACCGACGCGTCCGCCGTGAACAGCCTCGCCCACTGCTCCCGGAATAATGTGGTCCACACGACGTGGATGACGCCGATCACCACCGCGCAGCCGAGGGCCACCAGCGCCGCCATCTTCGCCCGCTTCGGCCTCCCGGCGCCCAGCTCATTGCCCACCTGCATCAATCATCACACCATCAGACCTTGGTATGTAGAGAGCAGAGCCGCAAACATGGCGGCATCACGACAACACGCATCTTAATGTATAAGCTTCGAAGACGACCAATGGAACAGTGTCAGCGACACTGCGTGGCGAATTTTGATTAGCACAAGCACTGTAGTAACTCTCTCTTATAGCGCTTTCGAGAAAGCCAACGAAAAGTTGCCCGATATGGCAAACGGAGAGCGCGACTCGAGAGAGACAACCCGCGAATAACCCCTGCGTCCGATGCTCCGGCGAAACACCGTCGAAGAGAAGCCACCTGCGACGGTGGGCGAACAAATAGACGGCCGAGAAGGAAAGGGGGGGACGAGGTGAGCTTACCCTGGTGGAAACGCAGGCGGCGAGGGCCATGGGGACGGTGTACATGAGGCTGGTGGTCTGGATGAGGACGGCGGTAGCGCCGACGGCGGCGGTGGGGTCGGGGAGGTACCCGGCGAGCACGGTCATGATCTCGTACCACCACCACTCGAGACAGACGCCGACGCAACTGGGGAGCGCAAGGCGGAGCACCGGGGAGAGCCCGCGGAGGGCCGCCCGGGACCAGCCCCGCCAGGTGAGCTCGCAGGCGCGCGACACGCGGAGGTAGCCGAGCAGGAAGAGGGCCATGTTGAGGTTGGTGACGACGGCGGCGAGCGCGACGCCGGGGACGCCGAGGCGGAGGACGAAGACGAGGAGGACGTTGAGAGGAATGTGGAGGAGGACGGCGGCGGCGGAACAGGTTGCCATGGGTCGGGTAATGCCCTGGGAGCGCAGGAAGACGCGGAGGGGCTGGAGAAGGGCGTTGGTGAGGAGATCCGGGAGGGAGTGGAGGCAGTAGGTGGCGGCGGCAGCGGTGATGGCGGGGTCCTGCCCCAGAGCGACGAGGATGGGGCCTAGGTTGACCCAGAGAACAGCGATGGGAACCGCGGCCAGCAGCAGGAGCAGGATGGTGCGCTGGAGAGAAAGGGAGATAAGCTCCCAGTTGCGAGAACCGTAGGCCTGGGAACAGAGCGGTTCGAGGCCGGAGGCCAGGCCGAAGAGCACGGAGTAGCCGGTGATGTTGGTGAACCCGATGGAGAGCGCACCGCCGGCCAGCTCCAGAGGACCGAGCCGCCCCAGGCACACCACCGACACCATAGCCCGCAGGTACACCAGACAGTTCAAGGCGGTAATCGGCGCCGCCATGCTCCATAGCTCCCGTAGCTCCCCAGCCACCAGCTCTGCAATCCCTCCGCCGCTCCCACCCACCGCGGCCTCTTCGCGGTCTCTTCCCTCCGCCATCGCACGCTTCCAAAGAAGAGCTGTCGCCACGAGCGCAATGGTGACACGATCGCCTCCGTCCACCCGCCGCTTTAAAAAGACGCGAACTGCTTCAGCGGTGACAGTAACCGGTGTTGCGTTCCATAAAGCGACGGAGGTGACGCGACCTGACCGAGCTCTGCATGGTCTATTCCGCACCATCCTGCGTGAGGCGGCGTGGGGGAAAGCGATGTACGTTTGCGCACGGGCAAGAGCGCCCGTGTGTCGCACGTGCGACAAGACGGTGTGGGAGAAGACTGAAGTCTGACGGCGTGGCAGCCTGCGAGAGGGCGAAGTCCATCATCACTCACGTCGACGTGTTCAGGGTTGTGCAGGTAGGCAGGACGAGGGTGTTATCATCCATCGTGCATCGTAACATGTCATTAGGGTTTCCAGAAGAAGGCAAGGAGGAAGGATAAGTCTTCTTCTCTTCCCGTTGCCAGCGACAAGGACTGATGACAAAGGCTGTAGAAGACAACATAAACATGATATAAACTTACGTAACCTTCAGTCTAAGATCATACCAAGATCTAAGCTTAAGCAAGCTCAACAGGTCTCACTCCATAGCAGCTTATACACGTAATGAGAAAGCCACAAGAAAAAGACCCCACCGTAAGCTGAGCGGTCCTATCTCGAGCACTGTCGTCTCGGTTATTCTTCTCACCTACCTCATATAATTCAAGTCCATTACTCATATCACGCTGCAGCGAGTTGGACGAGCATGCAGGAAAAAGACATGGTGACTGACCCTTGTCGTTGCTATCTGCTGCTCTCAATCAACTCTTACAACTCCATTGCTGCAGCCAAGAATGAAGTGTGTTCGACTCATCCACCATCACACGATCGATTTCGTCAGATCATTTTATGTGTTTTGTGGATAAAACATGGCCAACTTTGAGCTGACTTTTCTTGCATCATCAAAGTTCTATTAAGGCTTCCACAAGCACATCACTTTTTATCTTAACCCTACTGAATCAAACTAAGTATACATATGACTACATAAACATCATCAGTTCTTGGAGGTCTATCGAGGAAATATGTTGAGCTCAGGTTTAGCAGTCCTTAACTTCGGTGTTCGGCTTGTGATCCCACATATGAGAAGGGTACATAAGTAGGTTAATGGAGCCGATGCAACCAAAGTTGTTGCCTGTGACTTCAAAGTGCAAAATGACAACATCAAAGTGGGAGATATGATAGACATAAAAACTTCAGGGAAGTGAGAGGCAAATACGTGTGCCAATTGCTGGACTCCGGAGTGATGCTTACTTTGCACAACATCTAATTTTATGCCTTTCTCTTGTCCTTGCACTCTATTCTGTTAAGCAGCAAAAGGTTGCTAAAGCAAAAGCTTATGGTGTTAATGATTAGAACAATATGCTAAGGGGTTATGAGTCGCCAATAATGTTGGTCAAAAGTGATTGTTAATGGACCATGTCACTCATAGTGGATCTACCTAATTAGAGTGATTAATCAGCTCATCACTTGCTGATCATAATCTAAGAAGAATATGGCCCGAAAAGGTACTCTAGTTTGCGTTAATTGTGGAGAAAATGGAGGAGAGTGATGCCTTGGTAAGCACAAGACCGGCAGCCATTGCATGATCCCCCATCCCATTGATGAGCTCGTGACACCCATCAATATTAGCTATTGGCTATGTGTACAACCCTTTTACTATATTTTTTATTGAAATCTTTTAAGGATGTTCGTAGGTGAAATAATCATATAGTCACGGCCCCACACATGATAACACAATCGATAGTATTAAGATAGGATATGATCAATAAATAGTCTGACTATTATGTGGACGATAGTCTCACATAGCTATTAAGATAAATATTTCATTCATATCTAAAAATGACATGATGAAGGAATATTCTTCTTGTAATATAGATTTTTTTTTTATTAACACATTACAAAATATTATAGAAACATGATAATTGAGTTGAGCCAATTTTTATAAAAATTAGTCTCTTTCCATCATCTACCGATTTAAGCATCGAAGGGATATGTCGAGAAACCCACCTAACCTAGTCATTAAGCATGTGCCCAAGTCTACTTCGATGTAAGGGATCATTAAATCCTTTGATCATATTAGACCTTTTACACATGCAAACTTAAATCGAATCGAATTGGTCATGTTATAACCACGATGTCGTTGATTGGGGAGTTGGCACGGCTTAGTCCCATCCCAAAGGTGCAAGCTAATCCTAGAAGCCCATGTGGTGCTCTCATATGTTGATTGTGGCAGGGGGGATTGACAAATATGATCCTTAGATGCTGCTTGTACGCCCAAGGTTGATTCTACACTAGGCTAAGGTGGTTGGGTTTCCTCAAGATGATGGAATCAAACCAAAGAGTGTCTTGGCTTTGTCAAGATTCCTGCATAAGAGGTTAGTGTCGGAAAAGTTCTCGACTCGACCCCTTGGATGGTAAAGTCAGTAATGAAAATCAGAATAGTAATAAATTTTTCCTCTCCCATTTTTAAGTTAAGAGGGTCGACTTTTCTGCCTAGACGAACGATGGTGGGAGGCTGATGGCTCCTCCCTTAATATGTGACCCTTAAGGAGCTCATTTAAGTCGATAACAAGCTTATTCCTTATCCTGTTAACGAAGGATGTCACTATATTCCTTATCAAACATCACATATATCATCGTGATATATTTTTTTAGTTAAGATTCATTTTAGTCCATATGATTTTGACCATGTACCACTTAAACCCTTGTGGTTTACTAATGCCTGAAATAACTCCTATACTTTCAAAATTATAGCATATAAACCTCTCCTGTCAAGTTTGAATTAACAGACGTTAGAGTTTGCTTAGGTGGTATGTTAACTCATATAATGACACATGTAATTTAAGTTTAAAAAAAGGGCCTATGTTAGTCCTTATTATTTGGTCATGGACCATTTAAGCTCTTATGATTTTGTTTGCATCCAAAATAACTATTATATTTTTAAAAATATAACAAATAAGCCTCTCTCATTAAGTATGAGTTGACGAACATTAGAGTTTAGTTACGTGACATGTTGACTCACAATAAATCATTAAGAGAATGACATGTGTAATTTAAGTTTAAAAAACTTTTTATCATATTGAGGAAGAAAAAGTGGCGAAGGCCATAGCGACAAATGAAGTCGGAAAGGTAAAGAGGTAAAAGAGACCAGAGGCAAAGGTAAGGGAGAGCTAGACCACCACGTCGTAGGCATGATGGGTGGGAGCATAAAAGAGGATAAAGTGAGAGGTAGTAGGGATGGAAACGCCCAGGAGGAAGAGGGACCAAGAGACTGTTGTGCGACTAGCATCGGAGTGGTTGACGCACATCCACTTGGGACAAGATCGGAAGCTCTTGAGCTTGTCGTCGACACGGGAGAGACTGTGTGCCTACGATGCCCTACTATGCAACAATGACTCGATGCTGCTATTAGTGGTTGCTTCCACGACAATGTATCTTTTAACCATAGATAGTGATTTTAATTTTTAAATTTAAATTATGTATTATTATATTAATTATATATTATGAGTTAATATGACACGTATACATACTCTAACGTATATTAACTGAGACTCGACATGTAGGGTTTATATGTTATGTTTTTAAAAATATAAAGATTATTTTAAATATGAGCAAAATCATGATAGGTTAAATGATCTATGACCAAAATCATAGGGGCTAAAAATAGATTTTTTAAATTTAACTTGTATATATTATTATATTAATATTTTATTATAAATCAATGTAATTAAACTTTAACGTCTGTAAAAATTAACGAGAGACTTATATCTTATATTTTTAAAAGTATAGAGATTATTTTTGATACTGATCCTTCGTAAGATTTTAAATTATTCAGCTAAAATAAATTTTTTATTTATTTAGATAAAAAGCCTATGTCTAAGAAGGTGAGGTTCATCTTAAGTTGAAGACAAAGCCTAGACCGTGCCTGGCGTGTGGCAGGAGATCCCCCACCGTCACAGGCCACCGCTTCCGAAAAGAATCTTTGGGTAGATCTCCGTCGGCCACGTGGGCAACGAGGCGTCGGTATAATGCCACAACCACGTCGACCTGCACACAACTCAAAGCTCGGCTTCGTTGCATCGGTACGTCGCTTCCCTGTTCATCCGCGTCTCATCGTTCACGTGAACTCGCTCCATCGTCTCCATCTCCTCCAGCTTCGTCGAAGCTCCCGTTCAAAATTATGTCAGCCAAGTGTATGACTTGTCTTTGTTGGGAGATATATAGCACACGGTATGGCTGCACATTAGTCTGCAAACTCCATGTGAAATGCCTTAGTAGGTAAGGTGTTCGATGGAAAGACTCCATCGCCCTTCCCTCGAGCTCCTCATAGTCAACGCGCTCGGTACCGGGATGCAATCGGACATGAATTCAACCCCAGCAATCCTGTCCTACAAGCTCGACAGCTCCATGATTCATGTCTCTGTTTCGCCACGATCTCGAGGGCGTCGCGGCAGGCGAGGGAGAGGAAGAAAGAGGCGGGGGAAGAGGTTTCCGGCCCGGCTATCTGACGACGGCCCGTTATGAGCCATTTCAGCCTTCTTCCTCCTCCTCTCTCTCTCTCTCTCTCTCTCTCTCTCTCTCTCTCTCTGTGGAGAATGAAGAACGATGGATATGTCATCATGCTCTGAAGACTTGTATTACAAGCTAATCAGTACAACACAGCATCTTTGGCGACCAAAGCAATCCCACCAATTCTTGGATTCTTGAATCGGTTTCAGAGTCCTCTCACTGTGTGTAATGTGTTCCATTTCACAGTGCATTAAAGATGTGTACTCCCTCTGGCACATGGGAAAAAGGCCCCTTTCAAAGTGGGTTGGTCCAATGCTTTCTTCTTCTTGCATCATTATCTTCTCTCTTTCTGCTTGGTGTGAGATGAGCAAGTTGGTCCTCATATGTCCTCCTCAGCATATGACCACAGCACCAAAAAGGAGATGGATGATGAAGACAATGAAGAGGAAGTAATCATATAAAGAACATAGAATTGACATGCTTTGGACCATGGACCAAATGATGGGGAGGGATGAGGAATGAAGCTTAACATTCGATCGAGAAGCAATTAGCCATTACCAGCAGTTAACAGGGCAGTGTATGCTTCTTCCAACCTCATAACATTGAATCATCATTTTTCCTATGTACTTTCTGCATCTTCCATCTTCCTGTCTATCGCCAACTTGCTCTTCTTTTCTCTTCCTGTTTACTCTCTAAGGGTCGGTCAAATCATGAACTACCTCTTAAAAGCAGTCCAGATGTTTGTTTCAGACTCAAAGGTTGTCAAGGACATCAATAAGCATCGGCTCTCTTTCAGCAATTCTCATCTACTGCCCACTGCAGGCTGATGCTTGTCTACTCCAGTAACAAAACTTGGATGCTGCTCCATGGATGCTGATGACAAAGAAACAAAGCAGAGGAGCAGCTTGTCTACTGCAGAAACAATCCTTGGCTACTGCTCTGTGGATGATGATATAGAGAACAAGCAGAGAAACAAAATCATCTGGGTGTTGCAGTGGCTGCATGCATGTCATAAAAGAATGGCTTCCTCCATGTTCCACTTCATTCATGGCTGGCTCAGACTCTTCCCTGCAGACTACCACTGGTGACATTGCCAAAGCAAGTTGGCAGGGTGGGGGGTCCTGATACAGCCAAACACTGATATGGTACAGGTTGTGCCATGCCCAACCCCAAGCTTGAAATCTTCCAGACAATATCCATGCAGACCTACAAAAATTACTTGCAATTAGTTTGCATCAGTAAACTGAACAGCAAACACTCAGGCTGCTTGAGAATTTGTCCTGGTTATGCTGTAGAACAACACCCAGGAGTGAGTGAACCAGTCCCTGCCAATCAGAGAAAGCAGAATGAAGGAGATGGGTGGTTTGCAGACAGAAGAACACCAGACTGCAGAGTCCTTTGTAAACAATAAAAGCTGTGGCTGGTGTGCACATGGCTGGCCTGGCCTTTCAGAGTCAATGGTGAAAACACAAAGGGAGCAGAGAATAATTTATAATCTTTGGACAGATGTGTTTACTTCAGCAAACAATCTTGCCACAGAACAAGGAGCTGACTGATGCCATCATCTGGTAAAAGAGGATTCCTCCCATGCCTTGTTTGTTCTCATCATCACTCGGATGCACCTCAAGACACTGTAAACATGGGCTGCTGCAGTGTACCCTTGTAGTCGTTCTGAAGGGATCATTCCCTTCAGCAAAAGGAATTGTATGTGAAGCAGGATAAGAGTGTGGGAATGATGTGCACAGTTTTGGTTTCTTACAGGAGCAAACCATGAAACATTTATTCTCCTGCATCTGCAGCTATGGGAACATGACAAGCTAAGATGTAAAGAATGAGAAAGAGGACATGAGGAAGATTCTTGTTGTAAGAGAAGTTACTAACAAGGCAACCCATATGACAAGAAAGTGCATAGAAGACAATGTACAAAGCATTTACAATGATAACAAGCAGCATAAGTCCAATTTATCACCTTTCTAACACCTCAACCATGTCTTATAAAACTACAGCAGCAACTCACAAGTAAACAAATATGATCTTGACTCCAATAAACAAACCAATCACACACCAACAAACAAAGGTTAAGACACTTTTTTTTTTTTCATCCAAAGAACGTCGAGCTTTCTTCCTTTTATTTCTTTCATTTATATCAATGGAGATGAATGACGGGTACGCAGCCAGCCACTCATGTGGGTTTGGCGCAGCTCTTCACCTTGGATCGGTAAAGGAGCTTCTTCTTCTTGGATGTTGGGTTTTCGATGTTAAGAACCACCTTTCCCGGCTCGCCGATCTTGAAAGAGGTCTTGATTACAGGCTCATCGGTGGCAACCAACTTCCTAGTCTTCTGCACGATCACCGTGTACCCGTCCTCCGCGCTTGGCATGAACTCGGCGCCATAGCTCACCTCCCACCCCAAGACTCGGAGTTCCCACACCAGGAGGGTTGCCTGCGAAGACGGCGAAAGGATCCGAAACAAAGCTATCACTAAAAGCTTTAAAGCAAGAATAATTCTTCCGAGCACCAATGAGCAGTTCAAAACTAAACACCTCAGAAGTTGGTATTTCTATCGATTGCTTCGATGAGGCCTTGATGGTAACTTCGGTAACAGCATCCGCAGTGGTGAATTCTGGATCATTCTCATTGCTTAGTCCTCCGAATGCAACTGGAACTTGCTCGGGTGCTATGTACCTGAACCGAGAACACGAACACATGTAAGGAACTCAGGAAATTACACAAAAATTATATTGCCAAGGAAACTTCTGTGATCTTCGCGCACTTAAACAGGGTGTCTGCCGATTTGGACGGCCCGGCGAAGACGAATTTGCTCTTGGTCCTCTGCGTGAAGAAGGGACTCATCATCCGACTAAAAGCCAAGTACCACCATGGAACATTGATGAACACCTAAAATCACACAGATGCTACAAAAAGGTTATATTTTGCATCAATTGGTACATAGCATGGTGAATTATATGTACAGGATCTCAAATAGAACCAAAGGTCAATCTAAGAGTTCTAACAGGGGAATCAATCATATAAGCAAACCACCAAACGGATGCAAAGGAATTGCACCACAATATACAGTTTCAGTAATATGTATCCAATCTTCTAAGCATCCTACAATTTTGAGCAAATCCAACATTTTATCCATGCTTTTGTTACTCGGAACTGATAAGAAATTTGATCTCTTTCGACAAGATGCAGTCCTTCGAAATCAAAAGACACAATTCAGATGAAATTGAGACAGGAACAGCAAAAAAGAGGACTACATTTTACCTTCTTGGCGATGAACTCAGGGTAGTTGTCCTGCAACAGGGTGAGTGCCTGCCTCGTAGCCTGGCGATGCTTCCCAAGCCGCGGGGTGTTCTTGAGATCGGTCACCTGAACCATGGATGAGACGCCACCAGGAGTGAAGTCCAAGAGCTCTCTGATGCCCTTCTCCAGGTATTGGATCCGCCACTTGAGGAACCTTTGCCTCTTCTCCTCGTCGCCGAAGGCCTTCTCGTAAAGTTCCTTGTTTTGGAACTCCCCATACACGTTGTAGCACACGGGGTGGCCCTCCCTGTCGACGCCGTGCATGAACACGGCCTTCTCCAGCTCCGGCAGGCCGAGGTCCTCCTGGAGGAGGGCCTCGATCCCGAACTGCTTCCGCCAGATGACAGCGTTCTTGAGCATCGAGAAGGCGTCCTTCACCTTGAAGTCCCGGGCGCGGAGGAATTTGAGGAGGATGGTGTCGCTCCTCTCATCGCCAAGGAGGGGAACGCCCCAGATGAACACCTCCTCCGGCGGTTCCGCTGGTGGTGGAGCAGGAGTCTCAGCTGGCGGCTCCTCTCCTGCCGCCGGAGTGACCTCCTCCGTGGCCGCCGCAGGAGCGGTGCCGATGGGGGCCACGGGTTCCTCCACGGCTTCACCTGTCTTGGCGCCGTCGTCCTCGGCTGCAGCCGGTAAAGGTTCCTCCTTCTCGGCCGTTGGATTCGGAGGCTCCACCTCCGGCGGAGGAGCGGGTGAGTCGGTCTCAGCTGGCTTCGGGGGCTCCTCAGGCTCCGTCTTGGGCTCCTCCAGAGCGGGGACCGCAGCCGCAGGCTCCTCCTCCTTGACCGGAGGCGGCGGAGGAGGGGCGAACTCGTTGTTGGCGAGGGCGGCTACGACGAGGTGTTTGAGCTCATCAAGCGCTTTCTTCTCAGGGTCGACGAGGTCGGCGACGACGTTGCTCTCCTCCTTGAAGGAGACGGACGGTGCAACGATGGCCTCGACGGGAGGCGCCGCTTCCTCCGCCTCGGGCTTCGTCTCCTCAGCCGTCTTCTTCGGCTCCTCCTCCTCCTCAGCCGCCTCAGGAGCTGGCGCCGGAGGTGGCTCCTTGGTCACCGCCACCTCCTCCACCTTCAGAGGAGCCACCTCGGTCGCCTTGCTCTGGGCTTCTTCCGCCATAGCCAACGAGCAGGCGCGAGTTTGGTAGGAGACGAGCAATAGTGGCCGGAGGCAGAGAAAGCCAACACATATATATAAATAAATAAATAAAATAAGGAAAAAAGAAAAAGGGCAAAAAAAAAAAAAAACAGTTCATGGATTAATGAAAAAAAACAATTATGTAAAAAATAATTTTCCTGATCCAGAATATCTTGTCAATTATCTTATTAAACAGAATTTTAATCCATAATCAAATTAATCCAGAGTTAATCAATAATTATATTGTTATTATTGTAATTTATAGCTATTTTGTGAAACAATCATGAAACGTGGAATATGATACAATACATATAATCAATATGAACATCTGGTAGTTTCTATTAAATAAATTAAAATTTCTGAAAAAAAAAACATATTCATACTTTTTCATTGAAATAACATACTAAAAAATTTAAATATTTTCAAAGACCAAGTCAAGTGACTAATTGTTTCAAATAATTACGGCAATGTGTGTGTTTACCCACCAACTATACTAGTGAGAAGGTAGTATTGCTTGCCTCCAACTACATGTCTTGCAATGGTATATATTTGATGCTCTTCACAAAGACCAAGTCAAGTGATACAATAAAAAATAAATACTCATTAGTATTTATTACATGCATTGAGATGTAGAATATTCCTATAAATCCAGCCCATTGTTTTGCCATGGCCTTGGAAATCTTGCAAGCTACAAGACAAAAGAACAACCCATATCAACATCAACAAGCAGCCCTCCTTCCTTGACTTGCTATTGCTCAGCCATTTCCTTGTGTTCTTTATCCATATGCTTGTAACTTGTTTCAGGTTTCCTAAGAAATGTTGTCTTCTTCATCTGTCAATTTTTGGAGATGAAGGGCGAATGAGTCAGATCAATTCTAGGAGATGGGAGCAAGATGGCTCATTTGGAGTGGCAGTACCATTTGCTTAGCTGGTTGTGTGCCCCCCAAATGTCCCTTTCTCATCTAATTTATGTCTGATCTATGCTTTAGTGTTGATAGTAACATTTAGTTGTATAGTTAATGACACAAGCCACAAACATGATTTTAAAGTTATAAATCTTATGATTTAGTAATATCATTTTTACTCCTCGATCGGACGATACATCGATCCTTCTATATTATTTGATATAAAATAAATAAAATAAATTACCACATATCAACTCATATATATAAACCGAATCTAATCAAAGTCGAAGGTAATCTTTAATCCAACTTGGACTTAGACAATGACAACTCAATCTCCTTCCTTAGGACAAGCAAGTGGATATGGTCCACCCAAGATTCCCTTTCATACTATTTATTGGTCTGAAACTGGACATGCATCAGTCTTTGCCAATGATCTAATTTTGCTCAATCCTAGCATATTATGAAGTCCATTTCAATAAGGTAGCAGAAAGAGAAAACCTATTGACTTGTAATGCTACATTGAGGTTTTTAGAGGCCAATTTATGGTTCATGGAATCCATGAGCTTAGAATGCCAATCCAAAGGCTTCACAAGCCTTGTACTTAGATATCAAAGAGTGTTTAGATATCTATCCTCTCTAGAAAACTCAAATATAAAATGCTCTAATATTATTGTAATTATAATTAGTTTCTAAAATATTAACAGCCAAATGATAGTTAATTGATGAAGATTAACCACATGACTTATTTGCAAGTTCTTAAGTTTTGTATGAATGTATATGCTAAACTCTAATTTAGAGAGAGAGAGAGAGAGAAGTGGAAAATCACTTATTTTAAGGGATATATACATAAATATAATATATTCATAATAACTAAACAATGCTGGTGGTGTTGTGCAACTTTATTTTATAGCTTATTAACGACATGATTGTGGCACTCAATTAATTTGCATGTCCTTTCCTTCTCCCATTACTTGAAGATTCAAAGAAGAATACTATCAATATTGTTTGTCTAAGTACTACTTAATTTATTATTTTATCCCTTCATTAATTCTACTTCAATATTCATGCTTCATGTGGGTTGATTTAAGAAACTTTTGGTTTTGTTCATAAATATCATGAGATTTTGGAGGAAATTTAAATGAGAACATAAACTAAAAAACTGATTTATCAATGAACATCCCCTCTTTTGTTTTCTTTGTTTTACTTCTCATTTAGTGTCCTTTAAAGATACCCATTTTTTGCTTTATGTTAATTACTTCTCAAAAGAAAAGAAAATTATATAAAATGCATTACAAAAAACAATATGTGTATAAAGGAAACAAATTTAAATTAAATTCCATGTAAAATCTATTTTTTTTAAAGAAATTCTAACTTTGATTTAGCAAACTTTCTAGGGAATATGATTAATCTTATCAAAATAAAGGGAAAATTTTAATAGTTCTTAAAATAAATATGAGATAATATTCATTTACCATGCAACTCCAATAGTTGAATTTGACATTCACAAAAAAATAAGGAATCAATTAATCAAAAAGTTATGCACTCCACATCAAGATTTAACAAAAAGGATGGTTTTTGTTGTTATAGATCCAATTCATAGATAAAGAATTATTGGATGTGCTATACATCTCACAACTAATTTAGTTGCATTCATCCTTTGTTATGAACACTGTTGTGTGGGACACAACAATCATGACAGTGATGGTGATGGAAATAGTATCAAATCCATCTTGAGCTGTCCCAACTCTGGAAATGCCATTAGGATCCAACATGCTGAGCTCCACCCTCTTCCCTACCTCCATGTCATGGGGCATGGAATATACCAAGGCAAAATAATTTCCATGATGAGGCAATTCATTGCCCAAAACATTTTATTCTATTTTGTCTATCTCATACACTTGTACAAGGTAGAAGATTCCTTACTAGAAGAGAGAGAGAGAGAGAGAGAGATTAAATAATGTTATTGATCTGAGATTAAACACTCAGATCACTGTTTGGACAATCATTTGTTTGGTTATAAGGACTTCCATTCCTGCACTCTTTCTTCATGTTGAGTGGATGGAATATAAGGTAGGCCAACATGAACTATCACTACTCAGCAATCATTCCCATTGGTGTTGGTGGACTTACTAGAATGATCTTTCTTTTCCCTTTATTCTTGGCAGAAGAATCAAGCTGATAAGATTGTAGAACCTCAATTCTTCAAGCAAATGTGGGTGTGCCATAACATGCTTGAAGGAGTTGCACTGACAGAGATGGGTTTCAGATAAGCTGATCAAGCATGAAAGTAGATTTGATGGATTGGCCATACTTTTGCTTCAGGAAATATCTCAATTTAGAACATGTAGTGCTTGTAAATGGTTTTTCTCAAGGAATGTTGATCAAGGAAATCATGTTCAAAGAATTTTTAATAGAAAAATGATGATCCATATATGATTTTTTTTATCATACAGGAAAGATAAAAGCTTGATGACCAAGAATAACATAACTCTCTCACATCCTTTCCTCAAAAGTACTCCTTGGCCTCATTTTTAGCCTTTTTACACTATCTTCCCTGCAGGCACACAGAACAGAGCCAATTGTACATCACATTTCTTTTCCATAGATCAACCTCAACAATATCCAACCACATCTATGTCTGAGACATGCACATCCACCATGGAACAAGTTTCATATGGATGTCAATGAAAATGAACCAGAAATCAAAGTCAGAGTTAGCTATCCTGTAAAGAGCAATTAAGGTTTTGTAATTTGATGATTAGTCTTTTCTCATTGAGAATGCTTTTCCTGGCAGCCATGACAAAATAAGAAAACTCACAAACAATAATCATATGACTGAAAGGAACACATGATCATAGAAGGGTGATAAATTATGCATCACATACCAATCATAATCCATCAACAGCAGCATCCAAATGTGCCAAACAAGGATACAAGGTTTCTGCATCCTCTCACTCTATTTTATTTCCATATAGTCAATACCTCCCAAAGATTCACAAATAACTTTTCCTAGAAGGGGACCAACTACTGGTTGTCCGAATGGAAGTAGTTTTACCCATTAAACTTACAGTTAAGCAGGGATTTGACTCACAATAAAGCACAAGTGGATGAACAACAGCATGGACTTTTAAGCTGGCCCGGATCTAATGGCATAGTCTAAATCTGCTATAAGATCCTCAACGTCCTCAATGCCAACAGAGATACGAACAAGGTCATCAGTCAGACCCCTAGCCTCACGAACTGAAGACGGTATACTTGCATGGGACATGAAGCATGGCAAGCTTATCAAGGACTTCACGCTCCCTGGATCAAATGAAAATACATTGTGAATTCACATAAAGAGTAGCTAACAAGAAAAAACCGCTATCTACATGGATGCTTTCATCAAAACGGTAAGTGAACCCTCTGTTCAGCTTCAGTTCATTAATAACATAACTTTGTCAAATTGCAGCGGGGAGACCTGCTAATGCTACAAAAAAACATCTAGGAAAAGCTTTTTGTTTTCACATCGTATGAGAGGTTACCGAAATGGGAGGAGAATTACCAAAACTAACAGTTACACTGAAGTACTTGGTGCTTTGCACAATATGCTCTGAGAGAGCTAGTGATCCTGTCAAAAAGCTAAGTACAGAACCAGCACCTTTTGCCTGCAAAGTAAATTAAAAAACAAATAATCTTCCTGCAATCCTTATTTTACCATAAACCTTTACGTTACCTGAGAATAATGCAACGAGCGCCCAGGATGGCCAGGAAGTCCGGCATAGTTCACTTGCTTCACCCTTGGGTGGGATGATAGGAATTCAGCAAGCTTCTGTGCATTAGCCTATTGGCAAAATAATAATAGTGTGATGGCCAACAAGCACAACTCAATGCATACAATATTAAAATGATGCAAAGGTAATTATTCCATATCAATAATCATTGAAATTTGAAAACATAACAACCTTAAAACAACTTTAATGTTTCATTTAGAGAGACCAAATCCTGGTTCATGTTTACCAAGAAAAGTATTTAACTTCAAAAAACAGAATGTCTGCTTTTGCATGCATAATTAACACTCATGATTAAACTGCAAAAAGAATAAGTCATGGCTAGTTGAAAATGTGTCATAAATCCATGTTTTCTTATTAGCAGGCTGTATAAAAATAAACACAGAATGCAAAATAAAGGTCGTTTTTATGCATTACCTGTTTTCTTATTAGCAGGCTGTATAAAAATAAACACAGAATGCAAAATAAAGGTCGTTTTTATGCATTACCTGATTTACTTTGCATCTAGGTATAAACAAAGTCCACAAAACCCTATTGCTTTTACTTCTTTCATGATTGGCAAATTTGTCTCCCACTTTAACTCCATACAGACAAGAACTTAAAGGCAATTCTACAGGGACAAAATAAATGGTTGCACCTGTTGTTTCTCTACACGCAGAGCCATGGTCTTGATACCTCGCAAGCAAAGCCAACAATCAAAGGGTGCCAATCCAGAGCCTTCCGCATTTTGGAGGAATGCAATCTCTTTCGCCAAGCTTGTGATGCCATAAAACAGAAAATATATGTTACTTCAGTAACACGACATGGTAATAATTTCATAGTGACAGGAAACACAATCAGATTTGCTGATAGAATTATTAGTATGGCACTTAGAAAAAGATATTAAATTTAGAGTCCCATGATACACGGGGCAAGTAGGCCAAGCCCCAGTAGGATGTCGTGATACAATATTCTTGCATAAAAAAAAGTTTATCAAGGTGTTTGCTAATATTTAACTTCAGAATGATACTCGTAAAAACTAAAAAAGAGTCCTCTAAACTCTTACAAAAGCTACCAAAACAAAAGTCCAATGAAGTAAAGCGCTGAATTCCTTGCACAACTTGTATCCGCAAGACCCTTCCAATTCTGATAAACATCATACAGCATATCTTGCTGCCACTTCTTTTTGAATTTTCTTATCCGCCATAAGGCAGTATTCTGATAGACAATCATATACATACATATGTATATTTTCTGTTGGATGCAATAACATGTCAGAGTTCAAAACTGAATTACTGATTGCATGTTCATCCACTCTAGGGATGGTTGGCTGCAGGTCAAAATACTTATTTTGATGTTTACCAGGATATATGATGTATGTCAACAAAATATGTTAAATGTAAATGAGATTGTGAGCTATAAATAACACCAATAACAAAAATCTCCCACCTGTCACCCTTTACAGCAAGGATGCCTGCCATAAGATCACTATGACCAGAGATAAACTTAGTAGCTGAGTGCATCACAATATCTGTAAGGGGAAGAAATTGCCAGTAAATCAGAAACCTATCATTTAACTAAGACACTGAAGACGCCAGAATCTGTAAAATACTATTCTACAATAACAGTCCATAGGAATACCTGCTCCAAGTTCTAATGGCTGAGATAGCACTGGAGACAAGATACTATTGTCCACCATAACTAACACACCAAAGGAATGAGCTATCTCAGAGATTTTCTGCCATGAAATGAAAATATTAGCAAAGGCATCTCATGATATCAAGAGAACAGATTGTTTAAAAACAGTGACCAACAAACAGCATAATATAAGATCCAGGGGAGGCATCTTAGTCTTTCACAAGAATGATCACATGCCAAAGTCTTAATAATGACACAAGCTGGGGGCATCAAAGTGCAAATCATACTATGCTTCATAATCAGATGAGAGAGGTCATGAAAAAAACCCTTGACTTATGCAGAAGACCTTCATAGGCACAAGACTATACTGAAAAAGGAAGCAGTACAGCGTCTAACAAACCACTATAGCCATTTGCGTACACGTATATTGGTTATCTGTTGGCGAGGATTTGTTGGGCTCTCTAACCACACAAGCTTTGTTGAAGGGCCAATTGCAGATGCCACCTCATTGATGTCAGACGTGTTAACTCGTCTGCATTGTCAAAAATATATAATGTTGTTAGCATTTGACAACTGTGGTAAGAAAAATATCTGTCAAGAAGGGAAGGACACCAAACTAACTTCACGATAACCCCACTCTTTGGAACCACTCGTGATAGCAACCGGTCAGAGCCACCATATATGTCATCTCCAGCAATGATTTCTTGACCTAGAGATAAAAGCTTGGCCATTTAATTATGTCCAGTGGCAAATGCCAGGATATTTAAAGGCAGATTCACACCAGCTTCAACAAGATGTGTAACAGTAGCGAGAGCAGCCATGCCACTAGTGAAGCAAAATGCCTGATCAGCCTTCTCAAGCTTCGCGATAAGACTGATAATTTAGACAACAATATATTTATCAATAAAAATGAAAAATGATTTCCAAATCATACTTGCAATATCTAAGCTCTGCATACCAGCATCAGATAACAAACCTTTGCAGCACATCTCGAGTAGGATTACCACTTCTGGTATAGTCATAGGGGCCATAAGTAGTTGCTGAAGGCTGAAGAACATAGAAAGGCAAGAAGTTGCAACTTGGCAAGCATATCACCAAGTATTTCAGAATAAGCAAGAAATGACTAGTTCAAAAGGGAAAATTAAACTAAGCTTCTTCTATGGCTCCACATTCAATTTAAACTCTATCCTTGTATTTTTCCAGTGCCAACATATATTCCTAGATAAAAGGAGAGGAAGCTCTTCAATAACTCCTTTCTCTTGCAGAAAGGGGAACAAAAAGAAAATAAAAAGGTAGAAAAAGCTTTGCTCTTCAATATCATGCCATTATCATCTTCCTTCCCCAATTGATTAGACGCATCTATCAGAAAAAAGCTTGAAAGCTTGGGTTTGCTTCACAAGGCCTGCTATTTTGTTTCTTTTTCACCCTAAGCAACTATACAATTAAATGGCCTAGACTTAAAAGCTTCTTTAGACAATAAAGTCATTTTCTTTGGAGTGAAATGGAAGAAAAAACAAAGGAACTTTTACCTGCTTAAATGTGGATGTTTGGTACAATGGTGTACTCATAGCTCCATAGGGATCAAACGAATTTCCAAAGCTAGTCAATATCGTGGCGACGCTCGGTTCCCTCTCCTCCAATTCTGTAAAAATGAGTGTCCAAATTCAGTTAATTCATCTATAAAACAAGGTAAAAGATCAAGAAGGCTGAACAAACCCGACTCCGAAGATAAATCATCCAAGCGATCAGCAAAACCCTCCGCCACAGCCGAGGTGCTTGTGTCCTTCTCCCTATCCCCGCCACCCAGACTGGCGTCCGATCTCCGTGACATCATCGCCAACGGCGCTGTGCTCCTCTTCGAGGAGAACCGTAAACTCCCGCTACAACCCCAGCAACCCTTAAAGCCCTACAATTGAAGCAGCATCTAGGCGTTAGAATAGGTAATAAAAAAAAAGGAGCTTTTTGAGATGGATAGGGAGAAGAGAGATGGTTCCAGCAGTTTTCTTACGGAAGGGGGATCGCGGGCGGGATTGGAGCAGAGAATGCGAACGACGGCGGAAGACGCGGCGTAGGCGGAGGTGGTCGCCATGGAATGAAGAAAACTTGACAGGGTTTATAGCACCGTTAGGGTTTCGACGGTTCCTACACCGGAGAAAGAGGGCGGAAAGAGACAGAGGAGGTAATTAATTATAAGTTACCTATAGTTAATTAATTATGATTAGTATATCAATCTCTAAATTTTAAAAAATAGTATTAGATCCCTATACTTACAAGTAAATTATGTAACTCTAATTCTTCTTACGTCACTAACTTCATCTACGAAAAAAATCGCTCCTCCGTAATTGAAAAAAATAAAAACATAATTTTATTATTTTAAAATTTATTAATTTTATATAAAAAGGGATTTCTTCTTATTCTCTTTTCAAATTGCTCGCCCGCAACCTATCGCACCTTCCTACTCTCGTCGCTCGCCGTCGCATTTGCTCACCCATCGCTAGCTCGCCGCCGCATTTGCTCACCCATCACTAGCTCGCTACACCTGCTCACCATCGTCGGCATGCATAATTTATCAGCCTCTTCAGTAGTGAAAGGCATATCTCAAGCTCTCTCTTGCCCGCTAATCTCTTCAATGTAGAAGATGCAGGCGATCTCTTCTTGTTTTCTAGTGTTCAGGAGCGATGGAATAGCTTACCCGGAGCCTATGTCTTCCCAGGCTACATCAGGATTCCAATCAATCAGCACGTAGCTCAACTTCTTTCTCATCTCCATCTCAACATCTTCTCACTCGAACATACAAGCAATGTTTTGTATCTTTATTGCAGTTATCGGAAGACAAGGAGATTTTAGCGACGGAGAGCAATCAAGCACTTCTTCGTCGCATGGGAGAGGTGACGGAGGTGGCAACGAAGGTGGCTTTCCTTTGCCTCCCAGCTTCTCTCTACGTCAATGGCCAAGTCATCGTCGTCGATGGAGGTCGAACTGTGAACGGGAATGCAGGAGTCTCGACATATGCTACTATGCTGCTACATCTATCTATCTATATCTACACCTTCACAAGATTTATGTATACGTGCAATGTGGCTTTCATTTTGTTAACTTATCTCTACATCTTCATCATTCATCACAACGTCCATTATTAATCACACACGTTATACGGAAGAGAAGGTCCACATCCAAGACTGGGTGCCAAGTGGAAAGAGGAGCATGTCCATAGTTTATGACGTAATCACACACGTCATACAGAAGAGAAGGTCCACATCCAAGACTGGGTGCCAAGTTTCCTTTGCGATCCCGCTTTTCATCTGTAGGAAGTGGGCAACGTGAGGAGGTGTCTCGGGTTGCAATAGAGGAGAAGACGATGGAAGAGGACACAGAGAGATGGTCTCTCATGGGAGCAGCAACATTAGTCACTATAGGCACTAGAGGGTCTCTCATGGGAGCAGCAACATTAGTCACTACAGGCACTAGAGTAATGCGTGTGTATCTTGTGTCTTGTTATATTTTTTAGATTGATTTTTTTTTTAATTTTCATTATGTTGAGTTTTGTTAGAATGCTCTGATCGACTTATTCTAATTTCGCGAAGGAGCTCTAGAAATCTGTCTTTTATATGAATCTCGAATGCTTAAAATCTTGTATCTAGTACATCATCCATAGTCTTCATGTAGGATTATAGATCAGTGATATTCAGTTCTTTTTTTTTTGTTATCGAGTCAAGGGCATATGTCGTAGATATAGTAAGACTTGACTGCAACATGATTGTCAACGTCGGCAAGTGGGGGACAGAGACGGTTGGCAGCGGTGAGGGCTGCGGCAAGGGACAACAATGCAACTACGTGACAGGTGAGACTGCGATTGAGGAGGAAGGCAACAACGACAAGTAGAGGCAGCAGGAAGTAAGGGAGCAGCGGGGGAGGAAGATGTGGCAGCAAGGATAGCAGGGGTGGCTGGGCAGCGCTAGAGGGAGCAGCAACAATAACGCTGGATCTGCAGGCAGGCAGGGTCAGCAAGGCAAAAGGGGTTGTGAAGGTTACGGCTGGTATAGGAGGAAGGAAGAGGGCTGCGGTAGTCCGACGAGGGCTGTGACAGCGGGAGAACATGGCTGGGAGGCAGCAGCAACAACGTTGTTGTGCGCGGCAACGCTGTGGCAGAGGAGGCAGCGGCGAGGGTCTAGCGACCACTGGCTGTGCACTGCCAAGGGCTAGCCGGCGGCAGTGGCAAGGAGGCACGGGAGGAAGGCAACACCGTGAGGTGCGGCAGAGGAGTGCGTGGCTGGGAGCGATGGGCGGCAGCAAGGATGGCAGCAGCTTGCATGGGGAAGATGGGGTAGACAACAGCGAGGCTAGCGGTTGGCAGCGGCGGGGCAGCAGAGTCCGACGAGGGCTGCGACAAAGGGCTGGCCGATGGCGACAGTAGCAGGGGTTGGGCAGTCGACGGTTAATGAGTAGAGGAGATGGTGGTCGGGAAGAGAAGAACAAAGGTGGCCGATGGAGGAAGAGGCGACTGAGGGAGAGGGCAGCAGCGATGACCAATTGATGGGGAGTGACGGGCGACAGCAAGGATGGTCGGCGATGATGAAGGAGGAAGGTAGCAACGGGTGGCCATGGTGAGGACAGCGACGACCGATGGGAGGAGGCAGCAGGCGCCTCGGCGTTTGGGGTGATTGCTGCGGTAGGGGCCGACGACAGTAGCAGGGAGGAGAGGAAGGCAGCGGTGAAGGCCGGTTGGAAGCGGTAAGAGAGGATTGCTGTAGTTGAGAGGAGGAGGAGGGCAGTGGCTGGCACTGATGGCAGTTAAAAAATTACTGTAGAGAGCAAGGGAAGGAAGAGGGCAGCATGAAATAGGGGACGTGCGGTTGGAAGGGAAGAGCAACGTGTCAACGGTGCTCTTCTCTCTCTTTCTTCCTTTTCCCTTTTTTTTTATTTTGGTTGTTGGCTGGTGCAGCAAAGATGTTTGTTGCAACAATGATGATGGTGAGTTTGCAGCGAAGTGGCAGCACAGAAATAAGAAAGAAGATGTGAATAAGGATGATGACGACGATGATATAAGGTAGCAAAGGGAAGCAGTGAGGATGATGAATGGTAGCAATGAAAGAGTCGAGAAATGATAGTTTTGATACCAATTAATAGAACCTCAAAGGTTTCTATCAATGCTCTGATACCAATTGATAGAACCCTAGGGTTCTATCGTGGAGGAAGATGGTAAAAAAGGGGATAAATGATCTCTTCGAGGGGATCAGGCCTCCTATATCACTTCGAGGGGATCTACCTCTTAGATCGCTTCGAGGGGATCTACCTCCTAGGGTTTCTGCCTATTGGTCAAAATAATACTTTATTGATTGATTTTCATAAAAGAGTTACAACATTATTTATAGGGCTCTACCAAGAGTCCCACTAATTTTTGACTCTTAACTAACTTGATAAACTTCTAACTGAAAATAATAACTGACTTCATCTCAATCGAAGATAAAAACAAACTCTAACTACTTATAACTGACTTGATAAGATTCACCTAACCCATAACTGAGTATGGCTAACATGACTCAACCTGAATAAATGGACACGACTTAGCTAGGGTCCTAACAGTTAGGAGTTTTCTTTTAACATTTGCTTTTGATTTTGGCTACAAAGAAATGAGTTTTGTGTTCCTGCATGAGCTCTCAGGCATGCCATAGTCGAAGAGTTAGCAAGGTTTGGAGCAACCGTGCATACCTACGCTCGGAACAAGGTAAAGATGGAGAAATGTAGCAAACCATAAATCTGATCTCTTTCATTCTTAAACGACCTATGTCAACCGTAAGAACTCACCAGTGTCATAACCAACAAGGTCCAATAACTCGTCAACTTGATAAACAGTGGGAGCGTCATGGTGCCATGGTCGTTGTCCTTCTCTAGTTATGTTATAGACGAGAGTTTCACGTAGAAATGGTTTCATCTTCTTCACCACTCTTGAAGAAGTGGAGACATACATGACATATACAAGCAACAAGCTTCACTAACGACAACGAGATCATCACTAGCCAGAGCGAGGATGACGAGGCAGACGACATCGCCACCATTGGTCAGGGCGAGAATGACGGGGTGATTGATTAGCAGGTTGGAAAGAAGGGTGGCGGGCCAGCAGTGGGTGAGCAGGTGCGATAAGTGAGTGGTGGGCAAGCAGGTGCGATAGCCGAGCAGGGGCGATGGCTGAGGAGGTGCGGCAGGCAAGCGAGCGAGTATAGCGAGAAAGCAGGTGTGGCGGGCGAGAGGGAGAGCAATGGGCCTACAAGTTGGAACGAGGAGGGGAGGAGGAAATTGGGAGAAGTTTATATACAATTAATAATTTAAACTTAGTTGCGCTTTTCTATTTGCATGTCGTCTAGTGGAAGCATGTCTTATTTGTGGGAAATGCCTTACACTGCCTCTTAGGCTAATGCCCTTACTACTAGTTGAACTGCTTAAAAGACCGCTAGGAGCTCTAGTTAGAAAGGACTTGCTTATTTGCTCTCCGGGGCCAAGGGAAAGATTAGCTCTGGTGTAGTTCTTCCTTTGACCACTTAGATGTCGAACTTGTTTTACTGCTTTGGACTTTTTCTTCTGCTAATCTCGGAGTCAGATGCCTAATAAAAGGAGTTAGTGTCTTACTTTCCTTTTACATTTTTATCCTTTTCATTCGTGTTCTTTTTGCACGTGATAATATCTATGATTTTTTCCATTGATGAAGTTAACGACGTAAGAAGAATTAGAGTCAAATGTTTCACTTTCAAAATGTAGGTGATAGTGCATGACAGTTGGTGAGTCAGCACCAGTCGACATGATTGGTTCACTACCGAACGTGCATGTTCATCCTTATGTCTCCTCTATGCTGATGTGGGAGTGCTGACATGGTGAACCAACGTAGAATGTCTACAAAGGAGGCGGTTTGTTGGGGTCGATATGGCTTTGGAGCAGTGAGTTCGGGTAGAGAAATTGGGGTCTGCTCGATCGTGAGGTCCTCTCTTGGCTGTCTCTTAACCGTTGGCGATCCTACACAATAGGCCCCGTCAGGGGGGCTTCCCAGCTCGACCCCTCCAATGCGTAAATCAATGTAAGGTAGAGAGGGAGAAAGATAGCAGTATAGACTACGTAAAATGAGAAAGAGTTGAGAATAAAGAGGCTATTGCCTGTTGAGTCCCCCCTTTGGCTTGGCTTGAGGTATGACTTTTATACTTGGGTGTTGTGCAATATGGATCTACGTTAATCAAGGTGATAGTGGCATTAATGAGGGTATACCCTTGTGTGACAAAGGAATTTATATGGGTGGTTTGTTGTCAGTCATTAATGCAAGTGTTGTCAGTCATAAAGGCATGACTTGAGATGTCAGCCAAGAGGTGAAGACCCCCCCGCCCACCCCCAAAAGGCGTCCATTAGAGCTTTGAACAAAGTTCTCAAAGGACGTTATTTTATGTGTCTGCATAATGTGTGCATTGGAAGTTTTGTGATCCTTCCGCTGCTACACACTGGACGATAGATTGGACCCTTATCTAACCACATTTAAGAGGTAGATTGGACCCACCAAGGGGTTTGACCGCGTTGAAGCGATTAGGTTGAACCTGTCAAGGGGTCTGATCGCATTAAAACAGTAGATTGGTCCCCCCAAGGGGTTTGATCGTATTGAAGCAATAGATTGGTCTCGCTCGCTAAGGAGTTTTACTATGTTGGAGTGGTAGATTGGACCCACTAAGGGGTCTTACCATGTTGAAGTGGTTAGGTTGGACTTATCAAGAGGTCTAATCGTGTTGAAGTGATAGATTGGACCCGCCAAGATATTTGACCAATGGTGGTGGATGATGCTATGACCGGTGGTATGCGTTGCTACTAAAGCGCTTCACCTATGACGTGAAGTGTTGTCATGCCTTTTGGATTTGTATCATTTGTGGTGCTCATTTATGAGGGATCTTCTTGTTGGCCCAAGACTTGATGCGCTTAGGGTGCGGTGCTCCTCTTTAGATTCTACCAGCATGCGGTGATTGGAGGCGCAACTTCTATGGTAGGTTTGAATTCGATCTTAATGGGCTAGGAAATGAATCTGCCTTAGTGACTTCTACCATAGTGTTTTGCCAATGGTGGACGTCGGGGTGCCGGGCTGTTGAGGTTCGGGTCATTGAGCTATTCCTCGAGCTAGTGTTAGCTCGCTGTGAGCGAAGGAGTCGAGCATAAGCTCGCAGAGGCCTAGAGGAAGCTACCGAGAATAAGGCGGAGGCAGAGGGGTATTAAGGCTGAGTAGAGGCTCAACGAGGCCTAGAGAAAGCTATCTAGAATGGGGCGGAGGCGTAGGGCTGGTGTAGCCTGGGTTCTTGGGTTGTCATTGAGGGTTCCTGTGCTATCCTTGGTGCTACCAAGGATGAGTTAGAGGCATAAGATTGTTGAGGCCTGGGTCCCTAGGTTGTCCCTGGTGCTATCGAGGTCGATGCAGCGCGCCATAGCAAGGAGACCAAGGAGCCATCACAGGCCATTGTTGATGCTTCGACAATGCCAAGAGAGAGCTCATTGGGGTTGCCATAGGGGCCCGATGGGTTACTGGCGGGTGAGGCCTAGGATGATCTCGGATAAGACAATCATGTGTTTAGGAGGGGTAATCCGGGTCATCAAACAGACGCCAACAACGTTCGAGGGTTGGTGTCATCGTGTCAACTTGCTAGGATGTGGGAACCCCTATGATAGGATGTTCGTTGGGAGGAGTAACAGAAAGATGTCTGTGACGTTTGACCCTTCCTCTAGCGCTAAAATGATAGTGCATGAATACCATAGATTGGTGAGTCGGCACTAGTCTATACGGTTGGTTCACTGTCGAAGGTGCAGGTTCATCCTTGTGTCTCCTTTGTGCTGAAGTGAGAGTGCTGACATGGTGAACTGGCATAGGATGTCTGTAAGAGAGGCGATTTGTAGAGGTCGATCTGGCTTTGGATCGATAACGTTAGGTAGAGGAACTGAGATTTGCTCGACCTTGAGGTCCTCTCTTGGTTGTCTTCTAGTCATCGATGATCTTGCACAATAGGTCTGCGCCAGGGGGATTACTAGTGCGACCCCTCTGATGCTAAGTCAGTGTAAGGCAGAGGGGGGGGGGGGGGAGGGGGAGACAGAGGTTGTATAAAATGAGAGAGAGTTAAGAGTAGAAGGTTATTGGGTGTATAAAATGAGAGAGAGTTAAGAGTAGAAGGTTATTGGTTTGACCTACGATGTGACTTTTTATAGCCGAGTGTTGTGCAATCTAAACCTAAGTTAGCAGAGGCGGTAGAGACATTAATGAGGGAGTATCTTGTGCACCGAATGAATTAATACTGTATATATTTTTACACTATATTATAATATTTTTTATAATATAAAATATATTATAATATAATATAATTTTTTAGTATTATTGAAAACTATAATTCTTATGATTTTATCCTAAATAATTCTTAGATAAATTTTCGATAAAATATCTTTTTTATTTTTAAAATAGTGTGATAAGACATGCCAAAGCTGTCTCCGTACTCTTTACATTGATCGGATCACAAGATAGATTAAAAATATTATAATCCTATTAAAAATATAATTGGCATATGAGGCTTCGTGGATGCTTAAGCGTGCATTAAGACAAGCAGGAGGCGTGCAGCCCGCGGGGCTCCGGCGAAGTTACGAGGATGCCGTCATTTGATTTTTGCGCTTCTTCTGCTTCTTGATTCATCTCATCACATTCCCCTCTTGAGAAAGAAAAAAGAAGGAATGGAATCTCCGCCGGAGGAGGACTTCTGCTCGATCTGCCACGACAGCTTCACCCTCCCATGCCAAGCCAATTGCTCCCACTGGTTCTGCGGTCACGGCTCTTAACCCTAACCCCCCACTCCTCCCTCTTTCTCTACAATCTTGAAGCCTAATTTCTTGTTCTTGACGACCATCTTGTTTAGTTTTGGACCTTTAGTTTCGTTTTCTGAGCTTTCCCGCATGTTGGCGATTCTTCGCTAACCTGAGGTGGTGGATCCAATTTTTTCATCGATTTCGTTGATTCGCATTCTTGCCCATCGTTCTTGTAGTTTTAGTCGGATGAAGAATCTTTGTGGGAACTCGTGGTGTCTGATCTGGCACTCTCTCGTAAAATCTTGAACTTAATTTCTTGTTTTTGACGTCCTTGTTTGGTTTTGAGTCTTTAGTTTCCTCATCTTCAATTGTTAATTGTGTTCGATTGCAACAAGACTAGCTTTCGCATTCTTGACCAGCGTTTTTTGTAATTCCAGTCGGATGGTTGAAGAATCTTTATGGGAATTCGTGGTATCTGATCTGACAATATCTCATAAGATCTTGAACCCTATTTTTTTTGTTCTTGACGTCCCTCTTGTTTAGTTTTGAATCTTTAATTTCTAATTCTTCATCGTTTAATCGTGTGTGATTGCAACAAGACGTGCTTTCCCACAAAGTGGAGATTCTTCGCTGGCCTGAGGTGGTAGAGCCAATTTATTCATTGTTTTAGTTTGAGTCGCATGCCACCATTTTTGTAATTCTAGTCAGTTGGATGAAGATTTTTTATGGGAATCCATGGTAACTGATCTGATAATATCTCATAATTTTGAAACGCATTTTGAATGGCTAGATGTTACTAAAAATGGAGTGAATTTGGATTCTGAATGGTTGTCAGGTTTAGTTTAATAAAGAAGAATATTTCATCTTCCATAACATTAATTTGTATGCAAGAATTTTTGAAAGGTTGACTAATTGAATAATGGAATCTGCCATCAAGATTTTTGATGTTTGCTTGGAGCAAGTAATGCAAGTTTATTTATGATAGTTGAATTCTTATGCACATAACATTTTAACTTTATTCTGAATTCTTTTCTTGGCCTTGCTTAAATAATATACCATATATTTGATCGGACTAAACCTAAAACTCTTGGTTTCTATTGTTTATCTCCATCAATCAAGTTAAGACTTAACTCTCAACTAAACTTTCATCAATTAAAATAACATCATTAATAAATTACAGACAGTATGAAAGTTTATATGGCTATAATATTGATCCATGAAAGATGAGGACTCAAAGTATATCTTTCATGTACCTCTTATGGTTCTTGTTTCCTCTTTTGAATCACAACATTTTTGTTTCCTAATCATTGCTCCCAAAACCAGCTGAACAACATTTTTATATTAGATAAAAAGCATCTCACAATGGCTCAGTCATGTAGCAGTAGTGTATTAAAACCTATTTATTATCATGACGTATTGGAGCTTTTTCACAATGCCAACTTTATTTGTTGGCTAGGGACTCATAATAATCTCGTAAAATGCTCATCTTTAGTATCTTCAAGACTTTTGCTTGACACTCATTAATTCTTCTACATTTTGAGAGGTCATATGTAAGTTGTCATTCACAGCCTGTGCAGATTGTTCTCACTGTTCATTCTTTTCTTATGCTTTCTCAAAAAGTGATGGTGATTTTTTAGTTCTATACATGCTTCTGTAATAAGCATGCTAGTTGCTCTATCGCTTCATCTTTTATGGTTTCCCAGAGAGATCTCCTACATGAATTAGTGAGGTAGAATAAAAGACATTTCCAGTGGCAATTAGAGAACATATGTTTAGATTCCTGATCTCAGAAGTGATTTTAAATTTGCTTAGATTATGCATCTAGCTTAGCTATGAAGATTAGCATTATCATTTACCTCAAATATCCCGGAGATGGTAGGTATTATTGGTCCTAAATCAAGTTTTAGTTGTAGAGTCAGGAGGTCATTATTGTCTCAGTACGTTTGTTGATTAATTAGTTATAATATGTTTGAAGACTATCAACTTTGTATTCTCAGGCCATTGTATTCTGCGTGTGTGGCATCATGGATCTGCCCTTCAACCATGCAAGTGTCCCATTTGCCGTCGTGTCATAACTTTGTTAATACCTACTGATGCTGCTGTACAAGAGCGCCAGGACCCAGAAGCTAGTCGAGTTCTTGAAAACATTGAGAAATACAACCGAAATTTTGGTGGAGGCTCATCCAGCCTTATACAGGTGAATTTCCCATCATATATCTATCTTGTGCATTTCTTCTAAGGATAAGAAAGCCATTCCCTGCCTATCAAATTTTGGATATCTCAAATGAAAAATCACTACCAAATGTTCATCTAGATGAAGTAACTAGATGAGTATTTAACAATAACAGTGCTGAATATTCATTTAAAAATACTAAAGTGAATTTTTTGTTCATTTTATTTTTTTTGTAAAGAATAAAAATTATGTCAAATTCTACAAAAAAATTCTAGTTAGGAAGAGAACTTTCCAATACATCTACTATATGTAATATTGAGAAGCATATCAGACAGAAATATTGAGCCAAATATCAGTCCTTTGATATTTGAACTGATGCCTAAATTGAAAGCCAATTTGTTAAAAGATTAACTATTTTGGCATCACAGAGGTTGAGGGACCTTCCATTCTTCATCCGAAGGCTCTTAAGAGAAATGATGGATCCACAAAGGTCACTGCCCTTTGTCCTCAGAGTACGAGTGATTCTTGCTGTAAGTAACAGAAAACTCAGACAAAATGTGCATATAAGGTTGTTATATGTTTTCATTATATAATTTAATTCATAATAATTACAAGGGAGTACTCTTAGATATTCATTTTCAAACCTCAATAAATATATTTCTTGCATTATCATGGTCAAGTTTTTGTGTTTCTACCTAATCTATTTGGTTCTTCTTAAATTGCTACATTATACATTTACTTTTTTTTACCATATGCAACAAAAGCTAGGTCCTGTCTTTTTCTTTTTGTTTTATTTAAGTGAAAAGTTCTTGATGTCTATGGAACTTTGATTCTTCAGTGGCATATCAACATTTCCAGACAAATTTTGTTATTTTGATGGGTAATTGTTGATCTAGTAACATATATAGGTTTATTGCTACTCTTATATAGGATTATCATAAGCTCGATATTAGGTTGGGATTCTTATGTAACAAAAGTACATGAATGATGCTTGTCTGGACTGGAATACAAAATAGCTCATGTTCAGGAGTTTTGACTGAAGAGCAAGGTAGAGTGGAAGTAGTTGCATCCACATTGTTTTTAATTTGTTAAAAATTAAAATACTCAAAATCCTATAAGGTCACATTAAGATCACCAGAGTCAAGTTATCCTGGAATCAACTCTCTGAATACATCATATAATTCTGTAATGTATTCAGTATAATATTTAGGCTAGAATTTTTTAGGGATTTAACCTACCTCTAAGGTTTACAATCCTCTTTTTCTTGATGTGTTAAAATGCAACAAATGTAAAAAAAATATATCCTTGGTAGTTATGGACTTGTTAGCCCCTCTAGTGTCACTGAAATGCCAACAATGTTTAGCAGTATTGAGTTCTAATTCTGCTAAACAAATCTAATGTGGGGCCAGTAACTTTTTTCCATAGAGATGATAATCTTTAGTTTTTAAATGTTTATGAGAAAGGACTTCCAAATATTTGAATAATTATTGTGAACAGATTATGAAATATTGTTATCTGGTCATTGTCATGATCAAGGTTTGACTTACCGGTCCGTACCGGTGTACCAAGATTATCTCGGTACCAGTACCAGGCGGTATACAGTGCATACTGTCCGATACATTAAAATATAATATAATTTTTATAATATAATATTATATAAAATATATATAGATATAAAAGGGGCGACATCGCCTCGATCTTTCTCCCCGCGCGGGAGAAAAAGCGCCCGTGAGCGAGGGCGGCAACAGCACACGGGCGACCCGCGGGCGGCGACGGCGTGGGGAAAGTAAGTACTTATTTCTTCTTTTTTTCTTCTTTTCCTCTTCTTCTTTTTCCCTTTTTCTCCCTCAATCGATCGCCAACGGTCGATTTCTCCCTCAATCGGCCACCGACGACCGAAATCGACCGTCGACGATTGATTTTTGGTGGTAGCGGGCGGTTTGTGTACCGATAACCTTACGGACCGGTATGTACCGCCTGTACCGAGCGGTACAGATCGAAATTGCAAACCTTGGTCATGATAATATTCTAAGTAGTAACCATGATAGGTGGTCAATCAATTTACCACACAACACATAAGTGTGTGCTGTCACACAAGTGCCTGGAAACACACATCATACTGAATATTGAAAAAAGTCTTTGTTCATGAATGTATGTTATCAGGTATCAAAATAGAAAATTTTATCAAGATCAAAGTATAATTAGGTAATTTGAAGTTATAGTGATAAGTGACCAATTGATGTGATCAAGAACAAGAGAGGATAGATGTTTAAGATATTAATGTAAGATTAACGTGGCTGATATGTTTTATCATGACAATAAAAATATTCATGACAAAGAATTGATAACAATGAGGAAAAGGAAGCATATGCATTAGTGGCATGATCTGGATAGCATTCCTATTCTCGGAGTTATTTGGACAGAATGTGCTACTGTTTAGGTGTACATCAAGTTGTTTAGCGGACACCAAAATTGTATGACCATGGAATAGGTCTATGTGTCCAGAAGCAGAATCAGATAGTCCCTGCAAAGAATTTTTAAATAATTAAACAATGAGGCTTAGAATTTGATTTCTGCAAAATTGTAAACCAATTATGAAGTAGTTAACAACATGTTAATGCAACGTGCGTTGTAAGCCTACGTGCAGTACCCATGCTCGCTTAGGTACTTTCTAGGATACCCATTTTGATTTATTTTGCAAATTTACTAAAGTTTATTGAGATTTAAATTTTCCAGATGGCTCTATCTGCAATATATGTGCTGAGTCCCGTGGATATTATCCCAGAAGGTAATAGCACATCTTCATGATTCTTGTGGATATTTGTAGTTGCAGCGTTTTTGTAGTTACCGATCTGATAACATGTTTTAACAATTAGTATTGACACTCTTGGTACAGGAGTATTTGGATTTGTTGGTTTTCTGGACGATCTCATCATTTTGCTGATTGTTTTCCTCCATCTTGCTACTGTCTACCGTTCAGTGCTTCTTTACCGCCATGGAGGTTCTTGAATGCTCTGGTCAATATATGCATCTGATGGAATTCTCTAGCAAGTTTTATCTAGGAAGTGTCAAAAGATGTACTTCATTTCAGCACAATTAATTGTCACAGATATATGTGTACAATTTTAATTTGGCGAGTAGCTCACTTTGCATTCTTTGCATGTCATGTAAATTTTTCATACAGTTCATCGTGTGTTCCTGTGATACCTCTTCTTTAAATAGGTTCTGTTCTTTTGTGCAGTGGTCTTAAAAGTTGTTTCGGATTGAGTGGCTTGACGTTGTTATCAGCAAGTACCAATGTTATCTGCCAGCTAACTTGTTATTTAGATATTTAGGACAATCCGGCTTTTCATCAAAGCTGTTATTGCCAAGAGGGACCACATAAATGTGGAAGAAGCTGCCGATGGAAACTATGATGTAGGTATTGTGAGACCAAACAGACTTGTGAACCACTGACCACTCTGGAATAACTGCCTTGGATTTGTTCACCAGGATTAAAATCCATTGATTGCCATGTTCACAGCCTTTTAGCACTGGGGAACAAATCTTTGTGCTGATATACGTAGGCAGTCTATCATCAAAATTCAAACACCACACTCAAAGCTGAGCCAAAACTTGTATTAACTGAAGCTGTCTGCAGCATCCTCATTTCTGGTCTCATGCATCATATACCGTGTTACAGCAGCTTCACGTTAGTGCAGTGTAATGTGTTTATTTGCTCTGTCATCATCTTTTCTCTTGTCAAGTTCAATTTTACCATATGATTGTATAATTTTCTAGTGGTTATAATTCAAAACCCATCTTGTTGCTGATTTTTGCATCTAATCCTCTCTCCCGTTCTGTTGTCTGCAGATGGATAACCCCAGCGGATGGTGAAGGAAAGATCAGTAAGTCGACAAGTCTCACCATTAATTGCACAAGATAATACACTGAACAAGTACTATCTAGAGGTTATCTGAGTGCTGGAGCACACCGTCAGGGGTCAAGAGATCTTAGAAAAGTGCACAAGATCTGCACACAGTTTTATCATTAAATCTGGAGGTTAGGCCATCTGGATGCTCAGGAATATTTGTCATATGACAAGTGATCATGAGAAGGCACGAGATTCTAAAGATGACCTGGTTCCTAATTCTTGACTTGCTTCCAGAGGAGTACAACACTTAGTGGGCACAGAGAGTAGGTGCCCCCTGCCATTCTAAATATGAGGAAGACTCACCATGGTAAACACTCTAAGCCACAGTCGCCTTCAGCATCCGTGGCCATCTTAGGTAACTCTTAAAAATGCATGGAATGAATTCTCCTACCCTTATCTGCTTTCATTAACCTAGCAGTTTGATGTACCATCCTGCTTTGTACCAGTGTGTAGCAGCGGAAGGATCGCAAAACTTCCATATGGTTGGGTCAGCATTTACATGTCGGTCCAATGGTTTGATTAGTTCAAACCAGATGGTCCAGTCTGGTGCCCTCCCAGCATACCTGCGTTTTGGTTCGGTATCTAAAATGACACGAAGAAGCACAACAAGCATCGAAGACTGACCACAGCATTGTCTTTGCTGGATCAGTGGGTGGGTAAAATGTTCAGCACCCTCATATGTGACCGTAGACATTCTTGTTACTGTACTTAACACTACTGTCATATATCCACTCTGCCTTAGATGTATACTGTGGCATTGCGGCAGGGCGTTCGATCAAGACCCACTGGTGCTAGGGTAAATAACTCCACCTCACTGAAACCCTCCCTTCATCCACCACCTGCACACCAATCGGCCTGCCAGTCTAGCCTACCTACCGCACCAGTGGAGCACGAGACCGGCCGCTGAGGGCCATCTCAGCCACCGATAGCATGGCGGGTACGTCAGCAGGTGCGCACGAACCGGTACGTAAAGAGTTGATTCCTTTAATACCCCTATCCGTCCGTGCAAACGAAGGCGACAACCTACCCGAGACAGCGTTATGTGCACTCCCGCCTTTGGTAGATCTACCTCCGTTATGTGTGCCATAATAGTCACCAACACTGGGCGCCGGCGGAGGGTCTCTGGTATGATGTTACCGGCTACTTCAGGTTAACCGCGCAAGCTTGTAACCCCGTTGACGGCCCTTAAATATCAGCCTTCAGCTAATCGCTCTCTTTTTCCCCTCTTCTTTCCCTTTAAAGCCCAGTGGCCGCCGCTGATCTCCATCTCTTCCTATCGATCTGTCGAGAGAGACAGAGATTCGCCTCTTCCTCCTTTCGAGGTCCGTCCCTCTCTACTTCTCGGAGAAATTTGTCGCTTCTTTTTCTGCTTTTTAGGATTTTACTCCTCTGGATTTTGTGATGAAGTAGATTTATTTGCCGTTTGGATCTTGTACTAGGAACGACTGGTTCTTGTTCTTTGGATGGTGGGCTGGGTTAGATTCGTGAAAGTTGTGGAACTTAAGAAAGTTGTATGTTTTTCCGGAACTGATGCAGATCGGTCTTGAGTATGGACGGGCACAGGGAGGCAGGCTCTTCGGTGGAGGTCGACGACCTTAACCTGTCACGGCTCCTCAACAAGCCGAAGCTCAACATTGAGCGGCAGAGATCGTTCGATGAGAGGTCCTTGAGCGAGCTCTCGATCAATGTCAGAGCCCTCGAGGGCTATGACAGTATATATTCGCCTGGAGGGTACAGGTCTGGGTTTAACACGCCTTCGACAGCTCGGAACTCCTTCGAGCCGCACCCGATGGTTGCCGAGGCATGGGATTCGCTCCGGAGATCGTTGGTGCACTTCAGAGGGCAGCCGGTGGGGACGATTGCTGCCAATGATCACGGGTCGGAGGAGCTCCTCAACTATGATCAGGTAGTTATAGTGTTTGTCTTGTATGAGTCGGATCTTTTTCTTCAGTCAATTCTGCTGTGTTTGGTGTTTCATTAATAACGTACTGTAGATATATATATCCAAAACCATTTGGATTTTGCTCGATGACATTATACTAGAATGCACCCTCCTCCTTTCTCTAGTGTTTCCATTAATAACGTAATGGTGTTGTGATTTATTATGCATGCCTGAACGGTCACTCTGCAAATCCAAGCACTTACTTTTGATCTTTCAGTGCATTTAACTTATTATGATGGGACGGAGACAACACTGCCACACCTTTCTAGTTATGTTACTTTTCTTAATTATGTGATGCACCGTGCAGCTGCTTGCTGCTGCATCATATCTTCTGATGGCTCTGATGGATGTGTTTATGGCAATCTAGCAAGGGGAAGATATTTCAAAATGAATGCTTGATAAGATCACTACCCGGGTCTTAAGCTGATCACTGTTTTACTTCTATATAGGTGTTTGTTCGTGATTTTGTACCGAGTGCACTCGCCTTTTTAATGAATGGAGAACCGGAGATAGTTAAAAACTTTCTCCTGAAAACCCTCCATCTTCAAGGGTGGGAAAAGAAGATAGACCGTTTCACGCTTGGTGAAGGTGTCATGCCAGCAAGCTTCAAAGTGCTCCATGATCCTGCTCGAAAAATGGATACACTGATTGCAGATTTTGGTGAAAGCGCAATCGGAAGAGTTGCACCTGTTGACTCTGGGTTCTGGTGGATTATTCTTCTCCGTGCCTATACAAAGTCAACCGGAGATTTATCTCTTGCAGAAAGACATGAATGCCAAAAGGGAATGAGGCTTATATTAGCTTTATGCTTATCAGAAGGTTATGACACATTTCCAACGCTCCTATGTGCTGATGGTTGTTCAATGATTGATCGACGAATGGTAAGACCATAAGCATTTTTCTTCAATTCAGTCATCTGTTCAGATAATGTATGCTTCGATCACTATTTTACTATTCTGAACCTTTTAGCCTTCTCCTAAAGTTCTTTTTTTTTTTTTTTTTGTTTCCTTCAGAGCCTTTGATGTCCTTTTCTCCTTGTGACTGCTAAGATCTCTATTATTTTTCCTGTTCACACCAAAGTTTCTTCTTGAAGTTAAAACAGGAATATCCCCTTATTGGACTTTACTATATAATTTTCATTTTGTCAATAGAAACAAATGTAACATGCTACTAATTTTGGCTGAAAAGGTAGTCTTCTATGAACTAAAGACCATAGCATACCCCACTTAATTCTTCTAGCTGGTCATAAGCGTGACGGTTAACAGGGCCACATCAGCACTTGATCATAAACACATGATAGCATGACCAATTTACATTGTAAGACCCCCCACAAATGGTATGTCATTGTCCATCAGTAAGAACTCATCAGAATGAAGACATCAAAGGTGACTTCATCAGACCAGATCATATCTGCTCGATCCAACACAGATTTTATCCGCTCCAGATCTAATCGGTGTCATCCTCCATTTGTCATCCTCCACGTGCCATGACGGAGGCCTTTTTGGCCTAAAACCTGTATTTTTTACACTCTGGAATCATGACATATATTGTATCAGCACTAACCTAAGAAAACAACTTTGTGAAAACTAGTGGTCCTAGTAGCGAAGGCCTGTTCGTAGGACAATCTGGGAGCACACATCAGATGGAGCAACCATTGTCATGTCATATGGTTTATTAGGAAAGGGTTTTTGCCATATATTTAGGCCTGGCATGAATTTAGGGGGTTTGAGCAAAGATTCTTTAGATGGGCTCGTAAGTTTTTATGCATCCAAACAAGCATTTATTTAGTACTTCTCTAGACATGCCCATACAATTTCGGACCTGGTCACAACGTCCACATGTTCAAACTTTGTATGCACTTGTATATATTATTCACAAACATATTCCTATTTGTTCCAATTCACTTATCTGTGTTCTGTCACATATTATTTTCAGGGTATATACGGCTATCCTATCGAAATTCAGGCGCTTTTCTTTATGGCTTTGAGGTGCGCTCTGCCAATGCTTAAACATGATGCAGAAGGGAAGGAATTTGTAGAAAGAATCGTGAAACGTTTGCATGCACTAAGTTACCACATGAGAAGTTATTTTTGGCTTGATTTTAAGCAATTAAATGACATATATCGCTATAAAACAGAGGAGTATTCTCACACAGCAGTCAACAAGTTCAATGTAATCCCAGACTCAATTCCAGATTGGGTGTTTGATTTCATGCCTACGCGAGGAGGTTATTTTATTGGGAATGTCAGTCCAGCAAGGATGGACTTCCGCTGGTTCGCATTGGGAAACCTTGTCGCCATTTTGTCATCTCTCTCTACCCCGGAGCAGTCTATGGCTATTATGGATCTCATCGAAGAGCGTTGGGAGGAACTGGTTGGAGAAATGCCTTTAAAAATAACATATCCTGCCATCGAGAACCATGAGTGGCGAATCGTCACCGGTTGTGATCCTAAGAATACAAGATGGAGCTACCACAATGGTGGATCTTGGCCAGGTTAGTCAACTTGGGGCCTTTGACGCTTTTTAAAATGGGGTTGATGTATCAAAAGAATCTGGTGCCTTAGAGATTTCATTACATAAACTTTGCCGCTTCAGGTTATTTAATATATCGATGCTATTTTGTGCTCACTATCACTGTGCTTTTTTTCTTTTCCACCCTGTTAGTGTGTAATTATTCTAGATGTTGACTATCGACATGCACAAAGGTCTCTAACCACAATACAACTCTTCCTCCTTTCTTTTGCTGTCACTGCAGTGCTTCTTTGGCTGCTCACTGCAGCCTGTATCAAGACTGGTCGACCGCAGATTGCTCGACGAGCAATCGAGCTTGCAGAGAGCCGGCTCTTGAAAGACGGCTGGCCGGAATACTACGATGGCAAGCTGGGGAGGTACATAGGAAAACAGGCAAGGAAGTTCCAGACATGGTCAATTGCAGGTTATTTGGTGGCTAAGATGATGCTGGAAGATCCATCACATCTTGGGATGGTCTCTCTTGAAGAGGACAAGGCAATGAAGCCTCTAATAAAGAGATCAAACTCATGGACTTGCTAAGAATCTTTACAGAGAAGAATAATGTTGTTTTTAAGAACATTTCTCATTCTTTTCTGCAGCAATTTCATTCGGTTATCACCTGCTCAGTTCATTTCAGCTCATATGTTGTCTTGAAAATACTATCATAAAGAGCTTGACTTCCCCAAGAAATTGCTGACACACAATATTATGGTTACCGGTGAATGGAGTTGACATGAATCATCCTTTTTACCTAACCAAGTGAAGTAAGGCTACAAAAGTAGATTTGTGAAGGAAAGTGAGCACTTCAAATTTGATTTAGAATGTCAATTATCTTCCGTTCTATACATGCCAACACTATTTATGTGAGGCATGTTATAAACCTGAGAGTGCAAAATAATGGAGCATCAACAGATAAAAGTCACAAGCAAACATGATGGTGATCATACATTGATGGATTACAGATTACAGGAAGGAGAGGGATCAGAACATGAACTTACAATGTCTCCTTTTTCCACAAAATTGCAGGAAAAGAACAGCTAGTTAAGTCATGCACCATAACTTATACAACTGGATATTAGTTCTCTCTCTCTCTCTCTCTCTGAGAACAGCATGCCTGATCAAATGTTACCAACACAATAAAAAGGCTGGATTATTTTTCTTAAGGCAATCTTCATACGTTGCACCCAATGAAGAAGGTTGCCACATGTCAGACACGTACCAAAAATTAGCAGTGCCACACTGATGACAAACAGAAGGAGACCTCCATGTTCAGGTCATCAGATCAAAATAGTAAGCCCATGAGGAGTGTTGGGTTAAGCTTTTTTAGTACTAGGAAAGTGGCTTAGATTATTAGCTTGGTCTCACTCCTTTGTCTTGCAACAGTAGCCAAGCCAAGAGAAGGGAAGAAGGAGGAGTCCTCTGTGATTAGCTTCTCTAACAACATATTCTTTGGACTCATTAAGAGGCTTTCATGTTGTTGGAACAGTTGGTAGTTTTCACTGCAGTCTCAACTGCACCACCAACTCGTATTTAAGGGATGGTTCAAATCCAACCAAATCACTAGCAACTCACTTGGCTTTTGTCTAATTATCCTTACCCTGCAAGATTTTTAGCTCATGGGCCAAAGTACACTTCAATCATACCTCATGTCAAAGTGAAAGGCTGGTACTTGTGGGAGGAGACATGTCCTTATCTGCTAGTCAAGTTTCGAGACCGAGAGTTTTGTGTTATCTGAGAGAAAGAGAGAGAGAGAGAGAGAGAGAGAAAGTAGTAGGAGTCCTCTGTGATTAGTTTCCCTACAACAAAGTCTTTGGACTACTGAGTCTTACATCTTCAACAAAAGTCTTCGTTTCAGTCTCAACTCCACCAACAAGCAATCAACAGTATCCAAGTGATGCAAGCAACAAGCATGGCCTTGCCTAACTGTCTTAACCATGCAATATTAAAATATCCCCCTCCCTCACTCCCTCATGCCAAAATGAAAACTAGAGAGAGAGAGAGAGAGAGAGGCGACACGGCAAGGGAAGACATAATATAGTTGTGTAAGAAAGGCATTACAAGCAAGCTAAGTACGATGAGACACATAAAGAGAGAGAGAGAGAGAGAGAGAGAGAGAGAGGCCGCCCGTGGGTGTTCAAGGAGGTTGCTTTGTCCAAGAACAAGCGGAAGCGTGTCAGAGGAAATCTCGGCTCTATAACTTTGGAACGAATCACTTTTGTCACGCCTCGGCCACGGAAAAGGCATCCTCATGCCCAATATACTTACTACTTGCTTGTGTCTCCCTCACTGATCTGTTCTTAGCATCCAGGAGTTCTGGTCGTCATCCACAAAAGTAAACAACCTTCTTTCATGAACCATTGGCATCTTAATCCGAGTCTCTAAACATGCGGGAGAAGCTGCATACGCTACAGAAGAAGGTGATTAAACGTAAGCACGTAATATTCGATGAGACCCTTTGATTCCAGAATTAAGCGGAGAAGTAGAAGTCCATGTCTCCGAAGCTACCATCGGTGAAGATCTCAGAGCATAACGATGGGTCATCTTTCTGGATCATCATCCTTCCTCCCCAACAAGGTGAAGGTGTGGTATACAAATGAATTATATAGCTGATATCAGGTAACGTTGAAGAACGATGGATGTGAGACTAACTCAAGTTAAGAAGGATAGAGCACGCATTTCCTCTTGTGATTCCCGTCGTTGGTCCTAATGTGGTACTAGCAAGGACCATCAAAAGCAGTGCAGGCCACCGGAATAATATACACAGATTAAACTAGCTGCCATTTTGGTACTCGGATGGCTGTCCTCGGGACACCATTCCCTACCTAAATCTTCTGTGCTTTCATCTTGAAGGACAAGGGTTTAGCTTTTCTTTGTCCTCATGGTATTTCTTGCGTTCCAAGACTTGGATTTGTAGATATGGATAGCAATATCATTCATGATTCATGATGTCATACTTCTTCGTTGCAAGACAACCGAATTATATACGATCTTTATTTAGTTCTTGTTAATGGAAGCTTCTTTCTCGGAAATGAACACGGATGATTGGCTTAATTTGTGGTGCGAGAGGAAGACCACCACATGATATTTCTTGGACAGGAAGAAGTGGCATTCAGAATCTAACGTCTATTCCAAGAAGAAAGTCTTGCAGCACAATACAAGGGCGGTAAAGGAGCCTACCAACACAAGGGGAGAGGGGGGAGCTTGAGCTGCTGCTGCTGGTGGTGGCGGTGGTGGTGGTGGAGTGAGGATTTCTTATTGTCACTCCCCGCCGCCCAAATCGACTTCCTCTATCCCTTTCCATGCTTTCCGTTCCTCTTTGCCAACCCCACGCGCAATCGATGACTACTCTCTCTCTCTCTCTCCCTACATTAATTCCTTCATTTATTTATGTCCTTCCAGCTCCTTCCCACCTGTATAAAACCCTCTGCTGCCTCTACCATCTTACTCTATTATCCTCTCTCTCTCTCTCTCTCTCTCTCTCTCTGTGGAAATAACTCGATAATGAATTGGCAGATGAACTCCTCCATGGGTAAGAACATGAAGATAGATTCATTCTCTCTCCTCTATTACTAGGTCAAGTAGCATGCATGAGTCCAATGGAAGGCATATATATATATATATACATATACGCTAGTGGTTCTATTCTTAGATGGGTAGAGCATTCGATGGATGGATGCCATGGTTTTAGTTACCTTCATCCCTTTCTCCTCATGCACAAGCTTTACATGCATGCGTGTGTGTAGTGAGAAGAAGAGTAGCATCCGTGAGTGGGTAAGCGGTCGATTTTGCGGCGGATTGTCACTGTAAAGTTTCAGCCGTCGTTAGTGCCTTCGGCCTTTAAGAATGTTTGTTTGTGGGTGCGTGGTGGATGCTGAAAGCTACCCAACCATGTAGTGCACTCAAAGCAACACAGGGCAGGCATGCTTCATCCTCAAAAAAGTCAATTTTATCGTCTGCTTTCTGTCGTAGTAGCAGTTGTTGTTGTTGTTGTTGTTGTTGTTGTTGACATCGTTTGGTCCGAATCGAAGAAGAAGATCGCTATCAAACTTCACAATAAGCTGCATTACATGATAGCTGATATATGTATGTGGTGGTGGTCTTCTCTTCCATCTTCTTCCTCTATGCATGACCGACTTGTGGGTGCGTGTTAGGGTTTGCAGGTGAATCGGCAATGGAGGTGGTGGAATACTCTTGTGTGCCACCTGGTTTCAGATTCCACCCCACCGAGGAAGAGCTCATCGGATACTATCTTGCACGAAAGGTGGCCTGCCAGAAGATCGATCCGGACGTCATTCGGGATGTCGATCTCTATCGAATAGAGCCATGGGATCTCCAAGGCTAGTCGTCGTTCCGGTAAGATTCTTACCATCGATCGACTCCGTGCGACTAATGCTTGCTGTTCTTGGTGGGTAGATCGGTGCAAGTATGGCCGTGAAGAGCAAACCGAATGGTACTTCTTCAGCTTCAAGGACAGGAAGTACCCCACCGGAACTCGCACCAACAGAGCCACCACTGCCGGATTCTGGAAAGCAACGGGGCGCGACAAGCCCGTCCTCTCCACCTCTCGAGTCATAGGGATGAGGAAGACTCTGGTGTTCTACGAGGGACGAGCCCCCAACGGGAGGAAGACCGATTGGATCATGCACGAATACCGTCTTCAGACAAGTCAACACGGACCTCCTCAGGCAAGTCAACGCCGTATAAGAAGGAACTCAGCCCAACGCTCCCTTGCATGCCGTACTAAACTTGAGTTGCAGGAAGAAGGATGGGTCGTCTGTAGAGCGTTCCAAAAGCCAAGCCCTAGTCCGAGGCCATGCTACGCCATCGATGGACCTCGATCTCCGGTGAACTTTTCCAGGCCTGCCCGCCTCGTGGATTCCTACGTGAGGGGCATAGAACACGCGTTTGACATTCCACAGATGGACAGTCCAAGCTTATCATCCTGCTTATCCACGAAGGACTGCCTCCAGGGCAACGCTGCAGGCAGTGACGAGCACGGCGCTAACAAGAGAAGAAGCAACTGCGACGGCCAGCTGATAGATTGGAAGGTTTTGGACAAGTTGCTCTCCTCGCAGTTCAACGAGTCATCTTCTTCCGACATGGCGATCGCAGATTATGATGCGGGCTCTGGTCAAAGTCAAGCAGAACATTTTCTATCGTTCTTTGAAAGCTCATGATGCTGAGCTGATACATAACGATCATTAACTCTCTCTCTCTCTCTCTCTGCTATGCAATCGATCCCGGGGTGATAGGAAAGAAGTGAGTCTGATGTAATAGGTTTAGGTCTTCGTATATCTTGTAAGCGTTGCATCGACTAAGAAAGTGTATCACTCTATGTCTTCTCTTTTGACCTCTGAAAGCTGCTGATGTGCAAGATCTTGGGCGAGGACGATGAGGATGTGTTGCTGGTTATAGGTTGATCTCTCGCGGCCATCGCTTCGCCGCTGCCATTAGCATCTGCGAAAGGATTGCTTGAAGTTGTCGGTACGGCATCATGATCGTAATCCACAAATCTGTCATCAGAGTCGGTCGCGATCGATGGGTGATCTGATGCTGACAAGCTGAAGAAGCAGCTTCGGTTTTCTCCTGGGAAACCACTGAGTTGCTGTCTCAGTCCATGATTCCTATTGCCATACTTCGAGAGCAGGATCTCTCTCTCTCTCTCTCTCTCTCTCGCTCTCTCTCTCCCCAGTTTTCTCTTCTGGGAAACCACTGAGCTGCTGTCCCAGTTCATGATTCTTGTTGCCATTCTGCAAACGCAGGCTCTCTCTCTCTCTCTCTCTCTTCATGGTGAGTAGGTAATGTAATCTCGGATTAATGTCTAAGAGAATGTGCTTAAGATTCATGTTGATAGGGAAATCTTCTATGGCTACTGAGAGCTTAACACATGGCCGTAGTTGGTAAGAAGCGATGTGAATCCCGACATCATGAAGCGACCAAGACTTGTCGAGCACCCAATAGATGGGGCGCTCAGATACCAAACCAAGGAGCGTTAGAAGATCTCACCATTCACAGTCTAACTTTACCCGAGTTGAGGCACAATAATTTCACGGAAGATATTCTTTAGATAGACTCATTCGTAAGATAGAACATAAAATAGAGTTGGATGAAAATTAATTGGTGTATGTATCATCTAATTATAAAGGTTAAGAAAGACGATTTTCTTCAACTAAGCAGCGAGATTTCTTCGTGCAGTTGAAAAAATCTTATCTATTATCATACTCTTATAAGATTGAGTTTCTGTCAAGAATGTCGATCTTAGATCGATGTAACGAAAAGAGTCTACGGGCAATAGGCTTCGTAAGAAAGTCTGCTAGTTGATTAGCCATATGTACATGAAAAACACATAGTTGATGTATAATAATTTGATCTCGTACGAAATAGAAGTTGATGCCCTCATAAGATTGAGCTCCTGTCAAGGATGTCGATCTTGGACTGATGCAATAAAAAGATTTTACGGGCAAGAGGCTTCCTAATTGAGTTTGCTGGTTGATCAGCCATATGTACATAAGAAACACATAATTGATGTCTAACAATTTGATCTTGCATGAAATGGAAGTTAATGATAATGTGTTTCATGCGGGAGTGAAACACTGGATTTACGCAAAGGTAGGTGGCTCCGACATTATCACAATATATTGTACGAGTAAGAGTGAAGGTGATGTTAAGTTCCTTAAACATATTTATGATCCAATTGAGTTCTACAGTAGCGGTGGCAATAACACGATATTCAGCTTCAGTTATAGACCGTACGACTGTCTTTTGCTTCTTAAAACTTCAACTGATTGGATTAGCTTGAAAGAAAATAAGATACCTCGATGTGTATGTTCTATCACTAAAGTTCTCTACCCAATCAACATCGACAAAGGCATAAAGATGAATTGGGGAGTGTTTGCGGAGAAAGACTTCATGATTAAGGGTCCCCTTAATATATTACAGGATTTATTTATTTACAGATCAATGAATAGTAGATGGTTGATGCATGAATCGTGATAATTTATTGACTACAAATGAGATATCTGGATGGGTGAGAGCTAAATACTGTAAGAAGTCAACTAATTGTCGGTATTGAGTATGGTAGGTAGTAGGACTTTCATCACATAATTGAGTGATTCACTAGTAGAGAGGAGAGTTGTAACCTATTTTGTATCCTACATGTTCATTTTTTATAATAAATCTTAAATATATTTTCTCTGTGAGAGGAAGAGCCATGATTATATGTTGCTTCCACTCCTAGATCTTTGAGAAAGAATCGATCTGCCAATTACTTGATAAATGTTTTGACCTCCATAAGATTATTATATGTGATAATGATATCATCTATATACACCAAAAGATACATTATACATCCAAGTTGTTATCGTATAAACAGTAAGGTATCAGACTTAGAGTTGATGAAGCCAATAGAAATAAAAAACAAGCCAAGTTCAGTATACCAAACTCTTGGAGCTTGACAAAGTCCATCAATAGCTTTTGATAGTTTATAAACATGACTTTGATACTGAGGATGGATGAAGCCAAGATGTTGTTGCATAAAGACGTCTTAAATTAGAGTCTCTTGTAAAAAGACATTGTTAACATCTAGTTGTAGTAAGTGTCAGCCTTTTAAAATAACCAAACTTAGGATAAGTTGGATCATGGTAGATTTAATAATGAGACTAAATGTCTCTATGAACTTAATACTAGGTCGTTGATGAAATCCTTTGGCCACTAGACGTGTTTTATATTTGACAATTGTCTATTGGGTTTCGCTTAATCCGAATGACCCATTTGCAGCCGATGATATTTTGTATATGATGAAAGGGAATAATGGTCCAAGTAGAGTTACGAAGGAGAGCATAATATTCCTCGCACATGGCTTTACACTAGTGTGAAGAATTTTAGGCTTGAGTAAATGAAGTGGGTTCAATGGTCTCAGGTGAAGATTTTATGCTAGCATGTAGATCAAGGATATGATACAGTTTAAAAATATCACTTTTAGAGCGGGTTGTCATGGGATGCCTAGGGGCTATGATATTATTTGCTGGTATAGGCAGTAGAGAGTCACAGACATGATTTGAGTCAAGCTGAGGGACTTTAGTGGCACTAGGTTTAGGAGAAGGTAAAGGCAGTTGTCGTGTCTCCAAGGGCAAGGCTTCAGCAATAAGAGGAACTTGTGGAGAAGTATGAGAGGAAGTGAAGAGCTACAGAACTGGAGTAACAATAGAGTGTGGATCCATAAGAAAATGATTAGACGATGTAGTTGGAGGCTCGGTTGATGGGATCGAAGGTGTATTCTAATGATGCATGTTTGTTGGAGTTGGATAAACGACAAAAGACTCATAGTTATGAAAAGGAAAGGTAGACTCCATAAAAGTAATGAGACGTGAAAAAAAAGACTTTATGAGTATGACATCGGAAGACATCATGTTCAATAGAGTACCTGATAAAACACAAGGCCGAGATGTAGGTATTATCTTATGTAAGGCATAGAGACGTAACTATTGATAATATAGACATCCAAATACTTTGAGTTTATAAAGATTTGTATATTTATAAAATAATTTTTTAAATAGTGATTAATATTGTAAGATTGGAGTAAGCATACTATTAATGAGATAGATAGAAGTTTGAAAGGCTATGGACCAAAAGGTTGGTGACATTGAGGTTTGATGTAGAAGTGTTAGACCAGTTTCAACTATATGTCGATGTTTATGTTCAGTAAAGCCAACTAGTTGAGGAATACATGGGGGTGACTTGAGATGTCAAATATCACAAGCTAACAAGCAGGATGTGAGGGCTTGATATTTACCTTTGCCATTAGAGTTGATTATCTAAATTGTAGACTGAAAGTAGTTCTAGAACAACTTTCTAAAGTCAGTAAAAATTATTGAAACTTCATATTTATGATGGAGATGATATAACAATGTTTACTTAGTAAAATAGTCTCAAAAAATGAGATAAAATCTAAACTTATCAAAAGAAATGATTCGGGCAGACCCCAAATATTGATATAAATAAATTCAAATGATTTAGAGCAAGATATTGATGATGTTTCAAAGTGTAGTCTATAACTCTTATTGCTGAGATAAGTATCACAGTGAGTTATAATGCTATTTGATTTTAAAGCAGGAAGAGAATAGCGACAAAATAGTTTTTGTTGGATAGAGGACGAGAGATGACTAAGACGACAATGTCACATGTCAAGTGGAGCAGCAATTGAAGAGTGAGCAATGAGCTAGGTTATATATGGAGCTGGCAGCTACTCGTAAATATTATCTTTATTTTGACCTTGGACCAAGAATGCCCTTATGCTCAAATCTTTAATAAGAAAAGAGTCCGAAAATAATTTGATTGAAATATTATTTTGTTTGCAAAATTGAGAAATAAAAATGATATTTCTTTTATTGTGTAGTGTACACAGAACATCATCAAGAAGTTGTGATATGCAAATTAAGCATTGTGGAACCAGTATAAGTAATGAGGATCCGTTTACCGTCATCGATGACGATGTTTTCATTTCTGTTATAGTTTTTATGAATGGACAAGTTTTGGATATCAAAAGTGATATAATAAGACGCACCATAGTCCACGATCTAATTATGTTGACTAGTAGTCAGAGTAGTCATGAGATTTACCTGAGGCCAATTTGATGGAGCAAGAAGTCTAGGTCGAGATCGATAAATTTTTGCTGAGTGCTAGACTTTATCACACAACTGGCAGGTGACTCGTTGTTGGTTCGTGTGGGCAGGACGTCATGGCTGGAAGGTGCCACCTTGATGGTTGTTTATGTGGGGATTGAAAAATTGAGGATGTGGAGGAGGGAAGGTTGATTTGTGCCCAAAGGATCAGGAGGTAATTTGGCCAAACCTTTATGGGCATTCTTGTTATACTAGTTGCTTTTCCTCTTTTATTTCTGGCTAACCTGAGCTATGATGGGTGGTCCTGGCGATCTGTCTTCACACTTTAAATATGTCGCATAGTAAGTCAGCTTGTAATAGATTTCTTCAAACGACATTGAGGGGTCGCGGGCCCGAATTACCACTACCAGTTCCTTGAACTCATCTCTTAGGCCAATGAGGGTGGGGACGAGGACTTCCTCATCATTGAGGAATGACCTATCAAAGTCAAGTCATCAATGATAATTTTTATAATTTGTAGATAATCAGAGATGGTTTTTTCCTTTTGTTTTATTTTCATTAGACTGAAGAGGAGCTCGAGCATGCGAGTACATGAGTGATTTGCTAAGGTAATTTATAACTTGCACCATGGTTCTGTAGTAGTAGTATAGGATGATATAAGTGGCGAAATGAATCCAACGATGGAGGCTTGAATTGATTGGAGAATGAGACAATCTTAGCATAACCATAGTTTATGGCCTTGATTTGGTATTGGATTGGGTTCTTCAAATACGTTAATCATTGTTGATGGGCAATTGAGAGAGTCATCGACATAGTCTAGTAAATCATAGCCAAACAGAGGATTAGAAAATTATGCATGACAAGATACGTAGTTGCCACTTTTGGATAATTTAAAGGGGATAAGAGATGCGACGTTGATGGAAATAAGACCTGTATTTTGAGAGAAGCTAGGGTTCCTGACAAGGATAAGAACTGGAGCGTTAAAGATAGACGAGGAAGACATTCCGAGGAGATATACCGAGTTGAGAGATCAAGATGGGAGGCTGTGATAGATTGGCAAGAAATCACTGTTGAGCTAGATTTGGTTGAGCAACCGGGGTAACTGAGCAAATTATAGGTCTTCAATTTACAAATCTGATAGAGGAGGATTGGGTTCCTAATACAAAATGAGACTACTTCATTTGTTGCGAAGCCAACAATAGTATAGAAGCTCTCAGATCCACAGACTTAGGCGACTCATATGTGTCCCTTTTTCTAGGATGGCGAAGGAGAGGATGCAATTATGTGCAATTGGCAAAATAAGAAGTGGAAGGAAGAGGTGAAGTCGAATGTCGGTTTTGCACTATGCGACTGGAAAACGACATCATCATTTGTAGGGAAGTCGATTGCTAGAAGCGCTCTGACATCGGGATGAAGGTGCATCCTGAAAGGTAGCTACTGCTGCGAGTGGTGGTAATTGACCGCGAGGCAGTGGTGGTGTGAAGTCTACAATGGATTGCGATCATCGTTGGTAGCCAAACGGTGTTGATGCATTGTCATCTATCAACGATAAAATCTACTAGTGCAGAAGAACCAGAGGCAGAGGAAAAGTTGGTGGTGGTAGAATACCTCCTGCAGCGTGCATTGCTAGTGAGGCAGAAGAAGAAGCCCATAGCAATGTCGGTTCTCAAGGAACGATCGCAGGAGGAGGGGGCAATCGTATGGTGTAGAGCAGGTCATAATCGGTGTAGATCGTAGCATTTGGCCAAGATTGGCGATCGAAAGGATGACATCAAGATGCGACAGAATGCTGGTAATCTTGCTTGCGATAGTGTTTTAGAAAGCTTTTCCTATCACAATGGCAGTAAGGGGTGCGACAATGATGAGTCATTGGAGAAAAATTTCAGATTTGTGATGGTAGTGATGATGCGCAGGTCCGGGAGGAAGAGTATTACAGATCTGTGTCAGTGCAGAGATGCCTCAATCGCTGCTGCTGCTGCTATTGCTTGTGGAAGGGGTAGCAGTCGGGAAGGAGGAGAAGTCGTAGAGGACTTGGGGATGTAGATGTCCAAACTCTGATGACATATATCCACTCTTCCATGATGCCGAGGCTCCTGCGGAGGGAGTATAAATATTTCCCGGTGAGGAGGCATTGCCACCTCTTGCAAACCAGGCTAAGCTTCCAGTGGTCAACTTGGTAGCAGAGAGCACCTCTTAGTTGTGGAGGCGGAGGTCGTGGGTCCGATCCGCGACGAAGCAGCCCAACGGTCACCCCCGAGTCCTGGAGCTGCGGGTATGGATGGGAGAGGAGCGATGAGAGGAGTGTCAAGCTACTGGTGATCTGCCACCTCTAGATGGTAGAGGAGAACTGCCGAGAGGAGCATCAGGTTGCCAAGGCGGAGGAGGGCCAATAAGAGGAGCGTCGGGCTACGGGTGATCTGCCACCTTTGGATGGCAAAGAAGAGTGAGGATCCTTTTGTATACTAATAGAAAAGGTTCCTTTTTGTATAGTAATCAAGGTCAAATGTTCTTTACTATTTTTACCGATGCACCTTAGGACCAACTTGACTATCAAAGTGATAAGATACAAAAACCCATATGACGTAGGTCTTCATTTAGGTCACTCTCAAAGTGTTAGAAAACTCCAGCAGGAGCATCACATGTGCAACGAAATATCAAAATAAAATATGTTTCCTACACAAATCAAATTGTTATATAAAAGATTGGATCGCGAGAAAATTTACAAAACCAAAAAATCGCATCGTGTGAGAGATTATTTACCTAGGGAGATTGTATATCCCTATTTTTCCAGATCTAGAGAGAGATGATGAAGGAGGTCAAGCACCATTCTCTCTAGCGGTATCCACATGATGGATCGTTGTAGCGATACTCCTTCAATCATAATCCCAGGTCTCGCAACACTTACGCAGATGGAGGGAGGAGAATAGGAGGGGGCTACCAAAGATGTAGCTTATCATACATGTGCCTCCCCTTCTATTTATAAAGAGCCACAACAAATCGTAGGGGTCCTGCCTTAGTGGGTATTGGATCTCCACTTAATTACCCACTAACCTTGTATTATTGGATCTCTATCTAATAATCTCCTTTGATCTTTAATTAGGTCTCATGTAAGGAACCCATCAGTGTAGGGTCTCATCTAATAAAAATAGGGGCTAATTGGATCTATATCTAATCCTCTATTCGCTGAAGTATCACCATATATGTGTGACCCTTTAGGCCCGATACCGAGCTGGCCACGAGTCACTTCTATCAGAACTCCTTCTGATATAATGAATTAATAATTCACTCGACTCATCGACTATGGACGTACTAGTCTACTACGCCATAGTCCCCAAACAATATAGGGGAATCGAATCTATCAGACTTGTCTATCCATAGTTACCGTGTATCTTAGTCCCTCATCAAACTAATATCTCAGAGACTGTATATTCGACATAAAACTGTCAGGTCACATACGAAATTCGTCTGAGTCTTACTCTAATCAGATTCTCTTGGAGAACACATTCTCTCTCAATCCGAATGACCCTCTCCAAATATTTGTCTGAGCAAGCACACATAAGATAACCGATTGGCTACTAATCACGATACAAGAGTGGATGATCCTTTATTGACACTCAATTGCCTTTGTAAGGTTGGCTATCAATCTTGATAACTGGTTGTACCAAATCTGGAACTTTCCAAACCTGTAAGTTTGGCATCAAAGAAATGAGTACTTAAACAATGCATCTTTGGTGTCTCAAGTCTAAAGACCATATACGTAATTGGGACTATGAAATTACTATACGACACTAGGTATTATTAACCATACAACATTTCATAAGCAGATTAATCAGTGAACTCATTCTCCAATGAGCACTTGTACTGTATCATTAGTGTCTCCACACAAGTGACTTTGAGACTGGTAACTCCTATCATATGGACGGGTATATAGTACATCGGTCTATCCGGTCATCACGATGCCCCTCTCGAGTAACTTATGTCTTAGATTATTTAGGATATGTGTTTAAAGGTGAGTCGATCTCATTATCGTAATCTCATTACGATCTGATTCTCATTTTATAAAACCAATGACATTACAATATATATATATATATGTGCAACATATAATATAATGTGAGAATATACTAATAATAATCATAAGTAAAAAGATTACGTAACGTGTCACACGTGTTATCACTCACGTGATTGGCTTGTATGACACATGTAACTAGCACGAAGAACATAAGCAGATCCATCTCAGCTTTAAAGAGAGTTATAAAGACACCTTGTCAGTCATCTCATACTTCATGCACACATGGATCCAAACGACAACAGGTTGATTTAGACGTTATCAATTATTTCCCAACCTGTTTGATGTAATTAGTCACGAAGTGTATATTGCTCCTTTAATCACAAGTGAGGTAGGTGAGATAAATAAGTCAAGAAACCACATCGCATGGTGTAGACGTGCGAATTTATTTAAAAATAATAAATAATTTAATTAATAAAATAAAAAATAGTAAATTTTAGAAAGGATATGGAAATCTTTAAAACATTATTATGTTGATACTTATATAGGATTATTCAAGATTTTCACCATAAAATTTAAATGATATTATCCCTTGGTCTAATAATGATACTAACAATTGTTATTTTTATAATAGCCTACGAGAAGAATGACTAGCTAGATTTGGTCCAAGCACGATTTGCGCTCAGAAATAATTGCAATTTAGGTGTCGAGAGCTCTCGATTGTGATGTTTCACTAACCAATACATCTCATGTATACGAAGATCGATATTAGATATGTTTCTTATAAAGATTAATATCGGGTAGATTCCTTATATGATCCTTTTAATATCCAAATTAGTGTTATCTAGGAGAATATGAAAAGAATAAAAAGAGAGGGTTCAACTTAAAAAAAATCATGTATGTGAATCTTTTTATAGCCAATGGTTAAGAGGCATTGATATTCTTTAGACTAAAAAACATAACCTGATAATAATATGTGTCATTATTAGTGATAAATATAAATATGCTCCAAATCCTCAAGAATTATTTGAATTTGATTTTACATCAAAAAATATCTTAGTCGTTCATGTTCCAATATAGCAATCAGAAATTTTTTTCATCAATATAATTATTAAATAATATATTAGTTTTTTATCCGAGATTTATTGATAGTCCACCAAGGTAAGATGTAAAATATATAAATTTTGATACAAAAATAATAAATATGATAGTTATCATAGTTATTAACGACAAGGTATCCATACTCTTTCAAGATAAACCTAGATTCTCTGTAATTTCTTTCATCTAAATTATTTCTAAATATTATTATTTAATTCATTATTTTAATACTTATTCTTTTTTTCTCAATCAAAATCCTTAAACCGTAGGTTTTACCCGACCGGTTCTTGCTGCTTTGACCATCGTGCGGAAATTTAACGAATAGTAACGATGGATCAAGTTTGTTCTGGGCTACAATGGACCACACTTGGGCTCAACTGGAATGTGTTCGGCTCACGCACATCAAAGCCCAATAGACTTCTAATTGGTTGCACACTACAAAAGTAGCCCAAAGATGCTTCCGGACTTCACCTCGCCTCCCATTCGCCGTTGCGGTACTCCGCGGGAGCAGCGTCGAGGCACGTCACCGGTCAGCAGGTTTTCGATGGGACCCGATGTTGGGCCACCATCCCCTCCAATGACGAGGGCGGGTAGTGATGGGAAAGTTTCCGTATAATCGGTGCGTTGGGAAGGTGTCGTGAGCTCGAAACGGTGCCTAAACGCATCCAGCGGAACACCGTAACAGGCACGGTAGGTTTAAGCAACTCAAGAGGCCATCGGCGACGTCTCCTCTCTCTCTCTCTCTGTCTCGTTTTGTCGCTATAATCTTCCGTGTTGTTCGCCGTCTCTTGGAATCTGGATTGCGAGACGATCAGGAGACACGATCGACGAGGGAGGGGAAACCGTAGTGGAGGCAGGGACACCGATGGAGGCGGTGCCGGGGGCGTCGGCGGACGAGATGGCGCCGGGGACGTCGTCGGCGGCCGGATCAGAGGAGGCGAAGTTGAATGGAGAAGGGGATGACGAGGCGCTGGTCGCCAGGGCGCAGAAGCTGATCGCCAAGATCGTCGACACCCAGGATAACCCTAACCCTAGGCTCCTCCACGCCCTCGCCTCGATCCTCGAGGCTCAGGAATCAAGGTTTGTGCCATATTTCGTTATCTTAATAACTGGAGATCCTAGGGTTTCGGTTCATGGGGTGGGTCCGGGCTTGGAACATCTCGGGTGTTGGGTTGAATAGTTAGGTGGGAAATGGTGGGATTAAATTTAACCAGATTTTTACATGGCTTTTTCCCCATCTTTTTACAGCCAATCCTCTCCAGAAATTGCTATTCATACTTCTTTTGTTGCACAAGAATGAGTTTTTGGATGAGTCCTTTTTTTTTTTTGGCCTATCGCTTGGTACAGAGCTTTGAAGCTACGTTTTGGACATCGAATTTGAGCTTTCGAGACTATGATATGTGCCTTTTCTTTCATTTGTATCTTGAATTCCGTCAATGCAATTGCATCCGCGCTGAAGCGAGATCTGTAATTGCCTACGTTCGCTCTTAGTTGATACGTGTAATTAGCAACTCGTGCATCTTAATTATGTGAAGACAAAATTCAATATATTTAGTTGTGGTCAAGATAACAATAGAAGAATTCTTCTCTCTTTAGTCCTAGCATGTAGATTCCTGTAAATTTAAGCTGGATTGTTATGGAGGGAGACATTCCAGGCCACCAAATTAAATATTCGCTATTGTGAATTAAAGAGTGTAGAATTAAGAACTTGAGCTGCAGTGTGTCTACATGAGAATTCCCTTTGCTCACTAGAAAGTGAAGGCACTAAATAGGTAATGTAACTGAGTTCTGTTTTATGGAGGTGTTTGCATTGACTCGTAATGTAGAACGTGAAGGCACTAAATAGTAATGTAACTGAGTTATGTTTTGGGGAGGTGTTTTGTATTGACTTGTAATTTACAGTATAGCTCTTTTGAAGCAATTAGCTGGAAGTTTGCCATAACTACTGTTGTTCAAAAAGTTTCTACCAGCCACAGTAGCAAGAGATCTGTAAGACTTCCTGTACATTAAATGATGATGTTTACTAGTGACATTCTAGCATGTATCTACATGTGTCAGGTATGATGACTTCCTGCACAGTATGATGTTTACTAGTAACATTCTAGCATGTGTCTACATGTGCCAGGTATGATGTTACTATATGTTTGCTAGTAACATTTTAGCTGTAAGACTAACACAGTAGCTTCTAATTGTGTCAGACATGTATCAGTTGACACAGTAATAATTGGTCTTTTTAAGTCATTTATTATGATATCATTTCATTCTTTACTCTCTCCATGGCAACATTTTGAGCAGATCATAATTTATTAATTCTGAATTATTTTGATCTATCTTCTATACTGTTATAAACTTGTATCTGTAACATGAGCCAAAGAAAAGTATTTGTCACTAGTTAACCTTTGGACCAACAATACAACAACAACAACAAAGTTGTAATGTTGTGAGTTGTGACTAGTTGGGATTCGCTAGTCGCTACATGGATCTTTTGCTATTCTGTAAAAGGCTGTATCCTTAGTTAAATTTTGTTCATTTGAATCTTTGTTTATGGTTTTTACTAAAGTCTTTTTAGGCCTTTCTCTACCTCTTCTCCTACCACTTATAGTAATCATTTCATTCTAACTAGAATATATATAGATCTCCTTAACAAATGTTCATACAGTCTTAAATAGTTTTTCTTCATTGTATCATATATCTAAGCTACACTTAATTGGTTGCGAGTGAAAATATATATATTTTCTTATCTTTCTTATAATTTCACATGTCCACCTCAATATTCTATATTAGCAGCACAAAATTTATGAATATGCTATTTAGGTGTCCAACACTCAAATCCATAAAGCATATCTGTACATATCTGTACATGCTACAATTGTGTCTTGTTGCTCTTTCTGAATTGACCAAAATGGGGATGACATGTTACAATTTTACAGAATCTGGTTCATTGTCCTGTTCTTTTGCTTGCTCTTTCTTTTAATTTGTCTATTTTAATCAGTTAGTTCGTGTAGTTCATTTTGCAGAGAATTATGTAAATTGGTGCATATAGGTCTATGTCTTACTTGTTTTAGATTATTACTATGGTGCGAACTTTCATGTTATTTCTCTTGTTGCCTCATTTTGGTTCGTTTTCTGCAATATTCTTCAGATACCTGCAGGAATCTGTGAGTTCGCCTTTTAACAATGTCCGGGCTTCCCATACTATTGGAAGGTTAGCTAACCTAGTGCAGGTACACTGGATTATTGTAGTCTGCTGATTGGGTTGGATTTAAATCTCAAGATTTTACATTCACATGCTTGATTATATTATGCGTCTTTTCCCCAGGAGAATGATGAATTTTATGAGGCAATTTCATCAAAATTTTTATCGGAAAGCAGATACTCAACTGGTGTTCGTGCAGCTGCTGCAAGACTGATTCTTAGCTGTTCCTCAAGTTGGATGGTAAGCTAAATTCCATTATGGTAGTTATGCTACTTTTAGTATATGTGTTGATTCTGCTGACTTCTATTGTCCTGTGGTATTTTGCCTGTGAAAATTCTCGAAGTATCCGCATGTTTTTGATGATGATGTGCTGGACAACATCAAAACCTGGTTAATGGAGGAAAATATAGATTCTAATGATGATTGTATATGGAAACATGTATTTGGTGAGGACAAGCCAACAGAATCAGAAATGTTGACAACTTATGCAACAGGACTTCTTGCTTTAGCATTGGCTAGGTATTAAAATTTTCTTTGGCCTGTTCAGCAGATTCTTTTTGCTCTTCTATTGCATAATGTTTTACAACGTTTTCGATGATTGTATCAGTCCTGGTCCAGTTGTTGAGGACATCTTGACATCAGGCTTGTCAGCAAAGCTCATGCGTTATCTGCGTACACGGATCCTTGGAGATGCCAATGTTGGTCAGAAAAATTTCACGTACCCGGCAGAGGTCAAGCATGCTTCAGTTGCTAGCTATCTCAGGGGTCGGGATGAAAACAAATTAAGATCACGCGAGGTTTCAGATGCTCCTCGTTTGGAAGGTTTAAAGGCTGGAGATGAAGGGTCATCAGATGATTCATGTGTTCATCGGGATTGTGATAGAGTAACTAGGCAAGTTTGTTCAGATGAGTATTGGGGGGACTCATTGAAACCTGAGATAACTGATTCATCTGCGGCAGTTGATGGTGCATATGAGATGGTCGAGGGAAATGCTGATCTTGCTAGCAACGAATGGCAAGATAGGAATTTGCTTGATGGGAAGTTGAGATATGGTGAAAGACTTCTTGCTGCAAGATCAACTCGAGATGAAGATCCTGATGAAAATATGAGGGATGACTCATCGAGGCGAAGGGTTATCAGGGGATTACAGAGAAGTAGAACGAAAGGAAGGATCAACGAAGGAAACTCGGACAGTGACAGGGTTTTGACATCCCCTAGTTCTGGATTAAGACTTGGAGGAAGTGGTAGGGTTTCCAGGGACAGAAACTTACTAAAGAATGAAGACACTAGAAAAGTGACTGACACTAAGAACAACTCAATGAAGCTTGATTGGGAAGGTTTGGTCATTGGCGAGGATAATGATGACCGTTTATTGGATTGCTATATTGGCTCAAGAGATATATCTGAAATGGTAAAGAAAGCAATAGGAGCTGCTGAAGCTGAAGCAAGAGCTGCTGATGCACCTGCAGAAGCAATTAAAGCTGCAGGAGATGCAGCAGCTGAACTTGTGAAGACTGCTGCTTTAGAGGTAACCACTGGAATATGAAGCTCATAGGATCATTCTTTTGCTTTTCTTTCAACTGTTCTATTGTCCTGATCTTTTAAATGTTTTATTTTATAGGCCTGGAATAATACAAAGATTGAAGAAGATGTCATTTTAGCTGCTTCTAAAGCTGCAAATTCTGTTGTTGATGCTGCTATTGCAACAGAGATTTCACGGTAACTCAACTGCTACCATCCACCAAATGGAAGGGCCTTTCTAATTTTTGTTATGCATTTGTTTGTTAGTGAATATTGAAATTGTTGCTTCTCTAGGACTGCAAATGAAGTCAATGAAAATTTGACGGAAACCAAGGCTATGGAAGTTGAAGGGGATGAAATGTCAGAGGACTTCATCATTTTGGATAAAGAGCCTCTCGCAAGGCTCAGGGAAAAATACTGCATTCAGTGTCTTCAAATTTTGGGAGAATACGTTGAAGCTTTTGGACCAATTCTGCACGAAAAAGGTGTTGATGTCTGCCTTGCATTGTTGCAACAGAGTTTCAAGGAAGAAGTACTTGATAATCTGTCATTGCTGCCAGAAGTGCTCAAACTGATATGTGCCTTAGCTGCTCATCGTAAGTTTGCCGCTGTATTTGTTGATCGTGGTGGCATACAGAAACTTCTTTCTGTTCGTAGGGTCCCACAAACCTTCTTTGGTCTTTCATCATGCTTATTCACCATTGGTTCTCTTCAGGTAATAACACAGCATGTAAACTTGCCAAGGTTTTTGGCTTTTTTTTTTGTTACTGTTCATATTTCAATGTACCATCTGCACTTGCTTAATAAAATTTCGTGGGCAACATGTCTGCAGGGTATTATGGAACGTGTCTGTGCACTTCCATCTGATGTGGTTAGTAAGGTGATTGAGCTGGCACTTCAGCTTCTTGTGTGCCCCCAAGACCAAGCTCGGAAAAATGCTGCTATCTTTTTTGCTGCTGCTTTTGTGTTCAGAGCAGTCCTGGACTCATTTGATGCACATGATGGCCTACAGAAAATGTTAAATCTATTGCATGGTGCTGCATCAGTTAGATCAGGTGGAAATTCTGGAACGTTAGGCATGCCTGATGCAGCTCTTAGAAATGATCGATCAGAAATACTGACTGCATCTGAAAAGCAGATTGCTTATCATACTTGTGTTGCATTACGCCAGTATTTCAGGGCCCATCTCCTTTTGCTTGTAGAATCTCTTCGTCCAAATAAAAGTAGTCGAACCGTAGCTCGAAACACTTCAAGTGCAAGAGCTGCGTATAAACCGCTCGATATCAGCAATGAGTCTATGGATGCAGTGTTCCTTCAGATACAGCGTGATAGGAAGATAGGACCTGCTTTTGTTAGAGTTCGTTGGTCTCCAGTTGATAGGTTTTTGGCCTCTAATGGTCATATAACAATGTTGGAGCTGTGTCAGGTAGAAGCAATTCTTACCTGTTGTTTATTTAATGGGGTGAGTTTTTAAATCTTTAGTTATTTTGCTCTAATAGTGGTAACTTCTCTATTTGTGCAGGCTCCTCCTGTTGAGCGGTATCTGCATGATTTGGCCCAATATGCATTAGGTGTCCTCCATATAGTCACTTTCATACCCCATAGTCGTAAATTGATTATAAATGCTACTTTAAGCAATAATCGCGTCGGCATGGCAGTTATTTTAGATGCAGCTAATGGTGCTGGATTTGTTGATCCTGAGGTATGGTTGTAGTTAGTAAAATTTTAGTTCCAATAATGGCTTTTCTCCTAGTTATAATGCATACATTTTTCCTGAGGTTATTTTATTTTTATGTTTCTTTGTGTACTTGTTTGTCAGGTAATCCACCCAGCATTAAATGTTTTAGTAAATCTTGTATGTCCGCCTCCTTCAATCAGCAATAAATCATCTTTATCCGCACAAGGTCAGCAGCCTGCTTCAGTCCAATCATCAAGTGGTCACTCAGAAAGCAGAGAGAGATTCTCTGAAAGGCATATTTCAGATCGTATTCCACTGCCCACTCAAAATGAGTCTAGGGAGATTAACAGTGAACCTAATTTGGAGAGGAGTAACACAACAGTTCCTCTGACTCCATCAGGAGTGGTTGGAGATCGCAGAATATCTTTAGGACCTGGATTTGGATGTGCTGGTCTTGCAGCTCAGTTGGAGCAAGGATATCATCAGGCAAGAGAGGCTGTTCGTGCCAACAATGGTATAAAAGTTCTATTGCATCTTCTGCACCCTCGGATGATTACACCTCCTGCAGCCCTGGACTGCATTCGAGCTCTAGCATGTCGTGTTTTGCTTGGTCTGGCTAGAGATGAAACCATAGCACATATACTGACAAAACTTCAGGTATGCAGATATTTACTTTGCATATTTTGCATTTACTGTTAATATAAGAGCTGTTTGAATGTTGATAATGCCTTTCTGAAGCATCTAATGCTGCAGAATTTGAAGTTATGCCCTTTTGGAAGGGTAGATTTTGGGATAGACACTTGTTTAAGGTGTATATGAAAAGGGAGATTTTTTTAGCATGTGCACCTGTTTTATTTGTATATGCAGATACACTCTTGAAGAGATGTATATGCATTAATCTAAATATTTACTCAGCTATTGGGAATGTAATCCTTAATGCGACTACCAAGCTACTTATGGTCCGTTTTCTTGTTTAATCTGAGATCAGTGTCTCTTTTCCCTAGATTGATTGCAATTTTCAGAATTTTCAAGATATTTACCCAACCTAATCCTCTCTCTGAATTTGTATTCAGGTGGGTAAGAAGCTGTCAGAACTTATTCGCGATTCAGGCTGCCAGGCAGGTGGAACAGAACAAGGCCGCTGGCAAGCTGAACTAGTACAAGTTGCCATCGAGTTGATTGCAGTAAGTAACGTATAGGAAACCTTGTTATTTCTGCATGTAGTATGAATGTTGTTCGGTTCCGATGTTAACATACTATTACTATGCTAGCTTTCTTAGATCGAGATGGTTGTGTTGGCTTTTATGCATGTAGATAGTATTTGTTTTGTATTTTTTTGCTGCCCCACTGGTCCTTCAGTGAACTGTTACAGTTTCTGTAACGTGATCGGTTTGTTTTGTAGATTGTAACAAATTCTGGCCGTGCAAGCACCTTGGCAGCCACTGATGCTGCAGCTCCTACATTGAGACGTATTGAGAGAGCTGCGATAGCTGCAGCAACTCCTATTACTTACCATTCCAGGTTTTTTTCGTTTGCTATGCACATACAAGTTTTTTTACAAGTTTTGAAGTTTAATGCTATTTTCTTATGTGGTTTCACATGCACTTACCACTCAGGGAGCTGCTGTTATTAATTCATGAACATCTTCAGAGATCTGGCTTGACGGCTACAGCTGCCTTGCTACAAAAAGAGGCTGACTTGACACCTTTGCCATCTTTAGGAGTACCATCTCCTCCCTTGCACCAAACTTCGGTGCAAGATACTTCATCTGTGCAACTCCAGTGGCCATCAGGCCGTGCTTCTTGTGGGTTTAGTTCAGATATGAAGATGTCTCAGCGAGATGAAGACACTGGTCTAAAGCCTGAATCAACTGTGATGACTTCCAAAAAGAAAACACTGACCTTCTCTTCAAGTTTCTCACAGGGGAAAAGTCATCTTCCATCACATTCTTCTTCTGTTGTTAAATCTTCTGTTGTAAATGGTCATACAGCTCATGAGGGCTTGGAAACACCTCCTCCATCTGCTTGCAAGTCTACTGCAGATATTGAGGCCCCATTGAAAACACCAAATTTATTACCTGCGAAAAGGAAGTTAAGTGAATTGAAGGATCTCTTTTCTGCAACACCAGCAAAGCGCCTTCTGACATCAGACCTTGCTTCACAGACTGCAACCAATCAGATGTCAACTTCTGGTCAGAGAAATCATCATCTTTCAAATCCAAATTGTCTATCTCCTCATGCCAATACCACACCACGGGATCGTTTCAGCAGGGGAGCATGCGGCAGCTTGTCTGGGAATAATATAGATGATATCCGCCACCCTAACAGTTATGGAGCGTCGACAACATCTGTAGCCCAATCTGGTCTGCCAGCTGACCAGCAGCCAGGAAATACTGAGAGGATGACTCTTGATTCATTAGTTGTGCAATATTTGAAGAATCAACATCGTCAGTGTCCAGCACCTATAACCACCTTGCCACCACTTTCTCTTTTGCATCCACATGTGTGCCCAGAACCTAGCCGGAGACTGAATGCACCTGCAAATGTAACTGCAAGGGTCAGCACCAGGGAGTTCATGAAACAGTATGGAGGGATCCATGCCTACCGTAGAGATCGTCAATTTGTATATAGTCGGTTCAGGCCATTTCGTACCTGTCGAGATGATGCTGCTTTATTAACATGCATTACTTATCTCGGGGATTCTTCTCATATTGCAACTGGGAGTCATTCTGGTGAGCTAAAGATATTTGATTCAAACAGTGGAAATGTTTTAGAGAGTCAGACATGCCACCAGACTCCTGTTACGTTGGTTCAATCAGCCTCTTGTGGTGGAAATCAATTTGTTCTTTCTTCGGGTTTGTATGATGTTAAGTTATGGGATGCTTCCTCCATTTCAACCGGGCCCTTGCATTCATTTGAAGGATGTAAGGCTGCCCGCTTTAGCCATTCGGGGACCAACTTTGCAGCCTTGTCATCAGACACTTCTCGTCGTGAGGTTCTCCTTTATGATGTCCAAACGTACAATGTAGAGCTTAGACTTCCTGATAGCTCAAGTAACCATCCAGGCATCGTTCGAGGACATGCACAATCCCTGATACACTTTAGTCCATTGGACACACTGCTATTATGGAACGGAATCCTGTGGGATAGGAGGAGTTCAAGTGCTATTCATCGTTTCGATCAATTCACGGATTATGGCGGTGGTGGATTTCATCCTGCTGGAAATGAGGTAGAAACTCTTCTTCTATCCTTTTATTTTGCATATTATTTATCATGATTTGTTTTATGTTGGTGTGCACTTCTGGATCTATATCGTGTCATCTCGATCAATTTTAGTGGGCTTGCAATTTCATAAATAACACAAAAAATTTTGGCATAACAAATTATGGAGCTTCAAAAGAAAAATATATTTGTTTCTGGAAGTTCTCTGTTGACATTTTCTCTGAAGCCTAGTAAAATATGTATGGTGATCATGTACCTTTTTTGTCCATGCCATTTATGGATCTTATCATGCAGTTCCAAATCTCTTATGCTGTTCTAATTAGACATAAGACCAGACATTGAAGAAAATTGTAACAAGAAGAGTGATTTATATTGCTTGATTTATATTGCTAGATTTATATTGCTTTTCATATTGTATCCTCTATTTTGTAGGATTTGATTAGGATGTTATAAATGTATTTGGATAGACTTGATCCGTAATATAAGAACCGACAAAAGAAATCCTTTTTGTTTCCCTTATGAAATCAAATTTTTAAGATGGAAGTTGACAAGAAAAAACAAAGGAAATGCTAAACAATTTCCCTAGGATTCATATTTTTTCTTGGTGGGATAGTTAATATATACATGGTTTGAATCAGGAAACCATTCTTTTGGGGTAAGATTGTGATATTGACCCTCCCCAGATATTTGATTAGCTGAAATCCTCATGCAATGTAACATCCTCTTTTATGTTTAACAATCTACACAACCTTTGTCTGTGATTCTTATAGATCAATCACGAAGAGGGAGACCTTTGGATGTGCAAAAAAAGGTCAGCCACTGGAGTCTACTAAAACAAATTTGGATCATCGTTTGAGTTTAAACTTAAAAGACCTGATACTTTAGGCCTCCAGATGTTGTAGATGGTGGTAGAAGCCCCCAGATGACAGTTAGGGTATAAACTCATTATCCTTGGATTGAACAAAGTTTTAAATAGAGGGTAGTGGCCAACAAGGAAATTATTTTGCATGAAATGCAAAGGTTAGTTATTTGCAAACAAAGAACTTTTCTGGTTTCTTAAAGTATTTAGGTGGATGTGACCCATTAATCATTCGGATTGAAAAGAGCAGATAATTCAAGTAGATTTCTGGTAGGCAAAGTTTGTGATAGCTATAGGGCAACACATGGATGGGTAGTCTTCGACAGGACTACCATGTTTGGATAATATTAGGAGGTATAGACTTAATCATGAGCTCAGTGATTGCAAAAGGCGCTCGCCTAAGCGCTCGGGCGAGGCGAGGCGAGGCCCGAGCGCCTCGCTCAAACTCCAGGCGGCACGCTTCAAAGAGGCGCCGCCTAGGCGCTCGCCCGAGCCCAGGCGCCGAGCGCTTCGGGCAAGCGCCCGGGTTAACCCAGGCGACGATTCGTGTTAGTTGGTTCAGTCGAACCAATTAACGCACCGATATATGTTTCCTCAACCCTAATCTCACTCGCGAATCGCGATTACACCGCCGACATTTCTCTACTGCCGCTGCTCACCATTGTCGCTGTCGCCTCTCTCCGCTGCCACTGCTCTCCGTCGTCATCGCTGCTGTCCGCAGCCGCTGCTACTGTCGTTGCTGTTTGTCAGTACTGTTTGTCGATAGTTCACAATCGCTTGGGGCAGTGTTCGAGTTAAGGAATGAGTTTCCGGACTGGTCTTCAAAGACGCCAAGGGCCTCCACCGCCGTCGTTGTCACTGCTCTCTGCTGCCATTGCCTCCCCACTTTCGCTCTCGGTCAGGTCAGCCGCCTCTCCTCGTCTTGTTAACAGTATACTGCTATCTTATTGGTAATAGTATATTGTTAACTTATTATACTGTTAACAATAAGTTAACAGTATTGTTAACAGTATACTGTTAATTTAATATTATTTTTTTATTAAATAATTATATTTATCAATTATATTTTTTATTTTTATATCTTTTAATATTTTAGCGCCTCACTTCGCTCGGGCGAGCGCTTGGGTGAGCGCCTAGTGCCTCGGGCATTTTGGGACCCTAGCGCCTTTTGGCGCCTAGCGCTTTTTAGATCACTGCATGAGCTAAATATGACATTTGTCTTTCCTATCTCATATAGGATGCAGAAGCTGACAAGTTGCCGATTTTAAGGATTGCATCGACCTCATTCATTCAGGGAACTTATCTGTCGGAGTGCAGGGATTCTCATAGAATTGCCTGTATTACAAGATTGTGTGATGAGAGATTGAAAAAGTGGACTGAGAGAATAGTTCCATACTGATAAATATTGAGAGAGTCAGATGATATATTTCCGAGTCCAACCCATAATCTATCACTTTTATGTTTTTAGATTGAATTGGTGTCTGACTCAATATATGTTAATCCTGCTCAAATTGCTAGATTTCTAACAGCCTCAAACTTGTTATGTAGTGCTCTAATTAGCTAGATTATGGATCTAATAGAATAAACCTGATTGCAAATCTTTGGCCTATCTAGATCATGGTTCCTAATGCAATCTGCCTAATTATTCCTGTAATGCTTTAACCATAGATAATTATAAATCAGTTGACCGAAAATTGTCTGTGACTATTTAGTTGCCTATTCTCAGGCTGCTTTGTAGTAGTTATTCTGAGCTTATATTAGTGGCATAAGTTTGAAACTCCGTAGTTGCTGTTTATATTGCCTCTGTATCACATTCTTTGGTATGCCACCACCTTGATGTTGTATTTGTAAATCTTTTTCCTCCGTGTAAGAACTTTGTATATTTGAGGTTGAGCATTAGGTGCATCTCTCTCAATCACAATTGGTTTATGCACTTCCGCATTCACTTTAAGATCTCTGATCTGCTCTTTGAGGATTGTCTTCAGTTTCCATTGTTCTCTTCCCTGTTTAAAGTGGACATAAGATGCTAAATGTTTAATTTGCTCACTATATCTGTTGACACTATGTTTCATTGGGTGTAGATTATAATCAATTCTGAGGTGTGGGATCTTCGCAAGTTCAAGCTATTGAGGACGGTGCCTTCGCTGGACCAGACGGTAATCACGTTCAATGGTGGTGGGAATGTCATATATGCAATACTGCGGCGCAACCTTGAGGACGTGATGTCAGCTGTCAACACCCGTCGCGTTCGACATCCACTGTTCCCTGCCTTGCGCACGATTGATGCCGTGAACTATGCCGATATCGCGACGGTTCAGGTCGATCGTTGCGTCCTCGACTTGGCCGTGGATCCCACCGACTCCTTTGTGGGTGTCATCGCCATGGATGACCACGATGAGATGTTCTCCTCCGCTAGGCTCTACGAGGTCGGTCGGAAACGACCTACCGACGATGACTCGGATCCGGACGATGGTGGTGAGACTGATGAGGATGAGGAAAATGACGAGTCCGAGGCAGATGTGGATGCGATCCTGGAGGCAGAGTTGGATGGTGATGGAGACAGCGACTCGGATGACATGAGCAATGATGAGGATGATGAAGATGTTGACAGCGGAGACGAACTGGATGAAGACGGGGACTTCAACCTCGGGGGTGCAGACTTTGAAGGCGGACGAGGGCTGTTGGAGATCATGGCCGAGGGTGAGGAGGAGGGTGACTCTGACGAGGGTGAGCTGGTGGAGTCTTTGAGCAGCGGGGAGGAAGGGGATTTTACCTTCTGAATCTATATTGTGCCATCCGATAACGCATGGCCTACGAGGCTCTCTCTGTAACTATTATTATCATTAGAATTTTCTGGAGTAAGGTAGAATTTGGAAGAATCAGCAACACTCAAGAAATGTAAACAGCGAGTGCAACGAATCGCTTTTTGGTCTGTCAATCATATTAAAAAGAAAAAATAAGTGCCCATTCAGTGTTTCTTCATTTTGTTTTTTTTTTGTTTTACTTTAGAGTGTTCGATGAGATCCCGCTGTACACTTGCTGTTGCTAAACTAATCCAAGCGCATGCCAGGAAACAAAGGGCAGCAATGCTGATGAATGACCAAACCCAAGTAGGATATATAACAATCCAAAAGCAATCAAATACGAGAAAGATTTCAACACATCAGTAAGCAGCTAAGATAGATAGATACATTGCTACGCTTATTTATTCTGCGACGTAACATTGACCAGAGGTGCACACCAGGGATGAGATACTCAGAGAACTACTACGAGATCATACGCCCAAGTTAGTAACAGCGCTGACCCTGGATCCATGGAGGCTCACAGTCTTGCTCGGCACAACCCGAAGAACACCCGGTTGCTCTGCAAGATCGATTTAATTGGAGGATCATTAGCTTAAGCTTGCCAAGAATAAAAAAAAAAACACATGTTAAGATTATAAAAAAATTCTAACACAATCTCCGGTTAAGAAGACCATGCATACAACACACTCACTAGTCAATCCAAAAACTTTTCACAAAGATATGATAATTCTTTTGTTTTTGATATAATATTGATGCCACCGAGATCTGTTGAGAGGGTATAAAATAGTTTTTTTCTTTAGGGCAACCAAAAGAGATCTTTTCTTACAAATCTCTCGAGGAAGGAGCAACCGTGACACGGGCAAAAATCCATTCAAACAAATCCTATAATTTACAAGCGCCACTCAACCTAACCTCGACTTAGTGAGAGTCAAACTATCTTACTACAACAGCTCCTAAAATAGGGCTCAAGCTGACAAACACAGAGATATTAAACTCCCCTGTAGGACATCAAATATATATACCCATCATCAACTTAATGGAAGTCAAACTTTGCAAGCCATAGAATAGAGCCCAATTGACAGATACAGAGTTAACCCAAGAACTGTAAAATAATATGGATTGTCCTGATTTGATTATAAACTCCAGCTACAACAATGTGGAGGGAGCTGAGATGTGGTAACCAATAAGCCCCACAGATTGATTAAAGAAGATCCGATAAAATTCATAAACAATTTGGTGTTTATGTCAAAAGGCATGGCTCGAGAACAAAAGGTTCAAGGATCATACAATTTGGGCGTTGATAGAAAATAAAAGATACTCATAAACAAAGGTGATGAAAAATACAAAGAAAAAAAAATGGCAATACCAAATCCACCAATAAATCAATGCATGACTTAGTCAACGCTGTTGGAAAATTACAAAGACATTGGCCAAGTAACCATTTCATATGTAAAAGCAAGTTTGCACGACAAGCATAAGACTTTGTCTCGAGGACTAATTGTAGATGAATTTTTTATTTGTTCTAACCCTACGCATTGTCTACCAAACAGTAAGAGAAACAGAGAAAAGAGTGTCGTGATTTCCAGGGTCAAAATACGGTTTCTGTGCCTAAATCAACATCGTGAACATGTTTTGGTATCCCACACAAAAGGACGTGATGAACACGCAAATCAGCTCAACTGGTTCAAGGATTTTTCACACCGATATGTAATCGAAAAAAAATTCTCCCCTGAACGGATGATTTGATCGCCAAGTTCACCAATTAAGCTTAGAACTAAAACGAAGAGTAGAATAAAAATCAAACCTTTATGCTCTTGCAAAGTTCTGATCTGATCGATATAGCGTAGGACTAAGAATAGAAGGGAAAAGGGAACTCGCTCTTGCAAAGTGTCCAATCTAAGAACAGAAGGGAAAAGGGAACTCACTCGACAGTTCCTCGACCTGCGACGGAGTTAGCTTAGCCGAGAACCCACTAGCCGCATGCTTGTAATGATAAATCAGCGAATCCTTGGCAGCCTCCTCGCTGCAAAAAGCAAGAAGATCAGACCCAAACCACAACATCCGAAACCCTAAACCTAGAAAATTTTGATCTCCGCCGCCAGTTCCGAAACGCTACTCCTAGAAACGAACACGGATCGGTATCGACCTGCCGAGAACAGCAACCAGGGTTCGGATGTGGAAGGCCTCCGGTTCCTCGCCCTCAGGCTTCTCGACGAAGACGATGTTGACCGCTGCCTCCTCCTCCTGCGGCGCCTCCTGGAGCTTTGTGGCCGCCTCCGCCATCGGCGATAGGATCGAGATCGTGTAGAACAGGACGAGGAGAAGGGAAGCGATGGCGAAGATAGAAATCGACGACCTGGTTGACTCCTTCATTCGATCCCTCTCTCTCTCTCTCTTTCTCTCGTTCTCTTCGTCGACAAGAAATGTATCTAAATGTGACGAAGTTTGGGTTTAAAGAGGAATCGGGTCGGAAGCGCAGTACGTGGTTTTCGAGTCGTTACGACCGGTTCGGACTCGGAGCCGTTTATATGCTTACTGATTGGATCCGAATTATTTCCTCCGTTTTTTTATCTCTCTCCTTTTCGTTCAATATATATATATATATATATATATATATATATATATATATATTATCGCTCTCCTTTTCGTTCAGTATATATATATATATATATATATATATACATACATAAACCTATTTTTGTGGGAATTTATCACCTCCATTACTCTTAAAAATATACATAAATACATGATTACAAGATACAAGATGGATATATCATCTCAGATTCTTACACTCATGATTCTTCTTCCAACAATTACAATAAATGATGGAGTTTTTGAACTCATCTAATTCCGAGCTTTTAGCGCGCACACCATCGATTTCTTGAAACGATACGATGGAATTGTTGAAGGAAGAAGATGACTTAGAGAAGTGCAGAGGACTGCCTCGGCACTTAATTTCTTTGCCAACCTTATCGAGCAAAGTGATCAGACGTGTTTTCTTCGCTTGCGTGAGCGATGTACCCATCGCTCGCATTTCTATTTCCAAGAAAACATGCACAATAAAATGTTATTAGTAGTGAAGCTTCAAATCAAGAAATAAAATAAAAATGCATGCCATCAACATTAATATCCATCATTATTAACAAAAAAATATTGACTCCATGATTTCCTTAATAGGAATTTTATTGTTATGATTTCACTCGAGTCACTTGCACAAGATTTAAATTTCTTGAATAATTAAGAATATCAATTCCTCTTACCACAAGTGGATTAAGTTTTTTTAGATAAATAAATATATATATATATATTATATATTTATGCATCTATTTTTCTTGTGTTATTGTGAATCTTCATAGAATCATTTGGTGAAAAATCTTGAAATTTATTGTGACTTTAAATCCTTATGCATTATTTAAAAGTTAAAGTTTTCATATTAATTGAAAGACTAACGATATGGATATAAAGAAACAAAAAAGTTTATTGTGTTATTGTGAATCTTCATAGAATCATTTGGTGAAAAATCTTGAAATTTATTGTGACTTTAAATCCTTATGCATTATTTAAAAGTTAAAGTTTTCATATTAATTGAAAGACTAACGATATGGATATAAAGAAACAAAAAAGTTTTAGTGAATGTAAATTAGCTTAAACAATAATGGTAAATTAATTGAATTGATACGAAAAAATATATACCTTTACAAGGTTGACGAAGGAATGTAGGGATCGAACGCTGAACCTTAGTTCAAAATATGATAAAAAATATATCATTATTGTCATCGTCGTCATCATCTCTTTCAGAAGTATCGTTCCCCTCGCGACCAACCTTACTCTCTTTGTTAATTTGCATTTCTATTATGCTTGAGCAATCCATCCTTCTTAATCATAATTTATAGAATCGCGGCTCTCCAAAATCATGATTGAGATTTGCTATAACGTTGAGAATCTTTCATAAAATAGATTGCCATTCAAATCATAATAAATATTTTCTATACAAATCAAGATACATGCTTCTTCATACGAATTTACTTGCATGAACTTTGTGCCATGACATGGATCAGATTAGGCTGTATTCGTGCGTGCCTCGATTACACAGCGAATGCTACGTTAGTGCATCTCAATATTATTCTCTCTTTCCTTCTATTCTCTTATTTCCTCTTTTATTTTATTTTTTTTTCCCTTCATCCTTTTCTTTCCTACTCGTTTTTTTTTTCTATTTTAAGACTCGACCCTTTTCCTCCATACAACAACACCACACTCCTTTCTTCTTTGTGATACACTCGTCTCTCGTGCTCATTTGTCTCGCCGCCATTTTTGATTTTTGTTAAATCAGAGTTAAAAAATTTTAGAATTATTATTTTAAGAAAAACACATGGATGGATTTACTATAGTGACTAAAAATTAATAAAATCTAAATTTTTTAATCATTTTATAGACTCTTAGTATCTAATTTGACATATATACTTATTAACTCAATTGATGATTATAACGATATCCATTTGTTAGTGTGACTTCAAAATAGGACTCTCTCTTACTTCGGGCAATAAATATTAAAAAATGAATGTGTAGATTTTTTATATTTTTTAAATTTTAGTTTAACATATTAGTCAATGATAAATGAATGATGCAGAATATATCGTTAGGTGGTGTTAGTGTCAAATCTGGTGCCTGCCCAGTGGATTCGGCCTACCTCCGTATCCGCTGAGTGAGAACTGTTGGTTCATGCCCTTGTGCGCTAGCACGCCCGCGGTCGTCTCGGGACGGAGTCGGAGCTCGGCCAGATGGATGGATCCCCCGTGTCCTACCTCGGAGGTCAGCTGCTGGAGTGGTAGAGTTCGGGTCGGGAGGAGGCGCCTCAGCTCGGGTCAGGCGCAGGCCCCTGCAAGGAGGTCGGGTCGGGTAAGTTCCCGACGTGACCCCTCCGACGGTCAAGTTAGTGCAATGGTCGATTTTGCGATCCCCCTGCCCCGTAGATGTGCATGAGCTTTTATAGTGAGTGTTGTAGGTCCTTCGTACCTGATAACCTTACTGCCCTTAAGGTTTATCATGTCGTCGTACCTTTCCACCATGCCCCTGGTGCTTGCTGTGAGGCGTGCATTTGCAGGTAAGGAGTGTCGACCTTACCTGTGTTAGGTCGGCTGTACGACCATTGACGCCCCGCATACTTGCATCAGACCGGCTGCCCGCGTCAGGTCAGCCACGTCGACAGACCAGTTGTCCGAGGGCACGATGATGTGGCGGCCAAGTCAACATCTGCCATATCATTCTTTCCCCCTCCCCCCCGAGAAGACCTTCTCGAGGTGCCCGATTAGGGTGCTGGAGATGAGGTCTTATGCTAAGCTGCTGGCCTGTGGTGGCGTTAGATTAGTCCCGAGTGGGGGCTCAAGGATTGGTTGGACCGAGCGGAGCTTCGGGAACTTGAATGGTGTAGGAGCTGATCCGACCGAGCGTGAGGGCTCGGGAACCTGAATGGTGCAGAAGCTGATCTGACCGAGCGTGGGGGCTCGGGAATTTGAATGGTGTAGGAGCTGATCCGACCGAGTGCGGGGGCTCGGGAATATGAATGGTGCTGGAGCTGATCCGACCGAGCGTGGGGGCTCGAGAATTTGAAGGGTACAGGAGATGATCAGACCGAGCGTGGGGGCTCGGGAATCTGAACGGTGCTGGAGCTGATCCGACCGAGCGTGGGGGCTCGGGAATTTGAGAGGGTGGTCTCGGGCACAAATTCGGGAGGTTTGGCTCAGAGAATGAATTCGGGCGCAAATCGTGGGGATTTGGCCAAGAGGGTAAACTCGAAAACAAATCTTGAGGATTTGACCGAGAGGGTGAACTCGGGTACTAATCCTGGGGATTTGGCCGAGAGGGTGAACTCGGGCGCAAATCCTGAGGATTTGGCCGAGAGGGTGAACTCGGGTACTAATCCTGGGGATTTGGCCGAGAGGATGAACTCGGGTACTTATCCGAGGAGGAAACCGTCAGACTGAAGGGAATTCTTTCCTCTTCACGCGCAATCAAGGAGATAACCGAGCTTTGGCTGGTCGAGGCGGGTCTTAGCCCGGCCTCTAGGGGTACTGTTATTTTACTCTATTTCAACCTTCCTAGTTGCTTACTAACCTGTCGGTCGGGATGCAGTTCAGATGGATCTCGGTGAGCTACGTGGGATGCCCAAGGTGACCAGTGGCAAGGTCCCTCCGACTCGCCCTGCTGCCCGGGAGGTCGGTGCTTCTCCCGCAAGGGAAGCCCCGAAGGCTTCGTCGAAGAGGCCAGTTGACGCACCGGTCGAGCAGGCCGAGGATGCAACGAGGCGCCACAAGAAGGTCAAAGTGATGACGAGAAGGCACAAGTCCCGTCTCGGCGAGGGGGAGTCCCGTTCCCGATTAAAAGGCAAGGAGCCCGCGGCACCGTCGGAGGAGCCCGAGACGCCTGCCGGGTCCGAGGAGGGGGGAGCTTCACCGGCCCACCGCCGCCCGAGGTCGATGAAAGTCCTCTTCAAAACAAAGGTGCACAAGGATGACGCGGGTTATTACACCCTGCTAATGTCCGACCTGGGGCACCAAGACCCCGAGAAAGAGATGAAGGCCAGATGGAAGGGGCTGAAGAATTCGACGAAGGTTTAGAACTTGTCGGTAGCGGAGGAATTCAAGAGGAGACTTCTCCACCCCCAACTGGCGCGGGAGCTCTATACGCTCCCCTCGGAGATCCTGATGGCCTGAGCCGCCAAGGAGATGGTCTTGGTAAGCTTCCCGACCTATGACTTGGCAGTGCAGGCTCTTCCCTTGCCGAGCTTCTAATCAGTTACTGTTTCGTGCAGAGCCAACACTTCAAAAGGACCCTCTTCGACCGAGTCCATGACGCGGGTCGGCTGATCACGTTCATGGACTACCAGCTTAAGCAACTGCAGGAAGAGCTCGACGCTCTAAAATCCGACGGTGGTCCGGAAGCGGTCGCCAAGGCCGAAGAGCGCGCAGCCGAGCTGCGGGAGGAGCTCGAAAGGACCAGGCGGGAGAGAGATGAGGCGCTCCAAAAGCGCGTGACCTCGAAAAAAGAGCTGCACGAGGTGCGGAGCAACCTGGCTGATGCCCAGCGGTTGCTGATGGAGGCGCGAGTCAGGGCTTGAAAAATGGATGACGAGCTGCCGCAAGCCGTGAAGGCCTTGGAAAGCGCCCGAGCTGAACTGCCCAGGCACACGGTCACTGAGTACAAGGAGTCGCTCGGATTCAAGGAAGGCTTGAAGAGGATGGGTCGGGTGACATATGAGTACGAGTATCGGGTGGCGCTAGCCCGCTTCCACGCCCGATACCCAGACGCTGAAGTCAAAGAAGACCCCTTCACCATCCATCCTGAGGACGACCTAGTGCTAATGTAGAGGCAGCAGGCCTTTGACGACTCGGTCCCGCCCGAGCCCTGACTTGTAGTTTTCTGCTTTTCATTGTAATTCGGGTCGGGATAAAGTCTCATTTTGTTCCCAACCTCTATTGTACTTGCTTTTATCAATACAAATCAGGACATTTTGCTGGTACATTACACGTAGAATTTTCACAAGTTTGTGATGTGCCAAGTTCTCGGTAACACTCGTTCCTCCATTGTTGCCAACGTATACGTCCCGTCTCGGACAACTTCGATGACTCGGTAAGGGCCCTCCCAGTTCGGAGCCAGCTTCCCGCGGGACCGGGTCGGGTCGCTGACCTCGACTTTTCGAAGCACCAGGTCACCCATCTTGACATGCCGAGGACGCACTCGACGATTGTATAATTTGGTGACGGCCCTTCTATATGCTAGTGCTCGTAGATTGGCGTCAGCTCGCTTTTCTTCTAGTAGGTCGAGGTTCCCGCGGAGCTATTGGTTGGACGCCTCTTCACCGTGGGTCTGGACTCGGAGGGTCGGGAAAACCACATCGGGAGGCAGCACGACCTCAGTCTCGAAAGCCAGGCCATAGGGGAACTCCCCAGTCGGAGTTTTTGGAGTCGTCCGAGACACCTAGAGAATGCTCGGGAGCTCCTCGACCCAGGAGGTCATGGTGCCGGAGATCCTTTTCTTCAGCCCTTCAAAGATGGCTCGATTCGTTACTTCGACAAGTCCATTGGCTTGGGGGTGGGCGACCGAGCTAAACTTCAGTTGGATGCGATAGCTTTAACAAAACGCCTTAAACTTTGCATTATTGAACTCTGTGTCGTTGTCTGTGATTATGATACTGAGAAGGTCGAACCTGGTTATGATGTTCTTTCACACAAATCCTTCAACTTGCCACTCGGTAATGGAAGACAATGGCTCGGCCTCTAGCCATTTGGTGAAATAGTCGACTCCGACTATTAAGAACCTTCGTTGTCCCGAGGCTGGGGGAAAGGACCGAGGAGGTCCATTCCCCACTGGGCGAAGGGTCAGGCGCAGTCGGCAGTTGTGAGCGGCACCATCGGTTGATGTTGGAACCGGGCGTGCTTCTGGCACGCTTGCAGCTTTAGACATAGGGCATCCTTACGTAGGGTGGGCCAGTAGTAGCCTTGCCTGAGGACCTTGTGTGCCAAGGTGCGAGCGCCGACATGGTCCCCACATATTCTCTCGTGGGTCTCGGCTAAGGTGGTGCGTGCTTCGATCGGGTGCAAACACCGAAGCAGGGGTCGGCTGAAACCTCGCCGATAGAGACGGCCATCGATGACACAATACCACGACTCCGTCCTCCTGATTCTTCGGGCAGTCGCCTTGTCTTCGGGGAGGGTTCTCGTTTGCTTGAAGTGAAGGATTTCGTTGATCCAGCTTCCATCTTCCTCTTCGACAACTAGCACCCCCGAGTTGACGGAGGGCCCGATGGTTCTCACCATTCTTCCTGACGGCGTGTCGGTCGCACAGGAGGAGGCTAGCTTGGCCAAGGCGTCCGCCTGTGTGTTCTCGGCACGAGGTACTTTGGTGATAGTGCACCTCCGAAATCGACCCGTCATCCGTCGCACCTCGGCTAGGTACTTGATCATTGCTGCCTCTCGGGTCTCGAACTCCCCATTGACTTAGCTTGCGACGAGCTGGGAGTCGGTGAATATTTCAGTGTCTTCGGCACCCAGCTCGGCTGCAACCTTTAGACCGAATAGGAGTGCCTCATATTCTGCTACGTTGTTCGTGGCTTTGAACCCTAACCGAAGCGCATGTTCGTAGATGTGGCCGGAAGGGTCTTTGAGCACCAAGCTGATGCCTACTCTTTCTGAGTTGGCGGAGCCATCAATGTACAACGTCCAACCGTGGTTCGGGTTCGCCGGGGTCTCTGGGGGCGTAAGTTCCGAGAGAAAGTCCGTCAGCACCTAACCTTTTATCGCCTTTCTTGGCTCGTACTCGATGTCAAACTCCCCCAATTCTACCGACCACTTGAGCATCCGACCTGCAACGTTAAACTTTGAGAGGATCTGGCGTAAGGGTTGGTCGGTTATTACCTTGATAGGATGTGTTTGGAAGTACGGCCTCAGTTTCCTGGACGCCAGGATCAGAGCTAAGGCTAGTCTCTCTATGGGGGAATAGTGGAGCTCAGGTCCCGCCAAGACATGGCTGGTGTAGTAGATCGGCTTTTGTCTAGTTTCGTCGAGCGTCACCAAGATCGAGCTAATCGCTAGGTCGGTTGCCGCGAGGTACAAGCCGAGAGGCTCCCCGTCCCTTACCGATGCTAGCTGTGGCAAGTGTTCGATGTGGCTCTTTAGTTGGCGAAATGCTTCTTCGCATTCGGGGGCCCACCTAAAGTCTTTTGCCGACTTTAGCGCTCGGAAGAAGGTAGAGCTCTTGCCCCCGGCTCGGGAGATAAAGTGGCTCAGGGCCGCTAATCTGCCTGTAAGTTGTTGGACCTCTTTTATAGTTGTGGGGGGGTTGTATTTCCTGTATCGCCTTTATCTTGTCGGGATTGGCGTCTATTCCTCGCTGATGCACAATGAAGTCGAGGAACTTCTCGGATGTGATGTCGAAGGTACATTTTGCCGGGTTGAGACGCATCTAGTATTTATTTAGCGTGCGGAACGTTTTCGCTAGATCGGAGAGGTGGGTCTCGGTCTTTCGGCTTTTGACTATCATGTCATCCACGTAAATCTCCAGGTTCCTTCCGACCTGGTCCTTGAACATGTAATTTACCAGCCGCTGGTAAGTTGCGCCAGCATTTTTCAGCCCGAACGACATCACCTTATAACAGTAGGTGCTGTTATGAGCGATGAAGGTTGTGTTCTCTTTGTCTCTCAGGGCCATCCGGATTTGGTTGTACCCCGAGAATGCATCCATGAAGGAGAGCAGCTGATGTCCTGACGGGACATCTACCAGTTGGTCGATGCGAGAAAGTGGATAGCAGTCCTTCGGGCAAGCCCGATTGAGATCGATATAATCAACGCACATCCGCTATTTTCCATTAGCTTTCTTGACAAGTACAACGTTGGATAGCCAGGTCGGATACTTTACTTCCTCGACAAGCTTTGCGTCCAACAGGCGAACGACCTCATCTTCTATAACCTTCTGCCGATCAGGAGCGAACTTGCGCGGACGCTGCTTCACGGGTTAGGCGCTGGGGGCGATGTTCAGGTGATGCTGGGTGATCTTTGGGTCGACCCCTGGCATATCATTCGGGGACCATGCCAAGACATCCTCGTTCTTTCGCAGGAAATCGATTAGTTGAACTTGCTGGCTCTCCGTGAGTTCCGACCCGACCTTCACCAGCTTGTTCGGGCGGCTCGGGTCGAGGGGCAATTCCAGAACTTTTTCCGCCGGGTGGGGATCCTAGGCGCTATCCTCTGGGTCTTGAGGCACCGTGGCGGCTGGCTGAGTCCTCGGCTTCTTGGACAACGTCGTTGCTGTTAAGTAGCACTGCCTGGATTCTCTTGGGTCGCTCCTGACCTCACCGACCCCTGCTCGGGTCGGGAATTTCAGGATCCGGTGGTAGGTCGAAATGATCGCCTTGAGCCGGTTGAGGGTCAGGCGCCCGATGATGGCGTTGTCTGCTGATGGGAGCTTGACCACCATAAACGACACCATGAGAGTCTTCGACTTTGGTTCTCCCCCGAACGTGACAGGGATCGTGGTTGCCCCCAAGGGAGAGACGAAATCCCCGGTGAACCCTGTCAGGGAGGGAAGATTATTCGCGGACATATCGACGCAGGTGGCCGCGTCGGATGAGGTCTTCAATTTGGTACTACAGGTCGTGGCATTCCTCGGTGTCATGTCCGTACTCCCTGTGAAAGCGGTAGTACCTTCTTTTGTCACGCCGCTCGGGGTGTGATTTCATTGGGTTTGGGGCCTTCAAGAGACCCCTTTCCCGGATCTGAAAGATCTCTGTTCGAGTTGAATTGAGGGGAATGGGGGGGGGGAGGGTCTGGCTGACAACATGCCCGACCTGTCTTCCCTCCTCTTTGGCGGTGGCGTGGGATGTCTACGGGACTGCTCCCCCCGGGGGCACTTTGTCTCTTCCCGCTTGCTTGCTACCAGCGTCTCGGTTGCCATGTACTGATGCGCCCATTGCAGCATCTCGGGCAGGGTCACAGGTGGTCGCTCGATCAGCGACCAAAAGAACCTCGACGGTCTCAGCCCCGTCAAGAATGCTTGGATGGCTAGGGACGGATGAAGGTCTGGAATTCCCTAGACCTGTGATGTGAACCACCCCACGAACTAGGAGAGGGGCTCGTCGCTCCCTTGGGCCATCCCTAGGAGGGAGGCAGTGGTCGATTTTGGGCGTGTACTCGTCAAAAAATTTAGCTCAAACTCTTTCGCCAATAAATCAAACGGAAGTATAGACGCGGGTTTGAGACGAGAATACCAGATTCTGACCGGCCCTCTAAGGGTGGTCGGGAAAGCTCGACACATCAGTGCGTCCGAAGTATCATAAAGGGCCATTTGGGCGCGGAATGCGACAATATGCTCCGTCGGGTCGCCGCTGCCATCATAAGGTTCGAGAGCCGGGAGCCTGAAGGTGGCCGGGAGAGGCTTGGCCTGTATCTCAGGAGTGAATGAGGAACCGCCTTTAGAGCTTTCCCCAACCTCCCCTCTTGATTTGAGGACCTCCTTCTGGACTTCGTCGAGCCGCTGATGGACTCAGCGAACTTGCTCTCTTAGAAAATCAGCGGTGTCAGACGATAAGGTGTCGAGGTCGGGTTCGGTCTGTATCGGATCGCAGGAGCGACTTTGTGACCGGGCTGGCGTCGGGGTCGGGGAAGCTGCGCGGGCTTCGGTGACCTTACGCTGTGGCGAGTCTACCTCGGGCGGGGCCTCCCGGTTCGGGGCTACTGGTGACTCCGTTTGTGGGGGTGCCATCGGGGGAGCCGATTGGTGAGCTGTCAATGCACGAGCTGGGATAAGTACGGGACTATGGTATGCACCATACCCGCTAGTGCTTGGACTTGGTTGGTGAGACCGAGGAAAGCCTCGGTTGTGACCATGAACGACGCAGGGTTGGATGCGGGTGAAGGGAACCTCGGGTCAGTCATCATCCTCCAAAAACGGTTCGGAGTCGGCACGGCTACCGTGGCCTCCTCGGTTGGCTGAGGGTGGTTAGGTTCCGTGTGGTGCTCAGCACTCGAGTTCCCAAAAGGGCGTTCTTGCAACATGGGCCCTCCTTCTAGCGCGAAAAATGTTAGTGTCAAATCTGGTGCCTGCCCAGTGGATTCGGCCTGCCTCCGTATCCGCTGAGTGAGCACTGTTGGTTCAGGCCCTTATGCGCTAGCTCGCCCGCGGTCGTCTCGAGACGGAGTCAGAGCTCGGCCAGATGGATGGATCCCCCGTGTCCTACCCCGGAGGTCGGCTGCTGGAGTGGTGGAGTTCGGGTCGGGAGGAGGCGCCTCAGCTCGGGTCGGGCGTAGGCCCCTGCAAGGAGGTCGGGTCGGGTAAGTTCCCGGCGTGACCCCTCCGACGGTCAAGTTAGTGCAATGGTCAATTTTGCGATCCCCTTGCCCCGTAGAAGTGCAGGAGCTTTTATAGTGAGTGTTGTAGGTCTTTCGTACCTGATAACCTTACTGCCCTTAAGGCTTACCATGTCGTTGTACCTTTCCACCATACCTCTGATGCTTGCTATGAGACATGCGTTTGCAGGTAAGGAGTGTCGACCTTACCTATGTCAGGTCGGGTGTACGACCATTGACGCCCCGTATACTTGCATCCGACCGGCTGCTCGCGTCGGGTCGATCACGTCGACGGGCCAACTATCCGAGGGCACGATGACGTGACGATCATACCAACATCTGCCTGGTGGGTCATTGGTGATTATGATGAAATAAAAAAGTGAGCATTATGGGTGAAAAGTGTAATAAAAGAAAAAAAAATTAGACAATGGTGGATGAGAGAGCGACGAAGGCAACACACGAAGAAAAAAAAAAACAGATTTCATACGTAAGTACTCTAAACTATGTAATAAATTCGAATGATACAAACACACTTGTCATCATATTTGGGACGCCCATGTAATTGCTTAAAAATGGATACTATTTTTCTAGTAAACTCATCCTTTTAATTTTATGAGATAAGTGAGTATGATTGAATATTATGTAATTATATGAAATGCATGAAAATTTTCCTTTATATGCCACAAACGTGAGGTGGTATCGAACTGTGTGGGGCCATCTATCCTATCTCTCTTACGTGGCAAGTAACATTGGCCATCCGTCAACACCTCTCGCGTGCGTCCCACGAGCAGCGGCGGCGTCCGCAATTAAAACAAGGACGTACGCGGGCCCACTTCCCCTACCGACACCCTCACAGTAACAAAAGATTCTTTCTTCAACCTTTACCTACTTTGGTACCTATCTGCCTATTAGTCGTTCATGTCAAGGGCCCACAACCAAGACCTCGGGTTCCGCGGCATCGAGTCCGATGTATCTAAATTCCTTGGAAACGAGATGAGCCTCAGCTACGACAGCGACACCGTACAGAAAAACTCCACACTCACCTAGCGCGACCCACATCAGGCGGTTAGATTAAGCAACAGTGCACGCACAGCGGCTTGTGTGTGGTGGAGAGCAGGAGGGCCCGACTGTCCAATCCCCGATACGATACAGGGAAATCCCCAAGCCCGTCGTCTACAGGTTTCCATCAAAGAACGAATCGTGGTATAACCTGTGGGCCCAAGGTTGACAATACTCTTCGCTGTCTGAATCTAACAGCCAAACTGCATCTCCAATCAGGGCCGTTTCCTGGTCGAATCCCGTCACCGCCCTGTCGCCATCCTCACTCCACCCAGCCAAAACGGAGCTCAGCGGCCGCTCTCTCTCTCCCTCTACAGTAGTAGTAGAATAAGGATAAAAGCGAACGGAGATCTACGCAATCCTTTTTGGGCAATTTCTTGGTTGAGATCGAGATCGAGAAGACCGTCTACAAGTAATCCGAAGCTAACTACGCAAGGAATCAGAGAGACGGAGCCGACGATGCCGACGTGCGATGGCGACTCCAGCTCCGGCTCGGGCCCTAACCCTAACCCTAACTCTGTCCCCAAACTTAGCAACGGCGGGATGGCGCCCCAACTCAAGAGGTCGCGGACCATCACTGCATCCTTGGCCCCCGGAGGAGCCGCGGCCGTCCTCGGCCCCCAGCCGCCCGCCGTCGGACGAGCTGCCACCGCTCCCCTCCCGGCCTCGCGGAGGCTCACGGTCGCCGTCGATAACCCCTCCGACGTCCCGTCAAATGGCGGCGTCTTCGACCGGGACTGGTACTACCCCTCCTTCCTCGGGCCCTACGCGGTCCGGCCCCGCGCCACCGGCCGGGCGTCCTCCTCCGGGCCAAAAAAGCTGGACGTGCCGCTGCCGCCGCCGAGCTCGACCGGTCGGAGTTCTGCGGCTGTTTCGGACGAGGAGGAGAAGGAAGTGGTGGAGCGGCCTCTGGTTCTTGAAGAAAAGCAGGGCTCGTTCCCTTCCGCTTCGAGATCTCCTCCTAAAAAGAACCACCGGTTTGACAACAATTCTTTGATTCTTTCACTCGTAAGTTTCTCGTTTCATCTCGCTTTCTTGATTCCTAAGGAATATTCCAACAAAGATTCACTTTAGCTTCTCGATTCTGATTCCACTTCAATTCTCGCAGTTCATTGTAGCATGTGCCCTTTTAGCCATCTCTCAGCAAAAGAGAATTATAGAGCTCGAGGTATCACCCGCCGTTTCATTTCGTGTTTTCTCTCCTGTTTTATCCGGACTATCGAAAGATTACAGAATGATGTATGTTCTGCTAAATTCTAATTTCTTGTGCAATTTGTTGAATTCTTTTTTGTTTCTTTTGGGTTTACTGTGACAGGAAGAGATTAACAACCTAAATAGTTTTTGCAACTTTGATGGCGTTAATAGGCATGAAAAAGTTGCGGTTTTGCAGTTCAGCAGAAATAGCCTTGGCAATAGGAGTATTGCTCTGTATATTGTTTTTCTGTCACTAGCAACACCATTCATGGTGCTTAAATTCCTTGACCATATTCCCCAAATAAAGACACGCCCTGAGTCTTTGAGTTGCAACGATGAAGAGGTCCCCTTGAAGAAGAGGATTGCATATAGAGTGGATGTCTTCTTCTCTGTGCATCCTTATGCTAAATTACTTGCGCTCCTTTTCTCGACGGTACTCCTTATTGGAATTGGCGGGTTGGCACTGTATGCAGTCAGTGATGCTAGCCTTTCTGAAGCTCTTTGGCTTTCGTGGACCTTTGTGGCAGACTCTGGAAACCATGCTGACCAAGTTGGCTCAGGGCCAAGAATTGTTTCAGTGTCGATCAGTTCAGGGGGAATGTTAATATTTGCCATGATGCTCGGGCTTGTATCAGATGCCATCTCAGAGAAGGTGGATTCTTGGCGCAAGGGAAAGAGTGAAGTGATCGAGAGTGATCACATACTAATCCTCGGATGGAGTGACAAATTGGTAAAGCTTTCTAAAATGTCTAGCATTAAGATTTTATGCAAGTTCTTTTATTTTTTTTTTCCCTAAAAGGGAATATATGATTGAAACAATACAGTAGACACATACCCGTCCCAACATATTTAAAAACATTGAATGTCCAAGTCGAACATGCTGTCTACTCTTCGGACCTGATTTTTCTTTGGGAAGGAATTAATTTACAGTTTAGACCGTGCGTTTGTGTGTCTTGTCTTGTTTTATTGTTACACCAGATTTTAATTCCTTCTATACTCCACCGAACGACTATACTTTGTATTTTGTGTGATCAATAAGAGCATCTCAAGATGCAAAATCTTGAGCTCTGCATCCGACTGATTGTATCTGACATGGTAAATTTTTGTTTGGCCTACTGTTATGAACTACCATTTTTGTTACGGGTCAAGTAACTGGTACTTTCTGACCATTGTTTAACAGGGATCCCTTCTCAAGCAGCTGGCAATTGCAAATAAGAGCATTGGTGGTGGTGTCATTGTGGTTCTAGCTGAAAGAGACAAGGAGGAAATGGAAATGGACATCGCAAAACTTGAATTTGATTTCATGGGCACCTCTGTTATTTGTAGGAGTGGAAGCCCTCTCATACTGGCTGACTTGAAAAAGGCATTTCCTGGTGAACTCATGAGCTATTTAAGATTTGTACCTTCCCATATGTGTTCTATCAAAACAATCCCCATTATAGCATTTTGAAAATGTTTCTCTTAAATAAATGCTGACAGGTGTCAGTTTCAAAGGCACGTGCTATCATTGTTTTGGCAGCTGATGAGAATGCCGACCAAGTTAGTTATTCTCTTGCCAACTTCGAATCGTTAACTCTTCTTTCTGAGATAGATCTCAATCTTCAGTTTGTGTTAATTTTGCTTAGAGCGATGCACGTGCCTTGCGAGTGGTGCTTAGTCTTACTGGAGTAAAAGAAGGTTTAAAGGGTCATGTTGTTGTAGAGTTGAGTGATCTTGACAATGAGCCTTTGGTAAAACTTGTCGGTGGGGAGCTGATTGAGACGGTGGTTGCTCATGATGTGATAGGGCGCTTAATGATACAATGTGCACTCCAACCAGGCTTAGCTCAGGTAAAGTTCCTTCTTTTCCCTTCTTTCTGTGAATGCGGGTGTTGGACCCACACCAAACTATATGGTAGCCATCTGCATACCTATTAATCCACTTGGTTTGTTTCTCATCCTCCTGGCATAGTTTTGATATTATTATTTAGTACATTTCTGAATTGAAGCTTTTGTTCACCATCTAGCCATAATCTTCATTTTTATGATGCTGTCGTTACTAAGAAAAACTGCAGCTAAAGATGATTAAAACTATCAGATAAAAGCCACTTTGTTAAAGAGATTCACATTTGTTGGTGATTGATTTTGGTGCTGTATATGTTAGATATATACTGCTTCTATACTGTCCAAACTTCTCTGCTTTTAGATCTCAGCTACGGTTCATTCTTTATGAGGTTATCCTTTGTGACAATATAAACAGGCTGATGAACCTTGAATACAGTGTTGGTAATTGAAAAGCTTTTTCAAACCTAACTGCAAATCTTTGGGTACTTGTTGTGCTTCTCACATTTTGCAGATATGGGAAGATATATTAGGATTTGAAAATGCTGAATTTTATATAAAAAGATGGCCTCAGTTGGATGGTATGTGTTTTGAGGATGTACTGATCTCATTCTCTGATGCGGTACCATGTGGAGTTAAGGTTGCTGCAAATGGTGGAAACATTGTAATCAATCCCGATGATAGCTATGTTATAAAAGAAGGTGATGAAATCCTTGTTCTTGCTGAGGATGATGATACTTATTCACCAGGTCCTCCATCAGAGGTGATCTATCAAACTCTATTTAACATGGGATTGGTATATTGAAATTCTAGAATTCGTTTCTTGGTGGTTCTGATTATACTTCTGTTTGACTATTTTCCAGTGAAGCTCTGAATTGAGATGTTGTATGTATGTATGTTTTGCATATGTAATCATATTACTCATACATGAGATAGAATGCTATATATATTAGCAGGTTTTCATGCATATTAAAATTGGAATCCTATATAAGATCAAGTTTATACTAATTAAGGACTATCTTATCATCTTTGTTTGTTTTCTCTTTTTCTCTCCTCCCTTCTCTTTGTTTTTTAACTTTGTCAAACTATCATATAATTTTCAATTGTTTTCTTGAGATTGCTATGGTTCTGTTTCTTATGTGTGCAAGTATGTTTATTCGATCCCTTCTGGTAATGCTAAGAGATCAATTTTTCATTTTATAGGAACTGGTTTCGTTGATGGCTGTTGGATTTATATTAAGAAAGTTGTACTATATATAATTATTTGATCTTTATTGTACTTCCTCTCAAATCTTTACCATTGTAAACTTGTCTCCATTACTCTAATTTTGACTTAATGCTCACTTGACTTTAATTGACTAGAAATGTCATCATGATTCAACAAACAATATAGTGATATATACAGCAACAGATTTCATTTGGTATACTTGTATCAAGCTCATGAATGAAAGTTGCAAACATAAAAATAAAACAATGGTAACTCTTGGTGCATTTGCTTTAACTGATGGAATTGTAGATCAATTTTAAGGTTCATTTTATGGTTTTGGGTGCTCGTGTTCCCCATCCCCACTTTTCAACCATACGATTCCAGCAGCCTTCCTTTTTCCTTTTTGAACAATCAGGTCTCAGCCTGTTGTTATACTTTCCCATGTTGACATCTATTTCATGACGCTAGAACTTGCCTAAGCTTTTGTGAACCTTAAATTGTATTCATTGGCTTCTGTAATGGTGATGGTTCAGATAAGTTTTTTCTGGTTCTTCTGCGGTCAATTTTTGATGTATAGTTTATTTGAAATCTATGTTGTTTAATAGGTTTATATTATCCACTGATTCTTCTTTTATAATCACATCGCTTGTAATAACTAGATGGTGCATGCGTTGAATTTTTAAACTTGTAAAGTGACATGTGGTTAGTTACCTAAACTTGCTCAAGTTTTCAGTCTGGGTAAGCACTCTCATGTCATGAATTAAAAATGGTGAAAAAATGAAAATTGATTGATACACTGGATTGTATGTCAGTGTTTGTTTCCCATGAGGATCATGAGATAGTTTGGACCTGGATGGTTTGATAATTTGTAATGTCATCAATGCATGAACTTTTGAACATTTGACGCTTCTAACCCAAAATCTTCCTTGCCTCAGGTGCGGAGGGGTTTTCTGCCCAATGTTCCCAGCCCTCCTAAGTATCCAGAAAAGATATTGTTCTGTGGCTGGCGACGTGATATTGATGATATGATAATGGTAATATGATTTCTAATGTACAATGCAGTATTAATTCAAAATGTAGATTTACTACACACTTGATTTATCTTTGAAGTGCTCCATAAGTCACCATCTTTTTTTCGCTTCATAAAAGCTAATTAGTTAACTTCTGTTCTGCTGACAATGTGTGATCTAATTAGAAACTTGATGCAATTATTTTTACTACCAGGTGCTAGAGGCTTTTCTTGCCCCTGGGTCTGAACTGTGGATGTTTAATGAGGTTCCTGAGAAGGAGAGGGAGAAAAAGCTAACAGACGGAGGACTTGATCTGTCAGGATTAGCAAATATAAGACTTGTGCATAAGGAGGGAAATGCTGTGATCCGGAGGCATTTGGAAAGCTTGCCTCTTGAAACATTTGATTCAGTGAGTATGAAAATTTTCTAGCAATATGCTCCCATGTTTTTTCTTGTTATTCTACAAGTCAACATTCATCATTTGAGGGGCTAGAAAAAGTTCTACTGTCATGTCTTCTGTCATGCATCCCACTTTGTTGTCAAGAATATTTATTTGTCATTAAATAATGTATTTTCAAATGGATGGTTTTCTGTATACCATCTTGCAAATGATTTGAATGCTAACTTTGAGCCAACAGATCTTAATTCTTGCAGACGAATCTCTGGAAGATTCTGTTGTGCATTCTGATTCACGATCTCTGGCTACCCTTCTCCTTATTCGTGATATCCAGGTACTTAGTGGTTGGACGTAGGAACTCTATTTGATTTTGAATTAAAGCCATTTGTTGTTGACTTTCAACTGCAATGTTATAATATATTAACCTCTAAACTGTCTCATGTTTAATTGGAACAGTGACACAGCCAAACAATTTAGATTCAGTTTTCTGTTTCTATGATGTGTTTGTTCTTCCTTCATTCTTTTGACTTGCCTTTCACTATTAGGAACAGATATATACCGATTCATTCCATAATCTCTTGTGCTTTCTCATGCTTTGCACTGTGCAAACAACTTATTGATCTTTTTTATTTTGTAGTCCAAGCGTCTTCCATCTAAGGAAGCAAAATCTCCTTTGCACTATGCTGGCTTCTCGCATAGCTCCTGGATCCGTGAGATGCAACAAGCTTCAGACAAATCAATAATCATCAGTGAGATCTTGGATTCAAGGACTAGAAATCTTGTGTCAGTGTCAAGGATTAGTGATTATGTCTTGTCAAATGAACTTGTGAGTATGGCATTAGCTATGGTAGCTGAAGACAAGCAAATCAACCGGGTTCTTGAGGAACTGTTTGCTGAGGAGGTACTTCTATTGGCTCTTTCACAGTTGCACCACTTAGCTCGCATCAAGATAACTGCATGTCAATCTTTTTTTCTTTAAAGCTGGTTAATAATGACTGCTTTGAATAATTTGCCTAGACATGATGTATTCGTATGGGACACTTTGGCAGATATGTTTCAAGTAATTTAGTTAGTGAATACACAGCGAATATATAATATTCGCTATGGATTCTTTTCTACAACATCTGATTTCACCTACCACAAGTGTTCTAGTATGTCTAAGATTTGGTTTAGTTTAGGGTTTAGTGAAATTTGTGGTTAGAGGTTTGACCCATCAGATGTTGTAGAGTTTAAAAGGTTAACGAGAAATGGTTTAATCTGCATAATCAGGAAAAGATAACATGCCTTAAGGAGTATCAAATACCCTCTCATGTTTCTTTTTCTAATCCATGGAGCCCAATTAATTGGATTAATAACCACAAAGGAGAACCAAATTATTTATTTTGGCAAGGACATTACCTGGATATTATTAAGGGAAAAACTGCATCTTAGTTTCCAACACTATAAGTACACATATTAGTCACGAAGCTGTTGTTATTTTGGCAAATTAGTGGTGCGACAGCAAGGAACAGAAGTTGCCTTTGAGCCATTGCACTTTTAGTCATGGTGCTGTTGATATTTGAGCAAATTAGTAGTGTGACAGTGACAGCAGTCGCCTTTGGGCCATTGCGTTTGTCATGTCTAACTATGCATATTATGTTATGGATGATGCCTATGCAACTTGTTTACTCTGACTAATAATTTGATGTTATCTTGGGGCACCCATATGTACCTCCTCATAGAATCACAAGAGATCGATTCATGTTGCACCCTGAAGACAGGATGTTTCCAGTTAGCTTCTAGATATGTAGTAATAACTTGCAAGATATCTTTGCAAATAAAACCAGGAATTTTCAGAATCGTCATCCCTTTTAATGAACAATTTTACATGATTATTTATGTTTAATTTTAAAGCATTTATTATGCATGTTAAAGCCAAAACTTTATTTTGTTGAACATCTCAGTGCTCATCTTTACCATCATCTATCACATGGCAATATTTTTCCATCTTTAGTCTTTACTATCTATAATGGGGCTCTTCTCCGTTTGCAATTGCTCACGAGACAATAAGGCTATGGAAGGTCATTTATACTTTCTTTTCTTTTTTTTAGTATAGGTGGAAACTCAACCTATTTCTATCCATAAAGAGTAAATAGACCAATAAGATTCATTAGAAGCAAAATACCAACTTTATTAGACAAGATTATGAAACATAAGACATCGATACAACTGAAACTTTACTTGTATATTTTACAGGGTAATGAAATGTGCATCAAGTCTGCTGAATATTATTTGTATGAACAAGAAGAGTTGTGCTTTTATGATATAATGGTTAGGGCTCGTCAAAGGAAGGAGATTGTAATTGGATATCGCTTTGCCAACACAGACCTAGCAATAATTAATCCAGAAAACAAGTCGGAGGTTAGAAAGTGGTCTCTTGATGATGTTTTTGTTGTCATCTCAAATGGTGACTGATATCTTTGTGGTAAGTTGCATCATTCTAGTTCCACTTATATGATTGTCACAGTCCACCATGCTGACAGGAGAGAGAATTTTGGTACCATGATTGATACATTAAGAATCAAGCCTCTTTAACTTCTGAGTCTGTGCTAAGTCATCCTGATGCTTGTACCCTTGAAGATGATTTTGCAGCAGCTTACCTTTGAGCTAATTGTTGTATCTTTCTATCTGATAAGTGATCAATAAACTGGGAAGTATGTACATAATTTTTTTTCAACTTTACTGCAAGATATGATAATAATTTTAGTCTTCTCCAGAAGGACAGTAGCAATAGTTTCATCCTATGTCAGTATGACAATGGGCAATAGCTGTACTCTAAGCCGAAATTTTGATGATGTCTTGCATAATTCCTGACAAAATTGTAGTGATCGATTCATATCCAACTTACTTTGGTTTACAATGATGTGCTTATATTGTTAATGTATTAGACATTACAGACATGCCTTGTGAGCCACATGAACATGACGAGTCAGCTTGTTGTACAGGTTTTATCGGGTTGTATTACATATGAATGAGAAGTTTCTTTACTTTTCCTTACAAGGCGCTAAATTTTAAATTTTTCTCAAATCAATTTTCAATATGTAAAATGATGCGTGCGATATATTTAGAGTAGCCAATGTTATATTCTTCTCATGGGGAGAAAAATGAATTATGTGAGAGATACATAGACCCGCTATAAGAAGTGGTTCTGATTTTATACTTAGTAATGTTATTCAACCACACCATTGAGAATGGTTTTATCCTTTTATTCAGCGTCAATGCTTAATTATCTCAGGTTTCCTATCTTCATAAATGTCATTTTTGTGATGCCATCGGATTTTTTTGGTAGCGGCTGGGGAAGATTTGCTTATATCAGCTGCTTCTTTATGTAAGCTTGGAGACATTTGTTGGTAAATTCTTTACAGATACTTTGAATCAATAGTTGATTCTAATCAGCTCATCAACATGGGTTTCTTATGTTCAGCCCATTGGCGATTTTTATGACTTGTGTTGCTGATTCTGATGTCTATACAAGTGCATAACCATTTGCATATTCTCCATATGTGTTCTATATTTTTACTCAGATCTTTCAGATTATACCATTTCATTTCACATATGTTACATACAGATTTTACCTGCAGTAACAAATATGCAGATAAAACATTTCTTGCGCTTGTTAATTGATATGTTGTTTATACGTTTACCAGCCAATTCATGTCATCATCATACGTAGTGCTGTCACTTGCCCCAAAAAAAAAAAAAAGATTGTTTTTCCTCCATGGAGAAGAAAAGGAAAAAGAGAGAAGAAGATTTAGGGATTCTATGCACCTGTTATATAGGGTACAAAGCTTAGCTACAGAATGGACATGGAGGTGCCCTGATACATGAACCCACAACACACTCACTCTTCTTCTTCTACGTCGGTGACGAACTTCCCAGTACCCGGATTCAGTGCTGCAAAGAAGAAGAACAAAACGTTGAACAGGACCAGTGGCTCGATCTCGCTGATGGGCACACCGGTTTCGATGTTGAGCTGCGCCAGCGCTCCCTTTCCTGTGACGATCTCGCCGATGATGGAGAATGCGATCCCCAGCTGAGCCAATCTCCCCACGAAGAGCTCGTTCGACTTGGTGAATCCAAAGAGGGGACCTTTCATTCAAGCACGAACACACGGCGTCACGATCGCCTACCATAGCTCAGGTCAAATCAAATCGGCAGTTGGCTTTAAATTACCTCCATCCTTCAGTCCCAGAGCAGATCTGAACCCCTTCCCGGGGGGGATGACGGCCCCCTCCAGCCCCGTGGGCGGATCGTCGACGAAGCTTCCACGGTCGCCGAGAGCGCCTATTGCTCCGAGAAGAGTGAAGAGGATGAAGAAGAGCAGGAGCGGCTCCGCCTCGTAGATCGGTATTCCCGTCTCCAAGTTGAGCTGCGCTAGGATTCCTTTCCCCGTGATCGCTTCTCCCAGAATAGATGCCTGCAGTTTGAGAGCCGCTCTCAGAGCGTCTTCGAGCTCGGTCGTGGAGCAAGCAGTCGATGGCATGCGTACTCACCGCAAACCCGAGCATGGCGACACGGCCGACGAAGAGCTCGTTCTGCTTGGTGAAGCCGATCCCCCCTGACGTGCCGAAGATGCCATCTTCCACCTTCTGCTTCGGCTTCGGCTTCGCTACCTGTACAACGCAGCGCACACGGTCAACCGGGAGCTCGTTCACGGAGTAGTCCCGCCGAACAAGAAGAGCACGAAGCTTGCAACCTGCTTCTTGGCCGGAGCCTTGGTTCTGGGCTTGAATATGGCGAGAGTTGGGAAGAAGGAAGCAGCAGGCGGCGGAAGCTGTCGTCCGTGAGGGACTCGAGGAAGGAGGAGGTGGGAGAACGGCGTGGGGCGGAGCCGGTGAGTCTGGGACTGCAGCAATGCAGCCTCTTTCCCGCCGATGCTGGAGACGAGCATGGATTGAGCCATCATGGCTTTGTGGCGCTAACTCTTCTCTTCGCCTGTGGCTGCGTGGTGTGTGTGTGTGTGTGTGTGTGTGTGTGTGTGGATTAAATGAGACGGCGAGATGGGCTCCTGGATAGGGTTTCAGGAGCTCTCATGGCGGTGGCGAGACCACGTCTGCGTGTCGATGGACATGGAGATAACGTCGCATTGCTGCTATTGTAGAAGAGAGGTGGGTGTTGAGTGCTTGGTATCTGTGAATCCGAACTCCTCCACGCCTGCACCGAACCATAGCACGAAGGTGGAGCGTCGTTATCATCCGGTGGACGGAGGTCGCCTTCAACCTCTGTTCTCATACGAAGAGGGATTGTTTCTGAGCCAGTCATGTCTGCCTCCTTCCAGCGGCCGGCTGATCTCTGTCCGTCATCCTTCGTGTACGTGTCTTCCTCTTCGCAATAATGATTTGACACGTGTATATTCTTCAAATTTCACTTAATTAATTTTCTTTTTCTTTTATAAATAATAAAATATCTGAAGGGACCAAATCATATTGCCCGATGGGATCGATAAATGTCGCTCCCGTGAGCCTCCACCGTCCGTTCTCAACTTGATCCGCTACTTGGATTCGGATCCCGCACGCAAACCAAGGCGGCCTTCGTTTTCTAAAGCACGGATCTCAGGCCGTACATAAATCATCCGACGGACACGATCACAATTGGATGCGCGGAACTAAAACGGGAAATTTGGAGGAGATCCCACTTCCCTCTTCGATCACGCTTCTCTATCACCGATCAGGGGAGCATCTGAGACGGACGAGATTGAAACTGGGCGCGCGGAACGAAAACAAGAAATTTGGAGGAGATCCGGCCCAATTCATCTCATCCATTACCGGGCGGTCCGGAGAGCATCCGACGGACATGATTGGGATTGGATGCGCGGAACTAAGACTGGAAATTTGGAGGAGATCCCACCTTTTCCAAGAGAAAAGAACTCGCCATCTTGAATTCAAAATTCCTTTCCTCTCCTCCATCTGCGCTTGAGGCTACGACAGGGTACAGTGGAAACACCCAATGTCACATCGCTCTCGCCCCTTTTCAGCTATTCTCGAGGAGGGAATCCAATGGGGATGTTAGTGAGCTTACCTGTATCCTGATCCGGAATTGACATCTAATCGTCACCCCTGCATCTCCGCTGACATGTCTCTCTCTCTCTCTCCCCCTCGGTCGCTCGCTCAGTGCTTCAAATAAGAGAAAAAGGCTCGTTTTTATTTTGGTCGGTTCTCTCTCTCTGTCGTCTGAACCTTATCGAGGCTCCGCAAATCGAAGCCATCGGTCGTCGGGCTGTTCTTCCCCTCTTCTACTGCTTTCGTTCTTCCGATGGTGATTCGATAAGACGTTCTTGCCTTGCTGCCGGCCAAGATTTCCGTTGTTTGATGGTGCTCCCCTCTGTGGGGTGGTTCTGGACACTTCTGTTTGAAGTGAGTGAGGGCTCGGGGTCGTCGTCTTCTTTCTATTTTTAAGGGTGTGAAGTCGAAGGGGTTGAGGTCGGCGTGGTGATTTGGACTGCCAGATTTGGCTGCGCTGGCGGCAGCAGTCCTCGGAGATGAGCCCTAGGAAGACGGAAATCTCGGGGTCGTTATCTTCTTCCCAGGCGTACTCGGATGAGCCGGTCCGTTTCCTCTCCCCTTTTGCGTTCATATTCTCGTTTTGAAGCCTCAGTTTCCTGTTTCTTTGTAGTTTGTCGCTAAATAAAGCTCTCTTGGAACTCTTCCAACTTTCAAATTGCAGGAATCTGTTTGAATTTCTCATCATTTGGTCATTCTTTCATGCCATTCCTAAGCATTCCTATCTTTATGCTTAAGTTCTCCCTTTGTGGTATATTAACAAGCAAGGACCCCCATTTTGCTTGTGTTCTTCCTGGAGTTCAAGGAAGTAATGTATTTGCAAATGTGGGATTCTTGGAACTAGGACCCCCATTTTGCTTGTAAATGCAAATGTGGGATTCTTGGAGCTCAAGGAATTAATGTCTGATTCAATGTCATGTTGTTTTGGTTAATGATGTGTTATTGCCATATTAGCTTGTCATATTGGATGGTTTTTAGTATTGGAGTTCAAGAAAGTAATGTCTGATAGAATGTTATGTTGTTTTGGTTAATGATGTGTTATTGCCATATTAGCTTGTCATATTGGATGGTTTTTAGTATTGGGTTATATTAGCAATACATTTGCAGAAATTCACAAAACAAAACAATGGAAAGATCCTTATAACACTATCTGATCAACCTCTCCATTTACAATGGAATGAGGCCCTTTTGAGCTCAAGGTGTGGCGAGTCAATGTATGTGGCCTTACAGGCCCACAAGCAGAGAATTTGTTTCCATGAGTTGGAACCCGCATCACCAAGGCCCTAAAGGGGGCAATATTAGTGTGATGTCTAAATTGGCAATCCTTGGATGATGCACACTAAATTGCTTGAACCTCAGTTGAAAGATATTCGTTACCATATATCACAGTTTGTGCATGCACGAAGGAACGTCACCACAACCTGAAGGATAGTGTGTCTACTGTTTGGTTACTCGGGGTCCTGTAAATGATTATAATATGTCACACAACCTTGGACTATATTTTCACATGGTGTCATGTCAAAAAGATCCCAGACACATTTGAGTTTATTATGCTTGTACTTATGGCTACATTTTACTCTAAATTATTAACTCTATATTGATTGAAAACATTTGAAAAGAATAGATGAACCTGTGGACATTTTAGCCAAAAATCGACAACACTTTCCTTATGCCTCGTCCACTAATTATCAGGGCAAAATTAGGGAATTTTTTTGGCATTTTTGTTTTTTTATTAGCAAATCGAATGCTTATTACTGATTGGTTGGCATGCCTTATCTGGGTTAAGCAGTATCTTGCAGAGTATATCTATATCTTTATATGTGTATGTATATACTCTGGAGTTGAAGAGAGCCTTATGGCCTTACCTCGCAATATGTGCTAGACATATATTTTATGGCAAACAAATGTGGATGGTGTTGTATAAACAGCTGAAGTAATGATTGCAGGAGGTATCGAGGGCTTGTGCAGATAATTCTTCTCCAAGCCATGCACAGTCAACAGATGATTCATTAAAAGATGTTGATGTTGAAGTAGGTGACAGTACAAAGAGCATCACCGAGAAATTAGCTGCTGCTCTTGTGAGTATACGTTCTAAAGAAGATTTGGTGAAGCAACATGCAAAAGTCGCTGAAGAAGCTCTTTTAGGTAAGCTTCCTGATACAAATACTTCAAGCAAACATATAGACAGTTCAACCTATAGTATGTGATGAATGTATTAGCATGAATAATCTTAAGTGCAAAAGAGCTAAGCCAGTGCAATCAGGTCTTTTTCATATTGCAAATAATAGATTGGGATTATGCTCAGATGAGAACTATTTCATCTCATTCCATGCTCTGCCATCCTGCTTAAACATAGTGTCGATGCTTGTTGGGGTGGAATTTTGGGGCAGGATGTATATTGTAAACAAAAATCATCTACCAAGAACCTATGGCTAACTGGATCCTGACTAGTTGAGTCGCTCAACGTTGATTCCTTATAAGTAATCTGGCTTTTGACTTTCTAATTCTGAATCAAATTTCTACTGTTGTGCAGTGTGGTGCATACATTAGTACTTTGCATCATGCACGAAGTAGTCAAACATGATGACTTAGTTTTCTTTGTAGTTCAGACTCAATGCCTGACCTTTTGAAGGTTGCACTATTTTGTTGTTGTACTGTTACAGCTGAACTATGTCTTCATCATCAAAATTTCATGACATTAAAATGATTAATAATCTTCTGTAATAAACTTCAGAATTTCATGTTTTAGTGCATTAATGTATTCCACCATAACATTCTAGCAGATATAGTATTCCACTATATAAGATAAATGTTTGCTAACTACCATTGGCGTCAGAATAAAATTTTACTCATTTTGAATGATCAACTTGTCCAGGATGACATGATGGGATATTTAGAAGGCTACAAACTTGGAGTTAGCAAAACTCAATTACCATCAATTTTAATCTCTTCGATTGGTCTTTCTTCTGCCATCAGCATCTTTATCATTCACTAGTCTTATATTGAAAGACATTTATAACTTTGTTGCTAAATTGGTGAAATTTCCATTTTTCTTGCCAGGGTGGGAAAAGTCGGAAAAGGAAAGCACATATCTGAGGCAGCAACTCAAAACTGCAATGCAGAAGAATACTTCCCTCGAAGAAAAACTTAGCTACCTTGATGATGCCCTCAAGGAATGTGTCAGGCAGCTACGGCAATCAAAAGAAGAGCAAGTGGAGAAAGTTCAGGATGCCATCATCAAGAAAACACGTGAATGGGAGTCTCAAAAGTCTGAACTTGAAGCCCGCTTCACTGAGCTTCAATCCCAGCTGGAAGCTAAAACTGAAAGTTACAATGGTTTCAACCATGAGCTTTGCTCTAAAGTTGAGACTCTCGAGAAAGAAAATGCTTCACTCAAAGTTAAATTAACTGCTTTAACCGAGGATCTCCATGTGCGAACACTAGAGATGGATCTCAGTATCAGAGCTGCAGAAACAGCCAGTAAGCAACATTTGGAGGGCATAAAAAAGATGGCGAAGCTCGAAGCTGAGTGCCGTAGTCTGCGTGCTAGAATACAAAAGCCATCATTGTCTAGTGATCAGAGGTTCATTTGTAACTCTTTGTACGGAGAGTCTCTCACTGATAGTCAATCAGATAGCGGGGAAAGATTGTTTGGTCTGGAAAATGAGCTAAGTGTTCCAGACTCGTGGGCATCAGCATTGATTGCTGAGCTTGACCAGTTCAAAAATGAAAAGTCAAGTGCTAGAAATCTTTCCAGTCCTGTAGAAATTGATCTGATGGATGACTTTCTTGAGATGGAAAGGCTTGCTGCATTAACAGAGGTTGACTATGGAAGTTCTAGTTTTGAGCATGAAGCTGATTTAGATGTTGCCATGCCCAGGCAGAGCTCTCCTAGAAGTAGTCCCGAAACCATGCGCCAGCAGATGGCTGTATTGGAGGAAAAGATTGAGAAAATGACAATTGAAAAAGGGAACATGGAGACGGCTATAGCTCAAACCAACTGCCAGCTGAAGACCTCTTGCAATCAGCTAGTAGCAGCTGAAGGTAAGTTGGTTGAATTGCATAGACAACTGAATTTGGTTAATGGGGAAAAGCACACTCTTGAGATAGAACTAGAAATAGCAGAGGCGAACAGAGAGAAGATGGGGCTTGAGCTTGATACTGCACATGAAGAAATTAGGGATTTCAAGTATCGATTAAACTTATTAGAGAAGAGAGTTGAGGAAGAGAAGCCATTAAGCAAAAAATTCACTGATAGGTGTCAGAATATGGAGGTGGATGCAGAAAGGAAGGAAATGGAATCTGAGCATGAATCTGCATATGGGGAACATACAAATTTACAAGATAATACATACTTTTTAGAAGTGGGATTTGCAGAGAAGTGGTCGTCTGCAGAATGCACATATAGGTACCAGAATTTGGGCATCTTAGAGGAAAAGAGAAAGGATCTGGAGTCTCAGATTGAATCAGCAAACCTGGAACTTTCCAAGCTACATGAGAAGTTTGATCAAACGGAAAATAGAACTGAGTTGTCTTGCCTTGCCAATTGTCCAAGCATGGATGCCATCGGTGAAAAAGGAGCACAACTGGAATATCAAACTAATTCAGCAAATTTGGAAGTTCACAAGCTACAGGAGAAGGCGGATTTATCAGAAGCAGAAGCTGAAGAGCAAGTACAACCATCTGCAGAATTTGAATCCGATATAGAGTCTCTGGAGGCGAAGAAAATGGAACTGGTTGTGCAACTTGAACTGGAACACATGGAAGTTCGGAGCCTTCAGGAGAAGGTGCAGATATTAGAAAAACAAATCGAAAAGGAGAAGACATTGACTGCAGAATTTGCAGCCCGGTGCCGCACATTGGAAGATGAAATGTCCACGAAGAACCAATCCGAGACACGACAGTCTGCGAACTCAACTGCATCTCTGAATATTAGACAGGTAAATGTATTTAATGCCTCAAGCTTAGGCAACAGATCTTTGGATCTCAAACACGATCCTATCCTGTAATTTATTCCTATACAGGAAAAAGAGGTTGCTCATGCTGCAGGAAGGCTTGCAAAGTGCCAGAAGACCATTGCCTCTCTCAACCTGCAGTTGAAAACGTTAGCAACTCTGGATGATTTCTTGCTCGAAGTAGAGACGCCAGAATCAAGTGGAAAGACAGTGGAACTCAAAAAGGATTGTTCAGAAAAACCAAGTGGCTCTTCAGCTCTCTGCAACCGCGCACAAAGCTTGCCCTCGTCCGACTGCCGACAGATTTCGACCCCCATCAGATGCAATGATCTCATACAAACCAAATACATATGTCACTGACAAACAAAGGTACCATTTGTTCGATGGACTCACTATTACTCGTTGATCAACAGATGACTGTTCATCCATGCCGAAAATTGGTAGTTCAAGCAACAAACGGAGGACACTCTTGAAGCCGTTTCTCATGGTAATGCATGTTGCCTTGGCATAAAAAACGCAAACTTTGCATTTATTTTGTCCGCGGCATTATAATGAGGATATCTTTTTGCTCCTCTTCACATGCAATTCACGTCTTTTGTTTATTAAATGAGTTGATTTGGTTTTTATTATATATTTTGAAATCGATAAGTTAGTTCTTTTGTTTATTAAATGTTGATTTCAATTTTCTTTTGGTGGTTTCGTTCATCGGATTCCTTATTCTTTCTTTCGATTCTGAACCTAAATCCAAATTTAAATTAGTTCGACTTGTGGGTCGACGGCCTTCCGAGTTAGTCTCGATGCATACACGTTACGGTATCGATAAACCTCCTCGTCTTCTCCCGTCGGAGAAGCCTCAGCGAGGTCAGAGGCGATCGGAACCCTTCCTCTTCGATCCGGTGTTTTACGCCGGAGGACCAAACACGAGAAAGCCATTTCTTATTTGGTAATTTGGCATTAGAGTACCTTCGACTGGTGGGCCCACGAGTTCGATGGTAGTGGGGCCTGGTGCCTGCCTTAGCGCGTCAGGGGATACTTATTGACGTACCGGTGTACGTGTCGTGCATTTTTGATCCAAAAGGCGAAAGAGATACTGCTGCCTTTCCTTGTCACCGGTGCAAAGCTACTTTCTCGCTTCGCTTTGCTTCGTCTGGTTTACTTCCCTGCGAACGAGAGCGAGAGAGCGATGAGCGCCGGAGTGGGAAACCCTAGCGATTCGAAGGTGGAAACGATCGCGAGGCTGGCGCAATGGAGGATCGAGAGCTTTGGCCCTTGCTCCTACCGCCGCTCGGATGCCTTCAGGCTCGGCATCTGGAACTGGTGCCGTCTCGTCCTCTTCTTTCTTACCGACTTCCGTCTTTGCTGACCTTTTTGAGCCAGAAGTTGGATCTTTACCGCCATTGTTTGGGTTCTTAGGTACCTCTCGGTCGAGAAGAATCGGTACATGCACATCCGGCTCTTCCCGGAGCCCTGCCGGGTCTCAAAGGAGCATCTCCCCGTCGCTCGATTTGTGGTTCGGGTCTTCTCCCCTTGTACCGGCCGTCGACCCTATGTGTCGCCTGGTATCCCTCATCGCCTCGCCCTTCATTTATGCTGACTTGTTTTACTCCTATTTTGGATTTCTTGCTTGTTTCAGTGCACAGATATGTGGGTGTAAGTTCTTGTAAGACTATTTGAACTACGGAAGAAGTGGTTTGAATGAAATCCGGATTGATTGGTTTCCTGCTATGGTATTCATCTGATTAGATTCCAAGAGACGGTAAAAATCCCTTTTAATTTGAGAAACTATATTAGGGTTCGAATGCTATCCAAATTGAACTCTTCTGTAGCTTTATTGGACACTCTACAGTAACAAGTAGAGTTATACTAACTGTTAAGTCAATTCTGGGTTGCCTGAGTTGGAAGCCTCCTCGGATCCAACTTGGTGTTTTTCCAAGTCGGTCTTTGGAAAAACATGCCAAGCTGGTCTCTCGACCCTGCAAAGCTAAGTCGGGGGGAGATTCCGACAATGCCCCTCTGACGCTCAAGTCAGTAATAGTTTCGGATGAGCCAAACAAGTCGGACTAGTCTAGCGGGCCTGTTATTTTTTTAGTGTGTCTTGAGCGTACCTGGGCGGCCTCTTCTATAGTGGAGCTTGGGGGGCCGTTACATCATCTGTTTAGGGTGGTTGTGCCTGTCGTTACAATCGCTTATAACAGACACTAGACCATTTGTCGGTTAGCCATGTTCATAGAAATCCGTGCATCGACATGTGTCAATCGATGGTGTGTCCACATAGAGATAAGATCATTGTTGGGCAATGCATGATACTGGCAACTAAGATGATGACACGTCGGCTGTCTGTGATGCTAACATGTTGGCCACATCATATCCACTATAGCACTAATGCATTGGGTTTCGGCATATTCATACCTAGCCATGATTTCACTCTTAATATGGCTCCTACAGCATGCAAAATACATTTTAATTTAATAACTAGATATCACTTGGATTACAATTCAAATTACAATTTGTCTTTGATTTCCAAGTACACATGACATGAAAAATAATGGGAAAAATACATGGAATTCCTAAAATATAGAATTGTGGTAGTCAACTAAAACTAGATCATTTTACATTTGACCTAACCAAGGTTGGCAATATCGAATGGTATCGCTCGTACCAAGTGGTACTTACCTATCCGCCAGCAGATCGGTACGCAGACCGCCCGCTATCGGGTGGTACGTTCAATTGGGGTTGTTTCCACCCCGATTTCGGCCGTCACCACCCGTGCGGTATCAATCGAGGGAGAAGGAAGAAGAGGGAGAAGAAAAGGAAGAATCTGGAGATCTGGTGCCGCTCTCCCTCGACATCCTGATCTGTCGCTGCCCTCTCTCGCTGCTCATTGAACTCATGTCGCCTCGGCATCGTCAGCGACTTCTCCTCGGCCACGCAGGGAGAAGAAGCCTCAGCAACGTCATCGAGGCTTCTCAGGCGCACAGGGAGTAGAAATGAGGCGACATCGCCCTTTTTCTATTTTTAACTTCTTTATTATTATGATTATTATTATATTATATACCGAATGGTATGCCAGAGCGTACTGCTCGGTACTTAAGTACCATATCGTACCGAGCTCAGTACTCCGGTATGATTCAAAATGACTTACCTTGATCCTAACTCTCTTAGACTAAAGACTAAACCTTTTATTCTGCATCGGAATGTACTTTTATTCTTGTGCGGCAAATGATCCAAAACCTGAATAAGTTTGTTCGATTGGTTAAGTTTTATCACAATGGGTCTAGATAGGTTGACTGAGAGTGCAAGGTAGAACACTTGGGTTTGCAGTACTAAAATTTAAAATGTGCAAAAAATTAGTATATTTTTCTTGTACAATTGTTCTGCAGCTATCTGACTCTGGCCATGTCCCAACTGCAGTTTATGATAGGCTTCTCCGTACCACTGAAGACTTTGTATGGGTCACTGATTTTAATTCTCCTGGACGCTTTATAGTTGATGTGGAGTTTCTGGACTTGAAGATAGCTCCATTGAATGTAAGGGCTTAAGAAGTTGAGACTTTAAGGCTTGTTCACTGTTCATGTTTTCATATAGAACTAGTTCCATAATCTTATGTGACACAGTGTTATATTCAAGGGAACGATAAAAAGATGCAACAAAAATGATTTAAATCTTCAGCCTTTTTTCTATTAAAAAAAATGTTCTGAACCAATATGTTCATATGCTTGTGGAATTTAGGGTGGAGATCCTTGTTCAATCTGGTCTAACGGACGGACGCTGCAGTCACTTTCAAGCAAAAGCACTTTGCGATGCCTCTCTCGAATGCTCGAGGAGGGTATCCATGCTGATGTTACCATCAAAACTTCAAACGGTCTCCTGAAGGCCCACAAAGCAGTTCTTGCCGCAAGCTCTCCTGTTTTCGAGAGCATGTTCCTGCACAATCTCAGGGAGAAAGAGTCCTCAACTATCGTTGTAGAGGACATGTCGCTGGAGGCTTGCTCGGCACTTCTTAATTACATGTATGGCACAATAGAACTGGATCAGTTCTGGAAACATCGACTTGCGTTGCTCGGCGCAGCGGACAAGTATGACATCGGCGACCTCAAAGACTGCTGTGAGGAGAGCCTCTCGGAGGACATCAACTCCGACAATGTCCTCGAGAGGCTTCATGAGGCGTGGCTCTATCAACTAAACAAGCTGAAAAAGGGTTGTCTGATATACTTGTTTGATTTTGGCAAGATATACGATGTGAAAGGTGAAATAAATGCCTTTTTCCGCCATGCTGATAGGGAGTTGATGTTGGAGATGTTCCAAGAAGCCCTTACTGCTTGGAAGCCTTCATAACCACGAACTTACTGTTCTGATGTAATTTTTTTTAGTTGTTGATGCCTATGAACTTAATGCTCTGCTCTTAGGAGGTATGAATGTTATTTTATGATCTAGCTATAAATATTTTTGTTTCTTCACTCTCATTATGTTGCTGCTGAGGTAATTGAAGTCTTCCTTCAAGACTAGTCTCGGTATGTATTATTAAATAATAATAAGTAAATAAAAATGAATACTGGATTGAACTCCTTAAAGGTGATGAGTTCAGGCGTCGAAATTGTGATGGAATTGGACAATTCCAGTTAAACTGATAGTTGGAGAGAATCCGCGGTCTACTTAATGACCAAAAGACCCATAAGAAGGATCGTGCTGTCTCACGGTCTAAGTTGTAATTTTGACCAAATCCAAGGGTGTCTTATTTCACAAGCCTATCGATCTCCGACCCAAGAAAGACCTCTTCCGATCACCACGATGACGGAAGCCAGCCATTCGTCTCTTTCCTCTCCTCCGCCTTCTCCACCTCGCCTCCTCCCACGAAACTAGGGTTTCCCAAATCCGCCGCGAAGATGTCGACGTTCAGCGGCGACGAAACCGCCCCCTTCTTCGGGTTCCTCGGCGCCGCCGCGGCCCTCGTTTTCTCTTGTAATTTCTCGCGATTCCCTCGCCCATCGTGTGTTTCGATTTCGTCGTCCAGATTCTTTGATGTAACAGCTCGGGTTTTTGGAATGGTTTCGGTTGGTTCTTGGTCTTGACAGGCATGGGGGCGGCGTACGGGACGGCGAAGAGCGGCGTCGGTGTGGCGTCCATGGGTGTGATGCGCCCGGAGCTGGTGATGAAGTCGATCGTGCCCGTCGTCATGGCTGGAGTGCTTGGGATCTACGGTCTCATCATTGCGGTGATCATCAGCACCGGGATCAACCCCAAGGCCAAGTCGTACTATCTCTTTGACGGGTACGCGCACCTCTCGTCTGGGTTGGCTTGTGGCCTTGCAGGACTTTCGGCTGGGATGGCGATTGGCATCGTGGGCGATGCTGGAGTAAGGTAGCTATTCGATCCCCCTATCCAATTTTTTTATATGTAAGAGTGATTGATCTATACTTGTCTGTGTGTGTTTGTGTGTCAGATTTGCATATTAGGCATTTGTTTCTCAAGTATGTGTAGATATATCTTCGCCATTAATTACTCAATATGTATCTGAAATAACTAATGCTTGATTGTATAATTGAAATTGCAATATAGTGTTTACTAGACGTTTTCCTAGTGGTATTTTGCCAGAATGTATATTAATGAAAAGAAGAACAAAAAATGGCCATATTTTTAGGCTGTTTATTTATCTTGGAAAGACATGATGTTATGTCGGTCGCATAGTGTTAGGTATCTTTACGTCGTGGCCGAGTCATCAGCACGGCTTGGTCTGAAACCGGACACACAAGGTCGCCCACGTAGCCTTCTTGGTCATCGACGCCAAAGGTGGATCGGATGCGGTCGTCCCCTTTCTGAGGTGATCACTCATTGGTCTTGCACCTAAACCGGAGTTGGGGAATTCTCGACCGGTTCCCTTAAAAGATTAAGTTAGAAAAGTGAAGTGTGGTGAGTTTTGAGGCTAGAGAGAGAGAGAGAGAGAGAGAGAGAGAGTCCTCCTTTCGGTCTGGGGGTTCATTTTATTCCTGCGATCGGGAGTTGGTCGTACATGACCTGTTCACGTCTCGTACGGGCACCGACCGATCCGCATGGATCGACGTTGCGTGGCTCCGCTTCTGGCTTCTCTGCGTGAGACGACTTACATACCTTGTACGAGCGTTGACCGATCCATGTGGGATAGGTGGATCGGTCGACGCGGCGTCGTTCTGAGTTATCTGGAGCGGTTGGCTCGAGAAACCGGCGACTGAGCCTCATGGCATGCCACGTCGGTCCTAAGGCTCCTTGTTGGCGCTCGTGGCTGATGACTTGTTGCTACGGGGCACTTCCAAAATATGCCATATCATTTTTCCCCATCCCAAAAAAGGCATGCCTTGGATTCTCTGTGGAGGTGGTGGTCCGGGACTTGACTATTGTCTCCTACTGTTTATGTTGAGATTGATGATCTGATCGTTGGTTGGTCGGGAGCCGTTGCTAAAAAATTGGATCGGTCAAGAAGCACAATTCTGAGACTAGGCTAGCTGGGCGGCACCGCTTTGGCATTGTACTGGGCGTTGGTTTGGTCAAGTGGTATGTCTTGCGCCTAGGATTGGTTGAGTAATGTGTCTCAGATACTTGACTGGCTGAGCAATGTGTCTCGGGTACTGGACTGACCAAGTAATGTCTCGGACACCAGACTGATCGAGCAATGTGTCTCGGGTGCTGGATTGGTCGAGCAATGCTGTCGGGTTCTGGACTGGTTGAGTAATATATCTTGAACACTGGCTTGATGAGCAACGCGTCTCGGGTACTAGACTGGCTGAGTAATACGTCTCAGACACTGGATTGACTGAGCAACGCATCTTGGGTACTGGACTGCGCGAGTAATACCTCTCGGACACTAGAATTGGACTTACCGAGCAATGCATCTCAGGTATGGACTGGCTGAGTAATATTTCTTGGACACTGGACTGACCGAGCAACGTGTCTCAAGTATTGGACTGGCTGAGTAATGCTGCTCGGTTCTGGACTGGCCGAGCAATGTTGCTCAAGCATAAGATTAGGCTGAGCGATGCTTGCTCAGGCACAAGTACGACCGAGCAACGCTGCTCGGACACAGATGGGGCCATAGCTCGGGTTTGGTCGAGCAACAGCTTGGGCATGGTTTGGCCAAGCGACACTGCTCAGACACAGGTTTGGGCGAGCAACGCTGCTCGGGCACAGATTGGGTCGAGCAACATTGCTCGGGCACATATTGGGTCGTAGCTTGGGTTTGTCCGAGCGGCAACTTGGGCATGGTTTTGCCGAGCGACACTGCTCAGACACAGTTTTGGTCGAGCAATAGCTTGGGCATGATTTGGCTGAGCAACACTGCTCGGACATAGGTTTAGGCGAGCAATGCTACTCGGTATAGATTGGGCCGAGCAACATTGCTCGGGCACAGATTGGGTCGTAGCTCGGGTTTGTGCGAGCAACAACTTGGGCATGGTTTGGTCGAGCAACACTGCCTGGACACAGTTTTGGCCATACATCGCTACTCAGGCACAGATGGGGCCGTAGCTCGGGTTTGGTCGAGCAACAACTTGGGCATGGTTTGGTCGAGCAACACTGCTCGGACACAGTTTTGGCCAAGCAACACTACTCGGACACAAGTTTGCCAAGCAATGCTGCTTTGGCACAGATTGGGCCGAGCAACACTGCTCGGACACAGATACGTCGAAGCTTGGGTTTGGCCAAGCAATAACTTGGGCATGGTTTGGCCGAGCAACAGCTTGGGAAAGTGTTTGGCCGAGCAACACTGCTCGGGCACAAGTTTGGTCGAGCAACAAGGCTCAGACATATGTTTGTCGTAGCGGGCCTTGCTAGGGAGGGCCTTAAGCTTCTCTGAAGTTCCTTTTTTGTCGCTCGACCAGTCGAGTTTACAGTGTTGGATTGCTTATAGATTATCACATACAATCTCGAAAAAATTTCGCACTGGACGAGTTGAGAGGTGGTAGAGGGGGTCTCAGGAGCAGCGGCTTGGGTCTGTTGAGCTTCCTCCTGGGTGGTCCCGATGATGAGTCTCGAGGCTACTCTGTGTGGGGCCTTTTGTGCGACTCTTTGCGCCTTCCTGCCACCAATGCTTTGGCGGTGACGTATTGATTTGTACGCTGGAGCATGTCGGGAACTGTTGTGGTCGGCCTTTCGACCAACGACCAGAAGAACTTGGACAGTCGTAGACCGGTCAAAAATGCTTGCATGATCAGCGAGGGGTGGGCATCGAGCACCCCTCGAATCTCGGTAGCAAAGCGAGCGATGAACTAACAGAGGGGTTCATCATCCTTCTGATTCAACCCGAGAAGCTAGGCTGTGGATGACTTGGGCCGTGAGCTAGCCAGAAAGTTCAACTCAAACTCCCTCACGAGCTGGTTGAAGGATAAGATCGAGGCCACCCTTAGTTGGTTGTACCACATCCGAGCCAGGCCTCGAAGAGTCGTGGGGAATGCTCGGCACATCAAAGCGTCAAAGGTGGCATATAAGGCCATTTGGGCCTTGAAGGCAGCTATGTGTTCTGTTGGGTCTCGGAGCCACCATCGTAGGCTTCCAATGTCGGGAGGCGGAAGTTGAGAGGGATTGGTTTATCTTGGATTTCCTGGATAAAGGGTGACCCAGCCGACGAGCCGTTACCGAGCTCGTCCTTTGATTTCTAGAACTCTCTTTGGACCTCGTCCAAGCGGTGGTTGACCGAGTGCAACTAAGCCCGGAGAGAGTTTACTGAATCAGATGAGATCGTGTCAGGCTCGAGGCGGGTTGTTCTTATGCACCCAGGGGCGTTGTGTTCAGGCGTCTTCCTCGGGTCCGTCAATCGCTCCCTGGTCGGGAAGTGAGCGTTTGTAGTCCCAAGATGCTGGTCAATCGGGGAGAGGTCTTGTGGCAGGTCGGTGAAGGTTGGCTGGCTGTTAGAGATGGTGGTAGAGGTTGTGGATGTTGTTGAGCCAATTGCGGGATGAGGGGGATGATCACTTGCATCATCCCCGCAAAAGCTTGGACTTGGTGGGTGAGAAATGCTTCGGGTGAGACACCGGACTGTCCGAGGCTTGCTCCGGGAGGCGAGAGCCCAAGGTTGTTAAATAACTGCTAGTAGCAGTTCGTGGTCAAGTCAGTGGCGTTCCTGTCCTCGCAAGGAGGAAAAGGCGGGGGTCCTCCAAACTCTAGGGTTGGGGGAGCGAGCGACATTTCCTCCCACGGGTGCTTGCTTGGGGCGCCTGGTGATGGGGTTCTTGCGACATCTGGCTGGGCCCTCCTTCTAGCGCCAAAATGTTAGGTAGCTTTACACCGTTGCCTAATCGTCAGCACGGCTTGGTCCGAACCCGAACACGCAAGGTCGCCCACATAGCCTTCTTGGTTGTCGATGTCAAAGGTGGATCGGATGTGGACGTTCCGTTTCTGAGGTGATCGCTCACTGGTCCTGCACATAGACCGGAGTCGGGGAATTCCCGATCTGATCCCTCCGAAGATTAAGTTAGAAAAGTGACATGTGGTGAGTTCTAGTCCCCCTTTTGGTCTAGGGATTCATTTTATACCTGCGGTCAGGAGTTGGTCGTACATGACATGTTCGTGTCTTCTGTCGCTTTGGGCGGCTTACTCGTACGTCTCGTACGAGCATTGATCAATCCGCATGGGTTGGCGTTGCGCGGCGCCGCTTCAAGCTTCTCGGCGTGAGACAACTTGCATACCTCGTACGAGCGTCAACCAATCCACGTGGGAGGTCAATACAGCATTGTTCTGAGTTATCCGGAGTAGTTGGCTCGAGAAACCGACGACTGAGCCTCCTTGTTGGTGCTCCTGTGGCTGATGACTCGTTGCCACGAGGCAGGACCGAAATATGCCATATCACATAGAGTCTACCTTTTTGCTCATTATCACCATTTTGTCATCCACCTTTGTTTATCTTTCAACACAATTATTTTTATTAACCCAAGGTTCAAAGTAACATTTGGTTGTGTTACTGGTCTAACCTTAATGGTTTTGGTAATTTTAGTAGTATGGAGTTCAGGTCCAGTGGTTCGATCAAATAGTTAGGAAAAAATATAACAATTTTATGAACAAGTGAAATCATAAAAAGGTGACTCAAAGGTAAAAAAAAAAATTTGATTAATATGTGGAAAATTTTGATGTTTGTCTTGACCAGATCTAGTTATCTTGAGTATTGTTCCTTCTGTTTAAAGTGTACAACAACATTTCTAAGTGCTAAGCACCCACCTCATTCAGCATGAAGTGATGACTCAATCGGCCCAATGCTAATGCCAAAGAAGTGTAAAGATAAAGGAAAAAGCTCCCCATAGGCACATTCTATGTTCTGTAGTTAGGGCAGTTTAGAAGCAAGGTGATAGAAAGGAATGGATCGGTTGATCAGCTGTAAGCTCTTTTTGGAGTTCAAGTAATTAGATGTGACTTCCACGTCTCCTATAGCATAATCAGTTTTGAGGTACATCAACAAGCTGTTCTTCGGTGTGAGAAGCACCAAACGTTCATGCATAAATAAATCATATGCTGCTGTTCTTTTGACTGGATTAGGAATGTCATAGTTTGATTTTACATAAAGTTCCTCATAATTATTTGTTATTTCAGTCCTTTAATAGTTGAGGCAGTTTATAGGTTTGGACATTCAACTTTTTGCATATCTTAGCAATTTATTTTGATGTTATTATATTCTAATAATGCTTCTACGTTTGTTATGTGTTTAATGCTCCCATGATACGATGTGTTTGTATTTTTTACATCCTTTTTCAACTTGTTGGTCTGATGGCATGCAAATATGCTATAGCTTAATCTTCTCTCAACTTTGAAGATGAATTTGAGTTTGAGAGCATGGTACATGAATTGTAAAATTCTCCAAGATTAACTCATTGTCGTTATGGTGAGGGACTCACTCTAGATGCATCAGTTTATATATATATATATATATATATTGATCTTTGTCTCTGCCTACCTTATTTCCGGGAAACACCTAGGACTTTACAAGTAAATCCAATGTTATAATAGCATGTTGTTTAGTCATGATTTAGCATTATGATCATGGATGTAATGGTGCAAGAGTTATGATGTTGATCCGTAATAGTGAGCAACATGGGCGTTGAGTTTATCCAGTGAGCTTGTTTCTTGTTTTGGTCATGAAGGATTTATAATTAAGGTCAGTGCAGGCATTTTATAACCTTAGTAACGCCTGTTGTCTTGATAACATTGGTTCCATTCCTTTCATAAGGTGAGATGAACTTTTGAAGCTAATTGCTGATGCTGCTCATTCTGACATGAGCCTGTTTGATGCTATTAACCCTCATAACATATCCCCCAACTCCTTCATAAAACTTGCTTGGCAAATGACCACTGCTTGTGTTTGGTTGCTCATAAGAGGAAACAAAAAATTACTTTATCTGCACTTTGGGCTCATCTATTTAAATATGCTTACATAAAACCCAAGGACTTGTGTTACATTCTCGATGTCTAGAGTTGTGTTTCTTATATGAAGTATTTGATGGGTTATGCATTGCAATCATTAGATCCACTCTTCCGATATTTAAGCTGGATTTATTTTGCCAGATAAATAATAGTGTTGTGGGTTTATTTATATCTGTCGTAGGGCCAACGCGCAGCAGCCAAAGCTCTTCGTAGGTATGATTCTTATTCTCATCTTTGCGGAAGCTCTCGCGCTCTATGGTCTTATCGTTGGCATTATTCTTTCCTCTCGGGCTGGTCAATCTCGAGCGGAGTAAGAAAGAACAACATGAGAGTGTGCTCGCCATATATTTCCGCAACTTTTTGTTATCATATGATGTAATTTATTCAATGACTCCCCTCGGCTGAGAGAGTCTTTGTTGTTTGTTGACTCGCACTACGTCCTCAATAATTTTGCACTCTCAATTTTATTGCACGGATGATGATTATAAACGTGCAGTGCAACCAACCCTTTCATTTAATGTGGTGCACTTTGCCTTATGGGCTCCATCTGTACTGCCTGGAAAACTTGGACCGTGTTGATTACATGCGATGACCCAAAAAAAAAAAAAAAAACTTTTGCAGGCATAAAGCTTCCTCTGAATCAGACGGCCGTCAGAGCGTCACATGCGGTGGTCCGAGGTGAATGACGCTCCTCCATTCACAACGACTCCTCCCCTGTGCCCCTTAAATATTGCTCCAAATCGGCGGTCGTACGTCACTCGATGCGGTGGTCCAAAGTGAATGATGAGGTGTGCCGGCTCTCTCTCTTCCAAACATTCCTCGTCTTCCTCCTCTTTTCCAAACTCTCAGCTATCGTTGCTCTCGTCTTCTTTTTTTCACTCTTTCTTTGCCTTTCCTCTTCTTCGCCGCTTGGGATTTCCCTTCTCGATTCGCGAAAGATCTCCTACGAACAATCGGACGGATCTTTCATGTTTCTGTCGTTTTCGTCATTTCCCTGTTTCTGTTGTGCTTGGGTTTCCTTCGGGTTCTGTTGCTCGTCTCTTCCCCTTTTTTGTCCTTTTAGGACAGATTATATATATATATATATATATATATATATATATATATATATATATATATATATATATATATATATCTTTTGCTTCTTCTTCTCTTTAGGTTCTTTTTGGTTCCCTTTGAATCTTGAGGGTTTTCTTGAACCCTAGTAAACAGGATCTGAATTCTCGGAACGAGAACCTGGCGAGAGCTCGGTGGCACTCTCCCATGCCGCCTCCTAAAGCAATTCTCTTGAGCGGAGGCTCTTTGACTGCGAAAAGAGCCACCAGAATCGTTCAAGATCAGGATTCGGATGTAAGCATTCGCTTTCTTTCTCCGTCGTTTCGGACTTCGTTTCTTTCGTTCTATTGGACTTCATTTTCTTCTGTTCTGTTTTCCTCTTTTTGATGGCTTTAGTAGTAGTAGTAGTAGTAGTAGTAGTAGTAGTAGTTGGGGTATCAAACTACAAAGGCATCCAAGAAGTGCATTGATAGCGAGATTACTTTTTGTAGAAGAACGTAACAGATGAACTTTGCGGCGGTGAAGTGTCAGATTTTTCTTGATCGTGATATCAGTTTTTAATCGAAGAGCTATCGATTTTATTTCTTTTTTTGGATGATAGATACATTCATAAATTAGTTTGATTGTAGTTTAACGAATCAACTGATTCCTTAAACCAAGGAAAAATACTTGAGTTGTTACTTGGAACAGAAGTAATTCTCGCTTGACTATGTTTATGAATGTTGAGAACAAAATGATGTTAATGTCGGACTAGTGTTTCTTACAGCTGATGATAAGGATCATTTTTTTTTTTTGGTCGATATAAAATCAAAATGGAACTCGAGAATATATGGTGTGTATGACAGTAATATGTAATTAGAATGTGACGACATGTCTTTTCTGTATAGTAAGTACAAACTCAAATTGGCATTTTATTCTATATCATTCATTATTCATTTATGTCAGGTGATGATATTTGATTATTATCAATCAATAGTGGCATTGTATTAAGTGGATCCAATCTTTGTTATCCCTTCAGATTTCCCACTTCGTGTTATGGTATGTTTCTTAACTAACTAACTCGGTGTTTTCTATTCGTTTTTTAACGAACATGTTAGGTGGGTAAATTAGGGTGATAGGGAGCGTGGGCGATGAGGATTGTTTTGTGACCACGCTTTTTTTTTTTCTTCTATTTACTGTGTCAGATTTTGATCTTGGATGAGAGAAACACGTAGACGTTATGAAAATTACGGTGTGTGACTTCTGCAGGGATAAATATAGTATTAATCATTAGTTACTTATTTATAGTGTAAATTAATTTAATTAAGAGAAAAATCCGTCGGGTGGCCTTCTTTTCACTGACTATTATTTATCTATTTCGCCTAATTTCTTTTCACTGTATACTTCATCTTCTTATGTCAGCGGTCGGTTCGCCTCTCGGATTGGGTTCGTCCGACGGTAAGAAAGCCGGCAGAAGGTCGGGGGACAGAGCCGCATATTCTCCCCCTCATCTCTCTCCGTCGCGTCAGGTTTCTTCCTTTTCCTCTCCCTGTTGGTCATGGGATTTTCTTTAGGTTTCTTCATGAATCCTTCTTTCAGGGCTTTCTTCAGTTTTCTTCATGTTCTCGTATGATTTATTTTTATGGGTTTATTCACGAATCTTGCAAGTTGTTTCACGGTTTTCTTCAGCTCGCCTCTACTTCCGCCTTTCCCCTGTTTCTTATGATTGAAGCTTCCGGTTTCTATATTTATTTAGGTCGCTGCTTGAATTTTTCTTTCACTGTTTTCTTCAGTCTTCATCTGATCACTCTTTTGGGGTTTCTTCTCTCGTTCTTCCTCTCTTCTCTTCCCCCGTTTCTTCTGTTCCTTGATGTTGAGATTTCTTTTAGGGTCATCTTCCTCTTCTGCGATCTTCTCTCCTCCTCTCTGTGTCGCCCCTTTTTTCTACCGTTTGAGCTTCTTCTTGTTCTTGAGATTTGTTTTTTTTTTTATATTTATTGAGATTTTATATACATTTGTACGGAGATTTTAAACTTATCAACTCGGGGATGTAGTTCAGATGGTAGAGCGCTCGCTTAGCATGTGAGAGGTATGAGGATTGATACCCCGTATCTCCAATTTATTATTTTATTTTATTTGAATATTATTTGAGAGAGGGAGAGATGGTAGACGTATCTGACATGACATGGAATCGATCTATTCCTCTTTTCACTGAAATCTCACCACCTAGTGGGTGACATGACAATATAATCTCCTTCAAAGACGATGGTGCATGCATGTACTCGGGGATGTAGCTCAGATGGTAGAGCGCTCGCTTAACATGCGAGCGGTATGAGGATCGATACCCTGCATCTTTAATTTATTATTTTATTTTATTTGAATATTATTTGAGAGAGGGAGAGATGGTAGACGTATCTGACATGACATGGAATGGATCTATTCCTCTTTTCACTGAAATCTCACCACCTAGTGGGTGACATGACAATATAACCTCCTTCAAAGATGATGCATGGATGTATGTACTTGGGGATGTAGCTCAGATGGTAGAGCGCTCGCTTAGCATGCGAGAGGTACGGGGATCGATACCACGCATCTTCAATTTTAAATTTATTATTTTATTTTATTTTATTTGAATATTATTTGGGAGAGGGAGAGGTGGTAGACGTATCTGACATGGAATGGATCTATTCCTCCTTTCGCTGAAATCTCCACCTGGTGGGTGACATGACAACATAACCTCCTTCAAAGATGATGCATGCATGCATATACTCGGGGATGTAGCTCAGATGGTAGAGCGCTCGCTTAGCATGCGAGAGATACGGGGATTGATACCCTGCATCTCCAATTTATTATTTTATTTTATTTTATTTGAATATTATTTGGGAGAGGGAGAGGTGGTAGACGTATCTGACATGACATGGAATGGATCTATTCCTCCTTTCGCTGAAATCTCACCACCTGGTGGGTGACATGACAACATAACCTCCTTCAAAGATGATGCATGCATGCATATACTCGGGGATGTAGCTCAGATGGTAGAGTGCTCGCTTAGCATGCGAGAGGTACGGGGATCGATACCTCGCATCTCTAATTTTAAATTAATTATTTTATTTTATTTTATTTGAATATTATTTGAGAGAGGGAGAGGTGGTAGACGTATCTGACATGACATGGAATGGATCTATTCCTCCTTTTGAAATCTCGTGGGTGACATGACAACATAACCTCCTTCAAAGATGATGCATGCATGCATGTACTCGGGGATGTAGCTCAGATGGTAGAGCGCTCGCTTAGCATGCGAGAGGTACGGGGATCGATATCTCGCATCTCCAATTTCAAATTTATTATTTTATTTTATTTTATTTGAATATTATTTGAGAGAGGGAGAGGTGGTAGACGTATCTGACATGACATGGAATGGATCTATTCCTCCTTTCGCTGAAATCTCACCACCTGGTGGGTGACATGACAACATAACCTCCTTCAAAGATGATGCATGCATGCATGTACTTGGGGATGTAGCTCAGATGGTAGAGCGCTCGCTTAGCATGCAAGAGGTACGGGGATCGATACCTCGCATCTCCAATTTTAAAATTATTATTTTATTTTATTTTATTTGAATATTATTTGGGAGAGGGAGAGGTGGTAGACGTATCTAACATGGAATGGATCTATTCCTCCTTTCGCTGAAATCTCGTGGGTGACATGACAACATAACCTCCTTCAAAGATGATGTATGCATGCATGTACTCGGGGATGTAGCTCAGATGGTAGAGCGCTCGCTTAGCATGCGTGAGGTATGAGGATCGATATCTCGCATTTCCAATTTTAAATTTATTATTTTATTTTATTTTATTTGAATATTATTTGAGAGAGGGAGAGGTGAAATCTCACCACCTGGTGGGTGACATGACAACATAACCTCCTTCAAAGATGATGCATGCATGCATGTACTCGGGGATGTAGCTCAGATGGTAGAGCGCTCGCTTAGCATGCGAGAGGTACGGGGATCGATACCCCGCATCTCCAATTTTAAAATTATTGTTTTATTTTATTTTATTTGAATATTATTTGGGAGAGGGAGAGGTGGTAGACGTATTTGACATGGAATGGGTCGGTGACATGACAACATAACCTCCTTTAAAGACGATGCATGCATGCATATACTCGGGGATGTAGCTCAGATGGTAGAGCGCTCGCTTAGCATGCGAGAGGTACGGGGATCGATACCCTGTATCTCCAATTTATTATTTTATTTTATTTTATTTGAATATTATTTGGGAGAGGGAGAGGTGGTAGACGTATCTAACATGAAATGGATCTATTCCTCCGATACCTCGTATCTCCAATTTTAAATTTATTATTTTATTTTATTTTATTTGAATATTATTTGAGAGAGGGAGAGGTGGTAGACGTATTTGACATGACATGGAATGGATCTATTCCTCCTTTCGCTGAAATCTCACCACCTGGTGGGTGACATGACAACATAACCTCCTTCAAAGATGATGCATGCATGCTTGTGCTCGGGGATGTAGCTCAGATGGTAGAGCGCTCGCTTAGCATGCGAGAGGTACGGGGATCGATATCTTGCATCTCTAATTTATTATTTTATTTTATTTTATTTGAATATTATTTGGGAGAGAGAGGGAGAGGTGGTAGACGTATCTTACCTGACATGGAATGGATCTATTCCTCCTGTCGCCAGAAGCCGCATCAGCCATCACCGCACACCGACCCCCTTATAGAGCTGGTTAAGCGCGGGCCGGAGGATGTTGTCGAGGAGGACCCAAACTGCAGGCGCTTAAGTCAGTTATTAAAAAGGTAAATCCAATGTTCACTAGCTTGCTTCTATGACATTTTGCTGCAAATATTGCCCACTCATCCACCTCGCCCTAAAGCTTTTTTATACAAACAACATGGTGGTTCATTAACCTTGATCATCGCTCAGCTCACTAAGCAAACTCATCATATGATTGTAGAAAACACAAACCAACAAAAAAAGCCAACATAAATTGTGATTTCCAATTACATAAGAAATTTCCCATTTCTTACATATTAGCACTGCAACTGCAAACCAATTATCAAAATTTTGAAGGAAGCATCATCAACGATCATCTATATAACCCTCCGCTACTGAGTGTAGGACTGCCCAAAGAAATCTATATATCATATCATCATCCTCAGCAGCACTGAAAACGCAAACAAAAATGAGACCCTCACACTTTTATATACTCCTTATCTAAACACACACACACACACACACACTTTATTGTTTTCCTAAAAATAATAACTGTAAGCATAAATGAAATTTAGTCCTAAAAATATTCAGTAAATTTGTCTAAGCACAAGATCCTTGATTGAAATGGATCTTTTAAAAGAGCAACTTCCCGGTAGAAATTTACACCATGAGTTAGTGTCCGTTCCTGATTCCTATCAGTAATAAATCATACACGAATATGCCTTAAGAAACATTCTGACAACAACATAATTCAACTCAGGAGGTGCATAAAAGATGAGAATAATAATAATAATCTACACAGTGCAGAAGCTGAAACAAACAGAGAAATAATTAAACCACAAAACAGATATTAGCACAAAAAACTTGATTGATCAACAACCAAATGATGTGTTCTACATCAAGCACGACAAAATATTTCTGATAGACAATTGTCTGTGAACAAACATCACAAACATAATTCATAAAAACCTAATCCAAATCTAGCAGTCATGTTTATTCATTAGAGACAAATGTGGAAGCAAAGAAGATGATAACTACACATACATAAGAAATTGTAAAACCAATTCCATTCACTTCATTATTGATAGAGATAATAGTGGGTTCCTTTCCAAATCAAATGACATGGCCCAAGATAAACCCGACGTGGGGGGGGGGGGGAGGGGGTGCAAGACCGGCTAACTAAGCTCGTAATCCGTCCTCTGACACACACGAGTAACATGCCACAACAAATTGATGAGTCCAATGCATAGCAGCATCGAGGGTCATGCAGTCCCCATTGAATCTCAAAGAATCTAAAGTAAATTATACGACAACAAAGCAGAAACAACACGCAACACCCTCGCCTGCAGCACGTCCGACCGTCGACAATGCCTGTAGCATTAAACATGCTTACAGAGAACGTCAAAGGGATGATGAAGGTGAGACACGATCGGACCTATTGCCAACATACAAGTATAAAAGGTCACCTCAGGGGCAGCTCTGGGGGAGGCTCTTCTCCCCGCTTCAATTCCAAAAAAACGAAGAGGCTCCGGCATCCGTAAGGGAGACGCCGGACAATACCCTCGGGTACAGTGCTAACTTAATCATCGGAGGGATCTCCCCCGGGACCCACCACCCGGACGAAGATCTTTCTTTGCAGGAACAGCTACACGAGATCGGGAGAAAGATCCGCATCAAAACGATAACCCGAGCCGAGCACCCGTGTGCGCCTTCCCCGGACTCCACATCACGCTGAGCCCCTCTTGCACTTGCGGGTTGAACCCCGTTATGCTGACCCCCTCGAACACGACAGAAAACCCAGTAACAATTATAGATATATTTATATATTTATTTATCTATCTATCTATCTATCTAAAAAGATATATTCACTTCATCATACTAAAAAATACATTCACTTCATAATATAGACATATATCTATCTGTCTATATATAAAAAGATATATCATCTATATATATATATATATATATATATATATATATATATCAACATCACAAATGTAGACAACATCATACTAAAAAAGATACATTCACTTCATTATAGATAAGTTAGTAAGCACGAAGAAACAATCATAAATTACATGAATGACTTTCAAGATAAGGAATCCTTAGCTATTTGAAAGCAATCAAAGCTGAGATAGACATTTTTTAGAAAGAAATCAAGCAAAAAGGAGTAATACTTGCGGGCGTGGAGGGCGGCGGGGCCGAGGTAGGTCTCACGGTTCCATAGCTAGGACAGAAGCTTCTTCTGCAGCAGGTCTCCCGGTTGCGTCTTGCCCTGAGAGATCTCCTTCCGCGGGTGGGCGGCGGGGCTTCATCGTACAAAAAAAGGAAAGATAATAAAGAAATCCGCTCGACATTGAGAAACTATTGCCATAGATCAGTCAATTAAGCATCAAGGAAAAATCAGGCTTCGCATGAAAATTATCCAAGAATAACACACGTAAATCTTTAAAGCGAACAAAGCAGAGCGGAATATTTCTTTGAAAAAGAAATCCAATAAAAGAATGAGCAATACCTGGAGGGCAAGCGGGCCCAAGGTAGGTCTCGCGCTTCCAGCAGCAGCTGGGGCCGGTGGTGCTGCAGCAGGCGAAAGGGACGCACTGGTGCATCCCGACCAGCTCCGCGCCATACTTCGAGATCCCCGTCCTCTGCTGGGCACCGGGGCTTCATCTTGATCCACAGCTTCACGCACTTGTAATGGACTGTGATTATGTCCACGACCGGATCAACGATGACAAACTTTTGCCACCAAGTACAAGATCTTGGTGAGGCAGGCGACGCCGTTGTAGCCATCGATGTCCGACCACGCGGAAGGACCGGCGGAAAGAGAGGTAGGGGTCCGTCTCGTTCCTGATCTTGATGAGGGCACCCAAAATCATGGAGCCGCCTTTGCCGAGGTCGATCTTGCGGTTTCTCCGGCGGAGAAGGTCTCGATGCGCTTAGAGAGAGAGAGAGAGAAGAGCCGGCAGCGATGGCCGGGGTGGGTGGTGGGGAGGAGACCACACGCGGGCGTCGGAGCCTCGGCGAAGGAGACCTTCGCGGTCAGAGGCGAAAAGAGTAACCAACTGGGAGCGAGAGGGAACGAAAGAAACGATAAAGTTAGTTATGGGGTAAGAAGGTAGATCGGTCACGACCAAGATAGGTAACATCTACAACCATTAATTCGGTACCCGTCTCATATACCTGGCTCCTCATTGGTAAATCTAATCTATAGAAACAAGTCATTTGCTACTTACGATGTCCATAGCAATTGTGTACACGGCAGTAAACCACCACCATTGACCGTCTTCGATATGAAGTATCAGACAATCCTTGCGAGCGGTAGTAGGCCTCAGCCCAAAAAGAACAGAAAGAGTTGAAATTTCTTTCAGCAACCAAGGGGGAAAAGTTAGAAATCGAAATGTTATCCATTCCAAGAAAACCATAAAAGGCGGGATACCTTTGGTTGATGGGGAAGCCGGGACCAACTTATACATACGAAGGACCCATTCGGCTTCTTCATGGCAATACCATAAGAATATGTCTCACTAATCCTGATATCCGAAATCTATCACGAATAAAAATACTACCAAAAGCAAATTTATAATAATAATTAAAAAAAAAACCCAACCCAACCCAACCCAACTAAAAGAGGAACGATCCCAGTGAAGTCAATCAAAATGATTGACTCATACTTCATATCCCACATTCCCAGGATACGAACCGAAAACTGCATGAACCGGAAAACGATAACCAACGCTGCAGCGGATAGAGACGAAACGAAGCATAGCTTAGCTGCTACAACCTAAAAGGACGCCAGAAGCCAGCCATGCTTTCTCGCGTGCTCCATGTACTGCTGAAACTTCTCCGCTGCATTGGGGATATCAAGAGCTAAGTCATCGAGCCCATCCCTTACTCTTGAGAACCCTTTTGTCATTTGATTCATGGTGATCAGCCATTCGTCGAAACACACCTGCAGCAAACCCAACAGCCTCTCGTTCTTCTTCTCCATCGCCATAATCAATGCCTTCTTCACCACTTCATGATTGAAGAAAGGCATTCCCAAATCACGGATACACTGGCATGCTTCTCCCACATCACCTCCGCTCTCATATTCCTCCAGAAGCTTTATTATCTTGTCCTTGGCGTCCTCCACCGCCCAACCGGTGCCACCTCCCCAGCATCTCAGAAGTCTCTCACCAGCATGCCGTGCAGACGCTAGCGTGCGAGCCATGTGAACTGTTTTACTCCCAGTGCAATTGCGTGGGAGCTTGCTGTTGATCTCCTCCAAGTTGAGCGGTGCTAAGACATCATCAATTACGGCCCTGGCTAGGAACAGTGCTAGCTCATTTGAGGCATCCAATATGTCCAATGCCGCATCCTCAGCTGACTCCAGCAGCATTATGAACCCATCAACAATGTCATCTCTTGAGAATATTTCCATGCTAAGCGCAGATAATAGAACAGATGCCATCTCCTTCTCCCTGTTCTTGCGGTCCATCGCAAGGGTTATTAGCCTCTTAATAAAAACAGGATTGTACTCCGGAGCACCTAAATCTTCAAGACTTCTAATAAGCTCTGGTATGTCATCAGAGAGAAAGTATTCCCGTATTATAGTAACAGCTTCTTCCTTGTACTTCCTCAATTTCTCATAACCTTCATCTCTGTCTTCCTCCTCCACCTCTTTTGATCTGAGAAAAGAAGGGTCAAGCCATCCACCAGATATCGCTTTAGGAACTGTCATCTGGAATAACGATTTTGCAGCAGGAATATCAAGAGACAGGTCATCAAGGCTCTCAGCAAGCCGTGAGAAACCCTTGGCCATCTGACTAGGACTGATTAGAAGTTCTTCTGCTGCCTCTTTTAAAAGCTTCAATATAAGAGGCTCTGATGTTTGAATTTCCATTGCGAGCACCAGTGCCCGCTTCACAACCTCGTGATGGAAGAAGGAAACTCCCAGCTCCCTTATGCACCTACAGGCCTCCACTGTGTCTCCATTCTCTATATATTCTCTCAACAAATCTGAGATCTTCCTTTTGACCTCTTCGACAGTAAAATGAGTGGTGCCACCCCATCGACGCTCAACTAACTCTGCATGGTGGGGAGCCGATAGAAAACTTTTTTCAGCAGTTTGAACAACCTGAAGACCTTTAGAGGATTCAGAAAGTGTTCTCTTCGCTTTTGTGAGGAAGGCAGGAGGGAGGATGTCATCAACAACTGCACGGGCTATAAACAAAGCCAGCACATCAACGGCATCAAGTATGTCAAGCGCCAAATCGTCAACAGCCTCGAGTAACATGAGAAACCCTTGGCTGATCTGGGCCGAACTAATTACATCGGCATACAGGGTGGATAGCAAAACAGATGCCATCTCTTTCTCTTTGTCATGCCGGTCCATTGCCATGGAAACAAGTTTCTTAACAAATAAGTGATGATACTGATCAGACCCAATGTCTCCAAGATCCGTGGCTGCCACTTCTACTGCACCAGTGCTGAAATACTCCTCTATGATTGTTGCCACAGATTTCTTATACTCGTCTATAGGGTTAGAAAGAGTGGCACTGACTAGCTGATATGGTTCCTGAAATTGCAAACAAGATGAATGTGTAATACTCATCAAGTGTCTGTTTCTTGAGCTTTCCTTAATCAGACATGATAACAAAAGAGAAGGATATAACTAATGTGCAAAAATACACAAGCACCTTCATATATGCATATGAAGTCATATGTATGCCTCTAGATATAAAAGAGTGAATATGAGAGTCTCATACCTCTCCACTATCATAATTAGGATCATTTGGGTCAATGCGTGAATCAGGATCAGCATCCAGGAGCTTGCCCCATGTTCCTTTGCCACCAGCACCATCTGAATCACATACCCGATGAAGGAACATTCCGATTTGTCAAGAAAAAGACAATAATAAACCACCAATGACAACAATATTAATAAATTTATACTTTTAGCTGAAATATTGAAACTAAATAGCATAATAGCAACATGATACATTAGACATTGAGAGTGTATATAATGAGTATAACAAGACTAAGAACTGCTTGTCCTTTAAACTACTTTGGAAACAAATCAAATGAGTCCATGAAATTTCTTTTTTTTCTTAAATCAATTGTTTCTATAATGTCATAATTATGATATTAGTAAGTGCTGATTGTCTCCAACAAAATCTAACTAGTCCATGAACAGATGCAGAACAACCTACAACCACCAAATGCAATAGATACTGCCACTCCATAATTTTTACTTCAACAATAACTCAAATCTAACAGTGTGATAATTATAATTCAGGATATTCACGGATAATCCACACAACAATTTTAGCCCTAAATAGGGATGGTGGTGATATCCAAGAACATCCACATTTAGGCAAAGCTAAAATAAATAAAATTCTTATAGGAATCAAGTAACAATAGAGAAACTAAAGTAGGATGAGAAAATACCCTATAATTCATCTAAAAAACCTTCCATAAACATTAACATCCAGCTACAAACAATAGAACAACTAGAATAGCATGAGAAATTCATCTAAAACCTTCCATGGGCATTATCATCCAGTTAATAAGTTCTCTTTTCTAATCTAAACATTATGTATAAAAATAACATGTAGACCTCTACCCTATATCTAAAGTGATAAAAGGGGGATAGATAGAATTTCAAACCAATACAAAAAATTAATATTGGGTAACAAAGTTAAAAAGGATTGGCAACAATTCATAGAACGAAAACAGAATAAGCAATAGTAAGAAACCAACTTGCCAGTCATACATCTAAACATTGAAAAAGTTATCGAGTAAGCTAGTGCATATATTCTAATTAATATTCTTCTTCCTTTGTTTTTGTACACAGAGAGGTGAAGACAACCTTCTTGAAAAAGACAGCAAAATATAAAAATATCATGAAATCCAACAAAAGTAATTGGTAAAGTATAAAAAGTGGTGGCCTATAATGGCATGAGAATCAATACCTATGACCAGAATACTTCAGAATGTAAACTGTAATGTAATTGTCAAAAAAACAATTGACAATACGGCATTTCTTGATTGAGCAAAAGCTAGCAAAATATTTTTTTCTCAAAATTTATATTGCAAGACTAGCTTTCACAAAATTATGCTAAAACAGTGACTAGTGACTCTATGGTCTTTTACAAGAAAATAATATGTTAATCTCTCCATACATAATCCAACTCTATTAGATCTCAACTAAGACCTGACAAGTAGTTATATAACTAATACGAATAGTGGGGTATCATTGTCAAAAGTATTTTCTATTGATCTCACACCTTAAATGCAAATATAAGTTGCGCAGTTTAAACACCAACACTGGTGTCATATAATATACAACTACCTCAATTATATTTGCCAAAGTCGATGGTGGATATCTGATCCATCCTTACCCACTCAAACACCCTAAAGAAGAGGTCCCAACAAAAAGTAAGTCCCATCAATAGATAAACAATCTCAAACAAGATGGAGAACAATGATGACAGTATGTCTTCACTAATAGGCGGGTAGAATTCTCTTAAGCATCTATTAAGAAGCAGCAGCTAAAGCAAATCAACTTAAGAATCATGTTTCTATAATCATGTGCATGTTATCAAATCTCAAACTCCAATTAGCTGATTTTTAAAAATGTAAGAATTTCATCAACTTTGTACAACCACATAATAAATACCTCTAAATATCTTTATTATAGGATTTGTCTTCATAGAATTTTCGAACTCGAATGAAATATTTTCACTTTATTTCTTTTTTAAACTCAAACCCAATGATGTCTCTAACATTGTGTCAGGCCACTTCTTAAAGTGAGCACAAGAATCCAAGTATCATAGCAGACCAAAAGGAATTGTTTCACATTTGTATTTATGTTTGAATTTAAGGAAAACATATAGTACAATTTGAAATTGTATGTGAAAACATATGTAAAGAAGTTTAATGTATAAAAATGTAGGTAGCTTCACTGCTGCCTGTTCATTAGTTACAACCAGAACTTTAGCAGTGACAATTGACGTCTAAGACTATTAAAGCTTTACACATGATCAGAAATGTAAAAGCCAAAAAAATGAAAGCAATAGTCTGAGGATTTTGCACAAACATATGGCAAGGTTACCATCGGATGATATAATAGTGCAACAACTATAATTCTAAAGAGCTAAAAATCAATTCTCTAAAACCTGCAATGTGACAAACCTTTTGCATCAGCTCTATGAGAAACAAAAAAAAGGGAAGTACAATTGCAGTTTCAAAACATACAACCTTATGTCTAAGGTTGCAAAACTTCCTCATGAGAAGCAGTGATGCTTGTATAACTAAAAATGACCTTGATGCTACCAACAACATGGTTACTCCAACACATTAATTTTCTTTTTCTCTGCAAAATATGATCTTTGGAACCAGTTTATGACAGCTTAGCCAGTAATTGAAGATTTAATCCACTCCATATAACAAATTACTAAATTACATGAAGGAACTCAGATGCGCAAACCACAAAGAAATTTAGTTTCAAGGTAGCATCAAGGGTATCAAGGAGAAAATTGCAAGCTGGGCATAATATACAGGCTTCTTTTGGTCAAAAAATCAAAGAAAACAATCATGTGTTGCATGGCAGACCCCTAAAGAAGTGATCAGTGGTACGATCTGATAAATTTTGCATAATATAATAATTAGATATGAGTGCCAAACTGCCAATAGAAGTACTAAGATGACCTTGGATGCTTAACAAGGCAAAACTCCCCCAATTTACAAATTTAGACGTAACAACTGCACATAAAAACAGACATTTCTTACTGCACCTAAAGTGAGACACATAAGGTTGTTTTATCTAAGAACACATCTTATTACTACAATTCAAAACTTCAATTGAGATATACCGGCCATAAATGCAGACCACAAACCATAGTGAATATAGAAGGTTGTTTCACTAAAACTTGGGCATGATGGGCTCAAACCACTGACAACCTCGATGTACATGAACGGATAAAGTAGATTAGTCTGCCATAAGACCTAAAGCAGCCATGCATCAGCATCATTTATTAAAGTTAAGGGCCCATCACATGCCTTGGTTTTCCCCCTGACTTCTTTCTTTGATGAAACCCATTATGAATGAAATGATTCAATGAAGCATGACCAAAAAGGTCACATTGTTTTAGGCTAGATGCAACTCCAACAAAGTACCAAAAGTCTGATATCATATGCAACCATGTAAATTGTTAAATCAATATTTTTTTTCTATACGTGATTTGTCTAACTTGCCCGAAATGAATTATTCAGAAGGACTAAAAGGCAGTTTTTCGAACATAACAAACTTGTAATTTTTTCAGTTGTATTTAAAGCTCGTTATTTGCTATAATGTATTAGGACTTATAAAACACAAAATATATTTCTTCTCTCATCATTTTAAAATTTTTTAACATAATTTCAGCAACCTTCAATCGAGGATCTGGCATGTTCATAACATTACATCACCCATGTTCAAAGTTCAAGTTGTACATGATACAAGTAACCTAGAATGACATTTATAGATCATTTAATGTTCCAATTTGATTATAAAACCAATTCAAGATTATCATATCAAATATATATGACAAAAACCTACTCAAACTAGCCAAAACTGCAAAGTTTAAGATGGTTTGCAGTCAGTGTAGGCAGATTGATCCAAGGATTACTAACCTAATCTACAAAATATATGCTAACGCTGTTGTTTTCTATATAGATGATACTTCTCTAAAAGGCAATGGGAATTTGGTCAACTGAAGGGATGATAAAATGGTACAAATATCGATCCAGAATAGGCAAAGTTCAAATGCTTCCATACATAATACGTCAGCACATGCTGTCAATTATTTAAATGTGCAACTAGCTGATATTGTATGGCAAGACCAAAGTCAACAGATCAAACTTTAAATTTTACCATTAGAAGTACATAATGGTTAAACTACAAGTAGAAGAAGCAGGAATAGTGCTCATTGGATATTGAAATTCAAGGTGAAATTCTAATGCACAGTAGCAATAGCAACAATATTAGGTATGTATTTGTTATCAACAAAGTTGACGTTCCAAACTAATGCGTAAAGCCAATAACTACCATGGAGATCAGACAAAATCTAAATATACCACTCTATTTATTATCAACTGTAGATAGACCTGAGGTGTATTTTGCAGCAGTCTGTCCAAAGAATGCTATAAAATAAACCCTTCGTAGCAGTGAGATCTTTCCGCTTTTTCCAGAATCTGCATTCCCAAAGGCAGTAGAAGAAGCCCTCTATTTTTTTTTCTAAAGAGGGGTACGGGGAGAGCCTCAACTCATACGATGAAGGGATGACAACACAAGGCATATAGCCACAGGACAAAGACTGGTATGCAGCAGTAGGGCCGTGGATGTAGGAACTGCAGAGCCATAACACATTATGGTTATGACCAACACCCTTACACATTTAGATTCACGCCTATTAAATGGTTTCCTTTTTCCCTCTTTAAATGTATTCCATCAAGAAACATTTTCAAAGAAGTTTGAGACTCATGCATACTATGATATCACATACTGGGAAGTGTCAAAACGTGGATGCATGTTGCACATAGTTCTGGACATTCCAGTAATGTTCAAGATTCTACATACTAGTCAAGACAAAGATTACAATTAGTTTCATATCTCACAAGTCTGAGATGTGTCGAGACGTAGATATACGTTTCACATAGTTTTGGTCATAGAACTCGGGCACTTCTTTAAAAGTGGCTCTCCACTAGCAAAAACTCCACTACTGAAAATAGAGATAATTCTACATTTTCTGACACAGGCACATCTTATCCATGCCACAAATCCAGACAGCTGGTTTTACTACAGAACAATGAAAAAAAAATTAAATTCTGATATCCGTCCGCAACCTATCCTCATCTTCTGGTAGCCATCTTGACAAAGAGTTATTACAATCCCTGAAAATTTGGGGACAAGAAGATTCTCAATCCTCCCCAATTAATCATCCCCTCCTTTAATTGTCTTTCCAAAATTGAGCTCTTATGCATCCGTAGGCAACTCAGCATATCTAAAACTACGTATGACCAAAACAATTACACGAAATTTTTCACACAAACTAGCACAAAATACATACACTGGCAGATCAATGAAAAGGCTAGATCATCAGAAGTACAACGTTTTCAATCTTCTGCATTTTATATTTTAAATTCTGACCAATTCTGTTCATTTTTAATTTTGTAAGCTGACGTTATTGCCACAGAGTATATTATGAGATACAAATACAGGTAAAGACAACATACAGTGCACACAAACATAATATCGACTCATCATGCCTTTTAACCTAAGTATCTTTACTCCATCCACTCACTCACCTTAAAATTAAGGGATAACAAATATATTAAAGTTGGACGTCTATCAGTTCATGTTTCAAATCATCACCAAATGCCCCATGGCATAATCTCAAAATTACCAGTAAAACAAAACAGAGAAAGGCAAGACAAAGCATCACTCACCCTTCTTCACTCGCACTGGCTTCCCGGAATGTGAGCGCCGCAAGTGCCTCACGCCAGAAGACGGAGACCTCGCCCCGCCACCCCCGCCCCCGCCCTTAGTATGGATCTCGGAGAGCACCAGCTTGGTGGGCGATTTGGGCGACGAGGACAGCACCTCGGCCTTCTGCGCCGCTATCTTCAGCACCTCCCTCTGCTCCTCCGTCAAGAACCCCTCCTTCTTCGGCGACGCCATCTCCTCTCCCCCAATCGCGCCACCAACCTACGAATCAAACACATCTCAACAAAACTCGTCCAAGAAACCAGAAAATCGCCTGCAGAACGTAAAGAGATCGAAAGAGAACCTCGATCGGCTTTTGGCTCGGGGATCTCGAGCCAAGAGGGGCGGGGGGCGAAGAAGATCGGAAGCCCTAAGAAGAATTGGATCTCGAGGGAGGTCTTCGATCGATCCGGCGAATTCGATTCGGCGTTTCGGAGAAGGGGGTTGAAGGGGGGAGAGGGGATTGAGCAACAAGAGTTGGGCTGTTTATATATGGAGAGACGCTCTCGGTTCGGTGTACACGTCATGAGAGAGAGGGGTCGGGTCGAGCGGATCCATATCCTGTTAACACGTGGCCCATTCCGCTCCCGCTTTGAGAACTTGACACGCCCTCCTTTAGTTCCCTCCTCCCACTCCCTACCCACAGACAGTCACGTGTGAGCCTGCGCTGGGGCCCGTCACACGGCATGTAGATTCGCGGGTAGTTCGAACGTTTTTAAGAAAATAGTTTTCGTCAATTAGAGAGCGACGTGGCGGATTTGTACTCGTGTGATCCGCAATGGACCTGTCGGATCGAGGAATGCGGATCCAAGGTCCGAAAAGTTCACCGGAACCGAAATGAAAGATTCTTCTTGCACGCCACGACTCCATGAATGGAACAGATATTATCAATTTAATTTTTATTAAATTAAAATTTATATTTTAATTCTCGTCCTAAAAAAATTTAAAATTTATATTTTCCGTATAAACCTCTTCGACTGAAGTATTAATGTCTAATACAGTTTTCCTATGCAAGTATTAAGGTGCAAAAGCATTAAAGGCGAAACGAATGTTCACAGCCTCCACATCCATATACTGCAACTGATGTCATTACTGGCATCTACCTACCACAATGAACTAAGAACACAAGCAGGAGGATGCATGCAGAAAAGAGGAGTGGGTCAACCAAGCCATACTTCCAGTGATCACTTGGGACTTTTCTGGTTGATAAATGGTTTTGGTCTATCAAGAACAAATTACCAATCTCAATCCATTTAATTTTTCACACACCAAAGAAACAGAATTGCCAAAAACAACTTCATTTGTTGTAGCAACAAATACACCATAAAAGTTATGTCTTTCATGTGTGTCCAAAATCTTTTTCCAGTATTCTACCTGCACCTATAAAGAGATTATGTTCTTTTTAACACAAAGAAATGATAAGACAATGCAAGACAGTGAAATGTGCCAAATGATTCACAGGGCCAACTCTTAACTATTGATTGACAACATAAGTTCCACTGAAGAGGATACCGATGTAATTCTCATATATCAGAGCAATTGTAAGTCTATTATAGAAGATAGCAACTCATGCTTTGTCATGTTCTTTTGATGTTCACAGGCAAAACTTTTTGTTTACAGAAAGCATGACAGAAATGGCTAAAAGAGCAGCACAAGTCTAACCCCACTTGCATAAAGATTATGCCCATATTTCTGATGATGATTTATTAAAATAACTTTATTCCACCAGTTATTTGCGCCAATCCCTGAAAATGCTTATCGTGGTTCAGGAGCTAAACACTGTAAACTTCTACTATCTTCACATTGCCAATTACATGAACAAATAAATACAGTGTTACTAGAACCAAATACATGCACATAATGATTCTTACGAGTTAGATATGAATTGTTACCAGAGAACACTCATCAGCAAGATTTTGATATAAATAATCAATAATTTATTATCAAGTCCTCCTAGGTTGGATAATCACCTGATTCAGTATATGCTAATGTAACTCCTTTTTTTATTTCAAAGGCCTCGACAAATAACAACTTCAAAGGCATCTTCCAAATTATTGCAAGGAATTCAAGTCACTGGGTAGCAGCTAAGAGTTCACATCGACAAACTAGCTTCATGATAACACAAACAACATCCAGGCATTCAAATTTGACATCTTCCAAATGTTCTACCTATAAATTGCTTCAGGCATTGTAATTCTTATTCTCAGTTAGTTTTGGCCTACAATTGAACACTTAAATGTACCTTTGTGTTCTTAGTTTGAAACCTTGACCTAAAGCTGTATAAGACTTTTCCCCCCTTCTCTTTTGAAAGCCAAGCATGATTAGAAGTGTGCATTGGCAAACCATCAAGCCAGCACAAGCCTTTCGCTCTATAACTAACAGAGAAATATGAACCCTGGACAACAAATATAAACTTATGTTGCCCAAGTTCAAAGCTAATATTAATTCGTCATACAAATCACTATAACATGACATGTTATACTGACAAAAACAATCTCTATCGAAACATATAACAAGGCCTAGCAGCTGGTGAATAAGGTTTATATATACAAAATAAAGTTACATAGAAAATCTAAATTCAGTTTATCGCATTCTCAACAATTATCATCAAACATCAATCATAAGTATCAAGCATAACTTAACCGAAATTAAAGAAAAAACGTGGGGTTCAGCTAACTTTAAGGCACGATGACATGATCATAAAGTCAATTAGCATATAGCGAGATTCCCTCTCTTTTTCTTATTTTACATTTTCTCTCACAAGTTTGTTGCCAACCATGGCAATACACATGTACATCAGGTTTCAGAAGAACAAATTTCATATGGAATTATTCTGAGGAGAATTACAATGGTCGTCTACTGCACAATTTAAGCGTGAGATTGGAAGAACTTTCTCTTACCAGACCCATTCCACCAGGGATGGTCGGCTTTCAAACAATCTTACACCATTCTCCTCAAGTCTTCCTGATTATACTACATAGTCATAATAGACTAAGAAAAGGGTGTCGGGAATGATCAGTGGCAAACTATCTATATAGCGATAGAAACGCCTTACATTGTCCATCTCTAAAGCCACAGTGTCAATGACATCATCCCTCTTTGTAAGAACCCATAGGTCTCTTGATTGAACTCTTTTGAGGCTTCCCCTACAGAAGGGACAAGACTGAGATCTCACATTCCTGAAAGTAAAATCATGTCGAATTCGGTAAAAAGGGAAAACAAGATGTACTGCCAAATGGAATTCGAAAGTGAACGATAACATAACAACATGACGCGGGGTAAGCAATCACCAGTCGCGATAGCATTTTATGCACATAGCATGGTTGCAGTTTGGCAGGACCATTTTAGTGCAAACTTCCAGACAAATTCCACATTCGTCGTCCCTGTCCAAATCCCTATCAGCAAGCTTCTTCCACTCTTCCATCCTTTTCCTGCCAACCATCTCTTTAGCTCGGCCTTTCTCGTTAGATTGTTCTCTTTCTGCCAGGCTGCTCTCAAGTTGTTGAAGAGAAGGATATATGATAGCTGCAAATGTTGTTTAATGGAAATGACTGTGTGAGGATATATATAAAAAAAAAATTAAGCAATTTAAGACCCTTGGAACACACACAAAAGAATATAAAGCTCAGATTATGCACCGTAGAACTCTCTAATGCTAGCCCGTCTTTCAAATGTGGATATAGTTCTCATGCCATCAACATAAACCTGCATAATGCAGCAAGTAAGTTATCAGTCTTACAGCTACCAAAGCATTCCTTCTTCGATGACCGATACCTGAAACGGTTCAGAGTACCTTGTGGACAAGTATCTGGAAAAGCCCTAAATAACTAGGGAGGCTATAAGAGCAAGTGCAGTCCAACCACTGCATCAGGAAGAGAAAGACGGGGGCCAACGGGCTGCACGACAACCTCATCTGAAGACAGGCACCACCGTAGGTTCTCCGAATAGCGTCTGCCCTGCGATCCAAACCACCCATTAGATTGAAGCACCAGGACATGAAAATCGTGTAATCCGATGACAAAATCATAGAATTCAGACCACAAAATGGAAGCATCCACCACCCCATGGATCACCCACACTAGCTGGACAGAAACAACACACACACATATACAAGACACGAGAGGGAGGGAGATTACAGGGTGTTGGCGTGGTTGATGTCAGCTTCAAGGGCTTTAAGGGAACCTCTGAAGGATGGTGGCCTTGTAAGCTGGTTCTGAAGCATGGCTTCAATCCCCGAAGACGACGACGATGAGGAGGAGGAGGAAAGGGGGGCCTGTTGGGGGAAGAAATGGAGCAGATTGAGATTGGCATCCTCTGAGCTGCCATCTCATGCGTCGATCATATAGCAGATGAAGCACAATGAGAGAAAGGGGACCACCTCACCACAGTGGGATAAGGCAGCCCCTCTCTCTCTCTCTCTCATGATTATTAATTTAAATATTAAAAAATTAAAATTAAAATATGGAGCACTTAATATACTCTTCAAGATATTGATATCAGGATATGGTCAATCAGTAGAGTTTTTGAGACATATTATCACTATAAAAGAAATATAAGTGACAAAAGATGATATTTGATTTAATATATTTAATTTTTTTTACTTTCAATCTTCGATATTCGGTGATTAAATAACATTAAAATAAAGCCTCCGAAGATGATAATAGCTGCTGGTCGTCGTCGATTGGATGATGCTATGCGACCCACTCCATCTTGACGTTACCTTAAGCTATAATAATAATAATAATAATAATAATAAGAGAGAGAGAGAGGAAAGACGTTGGCCCGCCACCTTCCGGTTGCTTCTGGGCGGTTGGGCCGACGACCGCAGCCGCATCACCGCCATCCTCTTCGTCAACAGGGACAGGGACAGGGACAACGACGGCGTGGAGGAAAGGCATTCATGGAGTTTTGGACTGGAGTTCCACATGATGTCCAGCCTTTCGCCTCATCCTACCGAAGCTTAGTCATCTATAAATCCTCATAAGAATCAACCAATTTTTAATGGATCGAGCGGTCAAACCCAAGTCTGACTCCTGTATGTTCTTCCTCGTCCACTCTCATCTCCAAACCCGGTTGGATCGCGCTTAAAACATGTGGGGTTGTCGGAGCTGCCAATTGTTATGTTCTTCTATCTACAATTCCCTCGGTGACTCCATTGCTGGGGAGCTCCCTGCGTCATCTCTGACCTGGGAAAGACGATTGGAATGGCGTGCACTCTTGGTTTTGAAGCATACATTTATCTCCTGTTCAAGGACAACAAACAGAGACAAAAAAAAGAGTGACGAACTCGCGTGCTGATAGAATGAATAAACAGATAAGCTGTCTAAATAATCTCATCCTCAGTGCCAGCCGATGCCACCCATTCGATGAGTGGCAGTGTTTCCACAAAACACGTGAAGGACAAGAAGAGAGAGAGAGAGAGAGAGAGAGAGAGAGAACAGCGTTATATTTAACCGAGCCTGTTCTTGGCATATTACACCCACCCATATAAGAAAGAAGAACATCATGAAAGAATTCAACACATCAAACCTGATGCGACCGTAGGTGCAGCCTCAGTAAAGAAAATTGCAACTATGCTCTTCTCCCCCACCCCACCCCACCCCACCGGATATCTAACACACCAAAAGCTTTGACATCTAGTACGAGAACTCGTGTCCGCGGATCGATATATACTTCTTCACCCATATTGCAATGTCTTCGGCGCAGGCTTGTGCCTGAGGAGTCTTGAGGAGCATGTCGAGTGTGGCAAACTCATGGACTGCATCTTTGTATTCCAGGACTGGTGCGTCGACGTTTACCTTGCGAAGCTCCTCGGAGTACGCGATTGCGCGATCCCTCATCCAGTCATGCTCCGCAACCACTGTGAGCGTCGGAGGCATGCATTTCAATGGAGGTCCCCTGCCTGGCATGAGCGGGTTCGCAGCTGGATGGTCTAGACTGAACTCGTCCTCGGGTATGAACAACTTCCAAGCCAGTAGACACAAAGATTTGTCATAGAAGTAGGAATTTGCTAGCTTTATTTCTGAATGAGTGGGGACGCTTCCGACGAAGAAGGGATACATCAGAACTTGGGCAACAACCTTGACTGGCTCTATCAGTTTTCCAGCATCCACTGCTTTTCGAGCAACATAATCTGCAATATTAGCCCCACAGCTTACACCGAGTAGAACACACCTGTTAAAAAATGGCAGCAAGCAGATAACAAGATACGCTAAGTCAAATGCTCTAGTTGCAAACATAACAGCTATTGTTATTAGAGCCAATGCTGGCAGATCAAAATATTGGTTATGTATTAAAATATCCGAAGACTTAGACTACAGAATGGAGAATTAAAACACCCCACAGGCTTAAAAAGCAGATAGTGCAAAGCATGAAGCTCCCACCACTGCAGGTGCAGGATTTAAGGATGACCAGAGTTATTTGACAGACCAACTAAAATATTAACTTAAGATGGTAACAATTGGATGGCTACCAAAGCAAACTTCAAACAAATGGTGACAGCAGCAACCAAAGCACATGGATGCAGGTTCCATGTGCACCACCGTGCCATGTCAATCACATCCATAGTCAAGTGACTCACCGCACATACAAGGGCACAGCACCAGCATGAACATGAACAAGGTGCCAGTGCCAATTGCGATGGCCGACAAAACTAGCCTGGAAAACCATGGGCATACTGAAGAAGAATCAACTTTATAAGGCGAAAACCAGATCAGTCCGATCCAACTCGAAATTCCTTCCGGTGTCTGGTTCAGGTCCAGATTGATAGTTTCATATGAAACTGATGTTGTTCATAATAATATTTATATTAATGCATCTGTCCTAATGAACTAATTTTAATTTAAAAAACAACAATCCCAATATAGATAATCTAAACAGGCAGAACTTGTACCTAAATGGTCAATAATTAACACAATTACCAAAACCAAGGAAACTGACAGTCTCGATTGACCGAAAACTAGAGCTGGAGCAGGAAGTGATACTAAAAACCTTGGCATTTTCATGGCGAGATGAGAAAAATCACCTAATGCCCCTTATCGGTCTGCAAAAAATCCAAACTTGAAGGCCCACCTACTCATACTGCTTTTAAGAAGTCAAATTCTCACTCCTACTACCAATTTATACCCAGAACTTCATCAGAGACCAATTTAAAGCTGCACGCGCCCTAGCAAGAAGTTTGGTCAAGAACTATGCAAATTTATCAACATGATTATTTTACAAAAGGTTCTCACATGTCAACCATCTCCTCCACCGAGAAAAGCATGATTGAAAGTTGAAGTTCTTATTCTTGTCCTAGGTTCTCACTTGAATCGATAACACAAACATCAAATAATATCACCAATTTGGTGCTCAAGGAATACCCCAAACATCCGAAGAAAACAAATAAGTGTAAGTCAAGCAGTTCAGCCATAATCATGTGAAAATATCAAAGGTAAAGTCATCTCTTTCTAATCATTAGGACCATGAGTGCTTTGTGCAGAATTCAATCTGTCATCTCCATCATCGCTCGAAAGGCTTTCTAATCTTTTTCGATTCTTTCAACTTGCCACTTTTCTTTGGCATCACATGTTGTTTTGGTAACCAAGTATGGATCCAATGTCAACGCAAGAGGACTGATAGCACAAAATATGTGTCAGTTTTACCAAGAACAATTGACCAAACATTGACTCAGGACTGCTACCAAACAGCTCCTCTTATGCTCTAACATTACTTAAAAGTGTTAACCTTCAAAAATAGATAAATGAATGAATAAATAACACAACACAAACTCGATCAATTACATCGATAGAAGACTATTGACAAATATTCAGATTTTTAAGATCCATCACGAAAACACATGTCAGGCATTTAGCTTGAAGTTCTGCACATTTAAACTATATACATGTTAATCAAAACAATGAAATAACAGGATACAGAATGCAAGCAGTATACCTAAAAAAATCACTTTACTCTCGAGATATTATCTTAAGGAAACACAAAATTGCAGTGAGCAAACGTTAAAGAAAACTGACATATTTGACATTCTTGCCCTCAACAAGAACCCTTTGCTTGTCTGAAATCTGGTATCTGACATTTTACACGGTGCAAATGAGTACGGGTAAAAACTTCAGCCAATCATCTTTTTGGACTTTAGTGCAGCATCAATATTCCTATACATACTTTGCTTCTTATATCCTTTTTATCCTGTGAGATGCAAATGCCATATATTTGCAATGATAAATGACTCTGCATATTGGTCAATTTCTCCTCCTTTTATTACTTCAAGTAAAACCTAAAATACTTTTGATGCTTCTCAAAACGTCATCATGCCCATCCAAGAAGAACTGTGGATGACAAGTTGCATGATCGTGGCAAAAATATGAAACCATCATGCCCATCCAATCAGTTGACAGTCTAACAGTTAAATACTCACTAAATCATGTCACTTTCCCTTCAAAGTTAAAATTGGCAAAAAGACAGAAAACCACCGTGTGCTCCCCTCTCAAAATTAATGAAAGCAAATGTTTTCTTTAAATCAATTCTTGTGCAACTCACATTTCAGAAACAGATGGGTGAAAAACCTTTTACCTAACGATCTTGTTTGCATCTTCCATTCCCTAGCATATCTGCAAGAAGATCTTATGCAATGAAATATAACTTTGCACTTGTTCCTGTTAATTTCGTTTACAAGTTCTTAATTTCACCTTGCTCATTTGATTGCTACCTCTGGCACAAGTTACAATTTCCACACAATTTATAACTCAAGTCCTAAACTTAATCCTTGTTAATGGTTAACACACATTTCCTTAATACCTAATAATACTTACCTAAATTAACACTTTATTGGACATACGTTCAATAATTTCAACTTCTTAAATATTATTTCATGTCATGCTCAGCTCCAGCAATCAATGCCATAATTCCTGTATTAAAGCCAATGGATATCAACTTCACGACAACATGTTAGTGTTGATCTGTACATCAACCACTATTATGACATATAATATTTTCATGCACCAAGTACTGCTAATACAAAACACACATCAGGCAAAAGGGAGTGAACATCACTACTATATCAATGAATTTATCATACTTCTAGCTGTGCATCCAACAGCTTTCTCAAAAGTTCCAAGCCCCATTACCGCCTCGTGCCACAACATTGACTCTAAAGACAACTCCACCAAAATAATCCAGATGTAAGCACAGCCAAATCTCATCACGACAACAAATGGAACCCATTTTCAGCTGTTGAATTGTACTCTACCGTGATATCCTAAGTTCTCTTAATCTTGCATCCGAATGTTACTAAATAGCCAGAACCCTGGCCATCATTCCATTCGAGCATCTTTCTACTAGGGTAGATGAACACATATCCAAGCAAACCAATTGATTTCAGCCGTTATCTTCTTAAGATGTAATTCTATAGTTTAATCTTGTAAGCATCCCAAAATGGGTAACGGAAGAGATTTTACTGGTACCAGGACATACCCTAAGAAGAAGATTTACCTGGAAGGATCGCCGTGAGCTGCCAGCCATGGCTCCACAGTGGACGCCCCAAATGTGTCAACGATCTGGGACCTCCTCACCTCTCCAATCCCTCCTCCCCTCGCAGTCCCCATCGATATTTTACATTCCATCAGTTTTGCCTGCTTCCCCAACCAATTCAGCACCTTAAGTCCATCGTCAAATGCAGCCGGATACCGGCTCTCGGGCGCAAGCCTATACCCGACCGCAATCACCATCGCGTCGCAAAGCTTCGCCATCCGCCGGCAGAAGAAATCATTCGCGGCCGACGTATTGCTCCCGGCGATGAACCCGCCTCCGTGAAACTGGATGATGATCGGAAGCTTCTTCGATCTGTCCGTCCGACGACGCGCGTCCACGACGGACGGCAGATATCCTCTGTAGTTCCCTGCGGCGGTGGCCGCGGCATCGGCGTCATTGCCGTTCTCGTGCGCGGATCCGGCTCCGTCGTAGCTGCTGCGGCGTCCGTGGTCGTGGGAGGGGGTGGCGGGGGAGCCGCCGTAGCTGTTGCGGCGGTCGAGATCGGGGGACCAACGGTGCCTGGCACCCCCGCGGTGGAGTGAGGGGTCCGGGAGGAAGATGCGGATGCAGAGGGCGGTGAGGGGGTCGATGTGGATGTCCTTGGTAGCGACTCCATCGGGGCCGAATGAAGGGTTAGCCGGGGCGGTGGACTCCTCCGGGCGGGAGGTGACGCCGAAGGGGCTTTCCACATCCTCCATCTGCGACCGGTGCTGCAGCTTGTGCTTCAGCAACAGCTTGAAGAACAAACTGTACACCTTCACCGCCACGCTCGGCATCTTCTTTCCCTCCTCCTCCTCCTCCTCCTCCTCCTCCTCCTCCTCTCTCTCTCTCTCTCTCTCTCTCTCTCTCTCTCTCTCTCTCTCTCTCTCTCTCTCTCTCTCTCTCTCTCTCTTCTCAATCAAATCTTACCTCGTTTCTTTGGCCGATTCAGATCTGGCGTGTAGCGATCTGTCTCGGGCTTGTGTCGATGAGTTGGAAGCTGCGAAATGGGGGGCATTCTCCGGGATCTACCGGAGACGAGGGACACGTTCGGAGACAGCAGCAGCAGGAGAAGAAGATGGGGGGAAGAGGCGAAACCAAAGGGGTTGGATTCGGACGCTTTTTCATGTGATGTCGCGCGTGTGCGTGTGGGAGAGAGGGAGAGAGAGAGAGAGAGAGAGAGAGAGAGAGAGAACACGGTCGGTGCGGTTGGCATCCTTTCTCTCGAGCGTCGTATCGCGTACGAATTGGTTGTCACGTATCCGAAGATGATGATGATGAGGATGCATGTGATTAGCATACCTGAAGAGTTCATGACTCATCATGCCTCCAAATTGGTTGTTGCAAAAAAAAAAAAAAGGAATAATTTCAAATAATATGAGATGAGATTATAAATCTAAATCTATAAATTTGGATGACATTTTCCTTTCAAGTCACAAAATGTTCGGTTGACGCTTCACATCCAAAAGCACCATCTCGAGGTTGCCACGTCATATCACTACATCTTAATGTTTCACGGAGTATAGAGATGTGGGATCAAAACAACAATGCACCATCCATTAGAGCACGATCCGACCCATCATTCACGACACGCCAACAAGAAAATAATTGTGAACAGTTCTTCGGAATATAAATCAATATATGAAATAATAATAATAATAAAACGTTATTATATAGGAGTAGTGCTGTCAAAGCCACATGGGAAGCTTTTGGCATGACTTGATTAAAGACGTGAGACAAAGAAGAAACAGGTTTGAGATGGAAGACATCCAAAACTTGGCGCTTAAAAAGAACTCTTTAAGAGAAGTATGATCGATCCTCTCAGATGTGATGCGTAATTTGTTAAGCTTCAATCAGCTTTTCAAATGATTTATTTTTTTATAAATTAAATTTAATCTTCTTTTATTTCGATGTGAGACTAAATTGATGATATTATAAACATATTACCGGTAAGTTCAAATCAATATATAAAGTTAATTTAAGAAACTACGGTGATTACTAGTGGAATTCAAATGGTAATAAACCATTGGAACAGCCAAGAAATATTTTGGCTATGCAACCGCGGCTATTATTATGGAGTTACCTTTTCTTTTATCCAAGTGATACTTATAAACCCTTAATTAAAGTAGCGTTATGATTGCATAAGAAGTATTTGTGAAGCCATACAACCTTTATTTAAAGTCGATGACAATTACTTGACAACTTTAAAGAATGCATCACCCAAAGAAACGTACGTGAATAAATTGGATGATGGACACATCAAACCTTAATCTTTGCACGTTATGTAATATTTAGAGATCTAAATTATATTTAAATTTTGTTAGAAAAAATTATCGATGCATAAATTAATCTGACGTAGCCTAGATTCAAAGATATAGGAGTGTCTGAAATGACTTCAATGTGGTCCTAAAGTGGCTTCGAGATGGAGGGTCGAGCTCTCGAGGCATTGTCTGCACTAAGACTGATGTCAAGAGAAGTTTTTCGATCTGATCCTTCCAACATTCAAGTTAGTCCGAGGTCTTTTTAGATGTATGAATTTTTTTCTCGAAAAGAAAGTTACTCGACACAACATCGAGAGTTAGCTTTTATACCTAGTCTATCGAGGGGACAACTTACAATTTGTCAAAAATACCCTTTTGATATTTTGTCCATGTGGGTGATAGAAATAAACAGGCCCGAACGGTCTTCCATGGACTATTGTCCAAAGGGTCAAACAAGTAAAGGGTGACTAAGGCCTTTCTTTCCATATTATCTTCAATGTGGTGATAAGTGTCATATAGGGATTGACGGTCAATATATTCTCTATCATTTGTCTACCCCCTAAGCGTGCTTCGGGACTCGTATTAGAAGGGTTCGATGTTTAATTCAACTGATAAGACTATCATCAACCTATTCCTCTATAGTGTGAAGGAGACACCCATAAGCACATGTCGATCTTCCCTAACTCAAATGCCTCGGGCTTATCTAGCCTTACACCTTCATTTTAGGAGTTTCCTAACTCACATGCCTCGGGCACATTTGATCTTGGGCCTCTACTATAATGATTTATCTAAACGCGGGTCGAGTTTTATGACTCACATGCCTTGGGCACATTTGACCCTACACCTCCGCTATATGGGTTCATCTTGGTGCGAATCAAATTTGTCGACTCACACCTTATGTACATTTGAGCTTATGCCTCTCCCATAGCGAGTTTATCTTTCATCTATCATGGCAAGCTTCAAGTCCTTCCTCTACCATGGTAGATTTTGGGTCCTCCTTCTGTCATCGTGGATTTCTAAGTCTTTCCTCCATCGTGGTGGATTTTGGATCCTCCTTCTATCATGGCACATTTCAAAGTCATTCCTCCACCAAGGTGGATTTTAGATCCTCCTTAATTGGGCAATATGATACTTTAGTTCTTCAAATGCCTTTTGACACTTGTCGATCCACAAGGAACCTTTTGGGGTTTTCAATACCCATAAGAAGACACTTGTCGTTGGATATGGATAGGAACTAGTTAAGCACCGGTATTCATCCTATTAACTACTGTACTCTTCACCGACCAAGGTGGATACGTCTCTAATATGGCATAAACCTTGTCGGGATTCGTATATATTCCCCTTTGGTGAACAATAAATTCGAGAAATTTTCTCAAGCTAACTCCAAAAGTACACTTGGTGGGTTGAGGCATATGTTGAATCTCTTCACAACTTAAAAACATCTCGACCGAGTTTTATAAATGCGAGTTAGTTATTTTGTTTTTGATTATCATGTCGTTCATATGCACCTCGACGTTCCTTCAATCTAGTCCTTGAATATCTTATTTACCATCCTTTGGTATGTTACCCTCATATTTTTCAATCTAAATGGTATGACTTTGTAACAATATATGTCTTAGTGTGTGATAAAGGATATGTGTTCCCGATCCCAATATATCATTTTTATTTAGTTATATCTTGAGATGCATATATGAAAATGAGGAGTTCATGGCCCTTGGTAGCATCAACTAGCTAATTGATCCAAGGGATTGGGTAGCTTACTTTAAATATATTTTATTGAGATCGATATAATCAAAATACATTTTTTATTTTTATTATATTTTTTAACCAATATAGCATTAGCAAGCTATTAGGGGTATTACATCTCGACAATAAACTTTGCTGATGAAAACTTATCTACTTTATCGTTAATCACCTACTAGCATTCAGGAACAAACTTGCGAGGCTTTTACTTCACAAGTCGGGCCTTGGGGGAGATGTTCAAGTAGGGTTGAGACATGTCTGAGTCTATTTCTAATATGTCTCTTAGCAACCATACAAACACCTTGGTGTTTTTCTTGAGAAAGTCGATGAGCAACACTGGCTTCTCCTCAAGAGTGTTGCCTCATTCTTGACAACCTGATCGAGATGAGACTTGTCTACAGGTGCTTCGACTAGTGACTCCATTGGCTCTGGACGTGAGAGGGACTTGGTGAAATCCCGTGGGTCCAATGGTGATGCTTAAGGTCAAGCCTTATTCGATATAGAAACCATCGTTAGATAATACTAGTGAGACTCCTTTGGATTGCTTCTCAACTGCTCGAACAAATCTTTGTTAGGAATTTCATAACTATGTGATAGGTCAACACCATAGCCCTTAGCCTATTGAGTGTGAGTCGGCCTATAAAAATGTTGTATGCCGAAGAGATATCAACTACCATAAATTTTGTCATCATCATTTTGAAGCAGGGTTCATTACTGAATGTGACATACAGGCTTATGGTCCCAAGATGAGAGATGGAGTTGTCCGTGAACCCTGTTAGTGAAGAAGTCATAGGGGTGAGATTGTTAGCTAAAAACTTAAGTTTTTTAAAAGCGTTAAGGTAGAGGATGCCCACAAAGCTACTTGTGTCGATCATGACTCTTTTGACTCTGGCATTAGTCGTCTTTATGGAGACCACTAAGGCATCCTCATGGTTTTGAGTCGTGATACTCTATCTCTTTTTTCCTTAAGGTTATATCCGAGTCATCTTCTGACCATGGACGCTTCTCGATGGCGGCTCGGGCATACAGTTTGTGGCTTGAGAAGTTGTCTCATCCCAAGATAGGTCTATCGATAATGATGTCGGTTTACTTTTCCACCAGATCGTAAAGTTGGAGTGAAGGTTCCTTGGGTATTTGGACGAACCTCCCGAGGTACTCCCCGATGAATGAGCTCTTCGATTTGTTCCTTTAAATCATTATAGTCCTTTGTACTGTGGGTATAGTTGTGGTGGAAGCGATAGTGCTTAGTTTGTCCCTCATTTCCCATAATGTCTACATCGATTGAGGATCCTTCATGTATTTTTTTTCTTTTATTTGTTAGAAGACTTTAGTTCTCATCATATTTACGGGAATTAACTTGGACCACAGGGGAGATAGCTTGGGTTGATCTTATTTTCTTCATCGTAGTGACCTTAGGGTAGAGCTAATGGTGGTCACTCCTATCATGATCTCTTATACATATCCTCATGCTTACTTGAGACCATTGTCTCTCCAACTATATATTTGTTAGCCCTTTTGAGGATCTTGAGTACTGTCATTGATGGCCCCTCCACCAATGACTAGAAAATGCAAGAGGGCTTGAGACCCATCATGAATGCTCAAATCACAAGTGATGGATAGGCTTCTTGCACGTCTCGAATTTCATTAGTGAAACGAGCATTGAAGTCGAAGAGTGTCTCTTCCTCCCTTGCTTAAGTCTAAGCAGCATTATCGTCGATAGCCTCAGGCATACATTCCTGAGGAAGTAGAGCTCAAACTCCTTAGCAAGCTGAGCGATTGAGCCGATCAAAAGTGGCTTCAAGTGAGTATACCACTCCCACACTAGGCCTCTCAACGTTGTTGGGAACGTATGACACATCAAAGCGATCGAGATGTTATAGAGAGACATTTGGGCATAAAATGTGGTAATGTGTTCTATCAAGTTGGTACCATTGTCAAGGCTTCCCGTGATAGCAGACAGAAGTTAGTTAGGAATGATTCCTCTTATACGCTCTAAGTGAATGGGGATCGACTTGAGGTGGGTTCGATCAAATTCTCCCTCTTAGATTCTCAAAATTATTATTGCATCTCGTCTAAGTGTTGGTCTATTTGTTGTAGCTGGAACCTCAAGGAGTTATCCGTCAAATTCACTGACTGGGTCTTGAATTTGGGTAGAGCAAAGCATTGGTGCGATGATGCACTAAACTCCTTAGTTGGGGAGTGGGGGCCTTGGGCAATTTTAAGATACTGACATTATATTATTCGAGAGGATTTTGATAGGTGGCAGTGCTGGTGCCAGTGGAGATTGAGGTGTTGACCATGGCTAAGATGGTGGCATCATTTATTGGGAAAGCTAAGGCAGGATTGGGGTGATACCCGTGAGCATCTGCACTTGATGGATGAGGTTTAGGAACACCTCGACGGGGATAAGCAAGTGGCTTGAATTCGTTCTTTGGGGTGAGAAGTTGGGTTATTAAACAGATGCTAGTACCTCGCTAACGTTTATGTCAAAGTGGATACATCCATGTGGGAATGATGACAATTGTCCCATCGAATAAAAGTGCTATGAGTTGCATTTATTGATAGAATTGACAGATGTATATTCTTATGATATAGGCATTCATTCTAATACTAAAATATTAGAAAAAATCTTTATCAACTTTCAAGTCAACCCGATATAATCCAGACTCGAGGTATAAGAGTGTTCGATGTGGCTTTAAAGTGGTTTTGGAGTGACTCTAAGGTGGCACCAAGGTGGGGGGTCTAGCTCTCGAGACGTTGCCTGCACTAAGACCAATGTCGAGAGAATATTTCTAACTCGATCTCTCTAACGTTCAAGTTTGTCTAAGATTCATTTTAGGGTATGAGCTTTTTTTCGAAAAGAGTCCATCGGTATGACATCGAGGGTTAGCTTGTATACCTTGTTTGTGGAGGAGATAACATGCAACTATCCTAGTGTATCTCTTTGATACTTTTTCCATGTGACGATAGGAGAGAGATAAACCCAAATAACATATCTTGCACTATTGTCCTCGGACGATAAATAGGTCCAGAATAATTAAATTTTAAATAGGTCCAGAATAATTAAATTTTTTTAATATATTAATCTTATCAAATGAGGTAGCAAGTCCAAATTAAGATTAAAATTAAGGAGCGGGTCCATTTAGATCAATTAAACAAACCCAGCCGTCGTTCGGTTTAAAAATATAGACCGTCGGTAATCGTACCTTGTCAGTGACCACACACCTCCTTATCCATTCGTGTTTCCGAGTGAAACACCTCCCGTAAACCCCGAAAAAACCCCAGACAGTAACGATCCTGAGAAGAGCGATGCACTGCTTCAAACTCCACCACCACCATCGCCACCCACTCCTTCTCCCTCCGCCCTTCCGCCACCGCCCCCTCCATCTTCTGCGTTCCATAACCCTAGCCCCTTCGCCTTCCCCTTCCCCTTGTCTTCTCCCCGCATTCCCTGCCCTCCGCCTCCTCCCACCGGTCCGCTCCTCCGCCTCCCCGTACGCCGCCGACGAGGTCCCCGTAGGTGGTGACGACGAGGCATTCCTCGAGTCCTTCCGCCCCCGCGAGAAGGAAACCGAGGAGGAGGCCCGCCGCCGAAATTGGGTGGAGCGGGGCTGGGCCCCCTGGGAGGAGATCCTCACCCCGGAGGCCGACTTCGCCCGAAAGAGCCTTAATGAGGGCGAGGAGGTCCCCCTTCAGTCCCCCGAGGCCGTAGAGGCCTTCCGGATGCTCACCCCTTCCTACCGCCGCAAGAAGTTGGAGGAGAGCGGCCTTTCCGAGGACGAGTACGTCACCCAGCAGTTCGCCTTCAAGGGGGAGATCCCCGACCCCTTCGAGACACTGTGGGAGGGCCCGCTTGCCGTACGAATGATGCCGCCTAGGGACTGGCCGCCACCGGGCTGGGAGGTCGACCAGGCGGAGCTGGAGTTCATCAGGGAGGCGCACAAGCTGCAGGCGGAGAGGGTGGATCTGGGGGAGGAGGTCAGCACCGACACCGATCGGATGTGCCTGGAGAGGTACAAGGTCTTCCTGAGGCAGTACAAGGAGTGGGTGGCGGCAAACAGGGACCGGCTCGAAGAGGAGTCTTACAAGGTAATGCGTCGGAACTATGGCTTCCTATGATCTTATATTGGTTTAGCTTCACTGTCCCGTCTATAAACGTTTTGGGGAGTGATACTGGTGCTGAGAGGGAACTGCCCGGAAGTAGTAGTTGGTTTCTTTCGATTTTAAGATGGAGATTGGCGGTAGTTAACCTAGAAATTACATATACATTTCTGACATGGTATAATGATAGTTCTGTTTTCATTTCATACATTGCTTCCTGATCATGACTTGTAATTCTTTTTCTGAGAGTTAATGGATCACCACTGAGATTGTTAAGAGTTGTCTCAGTTTGTGTTTGCCAATAACCTATGCATGACAATAGCACATATCACATTTTATGGGATAAAAGTCACCTTCATCTCTTGATGCTATCTCTTAAAGAAAGATCATGGGAATACGAATAAATCAAGAGGCGATTCCAGATTTTTTTCACCAATATTTGCATCATAGGATGATCTTGACCAAAATTCTGAAACAGGCCTTTAATTTGCACCAAGATGCTCCAAGTCCAAAACTGAAACCCCAAGCCACTTGCTGATACCTAAGAGTATTATAAGCATATGTATGACATGGACTTCCCGAGCATTCCATAGTTCCAAATTTTAAAATCAATGAACGAAAAATAATCACCGAGCAATTCAATCAAATGATGATTCCATGCACATCAGTTTACAATGTCGTCAGCTGGCATGATAGTGATTGATGGACCAAAATTGGGAAAGGTCCAGAGCTCTGGTGGCATAGAGAAACCTTTTCCTGAAGTGAACATAGGCCTTGCATATTTTAGAACTTTGAAGGATTTTTAGGATAATAAGTATGAGGATTTAAAATATTTAAGATATACGGTACATATCAACCTAGATTTCTTATCTTATAAAGAACTTGCCATTGCTAATGCTTTGATGTCTTGTAGAAATTTTACAGTACCTATATGATTCCGACAAAGCTTGTTATGATGATACGATCACTTGCATTCTTCTTTTATGTATGTGACAAGTCAACTTTGTTCATTTTGTTGGCAGTTTGACCAAGATTATTATCCTGGTAGGAGAAAAAGAGGCAAAGACTACAAAGATGACATGGTATATTTACAATTTTTGTTGTGCCCTATAGTGGATCCTTGAAAAAGGCTCAGTCAAGGACTGAAGTTTTGATAGGAATCATTCTTTTTGCAGCTTGAACTCCCATTTATATACCCAGGACAGGTAGAACACTGAACTGAGTAGATAAAGGTTATTCATCTTATATGCTCGTGGGCTGTTGAGTCCTTGTTTTAGTCAAGGGACAAACATATTATTTTGGTCCCTTTTATCTTGATCGGTCACTTCACTATCTCAGTTATTTGATACATGGAAATCTTCCACAGATTTGTCGAGGTAAAGTGACAACTCTACACCTCCACCAAGGAGCCTTTGTTGATATTGGATGCGTCCATGATGGGCAAGTATTTCTTTGTTATGAACATTTAAGATATTTTTTCAAACCTATGTTCATGCAAATTGTCCGTAGTTCCTTGCAAATGGATAGGGGGACTAGTTTTGTTAGCAAGAAACTCTCTTGTGGTGGTTGTCTTTTTGTGTGTTTATATAGATTTATGTGTGTGTGTAAAGACAACAAATGTCTAGGAATTAGATGCCTCAGCCCTTACTATTTATTGAATGCCATGTTAATCCGAATTAAGCAGGCCTAGACCATGGGTATATGAGCTAAATAATTTTCTGTCATGGTTCAGGACGTCCTGGTACCAAATTATAATGAATTCTCCCATATTCATTTGATTATCGGTAAATATTTACTGGCAATATTGTCCTGAACAGCATCTGAAGTTGGGAAAATACCCATGTGGTTGACCCCAGATCATGTGTGGCAGTTGTTATTGTTGTTGTTGTTGTATTATGTTGGTAAAGATTAGATTAGTCCATTTTTTGGTCATTGCTTGCTCACCTGACTTTTACGATCTTTTAGGTGGGTTCCTATAAAAGGAAACGATTGGTATTGGATCCGTCATCATATTAAAGTTGGTATGCATGTCTTTGTGGAAGTTTTGGTGAGTACTTTTTACTTTGCTTGTGCTGATATGTGTGAGAACAACTGATTGTGTGGGTGTGTTTTTTTTTTCTTTTTCTTGCATGTTCCATTTAACTTAACGTGCTGAATTTAAGTATACACATATTGAATTACACTGTGCACGTTCTAGTTTGTCTTTTCCATGTAGTTAGCTTCTTATCTTTTATAGTATTATCTACACACAAGTAGGCAATACAACACCACAATTCATCATTGCGTATAACATCAATAACTATGAAAACCTGGTCCTTTGTTATCTTGTTGTTAATACTTTATCTTCCCATTTAGACACTCCCCTTGTGGCATTAATGTAGTCAATGTTTATCATGATTTCTTCCATAAGATGATTGTTTTTTTCTCTTTTGCAGGCAAAAAGAGATCCATACCGTTTCCGTTTTCCTATTGAAATGCGTTTTGTCAATCCCAACATTGATCACCTTATGTATGTACCAAACATCATGAATGTTGTATATCCTATATTAGAATGGAAATAGATCATATTCAGGAAAACTTCATACGTAGCATTAAAAAATCTGGTCCTAGGCAAGTCACTAAAACTTGTTTTTGACAAGTTTCTAACTTTTCTTTGCTTCCATATTTGCAGATTCAACAGATTTGACTATCCACCAATTTTTCACAGGGAGGAGGACACAAATCCTGAACAACTATGGGTAAGCTTGGCCTTTACCCATATGTCTTCTTGACAAACACCTTCTGATTCGCATCTTTGAGAAGATGACGATATGCAAAAACAATGGATCGTTCTCCTTGGCTGTCTTAGTGAGACCAGCATTATGACCCCATTCTCTGGTGAACCTGTACATAAACTAAATGATATAAGTGGAAATATGACGATCACGTAAGTGTAAACATTTCAGAATATTATGTTTGGTTCCGTTCATAGATATCAGAGTCTGTGCAACAGTATAGTTGTTGTTCTGTTAATTAAATATTTCTCATGCTTGTTGGTTAGCCCTTTGCTTTTCTTGTTAAGGTGCTATGCTTTAGCCATAGATTTATCTGCTTAATTTTATTGTAAATCACATTAGATATTTGTTGTGCTTTGTCTTAGGCCTAGATATCTTTATATAATCAAGTGGGAAGGAGAATCTCTTATTGCATTGTTTCTCTCATCAAAGTTTCTGTTCATATATAGATCGGCATCAGAAACATATATTTATGTTCCAACATTACTTGGATCTTAGATCTGTGTTAGTCATGGTCTTCATGTGAAGATTTTTTTTTTAATCTTACTTTATCTTTGGTTTTTTCACAGCGGGAATCTGGAAGGCCACCCATTCCTAGAAAAAGGCCTTCAATCAGAATGGAAGATCAATCACTGTTATCAGATCATCCTTATGTGGACAAGGCATGTTTAGATTGACGTCACCGAAAGGATTAATATTTTCTTTGGTTCTATTACTTGTTCTCTAATTTATAGTTTGCTGATTCCTTAGCTTAGAGCTATATATTTATTTCATCAATCTGGTTATAATCAATTAAATACTTGGGTTGAGCATGCAGTTATGGCAGCTGCACAATGCTGAGCAAATGATTCTGGATTATGAAGAAGAAAATCCTGATAAATTCAAAACCACGACGTATGAGTCAACCATTAATAAGCCTTTTGATGAAGAAAATAGTGTTGAATATACACAAGCGTACTTCAAGGAGGCTTTGCTACCAAAGACAATTTTGGTGAGTGATGACCGGTCTATGCTGATTGTGGCTCATATTGTTTAAGGTTATTTTTTGGATTACATGATAAAACTGAAATATGTTCTGTTTGATGTACTTCTTTGTTAGAACACAAATATCAAAGAACTTGATATGGATTCTGCTCGTGCAGAGCGTCAGGTAATTTAGTAAACATAAGATCAATATTACTTCGTTATACTCAAATCACTATGTTCCTAGACTATGAAGGTTGACAGGGATGTTAAATTTTCTTGGTCAAAATGAATGATGAATTTTTATCTTGGTCAAAATGAATCGCCGCCCTATGTCCTCTGGTCATGACAGTTCCTCTTTTTCTTGTTAAGTAAGATTCATGCTGATCTGTTGCATGCAGCTCAACAACAAATTAAAGAAGGAAGCAGAAGATCGAGGAGAAGAGTATAAAACTCCCAAGTTGCGACGTAATGTAGAGATGGATGAGTACGATTTGATTCACTGGCAACGTTCATTAGAGGAAAGAGAAGCTCTGATCAGAGATATTAGCTGGTATACTTTTAATACTTTTAACTGAAATTCCACGGAGTGGTTGCACTAAAATTTGTTTATTAATATTCATAGTTCTGCAAATGAGTTTTTGTAATCCTTAGGTGTTTTTTTCTTTGTACCTTCCATTTTTGAAGTCCTCTAGATCAACCGGCTAGTTTTTTTGTTGTTTACATTTTTAAGTTCTGGCTCTGTAATACCTGCTAATCTTTTGTTCTATATGCGACTCATTGGCAGCCGAAGAGCTCTTGGCCTTCCTGTAGAGGAACCTGGGAGACACGTCAACGACAAAGAGGTCTGGGGAAAGGACCGGTATGACCCGACGAGCCCAATGTACCGTTACGACTACTGGGGAGAGCCCAAGAACTCGGAGAAGAGCAAACAGGAGAGGATGACGGAAGACCACAACCGATCCATCGTCGGGAGAGGCACTGTCTGGTATGAGATGTCATATGAAGAAGCTATCAAGCAGCGAATGCACCGTGAAGCTCAGATGAAGGCAGCGCCAGAGCAGGCAGACGAGAAAGAAGATGAGGACGACGATGAAGATGATTTAGATTTCGACCCAAGGATTCTTGGAGATTCTAATTCGTTCTCGGCGAACAAGCCGGTTGTAAATGGAACAGAATCACCTAGCATGTCTGATGAAGGCATGTTCGACGACTAGTAGTAATCCATGATACATTGATTTCCTTCGATTTAGTGTCTTACGTATAATGTAAAACATATTCCAGTTTTCCCAGATCGAGTCATTCTTTTTCTTCATGTGTGTCTGTTACAGGATGGGATTACTGCTTCAAGAACTGATGTCATTCCTTGGATCTATTACTACATAACTCGAGCGTCGACCACATACGATCGCGTTCAAGCTTACACACTTCACACAGAGCGATCGGGTTGACTGATCTCGTGGCCCAGCCTCTCTCTCTCTCTCTCTCTCAGCCATGCACGGAAGGTGAAGCATCCCCATGGATGATGCTGTTTCCTCTCATTTTATCTGCACCACCCGTCTTCTCCAAGCCGTTCCTCCTTCGATGAGCCTTCTTCTCAGCGGTCCTGCCGCTCGGTTCTCCTGCCACCGCTGGCTGTCGAACCTTCACTCCCCGAATCATCTGTCACGAAGAACAATGAACGTGCGAGGATGTGGGTTGCTGCAGCACAGGTTTTAAGAGATCCGGAGAGCAAATGTACGTATGCCTTACGTATTTGCCGCACTTGACGTCGGAGTAGATCACGATGAAGTCCCCTTCTTGCAGCCCGTTTGACCTCACAAAATCTCCTACATCCTCCTCGTATCAGTAGTGGTAGAAGAAGAAGAAGAAGAAGAAGAAGAAGAAGAAGAAGAAGAAGAAGAAGAAGAAGAAGAAGAAGCACTTCGAATCACCTGTGTTTTCCAGGAGATACATCCTGCTCTTGTTGTTCGGCCAGAACCTGCAGCATTAGCAGATGATGTCAGCAAAAAGAGACGAGCATGCATTGCGAAGATGAAGTGAGGTCGTCACCCACCTGTAGCGCATGTTCCACACCTGGGAGGTCCCGATGTCCTCCATCGGAATGGAGATCCCGTCCCTTGCGCCCAGCTCCGGCAGGTGGGTCTCCGCTTCCTTCTGTTGATCCAAAGAAGAAAACAGGTGTTGGACTGATGACGATGACATGTTAAAGATTCATGGAAGGATGGAAGAATCGACTGCTACTCAAACCATGTCCAGGTTGGCTCACTTTGGGCAGCACGATCCGCCCGAGGCTACCGACGTCGCTCTGCTTCAACACCTTCTGCAGCAGGAACTTCAAGTTCTTCTCGCCCTTCCATCCCTGCACCAGCATCAAACGTTCGCATCCACTTCGATCTCGCAGGTCATAGTCAGCAACCATTAGCGAGACAAGGAAGGACCTGACGTTTCTCTGAGGTCGAAGCTGCACCATGCGGAGACCTCTGCTGCGGTTGAGCCGCAGGAGGCGGTGTCTGCGTCTCGGCCATATGGTTCCTTTGGTGCGACGACGAAGAGGAATTGGTCCAGAAAGCCCAGTTCCTTGCAGCACCTTCAGTGGATCCCAGGTGAGGATGAGCATGCTGCAGATGGTGCTGGTCATGATGATTTCGGTGGTGATGGAGAGAAGCGAGTCGACGCTGGCGCGCCATCCTCTTCTTCCTCGCCTCCTTAGTCGCCGAAGGCAAATCGGGTAGGTGTTGGCCTTGGTGGTACATCGGATGACCGAGAAACTGGTTGGCGTACCCTCCGGAATACTGCGGCGGCACCATGGACGGCAAGGCCGAAGCTAACTGCGATGGCCATGGCCCCGCAGTAGGGTGGCCAAAGTCCAGCGTCGGAGAGAAGGGTTGGCTGTTGACGACGACGCTGCTGGTGCCGCAGCTGTGGGGGTAAGTATAAGGTGCTGTTGCACCAGGATACGCCATATCCCCATTGGCGATGCCGTAAGCACCGAGTAGCGACAGATGCGTAGCGCCGGCGGAAGGATCCGTGGAGTTGGGGTTCCATGGCACAGGGTTCTGATCGGCTGTGCTGCAGTTGCAGTTGTTGGGGAACGCCTGGGCCTGATGATCGTCGGAAGATGTCGGCCGGTGCCGCTTCCTCTGGAGATGGCTGTTCTGGACCCAGGTCAGTATCAGCTTCAGCAGCTGCATCCGGCCATGCTTAGTTCGGCCCAGGCGGCGATCGGCGCACTCGATGGTGGAGCGCTTCAGCTTGATGCTCCGAAGGTCCTCCGCCGAGATAGAGTCCTTGTTGCTCCTCAGCCAGTCCAAAAAAACCCTCGCCAGTTCCTCCGAGGAAGTGTCCTCCAGCTGCTGCCGCTGCTGCACTCCTTCGGCATGGCCCTCGGAGCTCGCTTCTTCTGCATCTTGACACGGCTGCATCGGACGATCAACGATGGCCTCTCTGCCGTTATCGACAGCCGTACTAGACTCGACGTCATGGAACAGCGAACACGGCTCCCAGGGATCAATCGACAGATCGAGGAGGTCGATGTCACCGAGGATGTCGAGCCCGTCGAAGCTGAACTCGCCCGACTCGAGGAATTCTAACTTTGGCGGTGCAAGCATCATCATGTCGTCAACCGATGCGGCTTCCGCCGGCTGCTGCTGCACGTCGGCGACCCTGCCGCCGTAAGGAACCTGTAAGAAGGACCAATAGGAGGAGGAAGATGTGGAAGAACAGGGAGACAGGACTGTGTTCTTGGCATGCAAGGTGGAAGGCGATGGTGAAGAGAGGCACGGGAAGTCAGGCAAGGAATGAAAGGTATCCTCGGCGAAGATGAGATCCGCTCCGTCCATATCCAACGCGATCTCATCCACACCTGCGTGATCTCCTGCAGCATCAAGCCCTGCCAACATCTTCTCCTCTTCTTCGACGTCATGATCCGCCATGGTTTTATCTACCTCCTTTGGAATCCGCAGCTCCTCTCTCTGCTTTCGCTTACTCTTACGCTCCATAATAGTACTCTGAAGAGAACTTACATGCACCAGGATGAACAGAACCGCACTTAGAAGGCGACGGCGGAGGTGGAGGAGGAGTGCACAGGCAAGGGCAAGAGGATGGGCCCGGAGATCGATTTGTTGTGACAGCAAAAGCGACTGCTGCCTTCTCCTAGGAGGCAGACGACAATAGTCATAGAACGGAAAGCGACCCTTCCTCCTCCTCTCCTCTCCCTTCTCATACTTCTCCTTAACGCAAAAGTGACGAAGAGCACCATAACACCCCTTTCGCCCGCTGTTCCTGTCACTTCCGTCTCTGCTTGCACCTTTAAAAAGGAGGAGAAGAGACGATAACTGAGAACTAAATGCTTTACTCACATGAGAGTGGTATGGTAGAGAAGAGCCTAAGCTCCGAATTGTGCGCCCACACAGCCTCGGCCAGGCGTTCGGAGCTCAGTGGCACCAAGCCGCGGTGCGTCAGCCGGCCACCTCTCTCTCCCGGTGGCTGCATGCGACCTCCCGAAGCAACTGCCGACGTGTGTGATGGAGGCGGCGCTCGAGATTACGTGTCGTCCACATGATGTATGATGGAGATCCGGTCTCTTATCATCTGACACGTGTTCCTGGCTGGGGCAGCGACGGCAGTACTCGTCTTCGTATCCTTCCGTCCCCATTGGCCGAGCCAAACGGCGGGTCCGAATGCATTGTGTCTACGTGTCCAAGCATCGTGACGTCGGCACATCTCGGCTTGGCCCTTGTACGCCCTTCTGGATGCTTCCGCTTCCTATGTGATGACGGAGCCGAAAGGTTGCGGGTCGGATCCCGGTCAAGAAATCATTTCTTGGCGGATCAATTGGGTTCCGGTCCGGCACATACTCGCTCGACCAATGTAAACCGGCCCGATCCAGTTTTGTCTTGAAAGCAGCTCAAGAGTCAACGTCTTGACCCAAATCGATCCGCTAATTACATGGTTCGGACCCAAAGTAAATGATCTTTACCCGTCCGCTCGTTCAGTCGTCCCCCTGCAGCCGTCCCACTCAATAGCACGTGCACGGCACATGATAATTTACAAAATTCGACATATATATATATATATATATATATATATATATATATATATATATATATATATATATATATAAAAGTCGTCGGAGTTGCGGAACCGGGATCAGAACACGAGCGCGCATCTCAAAGCGTGATGGACGCGGATCGTGAGCTGAAATGGAGGTGGAGCAGAAGAGAGGTTCGACGTTCCGAGTGAAATAGATGGCCGCCGCGACGACGCCTCCTTTTCCATTCACCGTCTTCTCCATCAATGGAAGCCTACTGAGCTGCAGATTCATGAAGAGAACAGAATCTTCACCATGTTTCTCCTTGGATCAGTTCTACACATCATTAGCAGCAACACAAACTGTTGGAGAGGTTGATCTCCTTGGATGTGTTCTACGCATCATCTCATACAGCTTCAGGGCCCAATCTATTTGCGTGTCAGCCGATCTATACAGCTTAATCCTAACACCCACACGCTGATATCATGCGTGTAGCTGAGCAAACTATTTGGGAAGGTTCGTTCATCACTGCTTTTGGCAGTTCCTGAGTTTGTCGGGGGACAACTCTTGACCTTCGATACGAGACATATAGATTGTTCTCTCCCACTCTGATCCCTTATGATTCAAGTCGCTTGGTGAACTGCAGCATCTCTACGACATGCATGACAGGTTTTACTGCTGAGGGATTTGAGTCTTTTCCTTGGAAACACACCAAAGACGACTCTCGCAAGCATACCGATGCTCTTTTTTGCGGATCATCGACGGCGTCGTCACGGGCAGCCAAATCTCAATCCATCCACATCCCAGTTCCCGATAATCTTTGCATACGGATAGGTAGGTAGATAGATAATCCCAAATGCCATGGGAACCAAACAAATCCTTCTCCGTGAGCAGTTAACGACGCATCGAGAGCCACGAGATGGTGTTCCTCCTCCTTAGTCGCCCGTGACATGAACCGGTCAACTAACGCAGGAGTAGTTGGGGGTTCCCCATCATCGTTAGAGGGAGGGAGATGCTGATTCGTTTGAGCTTGGACGTGAGACCAACCCAAAAGCGATGGACACGAGACACACAGTCGGTTGATATGTTAGTGATTCGATGACCGTATTTGAAGTTGATGGTGGTGAGAATATAGACTTGGGATTCAACTGCTACTCTTCTCTTCGACGTCTATTTTTCTTTACATTATATGTAGAACATGATTCCATGTAGTCGAAGAATCTTCAAGCTCTTGTCAAATACGAGGCAAAAATAATTGTTGTGATCATCCCATCGGCCGCAAGGCCCCATGTCGATTAGGTTCCGCGGTTGTCAAACCCATGTGGCTTCGCTTCACACGCAATTACACCTCCTCCTCCTCCTCTATTAGATACAGCTTTACGCTTTGTCCCAAAGCCTCCTCCTCATATCTCTAATCTCTTTCTCGTTTAGTTTCCCTTGATCCCTCCCTCTTCTCTTCCTAATCCTCTACGACCTGTACTTATTTTTGCTACTTCTCTATTACTCGCATCTTTTGGTTCATGGGTTGTAGAGGTCTCTTGTAAGTCGGAAGAACAGCAACCCGTACCATATATCACTTTGGATTTCCTGTCCTTTTTATCCTCTCTTCCTATATATTCCTCCATGGACAGCAAGGGCTCCGCCTGCAGCAACCCTAACCCTAATCCAACCTTTGGCCCTTCCAAGCTCATGCTGGCCTTCCGCTTCCTGAGAGCCCTCTCCATCGTGCACCGGACGACGCCCGCCTCCTCTCCCACTTGTCGAGGCCGTAGAATAGAGCGCGCCGCCTATGCGTCCATGGCCTACTCGGCCGGCACCAGTCGTGCTTGGAGCCGGGCTGTGCTTCGCAGGCTCCACCACCGGGCTCGACGCCGAGCTGTTGCTCCAAGAAGACTGAGCACCACCGCCGGGAACCGGGCGGAAGCCCTCCGACGGCTGGTGCCGGGAGGAGCTGGCATGGACTACTGCACCTTGCTCGAGGAGACTGCGGACTACACAAAGTGCCTTAGCATGCAGGTAGAGCTCATGCAAGGCATCGTGGATTCTGCCTCTTCTAATGGTCGATGATCTGAGGCGGAACAACAGATTAAGACTTCATATATCCTACAATATCTCAACATATAGAGAAGCGTGACTTTGTGTGACATATATATGTACATAACTATTATGGAGTTGCTGATATGAATTCATAGTCTCTCTCTCTCTCATATCTTCATCTTCGATGCATGATTTAGTGTTGCATAGACTACAAGTGGATGTGAGAAGGAGGTAAAAGAATTGGATTGCTGCCCCAAGGAGAGGGAATCAATCTTTTTAGACTTTAAAGAGTGCTTTTAGCTTTGTGGGACTGTAGCTTGGGACTTGAGAGTGGTGCTGTCAATCCTCACTAGCTAGATTCTAATTCCTTGGATTGTTGGATAGCCTGGTTTGTATATTTATGTTGATATCACCTTTCTTTTCTAGATTGCATGAGTTGATGGTTTGGTGCTTCATTATCTTTTGCACATAGAAATTATGGGACATCTCTTTTCATATTCCTTTCCCATCATTGCTACTTCTTTCGGTGGATTCTCAAATTACTAGGCCACCATTGAAGCATATGGAAGTCGAGGTAATTGGTGGAATATTTATAGCCTGTAAAGCACTTGATTTCATTGCTCAAAACCATGGGTTAACTTTAATTCTTGGACTAATTGCTTTCAAACTTGAGTGTTCATTGGGAGTTTTACTATTAAGTAGGGTCTTAAAGCACTAATCTAAGCACCCAAATGATTTGCAAGAATCAAGGCATCAATTTGCTGAGCCATTTATTTGCTTTTCAAACTTCAATAATCATATCAGGAAAAGAAGACTGAAAAAAGGATAATAGTTACTTCTTTTATTAATAAAAAAATCTTTTTTAATTGTTTAAATTTGTTGTTCTTGTGTGTTGCACAATTTTTTTTTACTAGTATCTTTTTAATCTTAGAGCATTAATTAATTAGGTCTCCAAGAATAATTAATTGATTTATTTCAAAAATAAGTTTCTAATTGATTTTTAAATGAAGTTAATAGTGATCTTTTACTGATAACTATTAATCTTAAATCATTCAAAACTTTATACTGATCTCTGTAATACTTTTATGCAAAATTTATATTTTGTATTTATCTCATATATATGCACACATATGTATATATGCACATATTAGACATATTCATATGCATGCATATTTCAATATCCTTTTCTTTCCTATATATATTTTTATGGCAAATACTGAATCTTTAAAGTTTCTCTTCAATATCTCTGTTGAGACATTTAAGTTGAATAGTGTAATATTGTATAAGTAAAAGATCTCAGGTTTGGGATCATGGGTGAGTGTCATGTATGTCATTTGATGTAATAATTTTTTTAATTTTAAAAAATTTGTATGCATTTCTTTATGATAGAAGTTTGAATAATTTCTAAAACATCCGTATGAGTGCTTCCATAATCTTAATTTAATCTTAAATATTGAATATCTAACTATATATTTTAAAAAAATCCGAATGTAGAGCTCATGTTATTATTCGGCATTAAGTAATAATCTACTTACTTATTATTTTAATTTCATATATTCCATATCAAAGCCTTACTCCACGAGAAACGAAGAGGCAACAAGCAAATAGTGAGGCCACGTTGGATATCCCAAGTGTCAGAAAATGGAGAGAGAGAGAGAGAGAGAGAGCCAAGGGAGTGGGTCCCGCTTTGTTGGACGCGTTGGTCTTTCTTTTGGCGGTGCCTGTCTTATGGATTAGGTGGGGATGCCTCTACTTCACGTCCACATGAACACATGGAGCATTATGGTTTGGCGGACACGGGATCGAGTGTCCCACGCCCGCCGCGAAACCGGGGCGCAGCCTAACGCCAGCTCGCTCGTTCTCATAAAGCCACTCATCGTCGTCCAGCGCCGCCCAACGCATGCTTAGCTATCATTGCAAGCTCTCTACTCGGCCCCACTCCTCTCCCGGATTCCCTCCCATCTCCGGCTTCCCTTCTTTTCTCTCCTCCCCCCTCCAACTGTCTTTACCGCCTCGGAAAGAGACCGCCATCACACCGCCTTATTCCTTACAGACTCTTCTTTGCCTCCTCCATAAAGTGTACGGTTCTTCTTCCGTCGCCTTCGCTGCAGAAGGGGCACGACCGGGAGGAGGGTTTTCGGAGCGATGGATCCGATCCGCTGCCCGGAGAACTCCTTCGCCTACGACTCCACGCTGTGCGCGTGCAACCCCGGGTACTACAAGGACCGGAGCGGCGGCTGCAGGTTGTTCGAGGCGGGAGACGGTGACTGGACGGTGGGGACCCGGGCGGGACCGGCCGGGCCGACCTTCCTCGACACTGTGCTGCCGCTGGAGTCGCTGGAGTGGATGGTGCGGTCTGAGGAGGCGCTGCTGAGGGCGGTGTTGGTGGTGACGCTCTTCTGGCTGGCCTTCTGCGTTGCGGTCCGGTTCGGGAGCGTCGACGGCGGGCGGACCATATGGTTTCGGATCAGGTGGTCGGTTGCTCAGCTCGACCTGTTCGCCACCCACCATGACCGGGTTCGTTTCCTTTCTTCCTTCTACCCCTTCTCTGCCAACCTTCCGTTTTACTGTGAGAGACCAAGCAGGGTATAGGATCTGCTACGCACAGAATGGAGGATACCGTCCCACCTGTCGTAATCATAAGCAACAGTTGAGCAGTTATCTATTTAGACAAAGACAGGAAATCCTCGAATGTCTTCTTTAAGATTCCAATTCTCCTATGATTATTTTACGAAATAAGGGCACGTGGATTGTGCTGTTGTGATTCACCGCTGGATCAAGCTGTCGCTTCCGCATCAAAGCGATCGTGCTGTTGAGATTCCAATTCTCCGCCCCGTCCTCGTCGTCGTGCCACGCGCGATCCGGGGTGCGCATTCGACTCCGCCGAGTGTGGACTTGCTCCGGCGCGCGGTGGTGGATCGGCGTCGGCGCACTCGGGTCGGTAGGAGTCCGTTCCTTCGCCTTTCTTCCTTTTTATTCTCTCCAACGATTTCTTGAGTATCTATTTTTCTTCCCTTTATTCAAAACTGAAAATGATTGTATTCATGAAATTCGAATGGATAAATGGGGTGTCATCCGTAATGAGGTTTTGCAGATCAAAGAAAAATTGAATCTTGGAGGCGAAAGTGAAGCTTGACCTATCATAGACTGCAGGAATCCCTTGTAATGTACAATAGTTGAATGCAAGATCCATTGTGCTCTGTTCATAGCCCATTCGTTCACGTTTCATGGATCATAATGTGTCTGTCTCTAGGGCGACCAAATGCCCAACATCTTCAGTCATGGCAAGGGATGTCAATTCCACTGATGTACTCTCGCCATGCGATAACTCTACTAAGTCCAGAAGCATACATTGCATATTTGTACTAGTTTGTTATAGATTCTGCTCTCCATTCTAGAAAACTCGAGCTGGGTTCACCATTCTACATTCTTGACATGTATGGTCGTTTAATCTGGACATTTTCTTGGAATACAGGAACACGTCAGTAGTTCAGAGGAGTGACTTCAACTAAAGCATCTTTTTTGTTAATTGTAGGATGATAACAAGGTTGTGAAAAAGAGAAAAGCCGAGCTGGGTGGGACATTTTCCGTAGTGAGCTGGATTTTGTTCATCGGTCTTTTATCTGCGTGAGTGATTAACAGGATTTATGTTCTGATTGTCAATCATGTGCTTTCTTTATCTCCCCTAAGTAAACAAAACTAGTATCTCTTTTTCAGAAGAAAAGGAGAAGGGAAAAGAAGAGAATATTGTTACTCACATTGTATCATTGCAGGTTGCTTTATCAACTTATCACAAGAAGAAGCATTGAGGTTCACAGAGTCAGACCAAGCAATGCTACGGATCTGAAATCATTCATCAACAGTTTTGAATTCAATATAACTACAGTTTCTAGCATGAGTTGTTCACATATGCGAGGTCTTGATAAATTGGTGGTAGGGACTCTAGGTTTTATCGACTGCAAAGTTTTTCCTTTATCAAATTTTGCAAACTATTCTTGCTACAACACAAGCTGGGGACCCACTGTATCGCTAAAATGCAACAATTGTCAAATTCCAACTGGTGACCACTATATTTCATGGCAGTTTGTTGACCTTCCTGATGATCCTGCAGCTGCTGTTGGTTTTCAGTTCAATCTTTCAGCCAAAGCCCACAATGATAACAGACATGTGAGCTATGTCAGTGGTACACTAAATTCAGGAAGCTATTTACACGATAGGGCAGTAACTTTTCGAGGGCCAGACCTCAATATCTTGAAGATTCATTTGTTCCCTCAGAAATTTGAGTATCTAAAAGATAATTTGAGGTTGATTCAGCCTTTGGTTCATGATTTTCTTCCTGGTTCATCTTTTTATGAGATTGACAAGCTTCGAGCTTCTCTTCGAAGTTCCAAAGATGGACTAGTAAATACTACATTATGCATCACCTATCTCTCTGATTACATTGTGGAGATCGACAAAGAAAATATATTAGGGATTGGTAAGAAATGCTGCTTGCTTTTACTAACCCTCTGTTGAAATTGTACTCTGCTTGCTGCATGATCCACTTAAAGGCTACAGTGTTGGGCTCTACTTAGTTGGTTACGACAAAATTTACAATAGCACTTTATGGTTTACATTTAATGTTATTCTCTATGAGCCTGTTTGATTTACAGCAATGTTGTCATTAGACAAAATGTTAGCCTTATGCTGGCCAAATGACTCAGGAAAACAGTGGACCAAGTGAAGAATAAACTTAGGTCTAACTTCTGTATAGGAGTCATAAGAATTTTATATGATAAATGGACATTATGCCAATGTTTTGCTCAAAAACTTATGCCAGTTAGCTTTTACCATGCCAATTAACAAACTACAGAGCAAGACCAGCCATCAGCCATCCTTTTTTTTTTTTTCATTTGGGCTCCTTTCATAGGAAACCCTCGTTTATTTTATCTTGTTCTTTCAGAAAAAAGTTAGAGTTCAGGTCGGATTCAACAAGTTCTAGGTTCATCGATCAGATTGGTTAGTAAGAATTTACATACATGTACTCATGATGTGCCACATTCCCTTCGTTGTAACGAGGTAAGTTTTTGTACAACTAGATGATGTTGGGCTTGTTTGAGTTCCTTTTGCTGGTTAGTACATGATACCAAGCTCGTTATTTTGGATGTTTTGGTTTGTGTCTGAAGACTCTGAACCCAAGTTTATTGAGTATTATGAGATGCTCACATTTTTATTTTGAAAGCAAAGATAATGTGTTAATTTCTGATGAATGCAGTGGCTTTTCTTTCGGATGTTGGTGGCCTTTATGCCATTACCCTTGCAATTTCTTTGTATTTTTTACATCAGGTAAGACTTTGTTGTACTTACTATTTGATATTTAACATTTGTTTTATGGAAGTTTAACTGAAGTCTTTTTCCTCCAACGAAACCTTGGAGTAGCATATTTTTCTTAATCTTTTTTGTAACAAAAGGTTCTTATGTTAGACTGGCGACATTCCTTATAAAGAATTAGCATAAGAACCATTTACCAATGCAATTTCACGTAACCATCCTAGATGAAGTAATTAACTGTGATATCATAGTGTGAATCCAGAATCAAGAAGCTGCAGATGGATGATGGTGTGTTGCAGGATATTAGAAGACGCAGGCGTGCTCAGCAGCACTGGGATAAGGTAGTTAGCTATCCTAACTGACAAATTTTTTCTCGTACACTAATTCCCATACTAAATTTAATTTTTATAGTTGAGGATATATGTCAGGTACACATGGGGACATAGTAACTTGAATATGAGATGCAGAACAAAGCCAGTTAGAAATTCCATCATAGGTTTGTTATCTGGAATTGGATCTCTCCATATAAGGAAGCAAATATGTAGGGTGGATTCTACATGTCCTCAGAAGACATATAAAAGCTCTAATCAGATGGTATATATAATTTTTTCATATATGTTAACTAAAGTTTTTGACTAAGAGCTTCATGAAACTGCTAAGTATTGTTTTTTCTTTCTGCAGAATGTTTTTCCAGAGTCTATCCTGATCGGAAGCACAAGTCAAGATTAGCAGGCAGTTTAAGAAATTTTGTTTAAATATTTCCATTTTCAACCGATGAGCCTGTAAGTATGAATTTTCATCATGGTGATGTGGAAGTTGATCCTTGACTTCTTTAAAGCATTCTTGACATGTTAGGCTCTGTTCCAAGTGTCTTTCAGATTGTTTGTTTATTTTGAGGTCTTTAAGCATTCTTTATTTTGAGGTCTTTATCTTTATCATGGTGATGGAGATTGTTTGTTTATCCTTGACATCTTTGTTGCAGCCTTTAAGGCAGGTCAAACTAAAACCATGTGAATCCAGTAGCATGATGAATTGCATGTTTTGTTTTGTGGTTTCTATTGAAAGACCTAGACTAGCGATCATTAATTACATATGAGGATGCCTTGACAAGTCTTGTTTAATATGATATTCTGTTGTTTCTGGTTGATACTGTTGATGGTGATACATTCATAAAAGATGTTACCTTATTGCTGGGTAGTTTAGTTTCATCACCTTTGACTTGTAATTACGTTATTAGGTTTTCTTAGGTGTAAAGTCTCTTCTTGTCTCGTTGTTTGCATAGGACCCTAGAGTTTAGTCTCACATCGGAAGTGGATAATGATTTAAATTTGGCTTGTAAGAACTTGATTGACGTACCACTGCTAACTTGGATTTAGACATTTTGAGTTTGTGATTCATGCCTATCAAGTTAGTAGATTAGATAGTTATCTTATTGAACCAGATCATGACAGTCTGACTATGAAGTGTCTGGCTTTTGCCTGTTGCTTCTAGAGGTGCTTTCGGTGCCTTGTGATTAAACTCATGTTTCTCTTCAAGTGAACTCCAAGTTAGAGATGGTTAATGGACTTGATTGTGTTGTCAGTGTTGATGTCATTGGTTGTGAGGTTGTGAAGAGTGATCTGCCTGCCATTGCTTCTCTAACAATCATTTAGGGCCCCTCGGATTGACCTCTGGAAGATTTAACCAGATGGACTGGTTCAAGTTGTGTGGAAGATTAATCCTTCTTAGTGATCTGGATATAGGAATTCACGTTTCGGTGGGGCGTGTTCATTAGAGTTAGCAATCTGATCGAGTCCCATGTCCTTGGACCTACAAAAGGTAGAATCTTGACCATATATTGCTGACTTGTTATCCCGATCATTGTGGCTGTCAACTGGCAGGACATGTGGTTTCAGCTGTTGGTTATATTTCTAATTTTGTGGTCCTTGCCCCCAAATGCAATATTTTGTGGGTTACCTATGCCTGTAATGAATCGTGATCAGTCTAAGACCACAAACTTATCTTATCCATGGAAACTTTGAACGAAGTGCTTAATATGATTCTCATGACCTCATTTTTATGATTTATGTTGCTTCAAAAAATGTGCTTAGAATGTTTCTTTGGCAATACCTGCTATTTGTAGTGTTTCACTAGCTAAATAACATCAGTATGTATTCCTTTGGAATTAAAAGTAATGCATATGGTGACTGGTAGTTAATATACATTGTAATCCATTTCCTTCATACTGCAGGAGCCATTGGCATGTTGTGGTGGTCAATATCTACATCAAACAGTGATATTCTCAAATTTGTTGTTCGCCTAAGAACCACAGCGCTCTTACATTATCCAAATATGGTGTCATTGCTCAATGAAAGCCTCAGAGAGAAAAGAATTATGGTGGGGCTGTCTAGTTGACATGAACATATCTTACTGTTTTTGTTCTGATGAGAATATTCGCTCATTCTTTGAAGATCAAAAGACTAGCGTGTTGTCATCTGGAGAATAATAAAGAATTCTGATCTCAAGATACTCATGCCATGTAGTCAAAACATTTTGCTTGGTTGGCTAACTACTTAGATGGTGGATCTTGAGGCATCTTGTGTGATGACAACTTGCTCACTTGGTGAGTCACCTAAATTACTGTATTTATTGTGTCAGGAAACTGTTTAAATTACTCTAACTTGTTGTCTTCTTTGTCAAGTTGCAGTTTGAATGTGTATAAATTTCTTTTTGTTTCATGGCCATCATTAAATTGTATACATGGACAAATTGATAGCTATTAAGCTGGTCAACAACCTCCCTTTTTGTCATAAAGGTGCATGCAAAATGTAAAGCATACCATGTCTACACTGAACCAGATTTGCGGAGAGAATTGAAAAGAGAAAGAATCAATCTCCATATTATCGCCCTTGCTGGGAATGCTTGTTTTAGAAGGCAGGATCAACTTGAACTTGGTAACTTGTCTCTTAGGCATATGCTTTGTGTAATATTTGATGATAAAAAAATACTACACCAACTTATCTTTCTTTTATGGATTTTTCTTCGCTCGAGACCCAGCGGAAAATATCGGAGTACAATTAGAGGTTTGATGTCAATTTTGTGACATGCAATCCAGTTGTTTAAGAATGCTTTTTACTGTTGTTATGACACTACTCAAAAGGTTTCTCATGAGTATATATTTCTCCTAGGTATGAATAATGCCATTTCTATTGATAATCTTCAAGGAAGAATGTCAATTTACATATATTTAAGAGGTGAAGTTCTATGTAAATAAAGATGTCCCTTGGTCTCCAGTTTTTTTTTTGTTTTTTTGTTAAAGGTAAGGGATGAAGGCAGAAATTTGATCCCAAGGATCTTTAAAAGTATTTACTCACATGGGTTAGAACCTATTTTCATAATAATTTTTACATTAGAAGAAATATTTGATGTCGCATGAACGCTCACCCCGTTGATTCTCTCGTTGAATACTTTAACAAAAAGGCTTTGTCCCTAACCCACAATACTTTCATCCAAGGGGGCTAGTTGCCACCTTCCTCACATATCAGTTCATTCTCCTTGGTATAGAAATTAATGAGATACTGGAATCTATTCAACAATCAGAGTCTCTTACCATTAGGGACAGCTCAAAGCCACCTATTTGTCCCTGTCAAGGTATTCTTAAATCTCACTTAACAAGTGCAAACATTAACAAGCATGATGAAAGTCGTTGCTCCGCTCTTGCCCTAGTCAACCCAACAAGCAGTGCTACTAGTTCAACTGTAGTCCCTAACTCTATCACCATCGGCACCCGTTGAGATTTCCCAACCCAACGTGGTGCCAACATCCCAAGAATGCTCGAGGCTTATCAAACCATCGGTTAAAGAGACATTTAGTCCCCTAACCATGAAATTCAATGGATTACACCACTTTTAGTCTACCATACTTAAAAGTCGAGACCTAATTAGTGGACTTGATAAAGGACTCTCTATTGGTCCAATTACGATAGATAGACCAATATTTGGAGGAGATGCGATGAGAGCTCTAGCAGTCAAAAGAGAAAGCATTAGTCGACCCCACCTCGAGTTGATCGTCGTTCACCTAGAAAATCCAAGAAGAATCGATTCCATCAAGCTTTCGTTTTCATCTTTGGAGGCGTTCGATAAAAATGCTGATTCAATTACCCATATTATAACTTTTTGCGTCCAAATTTCTCTATATGGCACTTTGAATGTCTTAATATATCGTATCTTCTCGACCACACTAAGAGATCTGGCACTAGAATACTATACTTGTCTATAACCACTTTCCAGTTGAAAATAAATCTCGAAATGGGTTTAGACTTAAAATAATCAAAACTGTGATAGGACCCTAGCAGAGTTGGGTCATGTTCAATCATGTAGTAATTAATAAAACCCTGATAGATTGTAATAAATACCCACCTAACCGCCTACTATCATATAAAGCAGGTTGACTAGGGTTTTGAGGGAAGGAGTCTTGGAGCCTTAGGGCTTCGTACCCGTTGCCCACCTTATTGGGCAAGATGACTAGGGTTTTAGGAGGGAGCACAAGATGAGTTACAACCTCCTAGCCATCGCCCCCTTATTTGGTAAGTCAGCTCTGGTAGAAAAATTTTACTTAGGCAATGGTCTTTCTAAGATTAGGATTTGAAGTCATATGTAAAGTATATAGCCACTACCACTTTTATTCAATCAAGAGATATATTTTATTTCAGCCTTATGACCAACTACCTAAGAGAGAGGAACCTCTATAGCGTTTCAAAAGAGTTGATCCCCTTCGAACGATCAATCTGTGATAGAATTCTACAAGATTCTATCAAACTAGCTCGATCGATTCTATAAATCCAATACTAATGAACGTCAATCATCAGTTAAATCTCATCACATTTACACAAATTTTAAATCAAATTGGCACAGGTTAAACTAATGCAAATATTATATATATATATATATATATATATTCTAAAAAACACAAGGGAAATATTAAAAATACAAAAAAGATACATTCTAAAAAACCTAATTTTTTTTTTTCAAGAATTCATCTATTTTTTTGTAATATTCTTTTAAAAAAAAATACAAGGGAGATTTTTGAGTGAAAAAATGTAAGTTGTTAGTAAACTTGTCCTATCAGAGGGTTCTAAGACTTACACATATCATTGATATCACAACCAATAAGTGAAGAACCAATCATAAAAAAAAATATAATCATTCCCCTCCAAGAGTGGTGGCAAATGAGTTTGACAAGCTAACAACTTAATGGTTGGTAGCAAGTCGGATACTTCGTCTCATTATGGTCTCAAAAGAGCCATTGTGACTTCGCCTCTTTGGAGTGGGTTAGATCGGTAGCCAAACCTTTATCCATTAGCTTTCACATTCCAAGTTGATCTTAATTCATTTTTAGCATATATAACCACCACACTATTATATTTTAGTACTTTGTCAATGATATTAGCTTATGAATCCACCATAATTATGAGTGCTAATCCATTGTATTTGAATCAAATTAGCTTAATGGATTTTAATTAAGGTCTATCGATGCCTCGAAACATTTTACTTTTCCTTGCTTATTTATGGATGCCTCTACTCCACCGTTATTCTCTTTATTTTCTTGTTTATTTTTGATTTCAAGATCATTTTATAAAGATTTTGATATTGTAAATGTAATAACGACAAAATATTTTTTTTATCATAGTTTATTTTAAAATATGTCAAGACTTTCATAATTTATTATTATCTTTTTTTTTAATAAATATTATAAGATTTTTCAAAGATTGTAGGCTTAAATTTTAATGTTATGTAATAAAAATAACTCTATGATTAATGTTTATGAGAATATGAATTAGTTAAGACTGTATTACAGTATTTTTTATTAAAAAAAAAAAGAATATGATTGATCATAGTGCCTTTAGTTTAGTCAATAACCCAAGTGAAGTATGAAGTCAATATGCTGCTCCTAACCCAAGTGAAGTATGAAGTCAATATGCATCCCCGAGAATTCGCATGATAGAGATATGACCATCAAACAGTCGATGGTGGTTAGTGCATCGTATTAGTGCAACTCAGAGACAGCACACGTTCGGTGTTGAGTCTCCTCACAGTGACGCAAAGGAAGAAGAAGCAGCGACGGAGAAGGGAAGGAGCCGCGAGCGTCGCATTGGCATGCGGCGGTCGCAGGCGTCCCGCGAGCGTTCGAATCTCACGTCTCACCCGTTTCACCAACCTGCTTATGGATTGGAGACAACTGTGGGGCCCGCCTTAGGTGAGTCGGTCCTCGCTCTCTCTCCAAGAATGCTAATCCTACCGTCGTCACCTGTTCATCCCACAGCCTCCTCGAGGGCGTCTACGTGTATTCCATCGGGCCCCATGATTTCGTTCCAATAACCGTGGAGGCAGTCGAGCGGGTAGGGAAGGAAGCGGTACGTCTCCGTCGCTCGCCGAGACAGCAACGCGAGGTGGTCCAGTCGTCGATGGGGCCCTCATTGAAACGTTCCGCTTCTTATATGGCATAAATAGTTGGGCCTCCTTTAATTCGCGAATCGCTTCCTCCTCAGCCCTTACCCGAACGCCCTTTTTGCTTTATGATTGGCCGTGATATAGGATCCCTGTGGGACCCGCAGAACGGGCATGGCGGGTAAGCGAGAAGGGCGAAACAAATAATGGGTGGGAGCAATATTTATTCGGTCTCGCGAAGCTTTAAATACTCCCCAAACGTAACACCCAACGACGCCGCTCGCTCCTCCTCTCTGCCGTCTTCGCCCCCCTCGCCCGGTAATCTTCGGCTTCTTCTTCTCTCACTGTCCTCAGTGGAATCTCGTGTGGTTTTGCAACCCTAAAGCGGTAGAAAGACTTGGATTTGGTCTGTATTTGTTCTTCAAAGGTCTTCTTGAATTGGTCCCTGACCCCATTTGCCCGTTCCTCCTCTATTGAAATGCAAGATCTCTTCGTGATCCGTTCTTCTTGTCGTATGTTTTTCTTTCGATTTTGTGTTATTAATTTCTTTTTTTATTTTATCATTGAATCTTGCGTGGATCTCTGTTGTTGGGGTGGAGAACGGTTGTTGTTGCTTCATCTTTCCTCTGTATGTCAGAGTTTGGTGAAGGTCCCTACAGTGAAAAATCTTTGCGATCTTGCGCCATTTGGAGTCATTGGTTAGGAGAGGTAGTTCAGATCTCAAAAGAAAGACGCAGTCTTTCTTCTGAAACTTTTAGATCTCACCGTTTCCGAGTTAAGACTGTCGGTAGTGGAAGATGTGTACGCATCTCCCAAGCGTTTTCTGGACAACTTTGCGATTGATACCGGTATACATGTCATTAACGGCTGATACTTTTGTAGTCGGTGTTGGTTGGTGTTGTTCTAGATTTTTAGTGTTAATATCTATTTTTTAATCACTACTAGTACTGAATGACAGAATTCCGCAGAATGCAATAGCTATTTCCTCTTAATGGAGTTATCCCTAACCGAATTACTGTACTAAATGATTCTGGGCAAACATAAAAAATTAGGCCTAGATGTGAGACAGAGACCTGTGTGACTTTGATTCGGGCATTTCATCTGATTTCCTTTATAATGATGCTTTCAATTTACTAAGGTACACATGCAGAGTCTTTGTCATTAAGATCTAGGGGAAAATATCAAAATTTTATTCCAAACGTCCCTCTTATCTGCTTCCAAATGATGGAGGTCACTATCATTTTCCATAGGCATCATCCGAAGTGTGTAATCAACACTACCTCACTGCAGACTCGATGATGGCTGAACCCAATGTCTGTATGGATTAGAGCAAGAAGGGGTACCCTCTCTTACGATTTTAAAAGATTGTAAGGAATTTGTAGAGAACCTGTGTCTATGCTAAAAAGTCAGAGACAATCTTATAAGGATTTGCATAGCCTTAAGTCTCGCCATCCCTTTTCATCTGCACCAAAAAGTAGAAAAGAACCACTTGTACTTTGTTCATTTTTCCATCCCATTTGTGAATTGCTTATGTGCAATTAGTCACTTTTAGTGACAACTGATTTTTTAAGTGATATATTTGGATGTTTTCAGCTTAGAATTAACCTGGGCTCAAACAGCCTAAACTGATTGTGAGATATAATCTAGTTATTTCATGTGTATGCCACATTACTTCCATGCAATGCAGTGGATAATGTAGTCTTGATTTTGTAGCATCTGATTCTTAACAGATTTTCTTCATTCAGATTGATAAGCTGAAAATGTCAGGAAAAGCCCTCGGAGATCTCAATGTACATCCAGCAACTGGATTCGATAAGAATACTGATGCATTGGGCAAAGCAAGTTTAACCAAGTCATACATTGAAAATATCAATGACAATGGTCCTGAATTGCAGAAAAAAAATTCTTCCCCTTTCTCTGCTCCAATAAATATTGGTGATGCAGGAAGCAATGGACTAGAGACAGGAAATACAGAAGTTGAGTACATCGAGTCTGAAAATCTGGCAGATCTACCAGATGTGGATGCAAGTTTTAATGTACATTCCGGTCCTCACAGTTTCTTGTTTCTTTATTATTCTAGTATACCAACACATTCGACATGGGTATACATACTGAAGTACATATAAACGAAACTTCCTGGCATCGTTTTGTTTTATGTAGACACTATTAACTAGGTTGGACTCAAAAGACTGGGTTTCAGTGTGCGAAGCACTCAATAACGTGCGCCAATTGTCAATATATTACAAGGAAAGGCTGCTTGAAATCATGTAAGTTTTACTAATCTTATCCAATGTAAAGATCATCATAGATTGAAGTCATTTTTTGGTATAAATAAAAGATAAATCATTGCTCAGCTGACATGCATCATCTTCCTACCCATTGCTTTTGCCAAAAAAAATTATTATAGAGGAGCGGTGATACCACTTATTGTGAAGTCACTGAGAAGTCCTAGGAGTGCTGTCTGCAAAACTGCAATCATGGCTTCTGCTGACATATTCAAGGCTTACAATGATATGGTTATTGACTCACTTGATCCCCTGGTATGTTCCATTTTTACTCTTCTCTGTTATTTTATCTTCTGCTGATTCCATGTGTTAAATACTCTAAAACATCTCTATATTATTCTTCTTCAGCTTCCCCAGTTGCTACTGAAATCCTCTCAAGACAAGCGGTTTGTATGTGAAGCTGCTGAGGCAGCTCTAATAGCAATGACATCTTGGATCTCTCCTATGCTATTGTTGCCGAAGTTGCTGCCTCATCTTACAAACAGAAATCCTCGAATACGAGCAAAAGCATCTATGTGTATTAGCAGGAGCGTACCTGGACTTGTAAGAACTTTTCTTCCTTTCCAGAATTACAGTTGCTGATTGGTCCAACTACCAGCTGTAGAATATTTAATTTATATTTTAGATTTTGTATGTTTGGTTGTGAATAATTGAATATATTGTTGAAATTTCTCTCTAGAAGAACTTCACTGTCAAGACACCAAATAAAGTGTAATCAGATTTAGCTTTTTGTTTGAATTATTAATTCAAAGACAATAAGTTGATTATAGTCCTCTAGATTCTAATTGGATGTTAGAAGTCTTAGATAAACCGAATCAAGTCTTATGGAATGTCAAATATATCTCATTTAGAAAAGAAACGACCCACAAAGTAGTTTTTCTATAAACTAATGTGTCTCTTCTGGTTATTTAACAAACTCAATAACTAAGTGATCTGTAGCCCACGAAGATTATATTGCAGTGATGACTTGAAGAAATTTTGAGTTGTGTTGTACCTATAGACCATGAGAAGAGCAAACTGTAGCCTATGATTGAATATTCTTCAAAAGACTTGTTCTTGGGATCTTCGTGTGGGCTTTATTATCAGTTCTATGGTGCACGATTCTCATTGCATCATTCCTTAACTAAGAAAAGGTCGATTTGATTTATAGCTTTTGCAGATTTGTGGAGAATAGCCATGAGAAAAAAAGAAAATTTGCTAGAAGCCTCTTATGTGAACCAGTAAAGGGCATACAGCTATAACAGAATTAAGGATAATAACCAGGAGAAAATAGATTGTCACTTTGTTCTTTGTTAATTTCTGCTGGAAGCCTATGATATGAGACAGCAACAAGGTTGATGTGGCTCTACATCGAACTATGCAGTTGACTGATATTAGAAGATTGGATTGAAAGAAGGTAGTTTTATGAGTCAAGCTACATAGGCGATAATTTATTTCAACGTTCTCAATCATGTAGCAAGCACATGATAGCAACCTTGATCATGTGGTACAGAAACTGTCATTATTGGTTTGCATATGCTATTGCATTAACCTATTCTTATGTGACTTTGAATTTGCATAGCATTAATGTTTGATGGAGAAAATTTGTTATTTACAGGGCATGGAGGGAATTAGAGCATATGGAATTGATAAGCTTATCCAAATCGCAGCATCTCAACTCAGCGACCAACTTCCTGAGTCAAGGGAGGCTGCTCGGACACTTGCCATGCAACTGCAAACCATTTATGTTAATTCTCAAGTCTCTCCCAATGAAGATTCTCTTAAGATGGTGGATGCTGATTCCTGGGAGGCTTTTTGCCATGCGAAGCTGACACCTTTGAGTGCTCAGGCTATTCTTCGTGTCACATCTACTCCAAAAGAGTCTCTGGTATTGAGTTTTTGCTAGCTCATGAGGGCAACGGCATTCTACACCTACCTTGGTGATTCCACTGTTTGTTATGAATTTGATAATTTTGTACATGCTATGACCATAGAAAAAATATCGTTGAGGCATTTGTAAAATTGATCCTATAATTCACATTTGAGGTAATTTCTTGTATAGGTTTCAGTGATTTCTTTGTGTTTCATTTCTGAGTGCTGATGTGGAGCATGCTATCGTCGCCAGTGGCACCTATCCATTGATTCCTAACATAAAACCAATCTTTTTTATTAGACCAGTACAGATGATCCATCGGTCATGCATCACAGTTTCATTTTTCATGTTTTGAGAGAAATATGCAGACTTTGTTGCAGTAATTCCCCTATATCAGTGAAAATTGTTCTTGCTTGCGAAATTTATGAATTATAGTACTAGGAACAGCTTAATAAGTATCAATGTAGTGCCAAATTATCGACACAAATCAACACAGAATTTGTTGCAGTAATTCCCCTATATCAGTGAAAATTGTTCTTTTATGATGTTGGTATTGATGATGATGCCTGGGAAATGTATGAATTGTAGAACTGGGAACAGCTTTAATTAGTATCACTCTAGTGCCAGATTATCTGACACAAATCAAAGTTCATGGTGTCCCCTTTATGTTCAAGCATGCTAACATGCCAATTTCAATTTTTGGATGAAGCGAGTTTTAGTCATGTGGTGCAAAACAATACTTGTTGGCATTCCAGGTGTTTTGTTGTGTAAAAAGAAGCGGTTTAACTGGTGTTCAGCCGAGCTATGAACTCTTACAGGTGCAGATCCTCCATCTTGATCACAAATTTCTGATCTCATGATTCTTCCTCTTTTCTTATGGTTTAATCAATATAATTGATTCATATTGACAGGAATGGCTTGTGATGAGGCAATGCAACTGGCGAGATTTCAGTACTACACAACTAAACTGTCCAGAGAAATCATGAGTCAACTTCAAGTAATTTTCATTTCTCAAGTCGATATTATTTATAAGTTGTCTGATATCCAGAGGGAACAAAATAGATCTATTATATGTGGGGAGGATCAAAACTTCACATAATGATCCCAAGACACTAAATTGGCAAGAGAACTCGAACCACCTTTCTACATTTCTTAGCATGATGTGAAAAAGTATCTATTTCTTTCCTCATCAGGGATGAAAGGTAATACTCAAAGGTGCTTCTGGCCACTCCATCATAAATGCTCATCCATCATGACCATTCCCACCTTAACTGCTATGATTTCCTCATATGATAAATTTGGTAGTGATAGCAAGGTAGCGTAATCAGCATACATGTTCTTATCCCAGCCGACCTGATTGAATGATCCATCGATACATCGCGCTTGGAAGTCCAGTCCACTGCTCTGGTACAATAGCTAAAAATTACAGTTTTAATTCTGTTGTTTAAGAAAGCTTTGTTGCTCTGATATATTGTTTTCTGGACTAAATTATATCATGTCATGTTTCTCCTCAGGCAACACAATCCAGTCCAGAGGGGATAACTCTACCAAGAAGAATGAAAGAGAATAGAAGGTATGTAATTGTAAATTCATTGAGAATGATAAGTACTACAAAGATGTAAATTTAACCTAAGCATTTCCTTTCTAGAAAATAGAAAAAAAAAAGAGAGAGAATATTGGTGTTTATAAGGCAAGTAAGTATTCTCAGTTAGTCTGATTCTGTGCTCAGGTAGACTACAAATAGAACCACAATGCATTCTCCAAAGAACACTGGGATTCCATTAGTGTTTAGGATCAAATTGAGGTGTCTACTCTTCCCATGATGTAGTTGGTATTTTGATGCAGTATAAGAGACTAACAATAAATCTGTTTTTAACAGTGATAGATATGCTTCTACATATTACAATATCATCATGTATATGAAGACCAACATAGCAATGCTGCAAGTGTAAGACATATATCTGAAGGAACCAATAGGATGCACAATTATATGGGAGACCCATACTTATTTGTCACAAATCAAGCCAATCACAACTCCATCAGTGCCTGACAGCAAAAAAAAAAAAAAAAAAATGTTGAATAGGTCCAAAACAACTATTTACACACCTCTAATTACTTAAAATTTGCTGAGCTCCTTCCAACTGATTCAGATCCAGTGTTATCCACCTGCATGTTCCAGATGATGTTACATACCACTGGATGCACAACCATCAAGGAATGGAAGTAGAATTTATTGAAGAAGACAAGTACCTGAATGCTGTGATTGCTGATAGTTGCAGAGAAAGAAGAACAGGTAGATGCCATCACTGGCTGTCTCTTTCTTGCTACTCTCTTTGGCACAACACTGCTAATTTCTTCTCATGGATCACTGAATTCACCTTCAAATCTCTGCCTTCTACTGTTCTGATCCCTCTGAATCATTCTCTGCAGATCCAGCCGGTTGCTGCTGCTGATGATGATGAAGATGGAACTGCCCACTTCCACCAGCACCAACTCCTCCCCTTCCCTGACCCATCTGCAGACAGAATTGGCCCAAGGCCTGAGGATTCAACGCCCCGATATGCCCCTCCTGCGAGAGGCCGAGCTCCAGCCCTGGCAGCTGCTGCCCATGCCCGCTCAACATCGACGCAAAGCTCATCGCGGCCGGATTCCCGCCGGTCAATTCGAACCCATGCAAGCCGATCCTCTGCATGAAGCTGCTCATCGAGTCTCCGCCTCCAGCCGAAGGATTCGAGCTTGAGGGAACGGCGGCGGTGGCATGCAAGAATCCGGAGTTGAACCCACCCACCAGGGGCGGCCACAGGCCAGGATGGGAGCATCCGAGGTTAGCGGCCCCCGTCATGGCCCAGCCAGGCCTGGCGGCGGCTCCCACCCCCTGTCCCAACTCGTCGAGCTTCTGGTGGAGGCCGGCTGGGGCGGTGGCGCCCGGAAGGGACATGGATGCGGCGGCGGCGGCGGCGGCGGCGAGAGCTGACGCGGGGATGGTGCCCGTGCCGGTGGCGGCGATGATGGAGGGCTCCGCTTGCTGGAGGAGCCACTGGATGGTCTCCCCATCGGACTTGTGGCCCAATTCTCGGGTGAGCTGAAAGATCCTGGCGGCACAAAGGGCAGGCATCCTTATCCTCCTTCCCCTACCGTCGACCTTGGTGTGTCTGTCCTTGTTGGAGCTCCTCTTGGGTGCAAGCTGCCTCCTTTGCTCATCCTTAGCCGCTGCGGAAAGCAAAAGGTCTCTGCTTTCTGCTGCTTCTGCGGCCGAGGAGGAGGTGATGGGTTCTCTTTTGTCCGACTGCGGGAGGCCCTCCGGGTGAAGCTTGGAGGAGCCCTTGGGATCCATGAAAGGGAGGTTGGAGAAGAGGGAAAGGTGGAATTTTGGGGCCTTGAATGGTGAGATGGAGGAGAGAGAGGAGAGGTAAAAGAAGTGAGGAACTAGGCTCCCATGAGACCTCAGAAGGATTCTGCCGGTGACTGGCGAATCAGTCTGCGGTTGAAACTTGAAATAGCTTTTGGAACTGAAGAAAGGAGAGAGAGAGAGAGAGTTGGGACAACAGCATAAAAAAGCAAAAAGAAAAAAAGAGGCAGATGAAAACCAAGATACCTACTTCCCCAAATGTTCTTTCTACATGATGCAAGGGGTGGTGGAAATGGAGAAGAGAGCAGGTGTGGTAAAAGAAAGGCCTAGAAATCATTGGTCTTTTTGTTGATGCTGGCAAGTGAAAGAAAGGTTTTATTTGTGCTTCAGTCTTTATGGTTTTTAACTTCCAAAGTTTCCCTCTTGTGCAGGTCTATGTTCCTTGTCATGCTGGGTATTGTGGGAGCTTGTCAAGTCAAGTCTAACTTGTGACTGCCCCTGAGAAGAGACCATTGTCAAATCACCTTCCCTACAGTATGTGGATTGGATTCCCATCTCATCATTGCTGCTCCCATGGGTTACCTCCGTTCACCAATTGTGGGTTATGATTGCTTTCAGCATTCCAGCTGCATCCCTTGCAAGGGACTCCATTTCAAAGATTGCACTCGAGTACACCTCATGGCACTACACAAGTGGCTGCTAGGATAACTTGGTCCCCATTGACACAGCCATTCTTCCACTCCACTCACTCATATGCTGACTGACAGACACAGTACAGTTTGTGAAATGAGAGCAGAGAGAGAGAGAGAGAGAGAGAGAGAGAGAGAGGAAATGGAACTGACAAGGAGGGAAAGGGGAACTGAAGCCAACAACCACATGACAGAAATGTTGCAATGGTTCAGATTTGTTGCCCCCTCCCTCGAGTGGCACTGTTGTTGGAAGGTTTCTGACAGTTGTTGGCCTTTGCTGAGCTGCTGTGGTTGCCTTTTTCCTGGCCATTACATGCGAGCCTTTGGAGACTCCACTAGAGTTGGTGGAGGGTGGGTGGATTTAGGCTACAGTTTGTGTTGCAGCAGGTGATGCATCAATGGGCGCTTCCTCTTTCTTGTTTACATGGCTCCATCCATGGCTCTCAGTTAATTGTCAGAAGCCTATTCAAGAAAATGACACAAAATCCTCTCTCATCCACTCCTGTGAGGATGTTAGATGTGGACTTGGACCATGCTTTTTCTTTCTTTTCCTTCTCATGTGTTTGGATAGAGAAAAGGCCATCCACATTAAAGATGTGGATTCTAGCAGAGGATGTTTCGCATCAAACATGCAATAATATTGTTATCCTCCGTTGTACACTCAATTTAATTCAAGCAAAATTGAGTTGCATGCAGACTTGTTCTTGTGATTGATCACACCCTGCAGTACTTGTGTCCAATATAAATAAATATATATGTATAGTTTAGTATATTGACTAGATTCCTTTAACTTCTTATCAATGTCATTGTCTTCATAAGCTTTGTGGATGCTAGCTTGATGCTAATCCAACATGTGAATCTTGAATTGTTGATCGATGATATACAAATATATTTGATGTATGTCAATAATTCAAATCGATTAAAATTTGACATGTGGGGTCAATTGGCTTAATATAAGCTTCAGGAAAGAATAATTCTTTGAAATATTTTTTGTTCGAGATTTATTCTCCACACCACTCTCTATAAATCGAAGTCTCTATATATGGTTGGAGATCGAAAGCTTTCTTTTGGCTCTCATTCTAGACATTTTACTAGCTTAAGTATGAAGTGGTCTTGTCGAACACACTCTTGGCATTAGTGTTATAGGTGAGAGACTTAACTTGGACAAATTGTTCTAACAAAGTGCTCAACCCCTTGGGAGATCTCATTCACAAGGCATAATAATCTTAGAAAAATGAATCAAGTCAATCCAACTCTATGGCATAAATCGATGATCAATTGTAATACTCATAATATCTGAACATAAATGTTTCGTTCTAACACCGTCTTAAATTCATAATCAATATTATTCCATTTTGAAATCTTGTGTATCATTCCATCTGAACTCTCACGTCAGTGGTTAACGATGAGGAAGAAATAGAGAGAGAGAGAGAGAGAGAGCAATTGAACGAAGCATCTTGTAATCTTGTTGATCACCATGTCAACTTTGCAGGCCTTGCAGCTCTGACTTAAAAGGTTGTCATGTCTCTATGGTGTTGGCTTTCTCTTCATCGTAGGAGCTGACAATTCAATCAAAGATGGTGAAGCGTGCCGACTTGTTGCCACCGTTTGCTTCCCACAGTCGAGACATGGATAGGGCGGCAGTCGTCGACGTTTCATTCCCAGCTTACATGCAACTACTCCTCAACCATGCTTTGTCTGTGTGCAATTCGAATGTGATCCGCCTTCCTCAACCCCACCAATCACCACCGACGATTTGGGAGGCCCCAACGAGAGCAGCATATAACCCAACGGAGCAGGTAGGTACACAGAGAGAGAGAAAGAGAGAGAGAGAGAGAGAGCATCACCTGCATCATGATTCGCGCATGCGTACGAATGAGGAGAAGCCAGTGGATGATCGCGATTTGATCAATCTCCAGGCATTCCTTTTCTAGATGCGCCGTCTTTTCTTCAAATCTAAAGTAGATCGCACTCAATTTAAATCTTAGACTGCTTGGTCTTTATAAATTCACGGTTTGTGTCAATTTTTGACATCGTAATAATTTTCTCTAGAGGTTTTTTTCGAAAGGTGCATATTTTGCCAAACTTAAATTTAGAGGTGATAGTGATTGTTCTGGGGGGGGCTTGCTTAGTGGGTGTGTTCCGCCTTCAAATATGCTGAGTAAGCCCTCGCTGGTCCAGGCCCGTGTGCGCTAGGCCGCCCGCTTCACAATCTCTTCGGCACAGAGTGGAGCTGGTCCGGATGAGCGGTGATTCAGGGGTTGGCTCGGGAGTTCTGATGCTGGAGTGGCGAAGCTCGGGTGAAGAAGGGGTCGTCCTGTTGGGGTCGGCCGCTGGTTCCTGCAAGGAGGTCGGGTCGGGTAGGTTCCCGACGTGACCCCTCCGACGATCAAGTCAGTTTAATGGTTTTTTTCGCGATCCCCCTGGCCCGTGGAGGTGCAGGAGCTTTTATAGTGGGTGCTGTAGGTTGTTCGTACCTGATGATCTTACCGCATTCATGACTCACCATGCTGCCGCACTCCTTACCATGCCGTCATGCCTCTCGCCATGCTTGGCGTACGGGTGGTGAGGCGTGCGCTTGCAGGTGGGGAGATGCCGACCTTACCTGTGCCAGGTTGGCTGTACGACACCTGGCGTCCTTCGTACAACCGGTCGACCAGTCACGTCGGGTTGGCCACGTCAGCAGCCCAGGTGTCCGAGGGCGTGATGACTCGGCAGCCAGGTCGGCATCTGTCATATCATTCTTCCCCCCCCAGGTAGACCTTCTCGAGGCGCCTGATGGGGGTGTCGAAGATGAGGTCTTGCGCTTGATCGCTGTTTGAGATTGCCTTAAACTAGTCCTGAGTGCGGACCTCTGGAGATTTCGAATGATGCGGTGGTAAATCTGACCGGGCGTGAGCTTCGGGAATATGGTACAGCCCGAGTAGATCCGACCGAGCGTAGGCTCGGGAATGTAGCGTAGCTGGAGTAGATCCGACCGAGCATGAGCTCGGGAATATGGCGCAGGAAGCTAGATCCGACCGAGCGTGAACTCGGGAATATGGTGCAGCACGAGTAGATCCGACCGAGCGTGGGCTCGGGAATGTAGCGTAGCCGGAGTAGATCCGACCAAGCATGAGCTCGGGAATATGGCGCAGGAAGCTAGATCCGACCGAGCGTGAACTCGGGAGTGTAGCGCAGCGTGAGTAGATCCGACCGAGCACGAGCTCGGGAATATGGCGCAGCAAGCTAGATCCGACCGAGCGTGAACTCGGGAATATGGCGCGGCAAGCTAGTTCCGTCCGAGTGTGAGCTCGGGAGTGTGGCGCAGCAAGCTAGATCTGACCGAGTGTGAGCTCGGGAGTGAATCCGGAGTTTTGGCCGAGAGAGTGAACTCGGGCGCAAATCCGGAGTTCTGGCCGAGAGAGTGAACTCGGGCGCAAATCCGGAGATCTGGCCGAGAGAGTGAACTCGGGCGCAAATCCGGAGATCTGGCCGAGAGAGTGAACTCGGGCGCAAATCCGGAGATCTGGCCGAGAGAGTGAACTCGGGCGCAAATCCGGAGATCTGGCCGAGAGAGTGAACTCGGGCACAAATCCGGAGTTTTGGCCGAGAGAGTGAACTCGAGCGCAAATCCGGAGATCTGGCCGGGAGAGTGAACTCGGGCGCAAATCCGGATATGCGCCCTTACGACAATATTATATATATATATATTATATATATATCCTAGGGTTTCGGTCTTCTGCCTAGGGTTTCGGTCATAATCATGGCGCATTTAATGCGCTGAGTGTTTTTTCAGGGCGGCGGCGTTTTCTCTTACCTCGGGAAGCTGAAACGACTCGCCTGGGTGCTATAAATTGGTTGAGGGGTTGCACAGAGACCTCACTTGCTCATTTTGCTTTCTTCCTGCCTCTGCCTCGGACCACCATAGTCACCCTTCGCCTTTTCAGCTCGGCAGCCCCTTTTAACAGGTCGCGATGACCTCGTCGGACTCCTCGACTAGTGTCAGGGTCGTTTCTCCCTCGGAGTCGGGGGAGTCGAGTCATAGTGGTCCCGGGGTTAGTTCCTCGGGAGCGTCTTCCGAGCCCCCGTCGCCTGTCGATGCGCGGGTTCAGAGGGACTTGGAGGTCATGATGTCACATCATGACCTCGACTCGGCGGTGACCGAGGGGTCACTTGCCGCGATCCGGGCACGGTACAACATCCCGACTGAATACGAGTTGTATGTTCCAGAGCCGGGGCAACGTCCTTATAGCTTGGACGTCCCTGGCATGTGCATCTCGGTAGATGCCCTGGAAGCCGGCCTTCGGTTTCCTTTGCACCCTATGATCGAGGAGTGCCTGAAGTGGTGGAGAATTTCTCCTAGCCAGGTAGCGCCCAACTCGTGGCGTTACCTAGTGGTTTTCTTAGGTGAGTGCCGAGGAGCGGGAATCATCCCGACTCGGGACTTGTTCATGGCGTGTTTTCGCCTGTGTAAGAGTCGGGGCGGTTACTACCTCACCGCTCGAGTTGGTTTTAGGGTTAGCGGGGCACCTTCCAGTAATAAGGGTTGGAAGTCCCGCTACCTTTATGTCAGTGGTCTGGGTTGGGGATTCAGGTTCAGCTGGTCGGCTCATTCGATTGGCAACGCCCCCCCTTATCTGTCCGAGGAGGAGACCGTCCTGGTCGGTCGACTGAAGGGGATCCTCTCCTCTTCTTGTGCGATCAAGGAGATGACCGAGCTTTGGCTCGTTGAGGCGGGTTTGAGTCCGGCCTCTAAGGGTACTAGCATTTTGTTTTGTTCAAGCTTCACTAATCTTTTACTGACCTATAAGTTGTGATGCAGACCGGATGGATCTCGGGGATCTTCGCGAGATGCCGAGAGTGGCTGGCGGATGGGCCCCTCCGAGCCGCCCCTCTGCTCGTGAGGCCGGTGCATCCCCAGCTCGGGAGGCTCCGGGGGCGTCGACGAAAAGGCCAGCTCCCCCCCCCCCCCCCCCCCGACAGAACGGGCCGACGCTACGGGAAAATCCGTCAAGAAGACAAAGGTGCTGTCGAGGAAGCATAAGTCCCAGGTCGGCGAAGGTGGTTCCCGATCCCGCTCCAAGGGTAAGGAGCCAGCCGCGTCGCCCGCGAGGCCCGAAGCACCCGCCGAGTCAGAGGAGGGGGCTGCTTCTCCGGTTCATGAGCGTCTGAGGTCCATGAAGGACCTCTTCAGGACAAAGGTCTACAAGGGAGACCAGGGCTACTATGCCCTGCTGATGTCTGACCTGGGGCACCAAGACCCCGAGAAGGAGCTACAGGCTCGGTGGGCGGGACTGAGAAACTCGACGAAGGTGTGGCACACTTCGTCGGCCGCCGAGGAATATGAAAGGGGGATTCTCCACCCCCAATTGGCGCGGGAGCTGTACACGCTCCCTTCGGAGGTTTTGATGGCCCGAGCCACCAAAGAGCTCGTCCTGGTAAGTCTGCCAACTTGTGAGTTCGTTTCCCCTTTTTCCTCTCGCTTTTCTTTTTCTTTCTAACAGAGTCCTTCCGTGCAGAGCCAACACCTTCAAATGGCGTTGATCGACCGGGTCCATGATGCTGGTCGGTTGATCACCTTCATGGACCATCGAGTCAAGCAGCAGCAAGAGGAGCTCGACGTCCTGAAGTCCAAAGGCGGGCTCGAGGCGGTTGCCGAGGCCGAGGAGCGGGCGTCCAGGCTGAAGGAGGAGCTCGAGAAAGTCAAGGCTGAAAAAGCAGAGGAGCTCCTCAGGCATGAGGCCTCGGAAAGAGAGCTGAGGGGCCATCTGGGTGATGCCCAGCATCTGCTGAAAGAGGCCCGAGCTGCTGCAATCCGTGAAGGATCTGGAGCATGCCCGAGCTGAGCTGCCAGTAACCGCCGTCGTGGAATACAAGGGGTCCCTCGGCTTCAAAGAGGGTTTAAAACGGATGGGGCGGGTCACTTACGAGTATGGGTATCGGGTGGATCCGTTCACCATTTACCCCGAGGATGACTCAGTACCAATGGAGCGTCAGCAGGATTTTGACGACTCGGCGCCTCCCGAGTCTTGATTTTGTTCTCCACTTGGTTTTTATCTCTTCTGAAGCTTGTAACTCGGGTCAGGTAGCCCTCAGATCGGCCCTGACCTGTTTTGTACTCTTCCTTTTTCTTTTGAAGCTTGTAACTCGGGTCAGGTAGCCCTCATATCGGCCCTGACCTATTTTGTACTTGTCACAAGTTAATACAAGCCAGGACGTTTTGGTGCCATCGTTGCATTTCAATTCGGTATGAGTTGTAATACATGGTCACACGTAAAACTTTCGCAAGTTTGTGATGTGCCAGGTTCTCGGCAATACCCGACCCTCCATGGTCGCCAGTGTATAAGTCCCCTCTCGGATAGTGTCTACGACCCGGTAGGGACCCTCCCAGTTTGGGGCCAGCTTGCCACGGGACCGAGTCGGATCACTGACCTCGGTCTTTCGGAGCACCAGGTCGCCCGTCCCGACGTGCTGTGGGTGTACCCGTCGGTTGTAGATTTTCGCGACAGCCCTCCTGTAGGCCAGTGCTCGGAGATGAGCATCGGCCCGTCTTTCCTCCAATAGATCGAGGTTTCTACGGAGCTGCTGATCGGACTCCTCCTGACGTTGGGTCTGAATTCGTAGGGTCGGGAAAACCACCTCGGGGGGCAGCACGGCTTCCGTCCCGAATGCCAAGCTGTAAGGTGATTCGCCCGTCGGGGTTTTAGGGGTCGTTCTCAACGCCCATAGGACACTCGGGAGCTCCTCTACCCAAGAAGTTGTGGCGTTGGAGACCCTCTTTTTCAATCCTTCAAGGATGGCTCAGTTTGTTACCTCGGCCAGGCCATTAGCTTGGGGATGGGCAACCGAGCTAAACTTTAGTTGGATGCGATAGCTCTGGCAGAACGCTTTGAACTTTGCGTTGTTGAACTGTGTGCCGTTGTCGGTGATGATCGCCCTTGGGAGGCCGAACCTGGTTATGATGTTCTTCCATATGAACCCTTCGACTTGCTTCTCGATGATGGAAGCCAGCGGCTCGGCTTCGAGCCACTTGGTGAAATAGTCGACGCCGACTATCAAGAACCTTCTCTGTCCCGAAGTTGGGAGGAAGGGGCCGAGGAGGTCCATTCCCCATTGGGCGAAGGGCCATGCACAGTCGGCAGTCAAAAGTGGTACCATCGGTCTATGTTGGAGTCGGGCGTGCTTTTGGCATGGCTCACAGCTTCGAACATAAGCTTGGGCATCCTTTCGTAGTGTGGGCCAATAATAACCTTGCCCGAGGACCATGTGTGCCAGGGTGCGCGCGCCGACATGGTCTCCACATATTCCCTCGTGGATCTCGGCTAAGGTGGTTTGTGCCTCGGTCGGGTTCAAACAGCGAAGCAGGGGTCGGCTGAAGCCTCGCCGGTAGAGGCGGCCATCGATGATGCAGTACCATGATTCCGCCCTTCTGACTCTTCGGGCGGCCGCCTTGTCCTCAGGGAGGACTCCCGCTTGTTTGAAGCGGAGGATCTCGTTGGTCCAGCCTCCGTCTTCTTGACCGACAGTCATGATGGTCGGGCCAATGGATGGCCCGACGGTCCTTACCATTGCTCCGGTTGGTGTGTCGGTCGCGCGGGAGGAAGCCAATTTGGCCAAGGCATCTGCCTGCGTGTTCTCGTTACGGGGCACCTTGGTGATGGTACACCTTTGAAACCGCGTCGCCGCCAGCCGCACCTCGGCAAGGTATTTGATCATCGTTGCTTCCCGGGTTTCAAACGTGCCATTAACTTGGCCGGCGACGAGTTGGGAGTCGGTGAACACCTCTATGTCTTCTGCCCCTAGATCGGCTGCGACCTTGAGGCCGAACAGGAGCGCTTCATATTCGGCTTCGTTGTTTGTAGCTCTGAACCCCAGTCGCAAGGCATGTTCGTAAACGTGGCCGGAGGGGTCTTTGAGCACCAAGCCGACTCCTCCTCTTTCCGAGTTGGCTGACCCATCGATATGTAAGGTCCATCCGGGGGGCGGACTTTGAAGAACTGGTGGCGGCATGAGTTCCGATAGGAAATCCGCGAGCACTTGGCCTTTGATTGCCTTTCTTGGCTCGTACTCGATATCGAATTCCCCTAACTCTACCGACCACTTCAGCATCCGACCTGCGACATCAAACTTGGAAAGGATCTGGCGTAGGGGTTGGTCGGTTATTACTTTGATGGGATGTGTCTGGAAATATGGCCTTAGTTTTCTGGAGGCCAGGATCAGTGCCAAAGCTATCCTCTCTATGGGGGCATATCGAAGCTCAGGCCCTGCCAAAACGTGGCTGGTGTAGTAAACCGGCCTTTCCCCGGCTTTGTCAAGCGTTACCAGGACCGAGCTAACTGCCAGATCAGTCGCAGCGAGGTATAGGCCGAGGGGCTCGCCATCTTTCACCGAAGCTAGCTGCGGCAGGTTCTCGATGTGACTTTTGAGTTGGTGGAAGGCCTCCTCGCACTCGGGGGTCCATTTGAAGTCCTTCGCCGATTTTAATGCGTGAAAAAAGGCTGAGCTCTTGTCTCCGGCCCGGGAAATGAAGTGGCTCAGGGCCGCTATCCTTCCCGCAAGTCGTTGTACCTCCTTTATGGTCTTAGGGGACTGCATCTCCTGTACGACTTTGATTTTGTCGGGGTTGGCATCGATTCCTCGTTGATGCACTATGAAGCCGAGGAACTTCCCGGCCGTGATGCCGAAAGTGCACTTCGCTGGGTTGAGGCGCATCCTGTATTTCCTCAACGTGCGGAATGTTTCCTCCAGGTCGGAGAGATGGGTCTCGGCATGCCGGCTTTTGACTATCATGTCGTCGACATATATTTCCATGTTCCTTCCGACCTGGTCCTTGAACATTCGATTCACGAGGCGCTGGTAAGTCGCGCCGGCATTCTTCAATCCGAACGGCATCACCTTGTAGCAGTATGTCCCATTGTGCGTGATAAATGCCGTGTTTGTTTTGTCTCTCGGGGCCATTTGGATCTGGTTGTATCCCGAGAAGACATCCATAAAAGAGAGCAGCTGATGCCCGGACGTGGCGTCCACAAGTTGGTCGATGCGGGGAAGCGGGTAGCAGTCCTTCGGGCAAGCCCGATTGAGATCAGTATAATCAACACACATCCGCCAATTTCCATTTGCCTTTTTAACGAGTACAACATTGGACAACCAGGTCGGGTACTTTACTTCTTCGACGAGCTGTGCGTCCAACAGGCGAGTGACCTCGTCTTCTATGGCCTTCTGGCGATCCGGAGCAAATTTCCGCGGGCGCTGCTTCACCGGCCGGGCGTCGGGGGAGATGTTTAAGTAGTGTTGGGCAATCTCTGGGTCGACCCCTGGCATGTCGTTCGGGGTCCATACGAAAACGTCGTCGTTCCTCCTCAGGAAGTCTATCAGCTGAACTTGTTGATTCTCCGTAAGCTCCGACCCGACCTTTACCAGCTTGCCCATGCGGCTCGGGTCCAATGGTAGCTCGAGAACTTTCTCCGCGAAGTGGGCGTCCCGGGCGTCTTCCACTGGGTCTGGAGGCGTGGCATCGATCAGTTCGGCTCTTGGTTTCTTGCACAGCGTTGTCGCCGTCAAGTAGCATTGTCTGGACTCCTTCGGGTCGCTCCTGACCTCACCGACCCCGGCTCGAGTCGGAAACTTCAGGATCTGGTGGTACGTTGAGACGACCGCCCTGAGCCGATTTAGGGTCGGGCGCCCGATGATGGCGTTGTATGCGGATGGGAGCCTGACCACCATGAATGATACCATCAGCGTCTTTGACCTCGGCTCTCCCCCGAACGTGACAGGGATTGTAATCGTTCCCATGGGGGAAATGGAATCCCCAGTGAACCCTGTCAAGGTAGATGTTAGGGGGGTGAGGTCTAGGTCGATCAGTCCCAACCGTTGGAAGGCATCGAAATATAAAATGTCGGCCGAACTCCCCGTGTCGATCATAACCCGCTTGACGTAGGTGTTTGCCATGCGGATTGAGATTACTAGCGCGTCATCGTGAGATAAATGCTCCTCGTCTTGCGACCTGAACGTGACGTCGAGTTCTTCGTGATGTAGCGGCCTCTTCCCGGCCTCGGATCGCGCATATGCTTTGCGCGCCGACGAGCTGTTGCCGCCTGATGCTGGACCGCCGAAGATGACGTCGATCTGTTTTTCGACTGGGCCCTGCGGTCGGGGGGACAGGTCTCGGGGTGGCCGACCGTCCGAGAGAGGGGGCTGCTCGCGGACGTATCGTCGCAGATGACCGCGCCGGATAAGGTCCTCAATCTGGTATTGGAGGTCGCGACATTCCTCGGTGTCGTGACCATACTCTCGATGGAACCGGCAGTACCTCCTCTTGTCACGCCGCTCGGGATGTGACTTCATCGGGCTCGGTGCCTTCAAGAGCCCATTCTCCTGTATTTGGAAAAAGATCTCCGTTCGGGTTGAGTTGAGGGGAATCAGAGGAGGTCTAGTTGGCAGTAGGCCCGACCTATCCTCCCTTTTCTTGGGAGGCGGGACTGGATGCCCACGAGACTGTTCGCCCCGAGGGCGCTTCGCCTCCTCCCGCTTGCCGGCTATTAGAGTCTCGGCCGCCACATACTGGTGTGCCCGTTGCAACATCTCGGGCAGAGTCGTCGGTGGTCGCTCGATCAACGACCAAAAGAACCTTGACGGTTTCAGCCCCGTCAGAAATACTTGGATGGCCAGGGACGGATGAAGGTCCGGGATGCCCTGTACTTGTGAGGTGAACCTTCTTACGAACTGGGAGAGGGGCTCGTCGCTCCCTTGGGCCATCCCGAGGAGCGAGGCTGTGGTGGGCCTTGGGCACGCACTTGCCAAGAAATTCGACTCGAATTCCCTTGTTAATACGTCAAACGACGGTATGGATGCGGGTTTTAGCCGGGCATACCAGGCTCTGGCCGATCCTCTGAGGGTGGTCGGGAAGGCTCGACACATCAGTGCCTCCGAGGTGTCGTAAAGGGCCATATGGGCACGGAATGTAGCGACATGCTCTATTGGGTCTCCACTACCGTCATAGGGCTCGAGGGCTGGTAGCCTAAAGGTGGCCGGCAGGGGCTTGGAGTGTATCTCAGGGGTGAATGGGGAGCCTCCCTTAGAGCTTTCCCCGGCCTCGTCTTTCGATCTGAGGACTTCTTTCTAAACCTCGTCAAGTCGCTGATGGACTCGACGGACTTGCTCCCTCAACGAGTCGGTGGAGTCAGCCGACAGGATGTCGAGGTCAGGCTCAGTTGGTGCCGGGTTGTGAGAGCGGCTTTGGGATCGGGTTGGTGTCGACGTCGGTGAAGCCGGGACCCGAGGTGGGGGGGCCTCGGTGACCCGGGGCGGTGGCACCTCGGCGACTGGCGGGATTCCCCGACTTGGGGCCAGTGGTGACTCTGCCCGTGGAGGCGCTGATTGATGCACCGCCGAATGCATCAGTTGTGGCAGGTACGGGATTATAGTCTGCACCATGCCTGCAAGTGCTTGGACTTGGCTGGTGAGGCCGAGGAAGGCCTCGGCAGTGACCATGGGGGGTGCAGGATTCGACGCGGGTGATGGGAACCCGGGGTCGGTCATCATTCTCCAAAAATGGTTGGGAGTCGGCATGGCAGCCGGGGCTTCCTCGGCCGATCGAGGGTGATCAGATTCCGTCCGGCGCTCTGTGCCCGAGTCAGCGAGTGGGCGTTCTGGCGACATGGGCCCTCCTTCTAGCGCCAAAAATGATAGTGATTTTTCTGGGGGGGCTTGCTTAGTGGGTGTGTTCCGCCTTCAAATATGCTGAGCAAGCCCTCGCTGGTCCAGGCCCGTGTGCGCTAGGCCGCCCGCTTCACAATCTCTTCGGCACAGAGTGGAGCTGGTCCGGATGAGCGGTGATTCAGGGGTCAGCTCGAGAGTTCTGATGCTGGAGTGGCGAAGCTCGGGTGAAGAAGGGGTCGTCCTGTTGGGGTCGGCCGATGGTTCCTGCAAGGAGGTCGGGTCGGGTAGGTTCCCGACGTGACCCCTCCGACGATCAAGTCAGTTTAATGGTTTTTTTCGCGATCCCCCTGCCCCGTGGAGGTGCAGGAGCTTTTATAGTGGGTGCTGTAGGTTGTTCGTACCTGATGATCTTACCGCATTCATGACTCACCATGCTGTCGCACTCCTTACCATGCCGTCATGCCTCTCGCCATGCCTGGCGTACGGGTGGTGAGGCGTGCGCTTGCAGGTGGGGAGATGCCGACCTTACCTGTGCCAGGTCGGCTGTACGACACCTGGCGTCCTTCGTACAACCGGTCGACCAGTCACGTCAGGTTGGCCACGTCAGCAGCCCAGGTGTCCGAGGGCGTGATGACTCGGCAGCCAGGTCGGCATCTGTCATATCAAGAGGTACATATAATAATTTTCTCTATATACTCAATTATCGTCTTTCATTATAATTCCTAATTGTTTTGGTTTATGGGAACAGCAGAGACAGATTAGCCTAATAAAAATCTTATTTTTTTTGTTGAGGTAAATTATCATATAATTATTATTGAAGATGATCAGTATGATATAATGGACAGCTGATGCAAACCAACTGTTATTGAAGCCGAATTATTATTATTATTATTATTATTATTATTATTATATATATATATATATATATATATATATATATATATATATATATAAAGGATTTTGGCAAGCAACATCAAGATAATTATTATGTTTGTTGTGTGGGGGGGGAGAAGAGATGAGGGTAGTAGTGATAAGGTGACCACTGTGGTCAAGTGTTTTGGTAGATCTAATACGAGGAAGGAAGATTTGGGTCGAATATTTGGGAGGTGAAGGCAGGTGAGCTGCTACTACCAGCCAAACCTCCTCCTCCTTTCACTCCCTAATACTAAGGCAAACCACTAATGCATAACCAGTAGATGAGATCTCCTGCAATGGCGTGCTCCTCTTCCTCTCCTCCATCCATTGAGGTGGTTGAGCTGCATTCCCTTCCTTCCCCATCCCCGTCTATTTCTCTCATCAAACGAGCTAAGTTTTTCTTGTATGCTTTCTATTCTTAAGGTCTAAAAAGGATGGTCAGTAATAGCCATCCTTCTTCTCTTCGAGTCGTTGCACCAACTCATCGGCTTTCCTCTCTCATACCTGCAGCATGGATACTCCGGTAAGAGAATGACTCCATCGATGGCAATGTCGATGTCGGCGGCCTCCGGTAGCGGCAGCAGCTTGCGCCTTCGTAGGCCATGGCCGGTGAAGAAGGGAGAAGCTTCGTCTGCGACTGCTGTCGTCGGCTGGGGAAGGAAGGGGAAGGTAAAGGGACTGTGCGCGGAGGTCAGTGGCGGTGGTAGGAACCAAGTGAGTGTGGATAGAGTGAATGGCAGGAAGGTGAACGGGGTGATGCATGGAAGCCAGGCTCCTCCATCCATGGGGACGGGCACTGCAGTGTTTGCGGCAGGTGATGGAGGTGGGATGGTGTCGGTGAATGCCTTCAAGCTCGGGAGGTTTGTAGAGGACAGATTTGTTTACAGGCAGACCTTTGTGATCAGATCTTATGAGATTGGCCCTGACAAAACTGCAACCATGGAGACCCTCATGAATCTTCTGCAGGTGCTCGCTCCACTTCTACTTTTTGTTTGCATACCATCTTCTTCTTTTCTCTCTGAACATCAAAGTTTGCAGAGTTAAGACATACCATTGCAGTCCAGAAAACAAAAAGCATAGAATGCTGAGGATTATATTTCTGTCTCACAGATTTGGAAATGTTTTCATCCTTCCATACACATTCTGTGATCAAACCCTCTAAATCAGCTGCATTCATCATGCTACAAGTTTCACATCCTAATATTTCTTGCACTAAAAACTTTGGTCAAACATAACCCCATTCACAAAAGAATTCAATGAATTGCATGTCAAAAAAAGTTGTATGTCCTTGGACACATTTAGCAGGTGATAGTTTAACTTCACAAGACACATCTGAAAGGTCATGAGCACAATGCTTTGATGAAGAGAAGGTGAATGTTTTGAATGAAGCCTTAGCTCCTAACATGCTCATCTCTTTCTGTGCTATCAAATTATATGTAGTGGAAGTCTACTTTCACAAGCACATCATACAAGTTCCTGCTATTAGTGTTGTTCAACACTTGATAGTGTTTTGTTTAATCTTTCCTGTACGTACTGGTGACTAACAAGTGCAGGAGACAGCTCTGAACCATGTCATGAGCTCTGGCCTAGCCAGCGACGGATTTGGCGCAACACATGAGATGAGCCTCAGGAAGCTTATATGGGTCGTTACTCGAATCAACATTCAAGTTGACAAGTACAGCAGATGGTATGTTAGACCTCTCCTTTGCCTTGAGATCTATCTATATCTACAGCTCCCGGTTCATGGTCTTTATTTCCAAGAAAGCATTCACCTGCTTATTGTGCACTCCACATAAATAGCAAATATTGTCTTCCTTGTAAAATTTATATATATGCGCTTCAACCAAATGCTAATATTAGAGCCAAGAAGAATCAACTAGAAATGCATAATGTACTACTACACTATGAAAACAAAGCATATACAAAAATGGTCAGCTTCGTAGATGGAACATAACCAGGCATGAATATCTTTAGTGCTATTTCTCTATTTTATCACAATGTTAGTACTATGTATGGACTGGGGATTCTAAGATAAATTTGTTTCTCTATTTTATCACAATGTTAGTACTATGTATGGACTGGGATTCTAAGACAAATGTGTTTTAACTACAATGAAATAAATAAATGGTTTCAGGGGAGATGTGGTTGAGATTGATACTTGGGTTGCAGCATCTGGGAAGAATGGCATGCGCAGAGACTGGATAATCCGAGATTATAGCACCCAACAGATAATAACAAGAGCTACAAGGTAGAGATAGATCTACTACAATTGCTCCTCATATCAGCAAACTCAAAAAAACTTTTTCTTGTGCACAAATGCAGCAACTGGGTAATGATGAACAGAGAAACAAGGAGGTTGTCTAAGACACCTGAACAGGTGAGAGAAGAGGTAAAACCCTTCTACTTGGACAGGAGAGTGTTTCTTTATGGTAGTTGCGACAATGAAAAGATCGACAAATTGACTGAAGACACTGCAGAGAACATCAGATCAGGCTTGGAAGTAAGTGCACATATATTGAATTAGATCAGCAATAATGCACATACAAGTGGTCAGCAAATTTAACACATTTATTTCATGTGATTTATTTAGCCAAGGTGGAGTGACATGGATGTCAATCAGCATGTAAACAACGTAAAGTACATTGGATGGATTTTGGAGGTAATTAACTTCGTTCTACAAGTATATAATACCTATCTGTCATCAAAAATTTACACAAGTGATTTAACCTCACAAACTTTAAGAACTTGTTCTGCACATATTGGAGTTCTCTTGAAGAAGAAATGAACCGAACTTGATGCTATTTGTTTTTTTTTTCCAATTAAGTTGAGGAAAAGAAACTAAGCCAGAAGCACAAATCCAAAATTTACCTCACACATATATCCCCAGAACAGTGCTAGATCTCATAATTGACCAGCATTATTTATGGTCGACAACTTCAACCAACCCTGCTCAGATATATCCAGAAAATGAGAAAAAGTCAGATACAGTGGATGATCAGTAACTTGAATGCAACTGTTTGCTACCTGTTGCAGAGTGTGCCGATGAATGTACTAGAGGACTATCATCTCACCAGCATGACACTTGAGTACCGCAGGGAATGCCGACAGTCTAATTTGCTCGAGTCCCTAACAAGCATGACAACAGGTGAAACCGAGGAGTACCCTGCGAGTATAAGTTCATGCAAAGCAGTATTGGGAAGCACACACCTGCTTCGCCTGCAAGAGGACAAAGCAGAGATAGTCCGAGCAAGAGCAGAATGGCAACGCAAGGACTGCATCTGAACTCCATTAAAACATCTTTAGGTTCACGTATAACAGCAGCACTGTGTTTCTTTTTTCTGTTTTCTTGCCATACTTCCTTTATTCTTTGCTTGACAGAGCTGAAATGTACACATTTTGGTAGTGCAGCATGCATGCATGCATGCATTATTCTGTTTTCAGTACACCAAACATTCACTACACAGTTGAGAATCATTTGTTTTGAATCTGTTCTGCAAATGAAGTTCATAATATTCATTATTAGGACATCATTGTTATGTGTTTCTTCTTGTTGAGCCAATCTGCTATTGTTTTGATTCAGATAGCTAAGGTGAGGTGTTTTGGTGGTGCATTGCCGGAGTAATTTCGATACCAAAACACATGTTTATGTGTAATCAAGATCAGACCAGTAGGCAATCTGGCTGGTCTTCTTGTTCATTAAGCAGGGCTAAATATAACAAACAAAGCACACCTTCCAAAACAACATGCAGAAACACAGTAAACGAACAGAAATGACCTCCTCCTCCTCACCTTCCAATCCAAACACCTTCCTCGAGCAGACCTCGCAGCGCCTGTAGACCTTCATCACCACCTTCTCCGGGGGCTTATCGGATGCCTTCTTTCCTCCCCCCCCCCCCCCTTTACGGCTCCATTGCCACCTCCATCCTCACTTGGCTCCTCCTGCTCCACCTTCTCTTTCCCCTCTTCCGCTTCTTTCCCTTCCTGCCCACGATTAGAAATTTTCTCAAAGATTAGCAAAAGCAACCGAAAAGGAGTGATTTCGATACCTCTACCACATCGATCGAAGCCAAAAGAGGCGCGGCTCTTTTCCTCTCTGTAGGGAGGTGGGTGGGGAATAGGTCCAAGACTCCTAGGTGGGAACAATCCCTGCCGGACGCGGTCTGTTGGCACGTTTCACGCAGCCAGAAACGTTGTCATCTCCAGCTTCGCTTCCAGACGTCTCCCCCTCGATCCCATCCGCTTCTGCTGCACTGTTGCTTTCCAAGTCATTGCAATCCCCGTTTCTTCTCCCTACTCGAAGGTCTCTTTGCCTGCATAACTCCTTCAAATCACCCTCGAATCCTCGCTTTGAGTCATCTTCAATACCTTGATGCTTACTATCCACATACATGGGATGAGTCTGAAGCGTCTGTGACGGAGAAACTACAAACCGCATGTTAGATGCATGCATCAATAGACTGAGGAGCAAATGGTAAAAAGGACAAACCTTGCAATCAATGAGCGATAGTCTTCCGTTGTCGATCTTCAAACTTGATGCTTATACCAACCGTCCTTATTGAATTAAATAGATTTATTCATTCTAAAATTACAATTGACACCTATTTATACATGTTTTGAGAGATAGAATACTTAGAGATCTGATTTGGGAGAGTTTTGAGAGATTAAATTATCTAAACATGATTCTTAGGATTTTGAGAGAGATCTTGGGGATCATGATTTGATCTGCTAATATGCCCCTGTAAAATTGAGCTTCTGTCAAGGACATCAATTTTGGACCGATGCAAGGAAAAGCTTTTGCGAACAATAGGCTTCGTAAGCGAATGTGCTAGTTGATCAGTCGTATGCACATGGGAAACCAGGAGCTATTGGCGGACAACTTGATCTTGCACAAAATGAAAGTCGATAGCAACATGCCTCATGCGGGAGTGAAAGACCGGATTGACACAGAGGTAAGTAGCACCAATATTGTCACAATAAATGGTAGGCGTAAGAATAGAGGTTATGTAAAGCTCTTTGAGAAGATTCATAATCCAGTTTAGTTCGGCAACAACAGTAGCAATAACACGGTATTCAGCTTCAGTTGTAGACCGAGCAACTATCTTTTGCTTCTTGGAACTCCAACTAATAGGATTAGCACAAAAAAAATAAGATATCTCGATGTTGAAGTTTGATCATCAACATTGTCTGCCCAATCAACATCAGCAAAGGCATGAAGATGAATAAGAGTATTTTTGCGAAAAAAGATTCCATGATCAATGGTCCCTTTGAGATATCGCAAAATGCGCTTGGCTGTAGTCCAATATGAGGAAGACGGCTGATGCATGAACTGTGATAACTTGTTGACTGCAAAAGAGACATCTGGACGGGTAAGAGATAGATATTGTAAGGAGCCAACTACCTGGCGGTACTAAGTATGATCTATAGCAGGACTACTGAGTCGCTTGTAGATAAGGGACTTGTAACTGTTTTAGCGTCCTACATATTTGTTTTGGATAACAGATCTTGAATATACTTTCTCTGTGAGAGAAAAAGTCGAGAAGATGTAAATGTAGCTTCGACACCAAGAAAATAGCTTAAGTTGCCAAGATCTTTTAGAGAGAATCGATCTGTCAACTGCTTAATAAACATTTGGACCATCATGGGATTGTCACTTGTGACAATAATATCATCCACATAGACTAAAAGGTAGATGTTGCTTCCATATTGTTGATGTAGAAAAAGTGAGACATCAGATTTAGAGTTGATGAAACCCATGGAGGACAAGAATAGGCCAAGTTCAGTATACCAGACTCGTAGGGCTTGACGAAGGCCATAAATGACTTTTTGAAGTTTGTAGACATGTCATGGATACTGAGGGTGTATAAAGTCAGGTGGTTGTTCCATAAAGACATCTTCACTAAGAGTCCCCTGTAAAAAGGCATTGTTAACATCTAAATGGCGTAGACACAATCCTTTAGAGATTGTCAAACTCAGAATAAGTCGGATTGTGGCAGGCTTAACCACAGGACTGAATGTCTCGGTGAAGTCAACACCGGGTCTTTGATGAAATCTCTTAGCCACTAGACGTGTTTTATACCAAGCATTTGCTTGAGGCCACCTTGATGGAGTAGGCAATCGAGGTCGAGACCGACAGACTTCTGCAATGTGACCAATTTTATCATACAATTGACAAACGACTTGTTGAGGCACATGAACAGGGTGGCGGGGTTGGAAGGGGCCACCTTGATGTTTGTTGAAGTATGGAGGTGAAGGCAATGATTGATTATTGCTCACTGGATCAGGAGAAAATGTGATCATACTTTTTTGAGCATTTTTGCTATATTTATTACTTTTCTTGGATTTGTGATGGAATTGAGCTCTGATGATAGGTCATGTCAATCTATCATCCTGCTTCAGGTATGCCTCATAATCAGTCAACTTATCGTAGAGTTCTTCAAATGAGGTTGGGGAGTCACGAGCTCGAGGTGTCACTGCCAATTCCTTAAACTCATCGCTCAATCCATTAAGTGTGTGGATGAGGACTTCCTCGTTACTGAGAAAATGACATATCGAAGCCAGGTCATCGATAATAATTTTTATGTTATGTAGATAGTCAGCAATAGTACTTCCCTCCTGTTTTAATTTCATAAGTCTAGAGAGGAGCCTGAGCATGCGAGTGTATGAGCGATTTGCTAAAGTAGTCTATAGTTTGTTCCAAGCTTCTGCAGCAGTGACACAGGAGGAGATGAGCGGAGCCACAAATCCAACAACAGAGGCTTGAATGACTTGAAGAATAAGATGATCTTGGCATAACCAAAGTGTGTGAGCCGAGTTTTGCACAAGAGTTGAATCACCTGGAATGTGAATCATTGTTGGTGGGCAACTGAAAGAGCCATCAACATAACTTGATAATCCATAGCCAAATAAGAGGTTAGAAAATTGTGCATGTCAAGATGCATAGTTACCGCCTTTGGATAATTTGAAGGGAATAAGGGAAGCAGCGTTGATGGAGATAAGACTCTCATGAGAGGAGACACTAGCATTCCCTACAGGAAGGAGAGTTGGTGAAGTAGATATTGACGAGGAAGACATCGAAGATGTAGAAGGAAGAGGAAAGTGTACGCTGGTGGAAGAAGGCCGGCAAAGAAAGTAGCCGGGAGGATTGAAGAGATTGCTTCTCTTCACTGAGAAGCAGAGAGGGTAGAGTCAGGGTAGGCACCCGTGGAGGAGAGGCAACCGAGGAGGCAGAAGAGACTGCTTCTTTTCACCGAGAAGTAGATGATGAGGAAAGTGCACACTGGCGGAAGAAGGCCGGCTTGAAAACGACTGTTGTGGTAAGGGACGTGCGACTGCTGTTGTAATGGTTGAAGCAAGGGAGGCAGAAAGAGAGGGTTGTTGTTGTTGCTGGCGAGGGCTACGATCGTTGCTGGTGGAGAAGAGTGGCTGGCAGCAACGACTGGGGAGGAGAGTAGAGCAACGACAAGGGACGTGCAGCTGCTACGACAAAGAAGGAGGAAGAGAATTGTTGTCTATAGCAATCTGTTGTCTGTCACAACAGAGGGATGCAATCAGCAGCGGCGACACAGTGATGCTAGGGCAAAGCAACACCGTGAGAGAGATAGAGGGAGTGGCACAGCGGAGGAGGAGGTTGCTGCAAAGGACCGCAAAGGGGAGGAGATTGCTGTGACACAGCGAAAGAAGGCAATCAGCAACGATGGCTGCCGTTTGTCGCAATAGAGGAGGAAGATTGCTCTAGGACAATCTACTCTGATACCATGTTGAATTGAAGAGATTGATTCATTCTAAAGTTACAATTGACATATATTTATACATGTTTTGAGAGATCTAAACAGGGATCTGATTTTGAAAGAAATTTTAGAGATTGAATTATCTAAATATGATCTTTAAGATTTTGAAAGAGATCTTGAGATCATCATCTGATCTGCTAATAGTACTAACGTCGACGACCCAACCCACCTCTCGAGCAGGTTAACGAGAGGACCTTGAGACCGTCAGGAGTGACATCGACTTCCACAGACCCGATGACCGTGGTAGCGTGGAGGTCTCCTCAGCCCTGAACCTTTTCAAGGGTGACTCAGTCGACGCCTTCACTGATGAGGAGCAGAAGAATACCCCATTACACCTGTCGTATCCAAGGGAGTAAATGATGTCTGAGAAACCAACACGTTAAGAGTCAGTGTGGGCAGTGTCAGATCAATAAAGATGGATGCAAGTCCCAAGTCTCACATCCCCCGTCCCTTCCATGCTTCCTTTACCCCATATCAAAACTGGGGTTTACAGTAGATTCACTGTATCTAGTGAAGTTCTATTAGGCATTGTATCAGTGATTGGTTTATACAACTTCACCATATGATCCCATTAATCAAGATACATCCATTCCATACTTCATCCACTTTGTTCCGATATCACATCCATTTTCATCCCTATCCAAAACCACACAAAAAAAAACCATTAGCATCAGAAAGGACGAAATCCAAAATTGATGCCTCATATGGTCTCCTTTGTTCAGCAATCTTCAACGTTTGTTTGGAGCATTTAACAACATTTATTGGTTAGAAGTACAAACAAACAAGGTTTAGTGATCTCCTATCTCCATTGCATGTGCCTACAAAACCTGCCACAACTACTCGACATTAAACACTCAGGACCTCATCAGAGCTCCACAACTCAAGGCCAGCCTCAGATCCATTACTGCTATTCAATGCACACGCCCTTTACCTCCCACTCTCATCACAAACCTATTTATCTATATGTAACCAGCTCCTTCCTTGGCAACTGATAACATTGAGCTCGTTCTCCGGTACCAGCAAAAGCTCACTGAACATGGCTGGTTCCACTGTCTCCTTTGTCCTATCTTTCGTCCTCCTGTTCTCTGCAGTAGGGTTGAGTACCTCCGAGGACTCCTCCATCCAGCAGAAGTGCTCACAGGAGTTCACCAAGGTGACCTCATGTATGGACTATGCCACTGCCAAGGCCAGTGCACCATCGAGCTCATGCTGCGGTGCAGTGACGGACATCAGAAACGCTGATGCTGTCTGCCTCTGCTACATCATACAGCAGACCCATGCTGGATCATCTACCATCAAGAGTCTTGGGTTGCAGTTCGACAAGCTCCTCCAGCTCCCAGATGCTTGCAAGCTTGCCAACACCAGCGTCAGTAACTGCCCAAGTAAGTGACTAACTTTAGTTGCTAACGCTTGAGTTGATTCAGCATATATATGTAAGACATTTTTCTGCCATGTATGTTGCATATGTATATGGATATGTCTGCAGATGCACTAACACTGACTAAAACTGGCAATAGATTAGGGTTTGACTACTCAACTGGCAGATGATTTTTTTTTTTTTTGCTTAATTTACATTAATTTTGTTGAATCTATATCAATTTCTATCTTACAAATCCTAACCCAACTTTTTTTTTCTAATTTTTAAGGTATTAAAAAATAATATATTTTTAATTAGTAAAATATTATTTATTTGTACCGTTCGGTCAGGCATACCGAGCTGTACTAACATACCGTACCATACCGATCAAATATGGATATGCCGATACAGACCGATATGACGAACCTTGCTTTTAGCTCCCCTTAAAAGATAACTTCTAATTTATTTTACCTGTCATACTTCTTTGCTAGGCCATTTGATTTAGTCACAACAGTGTCATAAGACATTTATGACTACCCAAAGATATTTAAATAAAAGCAGCAAAAGGAAGATTTTGAAAGTGATATTTACTCCTGGTCAATTCCTTGACCAGACTAAATGTTAACCCCACTTGACCAGAAGTATAACTTCTAGTCCCTTACCCTCACTCAATGTATGCATAATTGAAAATGCATACAGTAACAATGCAGATCCGTGCATATTTGAGTGCATTTTACATACAGAAGAATAGTTAATTATGCATAACAAGATGAAAGTTTGAATGCAAAAAGGCAACAACTAAAAGTTACGGTCTGGTCTAACAAGAGACTAAATATCAATTTTAATTTGAATATATGGTCTTATGTCTAATTTAATCAAGGTTTTAAACGTACCACTCGATAAGGGCACTAAGTGTATCAATATAGATGGTACATCAATATATCCCTAGTGTATCATATATCAATATATTCGATACTGTTCGACATAACTTAGTACATATCATACCAACAATTGATTGATACATTGGTACGGATCGATAATGTGAACCATTTGAAAAGATAAATTACAAATTATGACAACTATCAAATTTATTCCATTTATTATATTGTCATCATCAAAATTCACGATATCCCCATGCTGGTTGTCACTTTTTCCTTTTCTTGGTAAAATAATACAATTTGTGGTATGCATAGTAAATATAGTTTGCAATTTATTCGTGAAGTAATATAGCATGCTTTTTTTTGTATGAACATGATCATACTAAACATCTAGAAGTGACACGTTCTGATATTTGTGTTACTGTTATATGTATTTTGCTGATGCACTGATGCTCGGCGTCATAAGGTCAACAAATTTTGTCAAAATTAGTTTGCCGCTCACTACTTTTTCTAACGTTTTATTCTCCCCCATCAACTGTATATTTTACAACAATCTTGTCGTGACAACTCACCTTGCATACATGTAGATATGCATCAGAATGTCTCGTAAGACAAGAATCATTTTGTAGACTTGGATGCTCCTAAAAGATATTATTGCCCTATTAACTAATTTTCTTGGAAAAAGTTCCGTAACAACTAGCTTAGTTTCCATATATCTACATACATATTAAGAATGCACATCTGTTTATTCTGGATCGATTTGGTAGTTGCAGTTGGGACTTTATGGTTTTGTTGTAGTTGTTGTTGTTGTTTTGTATTTTCAATTTGGATTCCAAATTGTCCAATACTGGACTTCCAAACAATTTATTATAGTCATATAGTGAATTTTAAAATGGTTAGAAGGGTTTTTCTTACCTTCCATTTATATATACTTGTTTGGCAGAGCTTCTGAAGTTATCTCCTACCTCGCCAGACTATGCTGTCTTCATGAATGCTACAAAAGGTTTGTCCACTAGCATAAATTTTATAGTGCAATAAGCAAGAACAAATAAGTTGAAATTTTGTCCATTTATGTCACGTTCAGCTAATTTCTCATCCGGTGGATCCACAAATGTGACCCCTACTTCCAATGGATTCAAATACCGGTTCCGCCTTGATGGTAGTGTTGCCATTACCTTGGTATCTGCTATCTTCTTCTCTGTTTTCTCGACAGGAGCTTGAAGACGACCCAACAGAGTGATGGTTATTCTGTGGGAAACAACAATGCTTGAGACTCTTAGGGACATCAAAATCTTGTGGTACACATTTCCAAATGTGACCAGCTCTAAGCTTTCATTTTGAATAACTTCTGAATTATCAAAATTTTCTTATATCTTAACGAAACTATCTATATCCTCTATGTGTTTTCTTTTGTATCACACTGAGTAAGAGTTATCGAGTGCATGATTGGTCAACACCAGCAATCTTAGTGTCACTAGAATTATCTTATATGCTAGATGATTGATTAACACCTTTAATCATCGTCTGGTACCAAAACACTCCAATGAGATCTAACAATCCATTATACTGTATTTGTACCAGAAGCCTATGATGTAACGTAGATTTAGTTGACCAACTTGGCTATGCAAAGATATTATTGCTCTATTATATTACATGTATGATAAGGCTGAAGTTATTGCTGACACACTAACTAGGCCATACAATATCACCCACAAATACCATTACATAAAAGGTTCATTCGTTGTCACAACAATTCCTTTAGGCTATCTTAATTACTTAAACAAGTTCTTGTTTATTTCTTTAAGAAAGATATTGCTATTACCTAAGCCCTCCTTCTCAAGAACCAATACTACCTTGGCCACAGTTTACCTTGTGATTCACAGTCAAAACCCGCCATGGTCAAATCAACACATAATTCTAGGTTCACTACCTAAAATACACGGACATATCAAGTTTGTGATGGTAAGTTCTGGGCTCCTAATAGCCGCAACACCAGTCTTCGAGCACCCTCAACTTGATTAGTTTGTGGATGGAGCTGTACAAGCTAAACAATACAAAGTGTTGTTTTCTCTTTTTTTTTTATTTGCTACCAAAAGATGCCGCCTAAAATGTTCATAGCATCACCACCAAGATTCTCCTTAAAATTAACCAACAAACAAGAACAGAAAAGATCTAAATTGTGAGCAATCCCATAATTCAACAAATCAGAACACAGCTAGGGTTCTAAGAAGAGAACTTTGTTACTTGAACGGTGGGCGTTGCCAATCGCCATGGATCTCGAATCTGAGCCTCTTCGCGGAGTCCATCGTCGACAGAGACATCAAGAGGAGCGGGGAGGACGGAGGCGACCCTGAGATGGCCACGAGGAACAGGGGCCTTTGAAGGCGCCCAGAGACATCAAGAGGAGCGGGGAGGACGGAGGCGACCCTGAGATGGCCACAAGGAACAGGGGCCTTTGAAGGCGCCCGAGGAAGTCGAATCCCGCCATCACCATTAGGTTAGTAATCTGCCCTAAGAACATCCAACTCGATTTGATAGACCGATGATGATTTGGCGAGACGTCGATATGGTCAAAAATTATGACCTTTTGATGTGATACGGCACCATCCATTTTAATCCCACCTGTTCATGGCTACATTATTACCATAAGACATTTGGAATACCATACACTATTCATTGTTTGGACGTTAAAGCAAACTTAAGCCCCATATCAGCATGGTAACGTCTACGTTCGATACAATAACAAAATAATATTACAGAAAGGCAAAGAAAAGAATGAGATTTGTCACACATTCTCAAAGATTTCATGTGTGTTGAGGATAAAAAAAAAATTGCAAGAACGTATGCGCCTTACAGGTCAAGGAAGACTTATTTGAACACTGCCAAGCTCACTCTTTGGATAAAATTGTAGGTGATATGTATTATTGCAATAGAATGTTTGGAATGGGTACGGATCTATCTATGATGCTGATCTTTTCAAGTATGCCATAACTCCGATACCAGCAATTAGTGCTGCTCCAGCAGCAACCGTGCTGTATGCAGCCGCCCATGCATCCTTGTGGGCATAATCCAAGCCTCCTGATCCCGATCCACGACCCTCCTTCCTGTGACCCGAACCCGAGTAATCTAAATGCAACCTTAAGCTCTGCATAACAGAAAGAAATTACCATGAGCATCTGATCTGTTGCACTCCCAGTTTTGGTCATTCTAAACCTCCGTTCTAGTTAATATGTAGCCAGTCATTCACCAGTGTGAAACAAAAAGCAACTTACGGTCATATATGATATACCTTCCAACCAGCTTGCCTAGCATGGTCCACTGCTGCTGCAAGGTCACTGTCTGATGCAAGGATAACTTTGTCATGGTCCTCGTCTTCATACTACACAACATCATCAAGAAATTATGTTAGGTAGAAGTGTAACTGCCAAAAATAACTTGCTAAAAGGTACATGGATTCCAATTTGAAGTCAAACAGTTAGTTATTTACAAGTATCTGCGGAAGATGATTTCTATCGATATCATCACCAACCCTCTGGACTATGCAAGTGATAAGGTCCGTCAAGCTCTGTGTTTCTGCATTGTGCAACATGGAATTTAGTAATTAGTTTCTGAAGGCAGACTGATAAAAATGAAATTTGATCAGGGTGCATACCGCAGTTAAATCTATGCATTCTGCCCTGTTTGTCCTCAAGCTTGAAGCCAAAGGTAGTAGATAAGCCTGAAGGTGGATAGAAGGCAGATCTTACTGTATCTGTGGCCTCTGATGCCACTTTCATAGACCCTTCACTGAAATATCAGTAGCACACTGATCTATGGATGCTAATGACGAATAAAGACTGCATGACTATAATCAGGTAGATAAAAGCATACAAACCTTCGAGAATCATCATCATCATCCAAGGGTCCTAAGGACAAAGCAGAATCCCAGAATTTCTGCATCATGGCACTTGCTGTTTCATTTCCTGCACCACTGCTGCTTCCTGCCTGCATGTATGATCAAGAATCAACTTAGAAGCAACAAAAAATAATTGACGGCTACGACGGCTACGACGGCTACCAATAAAACTGGAATAAATCTCTAGTGGTTCACAGTACGACGGCTACCAATAAAACTGGAATAAATCTCTAGTGGTTACACCCACTACAGATGATTTCTGAATAAACTGGGGCAGGGAAGGTCTGGTTATCTCTGTGAATACATCTTTAAATAAGTATCAGGAATGTAAATATACATAATAGTTGCACCCCTACAGTTGCATACACTTTTACATCAAGGTAGTGCGCTGATACATGAATGAGAAGGACTTACAACCGAACCAACTAATGAAGTAGGACCTTCGCTTTTTCACTGAGCTGGAACTATTACCATGTAACACACTGGATATCAGCGAACTTAATGTCTGCTGTGCTTTAGAAAAAAGATGTTAATAGAATCTATGCTGCAGATTATTTACCCATATCAAGTTTATCAGGAAGATGAATTGTCTTTAGTTCATTCCATTAAATAGGTATAATTGCTTCCAACACACAAAAAGGTATGGATTCAAAATCCATGAATACTCAAAATCAAGTGGAATTTTTAAAATAGAATATTGTGAGCATCACTCATAAATAATAGTAGTTGTACCCATGGTTCGCCTTACCGGTCCGTAGCGGTGTACTGACTTAGCCGTCGGTATGGTACATATCGAACCGTACTGATGTATCAACACATGGAATAGTGGGGCATACCAACAAACCAATATATACCACCTGTACCAATCCTTTGTCGGACTGGTACATACCGTCCGTACTAGGCAGTACACCATGGCACGGCGAACCTTGGTTGTACCCGCCCAGTGCTTCCAATTTCCTGGAGCATGATATATTCATCTTCTAAGACAGCAGGCAATTATAATGAGACTAAGACACCAAACTGCAAATTCTTCTCTATCAAGTCAGTAATAAGTATGAAACTTGCAAGCAAGATAAAGTAGACAAAGAAGGTCAAGTGCATCTAGATATGGAATAGCTCGAAAGGTACATCAATGACTTACAGTAGCTATTGCAGCATGAGCAATATGTATAACATCAATAACTGTGACAATGTTCCCATCTGTTGCAGGCACAAACCATGAGTCACAATCAAGAAGAATAATTTCCATTTTCTTGTGGGTAAATATACCTCTATCTACAACAGGTAGGTGCAAAAATTTCCCATCATGCATGATATGTAGAGCATCAAGAATTGGCGTGTCAATTGTCCCACATTCAGGATTTGCAGTCATGACCTGAATGTATAAAATTAGGACATATGGTCTTGAGAAGTCACATCAAGAAACATAAGGTAACAAAAAATGATTGTACGAATACTTTGATAGCAAATCAGACTTACTGCTCAAAATAGAAAACCAGTGGAACAAACAAAAGGCAATCAAGTTTACATAATTTATGCTATTACTAGCACTGCTACAGGAATATGATAGGGGAAAATGCTATAGATATTTTGCAAATTGTTTAATTACATCTTTTAAAGAGAAAAAAGACTGTCCAGATAATTGAAACAAGCTTTAAAGATATCTTGGGCAAAGGTATATGTATAATAACTGATCATATATGTATAATCATCTGAAAAATGCTACGACTCAAATATCCAATTTGAATATCTCGAACCACAATTTTTGGGGAAAATATCAAGCTATGTGTCAACATCTCTGGAGACAAGGAAAAGAAAAGAAAGCCCAAATGACTAAACATGTCGTGCACACACATGACATCATGGTTATGCATACAGAATGAATGTCATGGTCGCAAAGCCTAAACTCACAAACGGATAATGCCCTTCAGCAGCTCAAGCATGTGCAGATGACAAAAAATGCAGATCATTGTTCATTTGTTTTCTCTTTTTCTTATCGTCACACATAATAGATATGTTATGGAAACTTGCATGTATCTCTTAGAATTCTACTTATCTAGTTCTTAATTATGAGTACAATAAGCTCATAAATGCAATAAAAATCCAGAAATAGATTGTACTATTCATATAGGCATGATTGTTTTCCTTATTTACTTTCAAACTCTACCCTTGGTTCACCTGATTGTATACTACATATCTGGGCTTAAATTTGGTAATTTATATTAGATTACATGTTATAAATGTCAGGCCATAGAGAACCACAAAATGTTGTATACCTTGTATGCAACTATATCAACCTGAATAATGTGTTCTCTATAAATATGTTAAAAAAAAAATTAAAATGCTCACAAATAAACAGCCTTAGCTCTGGACAAGGTTAAGGTTGCCCCTTTGCAACCAATATCAAAGTGTTTGAGTAACAAATAAGGCCTCTCTTCTTGACGGGATAAAGCTAAGCAAATTAACTCTCACCAGATAATAAACTTATTGGAGCCTCATGCATTAGGCCACACACTTTTCATATTTGTAATTAAAAAATTTATTAGGAAAAATGCTTCAATTAATTAATTTCCCTTGTGTTGTTTCATTTTATAGAACTGGCATAACAATGTAACAAACTCTGTTGTTTTAGTTCGATATTCTTCTAGACATAACCAAGGTCTATTGACACTATATATTGCTCACTCTCACCAATTTTATTACCTGAATAATCTTAAATTTTTTTAATATATAATTCTGTTTATCATCATCCTCTTAAGTTTATGCCATTCTACAGTCTGCTATCTGCTCTAATTGTTATTGTTCAGGATCAACAATAGCAGTTGGATAATCAGTATTGACCAGAATGGATCTCAGCCCAAGCTCCGAAAGAATCAACCATGAAAGGGCAGTTGAGATCAACCTATAAAAGGGCAGATTGGTTAACTTTTGAAATGAATCATATGGGTCAGATGTACTTCTGTGGCCATAATTTAATGGTAGGATCAATCAAAGTCGTACAGGATTTATTTGGATTGGCTGATATTCATTTAGATAGAAGGGTTTCCAAGGAGTTTCAGTTGATTTCCTGAATTTAGGGGGTTTCGAGATCATCCTGCAAACCACTGGTTATGTCTTGTATCTCATTATTTTCATATCCTTCACCAACATGTATATTAACTGAAGCTGAAGAAGAAATTATTTTCAGCTCGTAATGCTAGAGTGCAAAAAAGGTTTCAATTGAATCTGGATCTACAGTGTGTGACATGGAACCAGCCCACTTAGCACCTACATTAGAATGATATACCTAAGCTATGTATGTCTCATATGTTCGAGTAAAACAAGTGTAAATTGATAGAACAAAGGATCTACTTCATTGGTAAACTTCAAAATGGCTGAAGATCACAATAAGAAGATAAACTGAGTCCACACAACTATTTTTGTGCTACAACCTTTCTTAGGTTATTTCCTTGTTCTACTACGTGTATAATTGCAAGGAAATTTCAAACAGTTTTTCTTGAAGACTGTTCTTTTTGTGTTTGTTTAATATAAAAACTGAAAAAGGGATAAACTGGTTTCCAGATTTCTAGGAAAAGTTATGATTTCATTTTCAAGATGTATGTCCATAAACCAAAAAAATACTCCACACACTTCTTCCTATGGCTTCTCAACATATCTTTTGCAAAAAAGAAAAACCTCGTTTATTATTGCTCAGTATTCCAAACACAAAAGGGAAAAGAAATCAATATTTCTAACCTACAACCCGAACAATTTATTTATTTCTTGATGGAAAAGGCTTTTTTGGGTAGAAAATCTGCTTCCATATTTTTCCATGCAACCAAGGGATACCTTGAGATGTATGAACTTGCTACAAAATCAACTAGACAAGAAAGCAACTAAAGTAGAAATTTAAGCAACAATAGAAAGAAATATGTGGCCAACGAGATACCTTTTCCACTGGAGTGGACTCTGGAGAAAGATTCTGGGTAACTAGACGCATTAAAATGTCTCTTGAACTGATACAAATAAACCAAGGGAAAAGGATAAAGTTTAGCAGAAGAGGCAAAATGAGATAAGACTTTTAAAATTAGTTGCAACGTACGTCAGAATCCCCCGAGGTTTTTTCTCAACTGTTATAACTGCTGAACTTATTTTCAGCTCAAGCATCTTCTTTGTTGCAGTTAACACTGAATCAGTTGGTGATATTGTCACAACCCTAGGAAAAGATTCCACCATCAACCAATTGTAAACATATTTATTTGCTCCAATCCTATATATCACTGGGCTACTAACAAGCGACAGTCATATCTTGCCATGCATCAGAATGTAAATTCCAAAAGAGAATATTACCTACTTTGAATTCTCTTGAATGATGGTTGATAAGGATGGTCTAAACATCCGCTCTCGAAGAGTTTCTATAAATGTATTAGGACCTACAGAAAAGATCTTAAAAGTTATTAGGCCAACTGCTTATAAAGAAAAAATGAACAGTTTAGAAACAAATAAAACTATAGTTTCTTTAGGGAAAGAGAGAAAGATATAATCATAGTAGAACAATAAGTATTTTGTCTGAGTCATGAGAAAAATATCCAATTACTATGATGTAATGAAACCACACACCAGAAATAGATGTACCCCAATGTTTTTCCACCCCTTCAACAGCAGCTGCAATGGCCTTTCCCTTTTCAGCTGCCCTTTCCATTCTTGCTATTGCATCATATAGACATTTTGCTATGTCAAGCAAAGCAATGACTTCACCATTTTCCACAACCGGAAGATGTCTGAACTTCCCTACAAGTCCCAAGGTTGAAGTTGCAATAATAACTTACAATATAGAAAGATGGAGATCCCCGTAAGTTTCCAAAATCACATACCTTGTACCATCTTCTGCAATGCTTCCACTGCCAGTGTGTCTGAAAGGACGAATATAGGATTTCGAGTCATCACTTTTGACACTGGAGTTTCTTCAAGCTTTAGCTCTCGAGCAATGACTCTTGTCGTTATATCCTGCAGTTAAAGAGAAAACCAGAGTTCCAATACCTTGACTTGGTCACAAAAAAAATTTAAGCATAACGAAGAAGAACCTTGTCTGTTAGAATTCCACAAAGTAATGCATTCGAGTCCGTCAACAACACAGCATCAACCCGTCGTGTAGCCATCCGACGGCAAGCTTCATAGACACTTGTACTTTCAGGAATTGTCAAGGCCTTAGACAATCGTAATCTTTTTACAGTTCTCTCTCCACTTGTAGTGCTGCAATCAGGGATCAAAGTTAAGACAGTACCATGACTGCAGCATGTAAAAATAGAATGTACATTCAATAGATCAATATCCAGAAGTAGTTAGCAACAAACAGAAACAGCCCATTCAATATATCAATGACAGTTACAGCACATGTAATTTGATTAATATTCTCCAATACATTTTTGCACTGCTAAGCTAGAGGAAGTGCATCATAGAAATTCAGAAAAGCCTACCAACATGTTAAGTATGAAAATTCAACATTAGAATATCTTTTGTTAATCACCTGCACTATGGTTTTGCCTTCATACTAGATTAAAAAGGGCACTTAGTGATCAAGGATTGTGACATGAAAAATGAAGAGTGTGGTTTTAGGCTCTTTGAATGTGCAAGGAAATTTCCACACTGAATTTTCCTACATTTTTGTGCATACTCATGTAGTATAAAATGTTGTTAGAAAGAAATGTAAGTATTTAAAAGCCCACAATAAAAATTACGATAAAGATTTACTTTCTATCATAAATGAGTTACTAACAAGGAGATCAAAAACAAAAAAATGTAAAATGTATTTACTTCAGATAATTAGAACTCCCAAAGTTGATATGTAGTATAAGTAAAGCGTTGACCCCTACCTATTTATGTTACCGAATGCAATGCTCCTGGTTAGGAAGACAAGGTAGGGAGATCCCGAAGTCACAAAAATCATGTGTCTAAATGTCTATCAAGGGCAACATCAAAATGGTTTAATCAATTGTCTGAACAAGCACAAATCAATAATTTTGGATGAAAAATCTCCATTGACAGTGAATTTTAGAAAGCCTCATTTGTTTTCCTAGAACAGCCACCAACTAGCATCCAAAAGTTAAAGAATTTTAGAAGTAGGGAACTGGTACTCGACTTAAATTTTCTTTATAGTTGAATTAACTTTTGATCATATGATTGACCTATGGCTACTTCTATTTAAGGAAAGTATTCTTTAGAATCTTAACAAATTACCTGAACTTAAGATTACAAATATAATATGAAGAAAAAAATCAACCACACTGTAGTTTGATACTAAGGAAAAGTTCTATTTATTTGGCACCACTAAAATAAAAAAATTAGCATGTGGTCATTAACCATGTAAGAATTTGTTAATTAGCTGAATTTAATCATGAAGTGGTCTGATTTCAAATTCGATGATCTTGAGTGGAATTGAGAAACTGGTGCAAATTTTCAAATAGGACTTTGGTTACAAAATTTTAGTAGATAAGAAGGGAATTAGAATTCCCCATCAATCATCAGATGAACTCCCCATGGACTCCTATCCTCATCCGATAAACAAACATATCTGCAGGTCAGGGACACCCCCCATGCATATCTTTAACGCCCTCCTCCAAGCTGATTCTGACAGCAGCAATAACCATGTCTTTTGCATAATAAGAACATTGACTTGTACGCATAAGAGATGCAACGAACCACGGAAAAATAGATCTGAAGTCACCCTTACTAATAATTTCAAGCTACAATAGGCAGAAACAATAAAGGCTTTAATTTACAAGAAAAAGCACATTGATTTCGTTTTTGAACATTCAAGTAACAACAAGATTTTAATTCCTGAAAGACAAAAGAAACACAGCAACAGAGAATCGTTTCCTAGGTTAAGAATCATTTAAATCCCGATGAAAACCCAAACCAGGGTTCAATATCTACTGAAGATTCCAAATCGACGGAAGAAATCGAATCGACCAAGAGGAATTTTCATCAGAAACAGGGAACAAGAAACGCACGGTGGGCGAGTTATGGAAGTCCGCCGGCCAACTTCGGCGCTCCCGTTCTCCGGTGCCTTCTTCCTTCCGGAGACGCTGCTCCCGGATATGCTCTTCCGCAACGACCCGCCGCCGCCCTGCCCGTCCATCTCCCAATCCGCTTATCACCCCCTATGCCGCACCCGCCGACGATCACCACTCACCTCACCCCGATTCAAACCCAATCGCCGGCTCGAACCCAGATGAGATGCAGCCAAGGGAGACTCCACGATACGATAAGTCTCCCGGCCGCTTCCTCTCTCGGCCTCCCATTTTGACGGGAAGGAGAGAAGCTTCTTTATACCGCACAATTATTTTCTCCATTTGTTACGAATAAACAAACCCGCATACAAAATTCGAAATTTACCCACCTCTCGAATACCCCGACACGGTCCCAATTAGCGGGCTCACATTGGCCCACGCATTCCCCAATCGCCACATGGGTAGGAGTAACAAGTACCGATATCACGGTAGAAAAGGTATTGCTCACGTAAACAGCATATAACCTTTCTTACACCGACTCGAAACTGGGTACGGAACACGACTTGATCTTTCATGTTTCGACACGTCACTACAGTGGAGCGGGACCCACCGCTATAAAAGGTCAATGGAGATAAAACTCTGTTGTGGGTGGATGATTGTGAGCTCCATTTCGTAATTTTTATTTTTGTCAGCTCTTAATGCGTTGTCCGGAGACACCCCATAGAAAACGTCTTTTCCTACATTATTGTCCGAATCATTTACCCTATACAAATGGTTGCATAGCATAATTCTATGCAACAAAAATATACGGTGTAAATTATACAGAGTTGAGTCAGACGAAGATGCAAAGTGCGCACAGAACATTTATGCGGACAAAAGAGGAAACGTTTTGCGTGCGGCCTTACTGGCCCACCCAGCTAACGGTACAGGTGTACAAACAGCCACAGAGCAGGGAACGGCTTCTTCCCGTTGGTTGAAACGGCGCTCCTCCGTGGCCGGTTCGGCTATGGATGGGGGCCTCCGTGGCACTTGGTGGGACGGTGCCGCTTCCCTGGATGGTGTCTAGGCCGACGCAGATGAGCCGAACCCCATAATAAATACTAAATATTATTTTTTGCTGTGGCGTATTCACCTGCATAGTGGGTCCCGCATCGGGCCCCTCTTTTCTCCAACTTAACTACGGTATATATATATATATACACACACATATATATATGTATATATATATATATATATATATGTATATATATAAAAATAATTGTTGAATAATTCTGGTAATAAATAATTTATCAGTAATTAATAGTCTTCCTTTTTTAAGAAAAATATATTTTATAGTAAAATTTATTAGACATGATGGAGAAGAAAGATGAACCAAAAGAATATGAGACGAAAATAATAAAACGATAGAGACAAGTATGATAGAATGCGAAGAGGCTAATGAGGGGCAATTAAGGAATAACATAGGTCGTATGTAGGGTCCTTAGCGATGATAATAAAGAGAGAAAATAAATATGACAAAAATCAAAGAGGATGATAATTTTGAAAGAGAGGAAGATGCGAACATTATGAAATACAAAGAAAGTGATAAAATAGATCTAGTTTTTTTATAATCAATTCCTTTAGATTGTATAATAAATTGGAAAAGATGATAAAGCCGGCATCATAAGTAAAAGCATATAGTGTTTTTTATAGATAAATCAATATTAATCAATGATGTTTAATAAAATAATATAATATAATAATAATAATTGATAAGTGAGATTTTATAAGTAGGCATGTAGATGTTTGTTATTATCAACATGATATTCTTTTACATGACTTATTGGTGTGCAACTTAACGTCGTGGTCGAGATGTTAGTGTGTAACTTAACGTCATGGTCAAGATGTTAGTATGACTTGATCTGATCCCAAGTTTATAAGTCAGTCTACATAGCTTCTTGAGTGGAGGGGGTTAACACTAGGTTGGATCGGGGCATCATCCGTCGAGTCGACCCAAGGTAGAGTTGGGAGTCGCTTTATTCTTCCTTCAACACTAGGATATAGGCCAAAATTGGGTGGGTGTTTTCCCGACCCGATCCCTTTGAAGGTCAAGTTAGCATATGGAATTGAAGGTGTTTGAAGTGTTCAAATTTCGGCCCCTAGCACTAGCTAGGAGATCAGCTGTTATGCTTACGGCTGAGGGTCGATCATGCGTAATATGTTAATAGTCGTCGGTGCTCCGAGCGATCGGTCCGTACACTTTGCATGGCGTGTATCGACCTGCACGGTTTCATGTCGCGCGATACCATTCTGGGGTGACTGTGTGTCGTGCAACGTCGTCTTGTATAGTCCCAAGCAGCGTGGGCACAGTTCATTACCTCGTGCGAGTTCAAGGTGTCATGTAAGTGTACACACATCGTGTCGACTTTGAAGTGCCATGTCGACCCTAAGGTTCCATGTCAATACTGACATGGCTACTAACTGTTGTCATGGGGGTGGTGCCAAAATACGATCTATCACCCTTTCACACGACACTTAAGCTAAATAATCATATGATCGATATGACACAATATCATTAATTACAACATTATATAACTATTAACGTTTAAGTAATATACCATGGATAATCGTTTCTATATATTAACTTATCAATTATCATAACAATTGTTGGAAAACCTCAGCGGGTGCATCACATGCGCAGCGAAATTCAAAACAAAAATCGATTTCCCATGCAGATCAAATCGTCGTGCAAAATATTGGGGTCGCGAGAAAAATTGCAAAACCATGTTGTGTGAGAGATTGATTTTACCTAGGGAGATCGTATATCTCAGTATTCCAGATCCGGATGGAGAATATGAAGGAGGTCAAGCGTCCTCCTCTCTAACGATATCCAAACGATGGATCTCTGTAGCAAAACTCCTCCAATCTGATCTCGTAACTCTTGCGCAGAGGGAGGAGAATAGGAGGTGGCGGCTAAAGCTACAGCCTATCAACCATGAGTCTCCCCTCCTATTTATAGAGAGCCACCAAAACCCTAGGGCTCCTTCCTTAGTGGGTATTAGATCTCTATCCAATAACCCATTAACTTTACATTACTGGATCTCTATCCAATAATCTCCTTAGACCTTTAACTGGGCCTTAATCAAGGAGCCCATAAGCTTAGGGTGAGAATAGGGGCTAATTGGATCTCCATCCAATCCTCTATTCGTTGAAACATCCACCATATATGTGTGACCCTCTAGGCCCGATACTGAGCTGGTCGTGAGTCACTCCCATCAAAACTCATTCTGATATAGTGAATTATTATCCTCATAATAATTCACTCGACTCATCGACTATGGACGTACTAGGCCACTACGCGATAGTCCCTAGATGGTACATGGGGATTGAATCCGTCAGACCTGTTTGTCTATAATTACCATGTATCTATAATCTCTCATCCAAATAATATATCAGAGATCGTATATTGTGCATGGTATTGTCAGGTCATATACGGAATCAGTTTGTCTTGCTCTATTTGGATTCTACCATAGAACTCCTTCTCTCTCAATCTGAATGACCATGACTAGGGATTTGTCTGAGCAAGCACATATGGGATATTCCTCTCGTGATACCGAGAGTGGATAATCCTCTATTGACACTCAATTGCCTTCGTAAGGTTGGCTACCAATCCCGATAACTAGCTGTACGAGATCTGAAACTTTCCAAACATGTAAATCTAATGTCAAAGAAAGGAGTACTCATACAAGCCATCCTTGGTTTCTCAAGTCTAAGGACCAGATACACAACTGCGACTATGGAATCACTGTCTGACATTATGTATCATTAACTATACAGCATTCCATAAGCAGATCAATCAGCGAACTCATTCTTCAATGACACTTGTACTATATCCTTAGTGTCTCCACACAAGTAGCTATAAGACCAACCGCATCCATCATATGGACGGGTATATAGTACACCGGTCTATCCGGTTATCTCGATGTCCCTCTCGAGTAACCTATGACCGAGATTATTTAGGATCTATGTTTAAAGGTGAATCGATCTCATTATCGTGATCTCATCACGATCCGATTCTCATTGTATAGAACCAAAGACATCACAATATATATGTAACAAATAATATAATATGAGAATATACCAATATTAATCATAAGTAAAAGGATGACAAAGCGTGTCACACGTGTCATCACTCACGTGATTGGCTTGCAGGGCACATGTAACCAACAATCTCCCACTTAACCAAAAGTCAATCACCTATGTGTCTGATCCACATCAAACCCTTGTGACGCTCAAATATAATATGAGCTAGTGGCTTCGTTAGTAGATCTGTAATGTTATCTTCGGATGAAACTATATCTTTTTGTGTCATGATCGCTCTAATCAGATGAAACCTCCTTAGAACAATTATGTTGAGACCTGAGTTCCTTTATTAGAGTTATCGCCCTATCGCAGTCACAATATATGGGAGTCGGCTCCATGCTGCTTGGTATGACTCCCAAATCTTTGATAAACTTCTTCATCCACACCTCTTCCTTTATTGCTTCTGCTGCAGTAATGTATTCTGCCTCTGTGTTTGAGTCAGCAGTAGTATCTTGTTTGAAACTCTTCCAGCTTACTACTCATTCATTCAGGGTGAAAATATACCCTAAATTTGACTTGCTATCATTAATGTTGGACTGAAAACTCGAGTCTGTATAGCCCTCAACCTGGAGGCTACCTCTTCCATATACTAGTAAAAGATCCTTAGTCATTCTCAAGTACTTAAGGATACACTTTACTGCCTTCTAGTGTTCTAAACTTGGATCTGCCTGATACTTGCTTGTGACACTCAGAGTATATGCTATATCAGGCCTAGTACATAACATATATGATAGACCCTATCGTCAAGGCATAAAGTATCTTATTCATGTATGCCCTTTTTTTAGGAGTCTTTGGGGACATACTCCTAGAAAGTGATATTCCATGTCTCATCGGTATGAGACCTCTCTTGGAATTTTCTATGCCAAACCTTTTGACAATGGTGTCTATGTACCTAAATTGGGATAAGCCAAACATCTTTTTTTATCTATCTCTATAGATCCGGATCCCCAAAATATAGGATGCTACCCCTAAGTCTTTCATGGAGAAGTTTTTAGATAGTCAAGCTTTTATTATGGAGAGCATTTCTACATCATTCCCAATGATTAGAATGTCATCCATATATAGCACCAAGAAGGTGATAGCGGTTCCACTTACCTTTTTGTACACAAGGCTCATCTTCGTTCTTAACGAAGTCATAAGATCTAATCACCTCATCAAATCTTATGTTTCAACTTTGGGAAGCTTGCTTCAATCCATAAATGAATCAATCTGCTCACTTTATCTGGACTCTCTTTGAATACGAATCCCTCTGGTTGTATCATATACACCTCTTCCTCGAGGTTGCTATTGAGAAATATTGTTTTGACATCCATCTGTCAGATCTCATAGTCATTGTATGATGCAATGACCAAAATAATTCTAATGGACTTAAGCATGACTACAGGTGAAAATGTTTCATTATAGTCAACTCTTTGTCTTTGACGATATTCTTTAGCTACCAGTCTTGCTTTATAGGTCTCTACCTTTTCGTCTACTCCGATCTTCTTCTTGAAGATCCATTTACAACCGATGGGTACAATACCCTCAGGTGTATCCACAAGATTTCAATTCTTGTTAGAGTACATGGAATTCATCTCAGAATTTATGGTTTCTTACCACTTCCCAGAGTCTATACTCATAATAGCCTCCTCGTAAGTCTAAGGATCAACATCCTAAGAGTCATCTCCACTTATATGTCCCACATATCTTTCAGGAGGGTAAGATACTCTATTAGACCTACATAAAGTTGGAACTTGTGTGTTAGGTACCTGAACAGACTTGGGCTCTAGAATGGTGCTTGAGCTAGGTTCTTCAACCACGCTCAATTATATCTCACTCCCGCTGTTTCCACCAAGAATGTATTCCTTCTCAAGGAACACAGCTCTCTTGGCAACAAAGACCTTTCGGTCCTCGAGATGATAGAAATAATACCCATAAGTTTCCTTTGAGTATCCCACGAATGTGCATCATTCTCTCCTTGATTCTAATTTATCGGGGTTATGTCTTCTAACGTGGGCAGGACAACCCCAAATCTTAACAATCTTAAGATCGAGCTTATTTCCTTTTCATATCTCATATGGTATAGACACTACCGACTTTGATAGAACTCTGTTCAGAAGGTAAGCTGCAGTCTCTAGGGCGTACACCCAAAATGAAATGGGTAGGTCAGCGAAACTCATCATGGACCGCACCATGTCTTACAGCATATGATTCCTCCTTTCTGATACATCATCAAGCTGAGATGTATAAGAAGGTGTTCACTGGAATAGAATCTCATTGTACTTGAGAAAATGGGTGAACTCCGTACTCAAGTACTCTTATCTTTGATATGATCGAAGAGTCTTAATACTCTTTCCAATTTGGTTCTCTACCTCATTCTTATATTCCTTGAATTTCTTGAAGGCCTAAGATTTGTACTTCATTAAGTACACGTGTCCATACCTAGAGAAATCATCATTGAATGTAATGAAGTATGAGTAACCACATATAGCTTGAGTCGACATGGGACCACATACATCACTATGTATGAGTTCTAATAACTCAGTGACTCTATCTCCAGTTCCACTAAAAGGAGAGTTGGTCATTTTCTCATGAAGGCAAGGTTTGCAAGTTGCATATGTCTCATAGTTAACTGGATCTAAGTATCCATCTTTCAGCAATTTTTGAATCCTTCCCTCATGTATATGACATAGCCTACAATGTCATAGGTATACATTATTCACCTCATCTCTTTTCCTCTTAAACATATTTATATTCATGATATGTGGAGAAGTGTCTAACACATAAAAATCATTTATAAGGGTCCCTCTAGTGATGATCTCATCATCCATAATTATTGAACAACTATTATTCTCAAAACTAATTTATATCCACTAATTGTCAAACAAAAGATGAATATAATATTTTTGATAATAGAGAGAACAAAATAGTATGCATCCAATGCAATGATAGCTCCACCAATTAGATATTGGGTGACCTCACTAACAACAACTGTAGTAACTCTTACTCCATTGCCCATCTTGATGTCCATCTCACCTCTAGCCAATCTCCTAGGTCTTGCCAGAACCTGCAATGAATTATAAATATGATAAATACTCTCGGTATCCAACACCCATGTGTTATCATAAAAATCTGACAAGTGGAGACTGATCATGAATATACTTAAAGCTTCTCCAAACTTCTGTGTCGCCTTCTCTACAAGGTAGTCCTCGCAGTTCCTTTTCCTATATCCGTCTTAGCCACAGTGGAAGCATTCTCCTTTGTCTTTTCCCGAGTATTTCTTGGCAACCGTTGCCTTACCTAGTCTTTCTTTACCCTTGCTTAAGGGTCTTACTAGCATTCCTTTTCCTATTGGTCTCATTAATATAGAGAACTGATTTCTCTTTCTTGATGGTACTCTCAGCTTCCCTCAACATATTGAGGAGCTCAAGTAGAGTCACCTATAACTTGTTCATATTAAAGTTAATAATGAACTGTGAAAAGGAATCTAGTAGAGACTGAAGTATAAGATCAACATTTAGGACTATTTTTATACTTCACAAAGCGAGCAATCTCATCCTCGATTGTTCTTTCCTCCAGCATGCGCACAATCATATTAAGGACATATACAATTTTATCTTTCGTGAGAATAATTCTGAAATTACGGAGCTTTCGGACCAATGAGGCGGTTGGCATCAAGTATGCCACATAGGGGTTTTGCAAGCGACAAACAAGATATAGCGAAAATAAATAACATGTAAATTTTACAGAAAATACTAATTAAGATATAGACTTATATCTTAATATACTCCTATTATTTTCCTAATGAATCACGCGACACCCTCGACACATGAGACGAAAGTCTCCGGCAGACTCCTAGTGGGGATTGTAATTCAATTGGCATTTTAGTACAATCTCGAGGGACTCGACCAACTACACCAAGCCCCAAAGGTAGACAACTATTGTCACTCACAACTCCTTATGATTCCCGTCATGTTTGGCCTCTGAATCATCATGATCTCGACTGTTCGACCAATTATGAAGTTCTGTTAAGTCATCATCATCGTTACAAGATGAGTCTAATTCGATAGATATGCTCTCGACTGCTCGACCAAGGCAAGAACTCGATCACGTAGATATGTGAGCCTCGAGTGACTCGACCAACTCAACCTATGTTAGGATTCAATTTCTTCCTATAACGATGGAAGGCTATGTGGGTCAATCTTATTGCCTCACGCTTACCGACTTAATATTATCGTAGGAGGGGTTTTTATTTTATATCAGTCTCCTAATATATCGTGTCACACACATACATATTTAATATATATCTATATCGCATGTAAATATATATATGCATGTATCTAGTAGGTGTATAATACATCACATATGCAAACCACACCGGATGATCATGAGCCGTCACCTAATATGATTAAGCCCGAGCCAATGGGCCTAATTACTCACAATAGGATCTATGTGTGCATCGACACATCTCCATACCTTGTGATTGTTGATCTCGTCATTATCGATTCCGTCGGATCGTCGCATCACCATGCGTCGTAGTCTCCCACCACGGTATCGTGGGTCCCGTTCTCACCTTCACGCTCTCGTTGCGCCTCTCCATGTAATTACAAATAATCACAGGCACGCAGGCCCAACAATAAATGAGAAAAACATAAGCTCGCAGGCCCCAATAATAATAATAATCACAATTACACACATCACAACACATGACTCATGATCATCCATCCACATTATATATCACATGTACATCACATCATATGTAGGACTACTAGATATATATAATAATTAATTAAACTATTTAATTAATTATTTTTTAGAAATCATGATATGCTTGAAATTTCTAGAATTATCAAGGGCATTTTCATAATTCTGGATGAGAGGATGGTCTTTAAAATTTTCAGAATTATCAAGGGTATTTTTGAAATTTTGGATGAGAGGACAGTATTTGAAATTTCAAAAATTATTGAGGGTATTTTTGGAATTATTTATATGAGGACAATCCTTAAAATTTTTGAAATTTAGAGGGGCAGGATCATCCTTTTCTTAAACGGATGCCCTAGCTCTCTCCTTGCCACCCTCTGCGCCGGCGCCGCTGCCCCTGCGCAGGCAGTAGGGCTGGTCGCTGACGGCCGCCCCCCCTTGCAGGCGCGTCGTGGGCAACCGCCACTTGCGTGCGCCGCCCTGCAGCCTGCCCCTTTGTAGGCACTGCACTACGGGCGACTGCCGCCCTTGCGGGCTGGTCGTGGGTGGCCGACCCTGCATGGGGACTGGCCGTGGCTGGCCACCCCTCCTCCTCGCTGCCTTTTATGCGAAAATACAGTAAGAATATGTAAAACGATTCTACGCGATACAATCTCATCAAACGCAGTTTAAAATCAATTTTTCACACGAAAACCTTGACTCTGATACCATTGTTGGGAAACCTCAGCGGGTGCATCACATGCGCAACAAAAATCAAAACAAAAATCGGTTTCTCATGCAGATCAAATCGTCGTGCAAAAGATTAGGGTCACAAAAAAAATCTCAAAAACCGCGATGTGTAAGAGATTGATTTTACATAGGGAGGATGTTATGTATCCTCCTCTCTAGCGGTATCCATACGATGGATCTCGGTGAGGAAACTCCTCCAATCTGATCACATAACTCTTGCGCAGAGGGAGGAGAATAGGAGGTGGTGGCTAAAGCTGCAGCTTATCAACCATGAGTCTCCCCTCCGATTTATAGAGAGCCACCAAAACCTTAGGGCACCTTCCTTAGTGGGTATTGGATCTTCATCCAATAATCCATTAACCTTGTATTATTAGATCTTTATCCAATAATCTCCTTAGGCTTTTAACTAGGCCTTAATCAAGGAGTCTATCAGCTTAGGATCTCATCTAATGAGAATATGGGCTAAATGGATCTAATCCTCTATTCGCTGAAGCGTCCACCATATATGTATGACCCTATAGGCCCGAGACCGAGCTGGTCGTTAGTCACTCCCGTCGGAACTCCTTCTGATATAGTGAATTATTATCATTATAATAATTCACTCGACTCATCGACTATGGACGTACTAGGCCACTACGCCATAGTCCCTAGACGTTACAGGGGGATCGAATCCGTCGGACCTGTCTATCTACAGTTACTATGTATCTATAATCCCTCATCCAAATAATATCCCAGAGACCGTATATTGGATATGGTACCGTCAGGTCACATACGGAATCAGTTTGTCTTACTCTATTCGGATTCTACCAGAGACTTCTTCTCTCTCAATCCGAATGATCCTGGCCAGGGATTTTCCTGAGCAAGCACATATGAGATATTCCTCTCATGATACCGAGAGTGGATGATTCTCTATTGACACTCAATTGTCTTCGTAAGGTTGGTTACCAATCCCGATAACCAGTTGTACCAGATCTGAAAATTTCTAAACTTTTAAGTCTAGCGTCAAATAAAGGAATACTCATACAAGACATCCTTGGTGTCTCAAGTCTAAGGACCAGATACACAACTAGGATTATGGAATCATTGTCTGACATTCAGTATCATTAACCATATAATATTTCATAAGCGGATCAATCAGTGAACTCATTCTCCAATAAGTACATGTACTATATCGTTAATGTCTGCATACAAGTGGCTATGAGACCAACCGCCTCCATCATATGGACGGGTATATAGTACATCGGTCTATCCGGTTATCTCGATGTCCCTCTCGAGTAATCTATGACTGAGATTATTTAGGATATATGTTTAAAGGTGAATCGATCTCATTATCGTGATCTCATCACGATCCGATTCTCATTGCATAGAACTAAGAACATCATAATATATATATAATAAATAATATAATATGAGAATATATAAATATTATTTATAAATAAAAGAATGACATAGTATGTCACACGTGTCATCACTCACGTGATAACCATCAATAATTAATTAAGCTCTTTATACGAAGACCACGTGTGCAATAATTCATCAAAAAGTTTTTAGAATCATTCAAATATTTTTATTATTTTTTAAACTTTATTAACCTAAATGTATTGCAGCGGATATAATTTTGTAAGATCTTCGATGGAGTACGCTCACCTCACCATCTTATAATTGTGACAGACTTGAGCTCAATCAAGATTCGCTTCCCGATCGAACTAGATAGACGATCAAAATTTTAAATAATAGTATTAAAATAAAAAGATATCATCAAAGTGCGTGCCCGCACAATGGCCACCGGCAACAGTGGTTGGGGGATTCCATTCCTCGCTGACGTGGACCCGCGCGCAGAAGCTTCGACGTGTCTCGTCCTCTTCCCTTCTCCTGTCCGTTTCCTCGGTCATGAGTAGGAACTTGACAATAAACGAAGTCGACGCGACCCGCGGTGGTTGAGATGGTGGTGGAGGCGCCTTTTGCATGTGTCGGTTCGCACACAAAACCTTTTCATTCCTTTCCCTTCTCCTCATCCCTCCCTCAACCTCCCGTCTTCCTCCCCTCCCTGTAGCAAAGACTGCGAGATAGACCACCATCAGTAGCAGTACAAGGAAGGAGAGATCTAGAGAGAGAGAGAGAGATGGCGGACTGGGGTCCGGTGTTCGTGGCGGTGGTGCTATTCGTGCTGCTCTCCCCGGGCCTGCTGTTCCAGATCCCAGGCAAGGGGCGGCTGGTGGAGTTCGGCACCCTCCAGACCAGCGGCATCGCCATCTTCGTCCACTCCATCATCTTCTTCGCCCTCACCGCCATCTTCATCCTTGCCGTCGGTGTCCACGTCTACACTGGCTAGCCTGCATACTCCTCTAACACCCACCCACCCTTGCTCATCTATCCAAGCACCCAAAGCCACTGCATACTCTCTCTCTCTCTTGGTTCCATGGTTAATTGTCTCCGCTCTTGTGCTGTTCCCTGGCGATTCTTATCATGGAAGAGGCTCCCATCCTTGATGGAACTTCCATCAGTCATAAATGTCGGCAAGGTCTGCATCTGTGTTGATTAATAATCATTCTGTGGATCTATTGAAGCTGTTCTCGGTTTTAATTACTGCATCATATGGTAATTAGCGCCCTAACTCAAAATAACAAAGTGGAGGAGGAAAAAAATAATAAAATAAAATTTAAATATTTATACGGTGAAGTAGTTCTTGATTTTAATTGCTACGTAAGGTGATGTTAGAGAGTTCCCTAAGTAATTCCAAACATCAAAGAGAAGATTGCAATTGGCTTGGAGTAGACTTACTATCGCGATTGGCTTGTTTTGGAGAATTAATTTGACTATTATTGGTATAGTTGAGATTGAATTAATTGGACACGCTATTCGCGTCCGCGTTGTAATAGCCGCTTGTTATGACGTCCGATATATTAATACAAAGTATACGAACCGTTACAATTATTGTAATAGCTGAATACGCATTTTAACGGCTATTCTAAATACGCTTTTCAAAAAATAACCGCCCAAAATTCCAGAACTCGAGATTTAAATTTACGGACGGCGGTGTCCTCGGCGACATTCGAGAACCCACGAACGGCCCTTGTTATTTAGACCAGGGCGCACGAATCATAAAGCTAAACATTTAGCCTCGTCGCCTTTAAGTAGCCCACCCTATCCCGCCAACGTCTCCTACTCTTCCCCATCCCTCGCTCTCTGTTGAGCTTTCTCGATCGCCTCCTTCGAAATGCCTTGCTCGCTTCTCCTTCCCTCTCTATCTCAGTTTCGTCTTGCCTCTCTGATCCGATTTGGTTCTCTGTTTTGCTCAGTGGGTGAAGGAAACCGAGATCACAGAGTATGATTCGCTGCTCCTGGTAACCCGATCAACGAACTCTTATTTGCATCTATCCCTTTCTTTCTTCGAATCGATTGTAATTAGCTTTCCGGTCGTCTTTGTGTAGTGGAAATCTCGATTCGATTATAGGATTGCATGAGCGTTTTCTTCTGGATCTCTTTTCTTCAGATCGGTGTTTTCTGCTGCTGGATCATGCTAGATCGAGACCCTTTCTTTTAATTCTGGAGTATTCACCGTTCATTTCAAGGCGACGAAGCGATTATTTAGTTCTATTTGATTTTCTTCGTAATTTCCTACTAATTGTTCAACTATAGTTGTGTTATTAGCGATCAGACTGTCCCTGAATTGAAAGAAATGCATAGTAGTCTTCCATGTCTTCCAGACTTGGACAGTTTTAGTATCTTACGATATTAGCATGCTAAATGAGCTTCTAATTAATGCAATTTTTCGAGAATGCTGTCTAAGTTCATTAACTTCGTGAAGGTTTGAGGGGATTGCTTTCGACGGCTTATATTGAAGGAGATATGTAGTTTTGCCTCAACAATTTGGTTTTAATTTTCACTTAGGTGTCTATGATGCGTTGCAGAAGAAGTAACTGAAGACGCTTATGTTCAGCATTTGCGAGGAGACGTTAGGTCCGATGATTACGAGTATACTTGTAAAGACCAAATTTCTTAACTATCGAATTAAGAATGCGTGGCTGCGATTCGACTTAGTTTTCATTTATATGACATACACTCCAGAGCCACGAATATATCCAAGACTTTGATTGTCGATTGAACTCTCAGACTCTCTCTTGTTTCTCTTTGTCTTGTCTTCGTGATTTACATGAGCTAAAGCATGTCAGTCAATACATGCTATACTAGTTCGAAGAGTTACGAGGTATGCATGAAAATTAGTCGGATCGGAAACAAAAAGAATGGTGCGTCTCAAATCTAACATGATTGATGTAACCTCTGATCGAATTAGATAAATTGATGGACTCTGTCAGGTTAAGTCTAAAATATGAAGGGGTTCATGTTCCTCTTTATCCCATTAGCCGTCCAAGTGAAAATATTTTGTCATCTCGTGGGCATTGATAGGTATGCATTCAAAAAGTTAGTTGTGTTGTTTCAGGAGCTCTGCTGGCAAGATGACGGTTGTTTCGCTGATGAAAACTTGACGCCTGAGGAGGTAAGCATGATGACGGTTACTCGTTTGTTTTACTTCATAATAAAAAGCTGAAGTGGATGGGTTTCTATGTTTCGGCACACCATTTTGATGAAGCTCCTCTACCATGATGATGTCACGGTATGCTGGCATTCAGACTTGGTCGATAAGGAGCATCTGCAACTTTGCATGGCTCACCGTGCATGCGTTATCGAATGGTCACGATTTGTTGTTCTTTTTATAAATACAACCGTGTGATGATCGGATAAACCTGCTTACGACAGGTTACATCATCCAAGCTCCGCCCTTATATGACTCGCATCTTTGAGTCCAACAACAAGATGCAACATTGAGGCTTAACGAGGACACTACTTCCACGTGAAGCGGCAATTCTTGTTGCAGAGAGGTGCGAGAGGCACTTGAGACATGGCGGTCTTTCGGATGTGGCACGGACTCCAGTGGCACATATGGGGACTACTCGAACACGAGGTTAGCAAGACATGTGGCAATAAATTAGGGTTGTAAATCACATAATAGATAAGAGGTTTCTAACATATTGCTCTGCCTGTCTGATGCTTTCCAAGGAGCAGATATAGAAATCGTCTTGCAATTTGGGGATCCCAAGTCCGGCTGAGAATCCGTCCCTCGCTTCTAAGTCGAACAGTCACATCCGTAAGCTGGTATGGAATTTCTTCAACGGACTGTTTAATCCATAGTTGATATTAGAAAACTGATTTTGACTAGTATTTGTACGAGATAGGGACATCACCTGGCACATAGTTTATGCATCTTCTCACACATTTCATTGTTTTGAGTTTCAACAAACATATTTGTTCCCATTTTTCGCCTAGTGTCGCTCTAAATTGAAGCAATGGTTCACATAGTTTGTAGCAGTCACTTTTGTTTCTCTTTTCCTTTTTGTCCAACTCATGGATCAGGCCATGTCCATCATGAAAGCTGAATACTGCCTATTGTGATCTCTCTTCTCTAAACTTCATTTTCTATATAGTAAGAAGAACAATATACTAATTATGGTTTTAGGAGCTGGGGTTGACTGTACATTGCAACTAGAGATAGAAAGTTCTATGGAAGATTTGATAATATTATTTCTCTTAAGAGTCAGCCATCTAAAGTCAGTTGTGAATATTTAACTAGCAAAAAATGTCCCTGGAAATTGGTTGACCAATGTAAAATACCCCAATTTTAGGCATCATACTTTTAGTTTGGGCATCCGTAGATCTGCATTTTTTGCAGGAATAATATACTCATAATCGTTGACTTCTTTTCCATTAGCAAGTGTTTGACTATGTATTGCACATCGATATTAAGAGCTACAAATGATAATTTGGTAAGATTTTATATCCAACTACTAACAGGATCTCAACTGCCTAAAATTGGTGGCCAAACATGCCCAAAATTCTAGAAGGTCAGTTAACAAACTAGAATACTCAACTTTATTCACTTATTTTAGTTGATGCGACCATATAACAAACAGTCTTTTGAAAATGTTTAATACCATAATATATTTAAGCTTATAAGTTGACGAACTCTGTCGCAGCTATTAATATTAATCTCACAAACAAATAAATCTCGTAGTGGTAGTACAAATTTAATACGAATAAGACTAATATAAAATCAACATTTGTCTGTAACATTTTCTAAGGTCAACTATTAGCACCGAGTTGCCGAAAGGGCATGGCAGGTTCAAGTGAGTTTTTGTGCAAGAAGTCTTTCAATACAAAGACATGCATTCTGCACATTGTGTCCATTTGGTTCTGCAATTGGAAGGAAGGCACAAATATATGAGATCATGACAGCAGCGAGGTGATGCTAATATATGTTCGTGGTTCTCTTTTTGTTGCTACTGGTAGTAGCGAGCTAAGATTAGCTGTTTATATTTGATATAATCTGTGTTTGTCAATTCAAGGGAAAACAGAATTTTGCTAATAAATATAAATAAATATATATATATATATATATATAGTTAGAAAAATATTTATGTGTGAGGAGAGATTGAAAAGAAGACTAATAGAATATTTTTATATTGTTAAATATCAAAAGGGTGGAATGATATATATTTGAGTCTAACCCACAAACTGACAATTTAAGCTTTTAAGGTTAAATTGGTGTCTGGCTCAATATATGTTAACAAGGACTAGTTTGACTCATACTCATTGATGCCAGATTCATAGTATCACAGCCAAGGCTCTTAAACAAAAAGAATGAGTAAAAAAAAATATGGAGGCTTGAAAAAAGAAAAAAAAAAGAGATCTAAATAATTAAAAATTCATAATAATTAGAGAGAGAGAGAGAGAGAGAGAGAGAGAGCACAAAATGATATTTAAGTTAAGATGAACTTAGTAACCATAGTTAAACTTGTGGTGCGGACAAAATCAATTATACTAAACGATCAAGCTTATGATGCTGACAAAGTTAGTCACACCACTGATCAAGCTACGATTATAGATAAAGTTGATTATACCATCCACCCCTTACGAGTAAGGGGGAGATAATTAAGTCATATATGAATAGGAGAAGAATATTAGAAAAATATTCATGTGTGAGATTGTTAGAGAAAGAGGGAGAATATACTCAGGTAGATAGGTGAAGATTAACTTTGGGACACGAAAGAAATACCATGATCCTGTTGCTGTGTACCGTAGGAAATATTGACCATAATAGCTGTTCTTGGGTGTTTGTTTGTTTTTTTCATTGATTACAACCGGATGCATTGTTTAGCATGAAGAGTCTTCTCCGTCCAAATAGAGATCTGATCATCATTACTCTGCTCTATATCCTTGTAGATCGCAGATACACTCTGTTAAAACTTAATCTTGTTCCTTCTCACAGAGAGAAACTCTCAAAGGGCATGGTCCTAATTCAGATCACCTTTGGATCATAGTAGTCCATCACAGAAGACAAGTTCATGCACATTATAGCAACTAAAAAAGATTTAAAAGGTCGGGTGCTAGTCAATCAAGCATTGGGAATATGTTGGCTAAATTGACTCCATTTATATTTTTCTTTATTAAGCCATCCATATGAATGCTTTCATCTAAATATCCATCCCATTCTGAGAAGTATAAATAATATAAGTGAGATTATGAAAATTTGAAGCTAATGGATTGGTAGAACCTCCATTATTGAAGTGATAAGTCTAGCTAGATGCAATGAGTGCTGAGAGGATTTCCTGTGGGGCCTTTGGGGCTAGATATCTTTGTTTTCCTGCATGATTTGATGTCCATGATTGATTGCATCAATTGCTGAGTTTTAAATACATATAACACATTTATCTCATCATTTAATTTACAATAAAATATCGACCATCATAGCTAAGTTTTCATGTTAGGCTCTTGAAAAGCTAAAACTCTTCTTCAATAAAGAATTAGAGAACTGAAAAGAAAGTAGAATGCTTTTCCATGGTGTATGCTCCAAAACCCCAAATATCATATACAATATTGTTATATAGAAGTTGCTTCTTTCACTCAAGAGTTATTTATGTCTGTATTTTCCTTGCCGTATATCATCAGGATATCATAATCAGGCAACACTCATGCAGATTTAGAAGATCAAAGCTGTATGTAATTTTTTTTTTGTTGCAAAAAACTGTGTAATTTAAATACCTTAATTGCTGAAACTACAATTGATTTTGATACCTAAACTTCATGTAGAACCTTGAATTGTATACCTCTAGGATATAGCGTTGAATTATTAATAGTTCATCTACCTAATCCTAGATATTATCATGATTTTCTCCATTTGCTATATGAAACAAATTGGATTGTCACATCAAGAATAGCACTGCAGCTTTTGTTTCATGCTTCGCCATTGTCGGTAGTCCAAGCAAGATGTGCAAGATCTACTTGAATAAACCAGTGTGTCAATTACGTTAAAGCACAACACTACAATAATTGTTGAGAAGGTCCACAACTATTCAACGTGCATTGCTTGCGGCCCCAAGTAGATTTAATATGGTTGAGGCCGGGAGACAACTGGACTGACGAGATTTGAAATATGTTTCGCAGGACCACTCACGTAACTTACTGAATGGGTTGAACTGGTGAATGTGCAGGTATCAAAACTCCCTTGCTTTTCTTAATTTAAAAATTTCTTCAGGAAGTACACCTTCATTGTTCCATGGCTTAAGACAAACATCAGAGGACCACAAGAACTTTCACTAATCTTGTTCCTTCATCATTAGATATCGTGTAATGTACGTACTCTGGACCCTGTAAGTACATTTCAACCCTACCAAATCATTGATCTTTCTCTTTTTTATAATCCTATTGCCTTCAGTGTCGTGAGAAGTTTCCACTCTTATATCTGGGACTGACAAAATCCACCCTATCATGATCAGTGCAGGATTTGTTCAGTGAAAAGCTGGATGCCCGTGGGTTTTGCTGTCTACTACCATCATCAGAGGAACAACTAAAAAACTAGTCTAACACACATCTGGGTGTTGGACCACAGTTTGAGGGTTTGAAGCACAATTTATATTCATTGTTTAGCACTTGCCAAATCATTGTTTTTTAGATGAACCAAGACATTTACAGTGGTCCAGTTGCTACGATTTTGTAGTTTGGAATACTCCAGGCAAAGATTCTAGATGTGCTTTGTCTCTCCTACTTCATCCTGTCTAGAGTTAAGTTTCAACTCTGTCTGGGGTTTCAGGGACCACAAGATAGAATGAGCTGGGAAGAACGAAGGTTTGTGAATTGGGAACGTACTTCTCCGGATATTTTTATTCTGCATGCATAGTGTGCAGGCTTTTGTGTATGCATATCGATCTGCATGACGAAACTGCATTTTTGAGCCTTTCATTATATGAACTTAAAGTGAAAGAACAATATATCATTAGATTTCAAGTGTATAATCATATAGTCTATTTCTTTTCCAAACATTTCTGTCATCTGTTGTGCTCTTTCGTTTAAAAATGAAAAAAGAAAAGTCAGCTAATTCTTTTATGTAATAGATTCTTAAAGTTGGCATCTATCATTTCTGTATTGCAAAATGATTTCATGTTCCAATGATGCAGAAACAGCAAGGAAGACGGGCTGAGTTAAAGACACCAACTCAAAGGTACCGATCATTTCGTTCTTTATTTCTCTCGAACATAGTTGGTATTCATTAAAGATAATTGCTGCCAGATCCTTGCACATAACAGTATTCATTACTCTACTGGAAAGTTTTGAGGATTTTTTTTCATCTACATCTGCATTAGGGTAGCAAAGAAGCGACTGCATGCTATTTTCACTATTTCTAGCAGGCTTGAAAGAAACAGATCGCTTAAAGCTGTAAACATTTCTTCCCCCACATGAACTTTAGGTACTCCATGCATGTAGCATTTGGTCTTTGATCTTCATGTTTGATATCTGGCATCTATAATTGGCTTCCTTCAATCTACAACTGGTATATTATCAACAAAAAACCAGAAAGAAATATCACTGGTCATAGGAAGGAGACTCTTGGGATAGTCCTCTACCAAAAACAAAAAACAACGGCGAGAGTTGAAACATAGAGATAGCAACCTTTCTTCCAAAGTCAAAACAAAATAAAAGGAAAACGTCTGAAAATTGTGACAATGAACGGACCATTAATGCCTTTGCTTGGGATTGGTGCCAATTTGGTTTATGATCTCAGTAAACAAACCTCAAGATCTTTTGGACTATGCACATTCACGTGGGAAGAACAGCACAACCAGTTCACATCTATGATTGGCATTACGTATAAAGCAACTGATGACCTTCTTCCTTGAGTCACAATTAGTGGTTTCACCTAAATCTATGAACCATGCAACAGTAGCTAGAAATGTCAGGAAGTACTTGCTATTTGAAGAAAAAAATTGAGCATCATGACATGATAATTTGTGAAGATACCCTTTGTTTTCAAACGTAACCCTTCAGCTTCAGATTTGAGTTTCTTCCTTGTGCAGCATTACAACACTTTTCACATCAATCATTCCAGAGCATCCGTTCCCTATCCTGAAAATAGGTTTTATTTGGGGCTGACACCAGTGGAATAATTGGATGCTAATTGTGTGTCATGAACTTTCACCGAGAGAAATGAGAGTCGTCATCTTCGTCAAGAAACTCCTCTCTTCAACTTGTGTGACATTGCCATCAGTCTCCAGAGATCAAGATGGGGAGTATGTCACTGTGTTGGTCCCTTCAGTCCCTTTTCCTAGCTTGGCACCATTAGAAGAATGAAGGCATAACAGTATGTTGATTGAGCCACATTACTGTGAGGTTGGCGACGAGTGACCTGTAACCAATGGCTATCATTCTCTTCCCAACTAAATCATTTACTGCATGGTTATGGTAAGGAGCAACCTTAGAAGATACCCTTGTGGAGTCATCTTGCCATTGCGTTCACAACCATTAATGCATTCCCTAATGCCATGGAATCTTGATCTTCCAGTGCCATCCAAGAATGAAACCATTGCCACCAGATACTGACTGCTCATGTTATTGTGGGCAGGTGGGTGGGTGGATACTGCCCTAAGCTTATGTGGCCACAGGTGGGTCCTCCTCTCCATTCAATGGAGGCTTTGATTGACATTGTACCATCCTGATTCAGAAATGGTGAGGGACATCCATCACATGAACTTTTCCAGCTATGAGCAAGAAGAAGAGCCTCTGCAATTAGCAAGAGCCAAGCTCTCATGTTGGTGGTTGGACGTACGCTCTTTCTCCCAAGTTCCCAACCTTCCAACCATTGGTAATCTGGTTATGAGACTTTAAAACCTGAGCACAGAAGAAGAAGAAGAAGAAGAAGAAGAAGAAGAAGAAGAAGAAGAAGAAGAAGGGTGTGGCGTGCATGCCAATTGCGTGTAAGCCAGGCCTCTTGGAATTGCCCAACAGCCTCCCAAGACATGGACACCAAAAGGCATCGTGGCTGATTGAACTGAAGAACATGGAAAGTGATTTAATTGAAGAGGAGAGAGAGAGAGAGAGAGAGAGAGAGAGAGAGAGAGAGAGAGGAGGGAGTGGATGCATGTCATGAAGAAAAAAATGAACGAGGAAAACAGAAACACGAGGCTAATCTCCTTCGCACCACCATTTCTCCCCCTTCTTTTGTACTTTTCCCCCTCCCCCATTGAAAAGTTGAAAGCAACCACACCCTGTCCCTCCAATTTTCCACTCGACCCCACCCCTAGTCCCTAGTCTGCCCTCCTCCTCCTCTCTTTCTCTCTCTCTCAACCTTATAATTTTAGTCCCAACTCCTGTTTTCTTTCATATATAATGACTCGGTAAAAAACCTAAAAGGAACAACAAAACAGGCTCATATTGTCAGTCAAGGGACTTGTCTTGCTGCCCCTCTTGGCTTCTCTTCCCCACCCCACCCCACCCCACCCCCACTCTCATTTAATACTACTTACCAATGTCCATCTTTACTTGACCGTCCTGCCAATAATTGTAGTCCCAATCCATCTCCATGCCTGCCTGTATCTGTGCTCAGTCGTATTGGGGTGCTGGTAATGTGAGCAGAGTGGAACCTACCTCCTCTTCTCCCTTCACATTTATTGTTTCTCTTTGATGTCCCATCTCAGGAACTGAATGGTTGGGGAGCTTAAAACCAGATCCGTCACTTTACTGCCACTGTTGCCTATTAACCTTTTGGCTTGTGCTGCTGCCTTACCCCCTTCCAAATCTTCCTCCTCCTCTGTTACATCTTTGCGAGGTTCCTTGAGGATTTGTGGCTTATAAATCAATTCTGCCGCTGATTACTTCTCGGCGTGCTGCTGGCTTACTTGTTCTTGGATTCTCGTCTTTACTTCTCGATTTGCTTCTTGCACTCTGAGATCTCTTGCCAAGATCAGTCCATTTTTGTTTGTTACTCTTGGTCCTGCAGTTGGTTTACCTGTTCTTGGATTCCTAGGCTTGCTTCTTGATTTGCTTCTGTCCACCCGTTTGCCAAGACTGGGTTTCTTGATCCGGCTGCAGGGGTCAACTTGGTTTTTTTTGCTTGTCAACCCTATTCCTGGTTCACGCAGTCCCACTCCCCTCTTTCGTCGCTTCTTATCCAGGTTGCCACTTGCTCTCTGTTGGGATCTCCACTGGTCTTGGTTCTCTTTTGATTTAAGGCCGTGCTTGAATCTGTAGAGGGGGAGCCCTAGTGTGTTATGACATGAATTGGTGTGGAAGGATGCAACCTTTGACAGAGAGAGGCAGAGAAGTGTAGTTTGGTGCGAGGAGAGAGTGACAAGAGGAAGGAAAGGGAAAGAAAGGAAAAGGTAACGAAAAGGGTGAAACAGATAAGAGATCAGTGCATAACATAGCTGTAGGGCGCTTTGAGGTGTTGCTTTCATGGACTGGGATCTGAAGATGCCCCCATGGGATTTGGCCGAATTGGATCGTGACGCCGTACCAAGCGTCGGCTCCTTGGTGGCCGGACCAACCGGCGGTTCTGCCCCGCGAAGCCCCGCGAGCGGTCCGGGTTGCTCCATCGATCTGAAGCTTGGGGGAGTGGGTGATTCTGGGTCATCATACAGGTGGAAGGACCACCCCAGGATATCGTCTACGACGATGGTCTCTTCATCTTCTGGTCCATCGAAGAGGCAACGGGCTTCGAGCAATGCGAGCCAGAATGCCTCGTGCTTGGTTGATGGGTGCAAAGCAGATCTTAGCAAGTGCAGGGAATACCACCGCCGCCACAAGGTCTGTGAGGCTCATTCCAAGACTCCTGTGGTTCTGGTCGGCGGCCAAGAGCAACGCTTCTGCCAGCAGTGCAGCAGGTAATGAAACAGGAGTTCCTCCGAGGTTTTGGTTCACATAGGGAAGGTTGCTTGGGTCTTTATGCAGTATCACAGTGGCCTTCATGCTTATTTGATCTAGGTAGATGCTTTCTATTTGCGATATTTGGTTTTGTTTTCTGATCTTGGAACTGCTGAATGTCATAAGGGAAAGCTCTTCATCTGTATTCATCCTGTTGAATTCATAGAAACTGGTATGACATTCTTGTTATGTGTAGAAACATCTGCAGTGTCTACACAGCAATTAGTCATAATCGGTTGCATAACTATTTAAAGTTATTGCCGATCATATTGTTCACCTTTTCAATCGTCTCTTTTGGTTTTCTTTGGTTCTTTGAGTGTTCTTAAAGCTGACTTTTGCTTCAGGAAAATAAGAAATTTTGCCAAGGGGATGGAGAAAAGGATGGGAAACTTCTAGTCAGTAACTTTATGATCTAAAATTATGTTTAGAATAATGGAACACTTGAAGAACTACAGCCACTGGTATTAACAAGCAGTAAGGCCTCCTTTTGTCTATAATATGAAATTACTTGGAGGGAGATTTTTTAATTTCATGATAATGTGACTGTTTATGCAAACTTCATATTAGTTAATAGGTGTCACTAGATTATTGATCTGATGGAAGTTTGCAGTACAGATCTTATTAAATGTTTATGAAGGACCAACAAGCAACACATTCTGATTGAGATGGTTTGTCTGGTTGCATGAACCATAAGATAATGGTAGGCCCTTGGATAACAACCCAAAGCTAATTGCACAGCTGAAGCAAGTGGATGAATGAGACTTAGATAAACTGCATGAAAAAAACTTGTTTTCCAGTATACTTGAGGGAACTATCAATTAGATATGAAGGATCCAATGATTTTGGTGAATAACTCTGTAAATAGTTACTCTGTACCTATCCTGGTACTATTATGATAAGAGTATCATAATAAAAGATAACAAGTTTATCCTGGCATAACCTTTCTCGTGTTCCTGTTTGTGATATTTGATATCATAAATTCATCTGACATTTCTGTAGTTTGATTGATTTGAAGCATTATTTAATCTAACAAGTATGACATAATTATGTTGAAGTCTCTTAATGGATCTATAACAATATTTATTAGGTACCTTTAATCTCACTTTAGTATTTTGTTTTGAATGTTGAAGAACATCTTCCTCTGAAGTTGGATGATAATCAGGTTACCATTTAGCTTATCACTGGTGTCTGCAAACATATTGTTGGCTATATCAATTTAACATTGATTTGAAAGTATTTTTAGTGTTCTTTTTTTACTTTCGTTTCATAACTTATTTTTGCCCTTTTCTGTCATTAAATCTTTGATTCAAGTCTGTATTCATAATGGATATTGTCCATCAAGATGATGAATTCTGTGCGGGTTTTCAGTCTCTGTTGCAGTTATCTGTTGTGATATGTTTGCAAGCTTGTACCTGTCCGCACCTGTTGTTTACTTATTGCTTGTAGGTTAAATTTTTCTCCACTTCAGCCTCTTATAACTTTATTGAGGGGGTTCTTGCTGGTATAACTTAAAGTTGCCTTTGTGTATATTTGTTCTCTTTTTGCAGCAAAATGATATTGTTCTCTGAAAATTGGTGTGATAGTTTTCTTTCTTTTTTTTGAAGTTTCAGCATGTATATTTTCATCTTGTTATTTGGCTTGTGAAATTCTTCATGCCCAGTTGGATACTTTTTGGTGTCCCAGTGTGACTTCTATCTTCTTCAACATATCCTAGAAATCCGATTTCAGTGGGGATTTATTCCTGCAGAAATCATTTGCTGCTAGATTTCAATTTCCTGAGGAATCAATTTCCTTATCCTGAGTAATCCATTCCTGCAGATTTCATTTGCTTGTAGAATTTGATGAGGTAAAGCGTAGCTGCAGGAAGCGTCTTGATGGACACAACAGACGTCGAAGGAAACCCCAGCCGAGTTCTGTAAATTCAGGTAGCTTGTTTTGGATCACTTAGATTGTGGTATCATTCGTAATATATCTGCTTTTTTTTTTTCTTAATCTGTCACCGCACTTCAAATTTGTTGCTTATGATTAGATCCTCATGGCTTAATATTATCTTCAGCACCCAGCTGAAAACCTGCCAATTTTAAGCATGTGCATCTTTCTAGTGTCAATGCCTCTTTGGTTAATTTCCTTGCAAGGATGACCAATATATGTGATGTGGCATGATGACGGCTTGCCAGCTAAGGTTAGCAAGATATGTACCACGTGTATTGTTGTCCATGCCATGGAGCTGGGCATGTTCTTATGCACCATGAACAAAGCTCATTATTGTGCATGCATTTGTCATCGAACAACTAGCAATACCTGAATCTTCTTATTAAGATGAATTGAACTGACAAACAGAGTAATTTTCCAAACACTAGGTATTTATGATTCGATCATTCATGATGTTGTTCAGTAGTTGCTGCAGTTACCAAATGACTCCAATGACAGTTAAGTTGGTACATCGTAAATGATGTTTGCCGAACTTTACATTTGCGGCTTGTCTCTAAGGAAGTCCACTCCTAATCATTGACAGAATTAATTGACCTCCTATTGTCCATGTAAATTTGTTTTTTGCATGTACAGGAACCAAATACTTGGCATACCCTCAAATCTTTCCAACCAGCTCAACAGAATCAAACTGGGCTGGAATTGTCAAAACAGAGGACAACACAGGATATACACAGTGCACAGTTGCAGATCTCATCATCAACAGGAATCCTTTTCTTTCCGACTCCTCTCACCGCTACAGCAAGGAAAGAAAGCAGTTCCCATTCTTGCAAGAGAGCGAGACCAGCCTCAGCAGCATAAGCACACTTGGATCTTTAGTAGGCCAAACCCATTTTATGACAAGCACTGTGTCTGGAGTCGGCAGCAGCAGCAGCAACAATATGTTCTCCAATGGGCTAACCCAAGTACTCCATTCTGATTGTGCTCTCTCTCTTCTGTCATCGCAGACACAGACATCAGGCATCAAACTAAGCCATGGGATGCCATCATCAGATCAAATCCCCATGGCTGAGCCTCTTGTTCCAAGTTTGCAGTATGGCAATGTCACACAGTACTCTCACTCCGCACCTAGAAATGTTTCACCGGTGGAGTACTCGTGTTCAGTCATGGGCAACAATCATGTGAGCACCATCTTGGCTTCTGATGCTATAGATGCTGATATCCATTGTCAGAGTATATTTCATATCGGGGGCGAAGGCCCCTCCAATGGGACCTCTCAAGCTCTTCCCTTCTCTTGGCAGTAGTTAGGGTATCCGCTGAGAGCTGTCATCTAACAGAGCAGAGTCTCATCATATTTTTTAAGTCAGGATTCTCAAGCTATGATCGAGTTCTCTGCATTTAATTACTGACCAGTTCTGGAATCATTGTCATCTAGGAGCCCATATCATGCATGGCCTTTGACATTCTGCAACTCACGGTGGCTGGAGCTATGAATTTTGTATTATCTGCCGCTACTCATCTGCAGTTTAAATCATTCTCCAAGAAGTTATTGTTTCTGACACATAATGAATGTTTCGATTTGGAGGATTCACTGATCCAGACTTGGTTTTCACGGAAGCTGACGAGCTTGATGTCCTGGGTTTAGTTTGCACCTGTAATTGATCGCCCTGCAGTCATTGCATGGTGGATGACCAGATCAACTATTCAGAAATATCAATCATGAGGCTTGTAAAATGAGATTGAATCAAATAATGTTTGAGAGCTTCTTTTTGAACTCACACACACAGATCGGCCATGAAAAGTCAAATTACAAGTTACCGTTCTTCTTTATATCAAATATATTTAAATATCTTTTAGTATTTTTGGGAAACTTTCTATCGTTTGTCTCTATCCCGTCCTCCGTGGAAGTTTTCCGGGAAGGAAGTCTCTCCACGGAGAAGGGACGGAAACTAAGCAGATATTTCCGGGAACGTGTCGAGATAAATCCTAAAAGTGAGCCGATATCGCTCAACCTTATCCTCTTTTTTTTCCTCTATTTGACCGACTTTTTCTTTTGTTTTTAATTTTACTTAATAAAGCTTTTGTTTCCTCGTTTGTCATCACGATAATTAAATAGAAACTATGGAAACAAGTAAACAAATTTACTTTTGATATATATATATATATATATATATATATATATAATAAACAACGGAATAGCGTTCAACTTCATTTCAAAATGCCACCAAATCAATCAATTCATATATATATATATATATATATATATATATATATATATATATATATATATATATATATATATATATAATAAACAACGGAATGGCGTTCAACTTCATTTCAAAATGCCACCAAATCAATCAATATATATATATATAATAAACAACGGAATGGCGTTCAACTTCATTTCAAAATGCCACCAAATCAATCAATATATATATATATAATAAACAACGGAATGGCGTTCAACTTCATTTCAAAATGCCACCAAATCAATCAATTCCGTCCGCCTCTCCTCTTCGTCTTCTCCCACCAACGTTTTAGTCCTCTGTGTAAACGGTGGAATTAGCGCTAGGGTTTCATCTTAGAATCTGGACATGACGGGAGGCGACCAGCCATCGCGGCTTCTCTACGAGCTCTGCTCTCTCCTCCTGGAGGTCCTCCGCGCCCCTCACCTTGCGCCCTCGCGGCCACCGGCGAGGAGGCGGGTGCCGACACGGATGTCGCCGGCACGGTTCGCCTCGCTCCTCCTCGGGGCGTCGCTGGCGTTGATTCTCTGCGGGTCCGTCACGTTCCTGATCGGGTTCATACTGATGCCCTGGGTTGTTGGGCTCGTAATCCTGTTCTACTTCGTGGGGATCGTCTCGAATCTGCCCGGGTTAGGAAGGGCCATCCTTTGCCCCGGTTGTGGCCCCTCAAGCCCCAAGGAAATGTCAGGTCAATATCTTGAATGAACCCGTTGCGTTTTTCCTTTTCCCTCAAAACATTTCTGCCAATCAACAGGTTACGTATTGAAATATATTTGAAAATAGATGATTAATTTTCTTTACTCTTATTATATGGAAATCTCTACAGTTACGTGTTGAGTTATATTTGAAAATTGATGATTAATGTTCTTTTCTCTTATTATATAGAAATCTCTACATGCATAATATTTATTTGTTGCTTCTGCAATTTACTACTTTTAGTATAGAATTTTGTTTTTCTTGTCTTGTTAGATTGTTTGATGTAGTTTATAAATTGTAATTGCATCTCTAAGCTTTCATTATTTTTTGACCATTTTATGCATTGAATTGTTTTGGTAATTGATCTCTTTTTTTTTATAGTTATCTGCCTTTTGCTTTTGTGACAACCATTTATCGTTGTAGGTTCTTTAAAAAAATGTTCCATATTTAGAGAGGTATCTTCTGTTGTTCAATTACTGCTGCTATGATTCTTTTTTCCCCCCTTTAATTTGACATTTCTTGGGTGCATTAGGCCCCATCTAGGGGTGGTAGATCGTCACAGAGGAGGACAGACGACAGGTGCACAGTAGTGTCATTGTGATGGTTTGAACTCTCAACCTGTGGGCCCACATACACCATCAGGTTATGTGCACACATAATCTTTTTGTCAACATGTTTTTGATGTCAGTATTATCCGATCATGACTTTGTCTTCTGAATTCTTCACCTGGATCTTGGAGTTACAAGCACTTGGAGTTCTATGCATTATCATTCGTACTTGATGGCATGCTAAGAGAATCAATTTTTAGCAATTGTCTATATTAATGACCTGTGTAAGTAATTATTTTAATCTGACCGATTTTCTTATTGAAGATAGTGTAGTCAGATACTTTAATATAATATATTTGTTATGCATAAACATACGCACATGTTTGTGGTGGCATAGTTTTTTTTATGTATCATTTTCCGATTCTAGTAAAGGAAATTAATCTTAGAAAACTTCCTAGGCTGACAATTGGCATATAGTTGCATTATTTTGACATTTATGTAAACTTTGAAAATAACTTGTAGGAAGTTTAGAATATTTTTCTTAATTTACCTATGCTGTTTTACTTCAACCAAGGATAAAAAATCTCTTCCGACTGTACATAGTTGTTTATAATCTTATTGTCAAATTCATAAAGAGTGTTGCAGATACCTCAATTAGGTAAATTTCAAACTCTGGAGGAACTACTGGGGATGATATGTCGGTATGCGCACAAATTCTCTGGTCACTATTAGCAGCCTATATCTTTTTGCATCCTTCTGTATCTCTGTGTGTCTCACTAACAATTTAATTTGCTGTTGCTTGCACATTTTTGGATAGCTACAAAGTAAAGATGTTCAATCTATTTGCAAATACTAGGAAATTGATGTCATTACAAGAGTCTTGTGCTTTTCTTTTTCACTTGCATGTCAGGAAAAATATGACCTTAAATGAATGTTTTTCTCTTTGTGAGAACTTTTTATCTTTTGGATGAAGTAAGCTGCTTACTGAAGACTAAGATATAGTTGTTTAGAATATAGCTTTAATTTGTTTTCCTATAGTGCTTTTGCAGTGTCATGTTAGCAATTGATCCCAAGGCATGTATATTGTTCAATTGCTTATGGGAGTACAATCTGGGATCTGAACGAAATTGAGATATCTAGTGGGCAGGTTATGCAATTTAAGGGGTAGTTTCTGATTACCACTTTTGTATTAGATAAGTTGTAACTTTAAGTGGTCTTATGTAGAAGCCAGGGGAAGAATTGGTTTCATGGGAGAGAATGGAAGGTAAACATTTTGGATAATCCATATGCTTTTGCGATCTGCATAAGTTTTGTTCATGTGTGTTGCTTACATGTCTGTCCCTTTGTGTGCTGATAAGAATGTGATGGAAAGGGCTCGATTTGAAGATACAATTCATAAAATTTCTGGAGTATTTTTGTCAAGTAAAACTCCTTTTCAATTGACAAATTTTCTTTATTGATCAATCTTTTCACTTTTTTTTTGTTGGTTTTGGCAGGCCCACTGTTCTCTAAACTTCCAATTATTTGATTGTGGAGCTCAGACAAACACTAGTTGATACCCTGCAGATCATTGAAGATGGTAACTATGTACCTTCGAGGATCGCTTTTATTCTTGCTTGATGTCAGTTCGATGGGTGCTTGAATCTTGTTTTCGTTCATTTTTCCATACCATGTTAGTGTTCCATGGCTTCTCCTGAGGACCTCTTCGTTGCTGCAGAGTTTGCACATAAAATTAGGTACAAGCATCTTGGATTCGCTGATGTTCCTGTGGGTTGGGTGTGTCTATATGAGAGGCTACATGGTAGATAGAAGTCACCATTTATGGCTTCACACACGTCGTGGTATCAAACCACACTTCATGGCTTTCCATGGAGGTAATCCTGCTGTTGTTTATCACAGTAACTATGATAAGCTAAAATTTCCTTTACGTATAATATCGAGATCAATCGGTCAAGTTAATCAAAATGTTTCTGATGGATTTGTTTCTTGAAGTGGTATATATTATGTTATACTTGCTTTAGGCAAAATCACACATATATATTCTTTTAATTTTAATTTTTGCATATATATATTTTGACGGAACTCAAAAAGTATCTTCCCATAGTTAATACTTGTAAGCATGCAGTACCACCGATTTCATACATTACTGAGCAAAGAGAAAAAAAAAGCAAAAAAACATTTAATCCCTTTTTTCACTTTTAAAAAAATAAATTCAAATTAAAAAAAGAAATGGATCAAATGGTATGAAATAAGACTAGACTTTTCATTAGTGTTTTGAGCCAAAGGGAAACGAAAAATTTCATAGATACCATTCTTTTTATTCTAAAATGCTTTCATGTTGAAAAATGTATGACATAGTGTGACAACTTCTTAATTATCATATTTCTTATGAGTTTTGTTGTGACACAGGCTGTTTGGATGAGTAACTGTTGATTAGCAAGCAATGCTCCGAAAGAAGTTGTAATTTTTTTTGTAAATAATATAATTGGTTGGGACATTTCGTGTTACTGAGTGAAAATAATAATATATTCGATGCCAATTATATCTCTCTATTTTATTGGATTTAAATCTGGGCTTCAGAGATTAAATGATTAGCTTTCACCCGTTCGATTCAAGAAGGGGAAAGAGAGTAGCGGTTGTCTTCTTCGAGCATCGTGCGGGTCCCAATGACGGTCCTGGTGGTCCCCTGCCAAGCCTGCTCTCGTTGTCCCCATAACGTTTATATACGACTCAAAAATCCACCGTGCAATTAATGGATTGGAGACGGACGGTCCAGATTCTTCCTCTATTTGTTTGCGGGACTCGAAGTGACCATATTACCCCTTCCTTGCTGGCTCCATATTCCTGAAGTCGTAGTCCACCATCGCTTATACTATAGATGGGTGATTAGAAGCTCGTTTTCTCTGACTCTTCTCTCGTGCTCTTGCTTTTTCCCACGGTAATCGGTTAGGGCTTCCAGAAACCCTATCTTTGATTCGCCTAATACCATCGACTCCTTTTGGTCATATGACAATCCTATGACGGTGGATGACGCTCGATCGTCCCAGCCCCGACAGTCGCAAGTGTGACACCAATCGACCACAGCATCATTGCGTTCATGAACGGGCCTCCCCGATCATCGACCTCCTTGTTGAAGAAATATACCGTCGATGATTGAGTTGGCTCCGCTTGGTTTTGACCCAAAGGCGTAATGACGTTCGAGGAACCATCGTGACGACCTTAGAGCGATTGAGGTGGTTTCGAGGTAGTCTTCATGTAATCTCAATCTATTTGAGGTGGTCCTATGGTTAGCCTGAGGTAAAATCTTGTATCTTAGTGGGTTCTTGTATAAAGGTCAATGTCGGAAGGGGTTTTCCGACCTGGTCCATCCGATGATCAAGTTAGTTCAAAAGACTATATGAGGTGTGAGATGTCTTTGGGAAAAGGTCCGTCCCCCTAGGTCGCACCCAGGATGGATTTTTTATACTCGACCAATTGAGGTTGGGGGGGGAGGGGGGGGGGAGAGGATTTGTGTGAGGGGTTGGGGGCTGACAAGCAATAAACACCTCCGCATCAGCATTAGGGGGAGGATGATTAAGCCCCTTTCTTTCACATAAATGCTCTTGGGGTGATTGGTTGGCAAAATATTTCATATCATTTATCCCCACTAAAAAGGCGTGCTCTAGGGTTCTGATTTAGGAGGTCCTAAATGTGGCTCTAAATTTATTCTCTTTTCCTCGGCATGGGTCTAATCCTCTCGACCCTCACGTCTCGAGCACTTCAGCCTGGGGCCTCCATCGTGGCAAATCTAGTGGCATGGATCGAGCTTTCCTAATTTACACGTCTCGGGCACATTTGACCTGAGGCCTTCATTGTGGAGAATCTAGTGGCGTGGATCGATTTTTTCGACCCACATGCCTCGGGCACATTAGGCTCAATGTCTCTACCATAACAGGTATTGATGGTGTGGGTTAGATTTTTTCAACTCACACGTCTCAAGCATGTTCGATCCAAAGCCTCTGCCATGGCAGATCTAGCGGCATGGATCAAGCTTTCACGACTCACACGTCTTAGACATATGTGGCTATGGTCTCCATCGTAATGGGTATTGATGGCATGGGTAAGACTTTTTTGACTCACACGTCTCGGCATATTTGGCCTAGAGCCTCCGTTGTGATGAATATTGATAGCGTGGGTTGAGTTTTCTCGACTCATACGTTTAAGGCACACTCATCCCAGAGCCTTTGTCATGGTGGATCTCAATATCCATTCTCCATTGTAGCGGATCTAGGGTCTTTCTATCATGACAAACTTCAAATTTTCTCTCCATTGTGATAGATTTTATCCCTTCTTGGCTGTAACGGATCTCATATTTTCCTATTGTGGCAAGCTTTAAATCTTCTCCCCACCGAGGCGGATTTCATATCTCTTTTCTACCGGAGCCTCACTTCGTCATGGTAGATTTTGATGCTCAGTCTGCCATGGTAGATTTTGAGGCTCATTCTGCCATAGCGGATTTTAAGGTTCATGTGACATAGCGGATCTCTAAATGCCATTTCGTCATAGTAGATCTCGAAATGTCACTTTCTCGTGGCAGACTTCGAGGTCTCTCCTATCATAGCGAGCTTCAGCCTTTCCTGCCGTCGAGGCCCCTTAGAGTTTATCCTAGAGGGGGACACTTGTATTAATTGTGGGAGGAGAGAAATCGGTTGCTCTCCCTTAAAACTCTCACCTGCTAAAGAGTAGGACTCATCCCCACCTTGGTAGCCACTAGTGAGATAAAACTTAGAGATATAAGTTACAAATAATATTTATAAATAATTTTAATCTAAATTATGCTAAAATAATTTAATAATAAAATAATAATCATAATAAATATTGAAATTAATCAACATAAAAAAACTCAATGATAATTGTAATTATGATGAAATATAAATCATGCCTTCATGTAAAAAATAAATATTTTTATAATTTTAAACATATACATGTGAATAATTGAATAAATATTGAAGAAATAATTATATTTTTATTTATCACATATAAATATAATTAATAAGTCATATGAGTAAACTATAAGAGAAAAATCATAATATATATATTTTAATTCCATATAGAATCATTATATTAGTCAACATAAATTCAATTAAGTTAATAAAAAAATTAAAATATATCAAAATAAAAATTTATAAAAAATTTGACTTTTCCTCATATTGAACAAAACTTGATTGATGAAATCTTATCTAGTTAGTAGCAAAATATACACATGATCAAGTTCAATCAAAATATTTGATTAAAATAAATCAAATTAATTAATTTTAAAATTGGGGATAAGAAATTTAAATCCAGAAGGGTAAAACTATAATTTTGACATAGGACATATTAAGAAAATTTTTAATTTTTGAAAGGTATAAATGGGAGATAAAATTTAAGGGCACAAATAGGAATTTTCTTATTTATAAAGGATAAAACTATCCTTTTAGTCAAAAGTAAAACCTAATCTCCTTTTTTGCATGCGATCATTGCTGTGCCCATGGCGACCGTTGTGGGAGGCACGATCGTGATCTTGTGCAATTGCCGCCTGTATGAGGCACCACAGCCACCGCCCGCAGCCACTACATGAGGTGCAATCGTTGCCATCGTGAGTAGCCATAGTGGTGCTACTACAGTTGTGCTATTGCTGCTACTATAGACAACGATGATGCTATTGCAGTTACGTAGTCGTTGCCCACAATTGGGCATGCGACCAATGTGGCCGCCCTCAACAATACTATCGGTGACAGCTTAATCAAACACGAGGAACCTTACATCACAAGCAAGCATATGATATGATGAACTAGATGGAAACTGATCGACAATACCATGAATCGCTCATGCATCGTAAATAAAAATCGATTAAGATCTTTTTTGCGAGCAAAAGATGATAACAAATAGATCTAAAGTACTTGATTTTAAAATTATGGCTCTGATACCAATTGTTAGTATAAAAACCATAATATGCAATTATTATGCAGAATCCCTTTATGCCAAAATATGAAATCAAATAACAATATATCTTTATAATACTTATCTTTTGATACTACTCAGAAAGCTTTTATTTGATATGTAAACATATCATCATCGGATCCGAGATCTGTAGTGATGTTGCTATGAAAGGAGAACTAGACTCGCATTGTCCTCTCTTTCTATCCTTCACAACACCACTACTATCAATGGATTTATGGGATATAAGAGAAAATATATAATATCTCATTGTTTGGTTCATGTGATTAAAGGGAGATGAGAGAAGATATGTAATCTCTCAATCATATCACTTATCCATGTCTCTACTTATCTGCGTATTCATGTATTCATATATCTGTATATTGTGTCTATTGTGTGTATTTATAGGCGAGAGTAGAGAGCCTAGGATAACTAATTAGGAGGGTTCCTCCTGTTGGGAAACTATATAGTTGCATCACATGCGTAGTCGAAAACAAAAATAAAACTAGTTTCCCATGTTTATCATTCGTCATGCAATGATTGGTGCGTAAAAAATCGTAAAATTGAAAACTATATAACACATGTTAAATGTTTTACCTATGGAGATTATATATCCCTGAAAAGCCAGATACAAAGGAGAGGATGAAGAAGGTCAAATGCTCTCGTCTCTAGCGGTATCGACGTGATGGAAGAAGTGGTGATGCTTGTCCTTGTAGTGCTAAAACTCGTAGCTTTTGCATACCTTATTTGTGACTTTTGCACACCACCTTGCAGCAAGCGTGGAAAAACTCCTTTCTTCTTTGCTATCCTCATGCACTAAGGAGAGGGGTGGTCGGTTGAGAAAAAATGGAAGGGAGGAGAATAGGAGGCGGTAACCAAAAGTCTCTAGCTCATGAGCCTTGTGGCCCATTCCTATTTATGGAGGCCCCTGTCAACTTAACCCTAATGGATCCTGCCCTATTGGGTATTGGATATCCATCCAATTACCCAAGTCTCTTATATTAATGGATTTCTATCAAATAATATATTATTAGCTCTTATATTCATAGAATCTGGTAAATACAGGGGCTTATTGGATATCCAATAAAACAAGGGTTTCATATATATCTTATATCCAAACCTCTATTTGTCGCAACATCCATCATATGCGTGTGACTCTCTAGGCCCAATACGAGTTGGTCATGAGTTACACATATCATAACTAATTCTAATTTAGTGAATTGTTATCTCATAATAATTCACTCAACTCATCGACTATGGACGTACTGGGCCACTATGCTATAGTCCCCAAACGGTACAAGGGGATCTAATCTATTGGACCTATCTGTTCATAAGTACAGTGTATCCATAGTTTCTTATCCATCTAATATCATAGAGGCTGTATATCGAGCATGGTCCTGTCAGGCCTCATACGAAATCCATCCGACTCTCGCTCTTATCCGATTCTATTGAAGAACTCATTCTCTCTAAATCTGAATGACCATGGGCAGATTTGCTTGAGCGAGAGCACACGAGATATTCCTCTCGTGATACCGAGAGTGAACGATCCTCTATTAACACTCAATTGCGTCCGTAAGATTGGCTACCAATTCCGATAATCAATTATACTTGATTTGAAACTTCCATACATGTAAGTCCGACATTAAAGAATGGAAACAACACATCCTCGGTGTCTTAAGTCTAATGACCAGGACACACAACAGTGACTACGGAATCACTGTTTGATGTTAGATATAATTAACCATCCAACATTTTGTAAGTAGATCAATCAGTGAACTCATTCTCTAATAAGCACTTGTACTGTACCCTTAGTGTCCCCACATAAGCAACTATGAGACCAGTCGCCTCTATCATGTGGATGTGTATATAGTATACTGGTTTATCTAATTATCTCGATGTTCCTCTCGAGTAACCTATGATCGAGGTTATTTAGAATCTGTGTTTAATGGTGAATCGATCTCATTATCGTGATCTCATCATGATCTGATTCCCATTGCACAGATCCAAGGACATCACAATATATATACACAGTAGATAATTATATAATATGAGAAAATATCAATAATAATAATATATAAAAAAAGATTATGTAATGCTCCACGCGTGCTATCACTCACGTGATTGGCTTGTAGGGCACTTGTAACTATCACCTCCCATCAAGGGTATCTATCATCTCTTAAGGAATCCTACTATACCCCCTTGTTTTATAGGAAGATGGGAATAAGTCCTTAAGGTGTAAGGACTTGTGGGGTGTAGTTACTATGATTTTTCTTATTTGGATTTCCTTGTAAGGCATGCATAACTACTATTTTCCTTGTAGGGCTATTGCACCTCCGCTGCATTGTCGCTGACCATATTTGAATGAGGGATACCCAAATTTGAGTGCTAATAGGATTTACATTGAGGTGTGAGGGCTATTATTCCTTGGGCTTAGGCTTTGCATGATCAAATAGGGCTGAATAGTGTTGAGATCATCCCTGATCATGAATCTCTCAATTGGTGATTCATGTCCCGTTGAATCTTGTTTTGAAGCTTGGAAAACTCAGCTTCTTTAGAGAACTATTTTGCCCATTGTCTGCAATTTAGAAGACAACTTTGATGCCTTGTCGAGTGGTAGTGGACTTCTTCTTGATGATAGTGTCCTCTTCAAAGGCCTTCTCTTAGTCGGTCACTAAGTTTTTGACAGATGGCAGCATCTTGCTTGGCTCTTTATCTAGTATCGAAAGCTTGAATGACTTAAGTTCTCAACATTCACAATTGAGTATATCTCCATGTAGGGCGACAACTTGAGTCATCTCCAATCGGCTTCAAGACTTTAAATGATATATATTTAATGGGCTTAGCTTCTTTCTTTCTCTTATGACTCGTTCTTTCCTAATGGGTGGACATGCAAGGTCTCCTTTATAGAATCATCCTTTGACACACTATTGACTGTGTCATTCTTTGTATTCCTATTGGCTTCGCTAAAGTTGCTTCTCAATCTCTTCATGCACCTTGCGGATATTCTCTAAAATTTATGGGCTTATTGAATTGCATTGCTATTGTTAGAGGTAGTTGATTCTTAGTCGATCGTGAGTCGATATGGCTTCGGAGAAGTGGTCTCGAGTCTAAGTCTCTACACTATGCTTACTAAGATGAGATTCTTTCGGATTCCGATGTCGGTGATCGCATCGTTGATCTCTTGTTTCACTTGGATCTTGAGAGTGAATAATTCTTCTCGAACCATCGGACCAGAAGTTGGATTTGAGTCTATTACCTTCGACTTAGCTATCAACGATAGACTCGATCTGAGTGTGAAACTAGAGCTAGTTCAGTTTGATCATCTCCTACAGTAGCGATCACCTTAAGCTGATTCTAATTGTTCTTCTTTCACTATTTCAAGAAGAGTTGGAGGTGATCCTTCTAGCACTTCTCTCATGTATGACCTATATTTTAATAGTGTTCGCAAAACAATTTATTTTCTTTTGAAAGAAGATGTTGTTTTTACCACTCCCGACGTTCTTCTTGGCTGTCTAGTGCTTCACTTTTGACTTCTTTGTGTTCTTCTCGATCCGGGTCCAAGTCTTTTTCTCGATTTTCACTGTCATCATGCTCGTTGTTATGATGTCATGAGTTTTGAAGAGTCTCAATTCTATATTTATCTGGGCATGGATGCTAGTGGCATATTTCATCACCATCTAGTGGTTGTTGAGGAAAATTTAGAGTGCAACCGCTTGTTGTCATAACTCAATGGTGTTTTGTTGCATGGATCGATCCCTTCATTGGCATAGATAGTGTCACCTCCTCTATAATTTTTTGAGATACCCCATTGTGTAGGATTCTTCTCATATAAACCTTTTAATTTATGTCCATGACCCGACTTCATCATTATTTGTTTAAAGATAGGCTTTCCACCATGTGAGCGCATGCCCGATCAACATGAGTCGCTCAAGCATCACTCTATCCTCACTGCTATAGTCATATAGATAAAAATAAGTATCAAATTGATCTCAATGAGTCTAATACCTCAACGCTGATCAAGCAATCATAGGAGGGTATGTCAATGCGAGCCTCGATGCAAAAGGGTCGAGTCCTTGCTCTGGTGTTTCGTTCAACAATGTCTTGTTTGTGATTATGCATCTCGGATGGAGATGGCTCTCTCTCTCTTTTGCTGTGATATTCTTCGCTTGGTCATCTTTTATTGTTGGGTTAATTTGGTCTTACATCTAGCACATGACGATCTCCATCTGTTGGGCTAGTACTATCATTTGGGCATTAAGGTCAGCCAAGGCTGTTGGGTTATCTGCCACCATCTCTCGATGTTTATTCCTTCAGATGGTTGTGGCCTGAACTTCAACTCTTATAGTTTTTCGTCCGACTTTTCGTATTTGTGTCTCGTGGTCATCATCCATAAAATGTTGCTCTGATACCACCTGATCCATATGAGGTTTGGATTCGAAGATCTGTCGACTTGATGCTACCTTTCGGATGAAAGTCTTAGTGGATGAGAGAAATTTTATAGAAAAACCAAGCTCTAACTAAAGAAAAATAATCTCTATTATTTGTAAAGTTCAAGTCCTAACTACGAGACTTGAAACAATAAAAACAGAAGTGTGAAAGAAAGCTTATGGGTGCGTAAAAACGTAGGTTATTTTTGGATAACATGTCGGTGCTCTTGGCAGGTTGTGTTCGTTGTCGGTCCTTGGTCTTCTCCTCTCTTTACTGCTGGACTCTCCTCCTATAACTTGGATAGTAGGCAGTAGGCATTGAGGACTTCTCGCGAATTTTATACGAAGCTTTGTGGTGGAGCTTTCGGTTGCTAGAATGTGAGAAAGAAGGATGCGGCTAGAAGAAGATGGCGACAGCAGTGTGGAATTCCTTCCCTGATTCTCCTCACTACACTAAGACTATAAACTAGAGCCAACTAGCACTTTGCCCAAGGCTATTTTTATTCCCCTTTAGATGGGGGCACACCGCTTGTTTTATAGGGAGAAGGGTACCTTAAATTCTTAAGGGTTACGGACTTTCCTTATGTATAGTGTCAGCCATTTCTGAGACACGCTGCTTCCCATTACGAAGGATGATTTGCAAAGAGATCTTGAAGTGAAGAATGCAACTTTTAGATAATTAACGACGGATAGTTCATGTTGATGAAAATAAACTACAGCTTCATGAGATTATTTTCTTGCTTAGGGTGTATTTCGACAATTTAAGATCTTTCAGTATCATACATCATGTCCTTTCAATTATTGTTAAAGGTTAATCACAGTAAACACGAGGTGCAAAAATGTGTTTATCAGACAACGTTACAGGTATTAAGGTGATCGGTCAGTTTTTTGCTTGATCAACATCGTTCCAAGTTCTAAGACGCATCAGATGTGTTGTTGTTGGTCATCTCATCCTTTAGAAAGTTAGAAACCAAGCATGGGATGTTGACCGGATAAATAGGGAAAAACCAGTTTGATGACATGGTGAAGGAACATAATAATACGTGAGACGTTGAAGGTTCTGCAATAGAGGCCTACAAGGTGGATCTCCTCCTCGTACCTGGAGCTATCACTTATTTATGCTGTGGTTATACTCATGCCTAATATTCATGCTACTTACTTGTGTTATGATATATATTCTTTCGATTGACGAGGCATCGGGAAAAGGGATGTAAATAGTATGGATGCTGATTCGACATATGATTTATTAGATATATGATTTATTTCTCTTTCACCTCCCTTTTGTACATGAATCTCCCACAGAGTCCACAAAGAATGTCAAGTCAGCAGCAGCACTGCAACAGGACGAAGCCCATCAACTGTGTTTGTGGAAGAATGCGATGAGGCCGTCGTAGACGACCTGCTTGGCATTCACCCCCATCACGAAGTCCAGATGTGCGTACTCCTTCACCAGCTGAGCCACGAGCTTGTCGGCGTCATGGTTGCTGAGATCATTCAACAGCAGCTGCACGTCCTTCACGTCCGATAGCATGTCCCCGCCGCCGTAGCTGAGCAGCAGCGGCAGGTCGTGTGGAATGTTGGACATGTGGTACTCGGGTGGGCTGCTCTGCCCATACGCAGCCATGTTGGCCGTACTGCTCCCGTGGTCGTATTTTGTTATCACTCCACGTCTGAATGCTGTGAGTACTCAAAACATACTCCCTTGTGAGAAAGAAATCTACGAGAGCTCAATTAGATGATATTTTAGATCTGTATCAGACTGACTTACTCTGTGAAAAATGGACGAGTGTCCTCACAGATGTAGGCTGGAGTTCATACTTCAAGAAGGCGTCAACAGTGGAGTCATTGAGGCAGCAGTTTGGCCCTACATCCAAAGTGAGTGTGTGTGCAGAACAAGGAAGGAAAAGCCAATACATATGTAAATTAATTGAAGCCTTCTACAATAAAGATATATGATTAAAGTCAGTCAAATCAAATTTATGTTGCGGATGTGCGTACCTGTTAATGAAGCCATAAGGTCGAAGCAGTTCACCCCCGGCATAGCGCATACGGCCTCCAAAAACTTGGTTCCAACTGCCCTGCATATCCATCCATTAGGAACACACTTGAATTAGAAGAGCTTTTATGAAAACAATCACTCAATGTTGATAAGGCCCTGTGATGATTTTGTCAGCAGGTCTTTGTTTTGACAACAAAGAGGGGGATATGTTAGTTTACGTACCCTTTAGGATCAAATTCTGCCACTCCAAGATCTCCCAACAACTGCAAGAAAAAGCTAGAAAGCTATGACACAGCTCTGGACGTCGGAAAATTAGAAGAAGAAGAAGAAGAAGATACTGATCTAAAAATCAGTGCTGTGAAATGGTAGAGTGTTGTGAACTCGTTCTTACTTCTCCTGAGAATGCGCTGGCTGCAGCTCTTCCAATCGTGGTTGTCATGTAAGTAAGATAGGCCACCGGAGTCAAAAGGGCAGCTGACTTGATCTTATCCACCAGCTTCCCCTCAGAGAATGCTGATAGAGCTGTCAGAGTTCCCTGTAGCATCCAACACGTCACTCAATTATAAAAAAATGTTGTTGTAGTACTAGTGGTAGTAGTAGAACATACAATGATATGTTTGGCATTGAAGTAACTAAAAGAAAAGTGTGCTACCATGGAGTGACCAACATAGTGCAGCTTCTGCCCAGTTTGCTGGAATACAAAACCCACAGTAGCAGGCAAATCATAGCTGGCCAACTCATCCCATGACCACGCCCAATAAGCCTGAGAGACAACAAAAAAGGATGACGCTAATTATACCAACAACCTGCTCAAGACTTCATAATCAGCAATGCAGAGAAGATGACCGACCGAGTCTGATGTGTTGAGAGACTCATGGCGACGGCTCCACCTGGTGCCCCTGCCGTGTGTAATCCATACATCGAATCCGTTGTCTGCGAGTACGAAAGCCAGTGATTGTTGAGGTGGATTCAGTAGCCATGACAACCCGTCCTGCCATCACTCATCAATCGTCAATCATCATCATCATCATCATCAGAAGAATGACGAAGAAGACAACCTACTGTGCACGCATGCATGGCAACACATGCAGGCAGATTGGTCAAGGAAACGCACCGCGGTGACTCCATGTTGGAGCAGCACAGGCTGCCTCTTCCCCGCGCTGCCGCCTCCTCTTCCTTGTGGGATCCTGTTCATGGTCAGTATGTACCCATCTTGCGTCTTCACCTGCAAGGGACGCAACAAGCTTCAACCACTGATGCCATGCCCGCATTCGATCATCAATCCACCCCACATTTATGTGCACTCGGCTACCTCATATTCTCGGCACTCGTAACCCTGAGGGCTCACCACGGCGGTGCACACCCCATCATCCGCCGTCTCGAGGCTTGGCAGCAGCTGCCGTCGTCCGTGAGCGCCAGCCGGCTCGCCCTGGAAGCCCACGGAGAGGACGAAGGCGATGACGAGAAGCCAGTTAAAGCAACGGAATCCCATGTTGGAGGTAAGCGAAAGGTGAGATCACCTCCTTCACCAAGGATTGGCCTTCTTACGGGGAGAAGGATGAGGAAGAAGTGGATGAAGGATGAGGAGGAAGTGGATGAAGGATGAGACCTCGTTCATGGCCTTCTTATAGGGCGGAGGAGGAAGGAGATGGCCGAGTGCAGGCTGATTCTCGCTACGTGTTAACAGCTCCCAAAAACTGTCATTTAAGCCACCCGAAATCTTAATTCTATCAACACATTGTCATATAATTTTCATATTCCGTTGGTCTAATTTTGTTATTGGTGTTGTTGTTGTTAATGGTTTGTTGTGTGACCTTTCACAACTCAATGTATTCTGTACAAAAATTTAAAAATAGATTGCTGTTGTGTGAAATAATAAAAGAAGCTGAGCTAAATTTAAACTCTTCACCTCTACCCGCATAACATATTCCACCCAGCCATTAGCCAAATTCATGCAAACATAATACCTATTGGAGATCACACAAGATTGTGTCCTTGGAATGACAAATAAAAGATGCTGCTAGGGTGATAACTCAGAATTGTCTCCTCAAAACATTAGTTTACTTTTATTCAATTTTTTTTTTATTGGTGATAGCCACCTTAGCAGAAAAAGACAATGCCATGTCACTGGAATCCAAATATTTTTCATTCGTTGAAATTATTTCCCTAACCATAAGACCAACTATATAACGCGGCTTCGAACATATTTATCGAGGTTTGATTGATTTCCATCTCTTTTACACATGCCATCTCGAGAATTTGACTTGGCAATCGGAGGGATCACATCGAAAATCTCATTCGATCTTGATCTTTTGTAGTTCGCAACCACCTCAATCATTCATGAGCATCTCGAGCGAGATCAAAGCTCTTACCATAGGTCGAGTCGAAATCGAGTCAACCTAGTCATCTATTCGAAGTCTTTTCCTAAAACTTTCACCTATCATTTTGCTGCTAGAAGGACGATCGACTTATCATTGGAGCACTACCCAATAGATGCTTCGAACGAACGACCCAACATGGATGCTCCGCTTCCCATCGACAACACTTTTGCCCATGTCAGCCAATCGTTGATATTTTCCTCCCACGATGCTTCCGGTTTTGCCGAGACCCCTCTCCAATACCCAAGGTTGTTTAACGATCATCGTCTGTCTCAATTAATGGGGACGTCGACCCATGTGATGGTTTCTTTGGATGTCTTTGGAGTGCATAAAAACACAAGTCGTTTTTGGATTGCACGTCGATTATCTCAACAAGTTACGATCACTGTTGGTCTTTGATCTCGTCCTTCTCTCTTTGCTATTCGAACCTCCTCCTAAGGTTTGAACTGTAGCTAACAAACATTGAGCACTTCTCGCAACAGCTAGACAAAGATTTAGGGTAGAGCTTTGGATTGCTAGAACGTGATGAAGAAAGCCGTGGATGGAAGAAGTGGCAATAGTGATGCATAATTCTTCCCTCTCTTTTCCTCGCTGTGTCCTGTGACTTTTGATAAGCAATTTTGATGAGTGTGCTTATCACTTCTAATTCATACTATCTTCTTTCTTTGGTACACAAAGCTAAGCACCTTTATAGATCAGTTCTCCTAAGAGCATGAATTTCATATTGCTTCTTGCTATGACTGTCCCCATAATATTTTTCTTTTCGGTAACAATCTTTGATGATATGATGGAGACTCTGTATTTGTAGGATTGAATCCCTTTGTATGCGGAAGCTCTCTTTCTTTTTTTTCTCTTAGCTTTCTTCACATCATCATAAACTTCTACCAACCCTGTATGTGTACTTTCATTATTGTCATTGGAGTTTAGAGCTTCACCCCTTTTCTGTACATGTGTGTTATCAACATTATGACGTGCATCATATGAGATAGTTTGCATAGATCCACATAAATTTATGATCATAATTTTTATGTCATAATGTTGATGGCTTCTCTATCCCACCAGTATAGACATTTGAAGATAACTTGACATATGTCAAAGAGCACCATCTCATATGTCATCTCCTCGATATATTTGTTGGTGATCACAATTTTGAATGTGCACCAACGATTTATGCTCATCTCGACGTCTTTCTGGATTCACCACAGCAGATATGGCTTCAGATAAGGAGTGGCCTTGACTCAAAGTCTCTGCAGTAAGTTATCGAGATGAAATTCTTTTGGATTGCGGTTTCGACGATCACATCGATAATCTCTTTTTTCACTTGGATCTTGAGAGTGAATAATTCTTCTCAAACTTTTGGATAGAGGGTTGGATTCGAGTCTATAATCTTTGATTCGAGGGAAAAACAGGTGTTAGTTCAGTTTGATCATCTCCTATGATAGTGGTTGCCTTACATCAATTCTGATTATTCTTCCTTCATACCTTCAGAAGAGTTTGGGATGATCCTTCTAATACTTCTCCTGTGTATGACCTATAATCTTATAGTGATCATAAAAATAAATTATTCTTTTAGAATACGATGTGGCTTTACCACTCCCTAGATTCTTCTTGGCTTTTCGGTGCTTCCCTTTTGCCTTCTCCGTATTTTTCTCGATGCATATTTAATTTTTTTCTCGATCGTCACTGCGATCAATTTTGTTGTTGTGATATAGTAAGTTTTAAAGAGGCTCAATTCAATGTTTATCTAGGCATAGAGGCCAACCATGTATTTCATCATCCTCGAGTGGTCATCGAGGAAAATTTTGAGTGCCACCACTTGGCGTCAGAACTTAGTAGTTTATTATTGCCAAGGTAGAAGTAATAGCTTTATAAAAAAAAAATACTATATACTAAAATGCATTTATATTTGAAAACTAACTCATTCCTCACCCTCCACGTGCACCAAAGACATGTAGCAATAACAGCACTAGAGAGAAACCCAGATTTATCACCAATCTACACACACTCATTGATCTACTCATCCTCTTCCCAATTGAAGAAAGCAAAATAAAGGACCCTAAGTTCATGAGATTATTTTCATGATATTTATAGTCGATAGTTTATGTTAATGAAAAGAACCTACATCTTCACGAGATTATTTTCTTGCTTAGGTTGTATTTTGACAATTTAAGATCAATTATTATCATATATGTGATAGGGAATATTCCAACACCATGTTTCTATTGGTTGACCATGCACAAGGATGTGATTGCCTATATGCGGAGGTGCCAGCGGTGCTAGAGAGACGCTCGGGTGCAACACCAACCCGTGGTTCCCCTAAGCCCGACCAACAGCACCTAGCCATTTGCCCAATGGGGAATTGACCTCTTGGGACCCTTTCCGCCCGCATAAGTCCAGTGAAAGTTTCTCATCATAGGAGTGGATTATTTTACCAAATGGATAGAGGTTGAGCCTTTGGCGGCCATCTCGAAGGAGCAGGTCGAGGGGCTAGTTTGGAAAAATATAATCACCCAGTTTGTAATCCCTAGGGCTCTCAACAGTAACAATGGAACATAATTCAACAACTTAAAGTTCTAAGTGTTTTGTCAATCTTATTGGACGATTGTCGCCCCTTAACACTTCTTGCATAACGCCACAAGTTGAGCACCATAAGGGAGGGCAAGATTCATCAACACTGCAGGTGTGACTTGATGACCAGATGAAATAGAAAACATAGTCCTGCCTCGAGGGTGTTACTCGACTAGCAAAATCCATTGGGGATCGAGTCATAAGGTCGATGCACGAGCTGAGGGATATGCAACTCGTACTCGGCCGAGTTGCAGTAGCATGATCGTAGTCGATCTAGAAGCTATGCCATCGTTATGAATCATAGTCATGGACCTCCTTCATGGAAGCTAGGGCCCAAAGGGCCTTAACATTTGTGGGGGACATGCGCCCTGAAGAAGATGAACTTATATGCTCCGCCCTTGGACTACTCAAGGACGAAGAATAGACCTTGGCAGATGGTTAACTCGATGTACTAGAAAAATATTAGGAAGGTGAAGACATCCTGACCTGGGGCATGGCCACCAAGTCATTGCCAAGAAAGATGAAGACCCGACACCTCGCTCTTAAGTGCGATGAGAAGCAACTCTCAAGGCCTAGAGAGAAGAACACAAGAAGGACTAAGGAATGTAATGAGCTTTCCCCTCCACAAATAAGGAACTTAAAGGGGAGCATTGCCCCTCTCCCACTGTCATTATAGTGTCCATCCTCTCTAGAATGTCCCTCGAAGGCTCCCGAAGGTGGGAAACCCCAAAATCCTCCATAATGGCACCTCGAAGAAGCCCTGAAGGCGGGAAACCTCAAAATCCTCCAAGGTTGAAAAATAAAGCCACATCATAACTGACCAGTGCTTTGAAATATGTGGCAACGACACAAACCCCAAGACCCATATTGTCAAATCTTAAAAAAAAAGAGTAGTAGGGGACGAAGACCCGCTACAGTGGAAAATCAAGGCCCGCCACAACGGGAGAAGAAGATGCCAACTACGGTGAGGCCATCAGGTCGAATGTGCCCGAGATGGATAAGATGGGAAAAGAGTAGTAGGGTTCGAAGGCTCGCTACGACGGAAGATGAAGACCCACCACGGCAGGAGAAGAAGATGCCCACGACAGGGGATGAAGGCTTACTACAATGGATGATCAAGGCCTGCCACTGCAATTAAAGAAGATGTCCACTACGATGAGGCCATTTGGCCGAATGTGTTTGAGATGTGTAAATTGGGAAAAGAGTAGCGGGGAACTAAGGCCTATTATGGCAAAAGATCAAAGCCTGCCATGGCGAGAGGAGTGAATGCTCGCTATAGTGAGGTCATCGGGTCAAACGTGCCCAAGATGTGTAAGTCGGGAAAAGAGTAGTGGGGGATGAAGGCTCGCCATGGCAGATGATCAAGACCCACCACGATAGGAGAAAAGGATATCTGTTATGATGGGGCCATTAAGCTGAATGTGCCTGAGACGTGCGAGTCATGAAGCCAGACCCACATCGAGATTCCCTCTATAGCAAAGTCATAAGGCAAAAGATGCAAGAAATATGAGTTGAGATAACTTGATTTGTACCAAAGTACCTAGATCATTAGAAGAAGACACCCGCAATACCTGAGTTAGCAAGGCCCGACTTGAGCCCCACACTGATATAAAACCAATTCTCCTAGGCTAACTTAACCATCGGAGGAGTCGGGTCGGGAACCCCACCCAACATCAGCCTATAGTGCAGGGCATCGGCAGAGATAAGATTTATTCTAGTCCCACCTCAAGGTAATCTCTAAACCACCCTCGGTACACCCAGCTCGACCATTCGGTCCCACCCTCGAGAAGAATGACTTGGACGATTTCGAGCCTTCGGGACAAGACCGAGCGATATCAACTCCAGATCCACGACATCAAGTTGTTAATGATATGATATCCTTTCAGTTATTGTTAAAGGTTAATCACAGTAAACATTTGGTGCATAATGTATTTCTCCGGTAACTTTACATGTATTAACGTGATCATCAGTTTTTTGCTTGATCGACTTTGTTCCGAGTTCTAATAGGCATCAGATGTGTTGTTGTTAATCATCCTTGTGAAAGTTGAAACCTGTTTGATGACATGCTGAAGGAACATAATAATAAGTGAGACGTCGAAGGTTCTGCAATAGGCCTACAAGGTAGATTCTCCTCGTACCTGAAGCTATCATGTACTTATGCTGTGGTTTTACTCATGCCTAATATTTCATTCACCCAGCACCGATGTCCTCATGCTACTTGTGTTATGATATATATTCTTTGGATTGACGAGGAATCGGAAAACGAATATAAATAGTATGGATGCTGATTCGACTGGTTAGACATATGATTTATTTCTCTTTCACCTCCCTTTGTACATGAATCTCCCACAGAGTCCACAAAGAATGTCAAGTCAGCAGCAGCACTGCAACAGGACGAAGCCCATCAACCGTGTTTGTGGAAGAATTCGATGAGGCCGTCGTAGACGACCTGCTTGGCATTCACCCCCATCACGAAGTCCAGATGTGCGTACTCCATCACCAGCTGAGCCACGAGCTTGTCGGCGTCATGGTTGCTGAGATCATTCAACAGCAGCTGCACGTCCGTCACGTCCGACAGCATGTCCCCGCCGCCGTAGCTGAGCAGCAGCGGCAGGTCGTGTGGAATGTTGGGCATGTGGTACTCGGGTGGGCTGCTCCGCCCATACGCAGCCATGTTGGCGATACTGCTCCCATGGTCGTATTTTGTTATCACTCCACGTCTGAATGCTGTGAGTACTCAAAACATACTCCCTTGTGAGAAAGAAATCTACGAGCGCTCAATTAGATGATATTTTAGATCTGTATCAGACTGACTTACTCTGTGAAAAATGGACGAGTGTCCTCACAGATGTAGGCTGGAGTTCATACTTCAAGTACATGTCGACAGTGGAATCATTGAGGCAGCAGTTTAGCCCTGCATCCAAAGTGAGTGTGTGTGCAGAACAAGGAAGGAAAAGCCAATACATATGTAAAGTAAATCTATATATATGATCGAAGAGTCAAATAAAACGTATGTTGCGGAATATTATCACCGGAATAATTTGTACGTACCTGTGAATGATGCCATAAGGTCGTAGCAGTTCACCCCCGGCATAGCGCAGACGGACTCCAAAAAATTGGTCCCAACTACCCTGCTTATCCATTAGGAACACACTTGAATTAGAAGAGATTTTATGAAAACATCACTCAATGTTAATAAGCCCCTGTGATGATTTTGTCAGCAGGTCTTATTTTGACAACAAAGAGGGATATGTTAGTTTACGTACCCTTTAGGATCAAACTCTGCCACTCCAAACGCTTCCAACATCTGCAAGAAAAGCTAGAAAGCTATGACACAGCACTGGACGTAGGTAAATTCGAAGAAGAAGATAGTGATCTAAAAATCATTGCTGTGAAATGGTAGAGTGTTGTGAACTCCTTCTTACTTCTCCTGAGAATGCGTTGGCTGCAGCTCTTCCGATTGGAGTTGTCATGTAACTCAGATAGGCCACCGGAGTCAAAAGGGCAGCTGACTTGATCTTATCCACCAGCTTCCCCTCGGAGAATGCTGATAGAGCTGTCAAAGTTCCCTGTAGCATCCAACGTCACTCAGAAATGTTTTCCGACTAGTAGTGGTAGTAGTAGAACATACAAGGATCGGACTGAAAGTACTTCAAAGTGAGAGGAAGAACGATATGTTTGGCATTAAAGTATTTGAAAGAAAAAGTCTCCTACCATTGAGTGACCAACATAGTGTAGCTTCTGCCCAGATTGCTGGAATACAAAACCCACAGTAGCAGGCAAATCATAGCTGGCCAACTCATCCCATGACCACGCCCAATAAGCCTGCGACACAAAAAAAGAAAAAAAAAGGATGATGCTGATTATACCACCAACCTGCTCGAGACTTCATGATCAGCAATGTAGAGAAGATGACGAACCGGGTCTGATGTATCGAGAGACTCATGGCGACGGCTCCACCTGGTGCCCCTGCCGTGTGTAATCCACACATCGAATCCGTTGTCTGCAAGTACGAAAGCCAGTGATTGTTGAGGTGGATTCAGTAGCCATGACAACCCGTCCTGCCATCACTCATCAATCGTCAATCATCATCATCAGAAGAAGAAGAATGACGAAGAAGGCAACCTACTGTGCACGCATGCATGGCAACACATGCAGGCAGATTGGTTAAGGAAACGCACCGCGGTGACTCCATGTTGGAGCAGCACAGGCTGCCTCTTCCCCGCGCTGCCGCCTCCTCTTCCTTGTGGGATCCTGTTCATGGTCAGTATGTACCCATCTTGCGTCTTCACCTGCAAAGGACGCAACAAGCTTCAACCACTGATGCCATGCCCGCATTCGATCATCAATCCACCCCACATTTATGTGCACTCGGCTACCTCATATTCTCGGCACTCGTAACCCTGAGGGCTCACCACGGCGGTGCACACCCCATCATCCGCCGTCTCGAGGCTTGGCAGCAGCTGCCGTCGTCCGTGAGCGCCAGCCGGCTCGCCCTGGAAGCCCACGGAGAGGACGAAGGCGATGACGAGAAGCCAGTTAAAGCAACGGAATCCCATGTTGGAGGTAAGCGAAAGGTGAGATCACCTCCTTTACCAAGGATTGGCCTTCTTACGGGGAGAAGGATGAGGAGGAAGTGGATGAAGGATGAGGAGGAAGTGGCTGAAGGATGAGACCTCGTTCACGGCCTTCTTATAGGGCGGAGGAGGAAGGAGATGGCCGAGTGCAGGCTGATTCTCGCTACGTGTTAACAGCTCCCAAAAACAGTCATTTAATCCACCCCAAATCTTAATTCTATCAACACATTGTCATATAATTTTCATATTCCGTTGGTCTAATTTTGTTATTGGTGTTGTTGTTGTTAATGGTTTGTTGCGTGACCTTTCACAACTACATGTATTCTGTACAAAAATTTAAAAATAGATTGCTGTTGTGTGAAATAATAAAAGAAGCTGAGCTAAATTTAAACTCTTCACCTCTACCCGCATAACATATTCATTCCATCCAGCCATTAGCCAAATTCATGCAAACATAATACCTATTGGAGATCACACAAGATTGTGTCCTTGGAATGACAAATAAAAGATGCTGCTAGGGTGATAACTCAGAATTGTCTCCTCAAAACATTAGTTTATTTTTATTCAATTTTTTTTATAGGTGATAGGGTGAAATATTTCCCCATCCACTCCTACTCGTGATAGCCACCTTTGCATAAAAAGACAATGCCATGTCACTGGAATCCAAATATTTTTCATTCGTTGAAATTATTTCCGTAACCATAAGACCAACTATATAAGGCGGCTTCCAACATATTTATCGAGGTTTGATTGCTTTCCATCTCTTTTACACATGCCATCTCGAGAATTTGACTTGGCAATCGGAGGGATTACATCGAAAATCTCATCCGACCTTGATCTTTTGTAGTTCGCAACCACCTCAATCATTCAGGAGCATCTCGGGCGAGATCAAAGCTCCTACCACAGGTCGAGTCGAAATCGAGTCAAGCTAGTCATCTATTCGAAGTCTTCCCCCAAAACTTTCATCTATCATTTTGATGCTAGAAGGACGATTGACTTATCATTGGAGCACTACTCAATAGACGCTTCGAACGAACGACCCAACAAGGATGCTTTGCTTCCCATCGACAACACTTTTGCCCATGTCGGCCAACTGTTGATATTTTTCTCCCACGATGCTTCCGGTTTTGCCTAGACCCCTCTCAAATACCCAAGGTTGTTTAACGATCATCGTCTGTCTCCAATGCAAAGTATGATTTGTGAAGAGATCTTGATATGTGAAATGCAACCTTTGAATAATCACCGATCGATAGTTTATGTTGATTTCATGCTCCACTACATATCATTGGGGAAGTACACTGAGTTCGTTAAAGAGCTTCAAGTATTTGCTGATGAGCTGTTGTAGACCTTCTTATGTGGTTTTATGGTCCGATGCCATGGCTGATGTTTGTGTTGCTACAATAATCGATTGGATGATCAAGAGCACAAACTTTTGACACGTGTTCACCATCCTCTTTACTTGCATGTTTGTCACTAGGTCGATTGGCTATCAACTTCAATCCTTCTTGTTGATAAACTTATTTTCATCCTTTAAATCATGTATTGATGCGGCCAGCGGTAGTAAATGGCTTCTCTATCCCACCAGTATAGACATTTGAAGATAACTTGACATGTATCAAAGAGCACCATCTCGTCGATATACTTGTTGGTGATCATAATTTTGAATGTGCACCAGCGATATATGCTCATCTCGACGTCTTTCTAGATTCACCACAGATATGGCTTCAGATAAGGAGTGGTCTTGAAGTCTTTGCAGTAAGTTATCGAGATGAAATTCTTTTCGATTTCGGTTTCGATGATCACATCGATAATCTCTTTTTTCACTTGGATCTTTAGAGTGAATAATTCTTCTCAAACTTTTGGATAGAGGGTTGGATTTGAGTCTATAATCTTTGATCCACGGGGAATCGAGGAAAATTTTGAGTGCCACCACTTGGCGTCAGAACTTAGTAGTTTATTATTGCCAAGGTAGAAGTAATAGCTTTATAAAAAAAAATACTATATACTAACATGCATTTTTATTGGAAAACTAGCTCATTCCACACCCTCCACGTGCACCGAAGACATGTAGCAATAACAGCACTAGAGAGAAACCCAGATTTATCACCAATCTACACACACTCATTGAACTACTCATCCTCTTCCCAATTGAAGAAAGCAAAATAAAGGACCCAAAGTTCATTAGATTATTTATAGTCAATAGTTTATGTTAATGAAAAGAACCTACATCTTCACGAGATTATTTTCTTGCTTAGGTTGTATTTTGACAATTTAAGATCTATTATTATCATATATGTGATAGGGAATATTCAAACACCATGTTTCTATTGGTTGACCATGCACAAGGATGTGATCGATCGCCTATATGTGGAGGTGCCAGCGGTGCTTGAGATACGCTCGGGTGCAACACCAACTCGTGGTTCCCCTAAGCCCGACCAATAGCACCTAGCCATTTGCCCAATGGGGAATGGACCTCTTGGGACCCTTTCCGCCTGCATCAGTCTAGTGAAGGTTTCTCATCATAGGAGTGGATTACTTTACCAAATGGATAGAGGCTGAGCCCTTTGGCTTGGCATACAACTCGAAGGTAGTACTATCGCATGAGGTGGTCTCCCAAGTGGAGAACTTCAACGAAGCAGCATTGGAAAGAGTGCTTCGAGTCAACCTGGATTTGGTTAGGGAGCTAAGAGAAGAGGCGCATATTCGAGCCCTGAGATAAAAAAAAGCCGTGGCAAGCCTTTAAAACCATAAGGTCCACTTATGATTGGATGAGGTTAGGGATCTTGTCCTTCGTAAGACCGAAATCAATGACCCAACCAGCTCGAAAAGAAAGCTAGGCTCGAATTGAGAAGGGCCCTACCGAGTGATTAAAGTAGTTCGAGATGAAACTTACCGCCTTGAAATCACATAAGGCAAAATATTGCCAACTTTAAGAAGTTCTATCCCAAAGACCGGGCTGGTGTAGGGTCGAACTTAGCCTGACCACAGATCCTAACACAACTAATGCATCTCAACAAGGCTTCATGTACAAAAAAAAAGAGTGCTTTCATTGGAAAGAAAAATCTTTACGTCATCATTGTGTCAGGCACCCACAACAAGAGTCAAGCCCTAACCCACCACAAAAAGAGGAAAAATCATTACTAAATAACCAAGGATAAGGCTAGACAAGCCTGCCAGACATTGACTAGTTAGATGGGCGAGGGGGGAGTCAAGGCTCTCATCGAAATGCACCTCGGTCTCCATTGTGATGTCCTCATCCTCGGGGCAATCGGCGAAAGGGTCTTGCTCGACCTCCAAGTCGGGATAATTAACCTTGAATTGCACTAGGGTGACCAAGTACTCATACTACTATGAGATCTGCCACGACATCTCCAAGTCCCTCCAGAACCCGATCGATTCCTTATACATGGCGATCATCTCCTTTGCTCGTTCGGGAGCAATATGCTGCTCTTCACCCTAAATCTCTCCCATCCCTCGTGTCGCGGCCCGAGCCGCCTCCAACTCCATGGAGATTTCTAGCAGGTCATCTTTTAGGGCATGAACCCTCCCATCGGCTACTACTTCAAGCCGCCAAGCTCTGCCATAGCTACCTCGCACCCTTGCTCAACCTTGTGTCAGCCTCTAGTGAATGTCCCCGAGCTCCTGCATGGCCTGCTCTAATTACCTAGCCGAGTCGACAACCCGCACCTTCACCTTGGCCACGATAGTTGGGGTCGACCCCACCTCCAGCTTCTTAACCTTAGCCGAAGGTCGTCGATGATATATGATAACTGGTCTTTCACTACCAGCATCATGAACCTGATCCACCAGATCCATCATGAAGTGGTGATGTTGTATAGCAGGTGCAAATCAGCATCAACAAATTTCTTTAGAGGAACTTGTCCAAATATTGAAAGAGCATTATCAAGGTCGGAGACCCCTTACTATGACCATGTTTTAGGCACAACTGTCGGCAAACACCTTAAGGGAGAGTAGTATATTTGCTTTGCCAATGCGGGGCAAAGAGACCCTAGTAGTATTTCATGGCAACCACCATCTCCGTCCACACTTTCTTCTCCTAGGTGAGACTGGCCCAGTGGGGCTGTAAGGAGATGCACGGTGCAAAATCAAGGAGGTCGGCCATCTGCAAGGCTATGAAAGGTTGGCACGAAGTGTGGGCCTTGGCCTAACACAAGTCCCACATCGACTTGGGGTGAGATGAGTTCCTCCCAGGTCGCCTAGTCGGAGCATGACTTGCTTCAGGACCAGGTGGGGTGTGCCCCCTTTCTTGAGCACAACCCACGATGACAACTCCATCTCTTTGAGTAGACTCTCGAGAGACGTTGGTCGGTCTTTGCGTCGAGCTTCCCCCAACATCATCTTAGAGTGCGATACTTTCTACACCATGGCTTTTTGCCTCTTCTTTGATCATTCGGAGTCGTCGTGGCCTTATCGAGGTGGGTCAAGAGTTTCTACTGAAGGCTCATGTGTAACAAGCTGAGGTGGTCGGGGCATTGTAGAGCCTGATGCATGACCTGCCCCGTTCATACTTTTGAGTTTCATACCTACAAATAATAAACAATAGGATATGAAGTTAGCGTCAACACCGAAAAACGAATAAGGCAAAATCTAGGTCGTACCCCAAGGGGTTGGGTTGAGACCAACTTCAACCAGCTAGTCTTTGTTCATCTTCCTCGATGCCTTATAGGAGGAAAGAATCTCCTTTAAACCATGGACATACTCGGTCTCCTCATCTGACAAGAAGGGAGGAATGTTGTTGGTGGCTTGCATCGACCAATTGAGGCTAAACCCCCACTTGCGACAGGCGTTGACAAAAAAGTTGCATGCCTTCCATCCCTTATTATTTGAAGGGGCAACACTCACTCTGAAGCCTACTCAAGCAACAAAGTAGTAGCTACCCTGTCCCCTGAATAAGTAGAAAAAGGAGGAAAAGAGGGTCCGGGTTGGGACGATTTCCACCCCCATTATGAATCATAGTCATGGGCCTCCTTCATTGAAGCTAGAGCCTCCTTCATTATGAATCATAGTCATGGGCCTCCTTCATGGAAGCTAGAGCCTGAAGGACCTTAACATCTGCGAGGGACATGCCCCCGGAAGAATATGAACTTATATGCTCCGCCCTTGGACTACTCAAGGACAAAGAACATACCTTGGCGGACGATTGACTCGATGTACTAGAAAAAGATTAGGAAGGAGATGACATCCTGACCTGGGGTATGGCCACCGAGTCATTGCCAAGAAAGATGAAGACCCGACACATTGCTCCTAAGTACGATGAGAAGCTATTCTCAAGGCCTAGAGAGAAGAACACAAGAAGGACTAAGGAGTCAAATGAGCCTTCCCCTCCTACATAAAAGGAACTTAAAGGGGAGCATCTCTCCTCTCCCACTGTCATTAAAGTGGCCATCCTCTCCAAAATGACCCTCGAAAGCTCCTGGAGGTGGGAAACCCCAAAATCCTCCACAATAGCACCTCGAATAAGCCCCGACGGCAAAAAAACTCAAAATCCTCCAAGGTTGAAAAGTTCAAGCCACATCATAATTGATCAGTGCTTTAAAATATGTGGCGATGACACAAACCCCAAGACCCATATCATCAAATCTAAAAAAAAAAGAGTAGTAGGGGACGAATGCCCACTCGTGGAAGATCAAGGCCCGCCACAACGGGAGAAGAAGATGCACACTACGGTGAGGCCATCGGGCCGAATGTGCCCAAGATGGATAAGATGGGAAAAGAGTAGCAAGGTACGAAGGTTCGTTATGATGGAAGATCAAGACCCACCACGGCGGGAGAAGAAGATGCCCACGACGAGGGATGAAGGCTTGCTACGATGGAAGATCAAGGCCCGTCATGGCGATTGAAGAGGATGTCCATTACAATGAGGCCATCGGGTCGAATGTGTCCGAGATATGTAAATCGAAAAAAGAGTAGCGGGGTACTAAGGCCTGTTATGATGAAAGATCAAAGCCTGCCATGACGAAGAGGAGTGAATGCTCGTTATAATGAGGTCATCGAAGATGTGTCGTTGTTAATCATCCTTGTGAAAGTTGAAACCAAGCATGGGATGTTGACCAGCTAAATAGGGAAGACCTGTTTGATGACACGCTGAAGGAACATAATAATAAGTGAGACGTCGAAGGTTCTGCAATAGGCCTACAAGGTAGATTCTCCTCGAAGCTATCATGTACTTATGCTGTGGTTTTACTCATGCCTAATATTTCATTCAACCAGCACCGATGTCCTCATGCTACTTATGTTATGATATATATTCTTTGGATCGACGAGGAATCGGAAAACGAATATAAATAGTATGGATGCTGATTCGACTGGTTAGACATATGATTTATTTCTCTTTCACCTCCCTTTGTACATGAATCTCCCACAGAGTCCACAAAGAATGTCAAGTCAGCATCAGCATTGCAACAGGACGAAGCCCATCAACCGTGTTTGTGGAAGAATTCGATGAGGCCGTCGTAGACGACCTGCTTGGCATTCACCCCCATCACGAAGTCCAGATGTGCGTACTCCATCACCAGCTGAGCCACGAGCTTGTCGGCGTCATGGTTGCTGAGATCATTCAACAGCAGCTGCACGTCCGTCACGTCCGACAGCATGTCCCAGCCGCCGTAGCTGAGCAGCAGCGGCAGGTCGTGTGGAATGTCGGGCATGTGGTACTCGGGTGGGCTGCTCCGCCCATACGCAGCCATGTTGGCGATACTGCTCCCATGGTCGTATTTTGTTATCACTCCACGTCTGAATGCTGTGAGTACTCAAAACATACTCCCTTGTGAGAAAGAAATCTACGAGAGCTCAATTAGATGATATTTTAGATCTGTATCAGACTGACTTACTCTGTGAAAAATGGACGAGTGTCCTCACAGATGTAGGCTGGAGTTCATACTTCAAGTACATGTCGACAGTGGAATCATTGAGGCAGCAGTTTAGCCCTGCATCCAAAATGAGTGCGTGTGCAGAATAAGGAAGGAAATGCCAATACATATGTAAAGTAAATCTATATATATGATCGAAGAGTCAAATCAAACCTATGTTGCGGAATATTATCACCGGAATAATTTGTACGTACCTGTGAATGATGCCATAAGGTCGTAGCAGTTCACCCCCGGCATAGCGCAGACGGACTCCAAAAAATTGGTTCCAACTACCCTGCTTATCCATTAGGAACACACTTGAATTAGAAGAGATTTTATGAAAACATCACTCAATGTTAATAAGCCCCTGTGATGATTTTGTCGGCAGGTCTTCTTTTGACAACAAAGAGGGATGTGTTAGTTTACGTACCCTTTAGGATCAAACTCTGCCACTCCAAGCGCTTCCAACATCTGCAAGAAAAGCTAGAAAGCTATGACACAGCACTGGACGTAGGTAAATTCGAAGAAGAAGATAGTGATCTAAAAATCATTGCTGTGAAATGGTAGAGTGTTGTGAACTCCTTCTTACTTCTCCTGAGAATGCGCTGGCTGCAGCTCTTCCGATTGGAGTTGTCATGTAACTCAGATAGGCCACCGGAGTCAAAAGGGCAGCTGACTTGATCTTATCCACCAGCTTCCCCTCGGAGAATGCTGATAGAGCTGTCAGAGTTCCCTGTAGCATCCAACGTCACTCAGAAATGTTTTCCTACTAGTAGTGGTAGTAGTAGAACATACAAGGATCGGACTGAAAGTACTTCAAAGTGAGAGGAAGAACGATGTGTTTGGCATTAAAGTATTTGAAAGAAAAAGTCTCCTACCATGGAGTGACCAACATATTGCAGCTTCTGCCCAGTTTGCTGGAATACAAAACCCACAGTAGCAGGCAAATCATAGCTGGCCAACTCATCCCATGACCACGCCCAATAAGCCTGCGACACAAAAAAAAGAAAAAAAAAGGATGATGCTGATTATACCACCAACCTGCTCGAGACTTCATGATCAGCAATGTAGAGAAGATGACGAACCGGGTCTGATGTATCGAGAGACTCATGGCGACGGCTCCACCTGGTGCCCCTGCCGTGTGTAATCCACACATCGAATCCGTTGTCTGCAAGTACGAAAGCCAGTGATTGTTGAGGTGGATTCAGGAGCCATGTCAACCCGTCCTGCCATCAATCATCAAGCGTCAATCGTCAGAAGAAGAAGAAGAAGAAGAATGTCGAAGAAGACAACGTCCTGTGCATGCATGCACCGCAACACATGCGGATTGCTCAAGGAAACGTACCATGAAGACTCCATGTTGCAGCAGCACAGGCTGCCTCTTCCCCGCGCTGCCGCCTCCTCTTCCTTGTGGGATCCTGTTCATGGTCAGTATGTACCCATCTTGCGTCTTCACCTGCAAGGGACGCAACGAGCTTCAACCACTGATGCCATGCCCGCATTCGATCATCAATCCACCCCACATTTATGTGCACTCGGCTACCTCATATTCTCGGCACTCGTAACCCTGAGGGCTCACCACGGCGGTGCACACCCCGTCATCCGCAGCCTCGAGGCTTTGCAGCAGTTGCCGCTGTCCGTGAGCTCCGGCCAGCTCGCATTGGAAGCCCAAGGAGAGGACGAAGGTGATGACGAGAAGCCAACAACGGAATCCCATGTTGGAGGTAAGCGAAGTGGATGATATCAACTGCTTCACCAAGGATTGGCTTTCTTATAGGGAGGAGGGTGAGGAGGAAGTAAGTGAAGGATGATTCCTCGTTCATGGCCTTCTTATAGAGCGGAGGAGGAGGAGGAAGGAGATGGAGAGGGTGATCTGTGCAGGCTGTTGAAGGGTGGTGATACGTGATTCTCGCTACTCTCTCAAAAACTAGCAGTTAATCCACCCAAATCTTATTCTATCAACACTTAAGGTACTGTCGTATAATTTTCATATTTCGGTTGTCCATTATAGTTGGAACTTAAGATTTTATTATTGTGATTGTTATTGATCTATTGTGGTCATTCACAACTAAATGCAATTGTACAAAAGTTAAAAAATAGATTACTGTTGTCGGCCAACCATCGATATTTTCCTCTATTAGAGGTTTCTGCTTTGGGATGTTCACCGATTACGGTCTCTCATTTTCATTTTGGGATGGTATAGAGATTTTTCACCTACCAGCTCCAAACCCTGTGTTAATTAACAATTCAAAACTTTTTCCTAACATTTTGGTTGAGCATAAATTTTAAAGTATTTTTTTATCATCTGCACAACCAGTCTAATCACTATCAGTATAAGAATACAATTTTCAATCTTTTACCTACTTATGACAAATGTCATAATTGGTATCAAAGAACTATTTTATTTGCTCCAAAATGATGTTTTCTAGGACCGTGCATAAATTTGGATAACAAATTAAATGTAAAACATAATATTACTCTTGAATGTGTGAGATAAATTAACCCTCCAATTAAACTTCTATATTATTTCTCATCTACTTTTTTAACTTCATCATCTAATATAAGTTTATTATTTGTATTCATTAGATTATTCACTGGGTTTCAAGTTATCATACGAAATCTTTTTAACAAATCTTAATCATATTTCTCTTAGCACTAAAAAAAATTATTTATATTTTAAATAATTTTCTTTCCTAAAAAATAAAATTTAAAAAGTGTATTTAATTAATTTTTGGTATAAATCATATCATCCACATACAAATAGATAATAAGAATTTTCATACCTTGAGCTCTTATATATAATTAATTCGTCAAAAAGGGTGTTGCGTATATGTTTTCCTACCGAACATCATTTACGTTGGAGAAACAACAAATTCTCGATGTAAATTCCAGAGAAAATTTAAAAAAAATATGCAGAAATTTTATAGCAAAACCTCGATTCCAATGTGAGTAATAGCTGCAATTAAGATTTTGGCAACATAACGGTAGGAAAATTGATGCAAAGATAAAAGACAGATTATTTGTCATAAAAATCCAGCAATATGCGACGATGAATTACAGCACAATAAGATCAGTTTCAGAAATATTTTTTTCCAGAGATCAATCTTAAATGAAAGCTAAGTTGAACTATGAGATTGTGTAATAATTTCATCCACAATAGTTAAACAATAAACCGGTTTCAGGAAGCAAAAAAGCGGCTGAAAATTTCTACAGTGTTTCCCCTTCGCAACGATGATCACGATTACATTGGTAGAAATTTTCAATGAGGAAAATCTTCTTCGATGTGTAAAGGTAAGGATTTGAAGTAGTAATAAGGTGTGGATGGTGAAATTTTATCAGATCTCCAATTCAAACGCAGGGGAGCAGCGACAGACTAATTGATCTACAGCTTGGGTGAAAGATGGAGGCGCATCTTGCAGCAATTATGAGAATTGCTTGGATGGGTGGAGACGGCAGAGATGGCAGTAGGGGCAATAAGAACGCGACTCTGATACCTGATGATAGAACCCCAAAATGAGCTTTATAGGATTTGATCTATGAGGGAGATCAACCCTTAGAACACTATAGGGGTTCCTCCCTCCTAGGGTCGGTCAACAAGGCTAAAATAGAATTGATCTTGCTTAATTCAAAAGAGGAGGAGCCTACAAGCTTATATAAGGCTCAAAACCCTAACCTAGGGCGGTCTACCTAAGTAAAATTATAACTTTACCTCTCCTATAGCCACCCTGCCTTAGTAGGGATGAGCGGAGGCTAAGATGGCTCTATGGCCGCCTAAACCTGCTCGAAACCCTGGCCATCTAGCCCAGTAAAGGGGCGACGACCAGTAAGCCCTAATACCCCAAAATAAAACCTAGCCACACCTCTTTACAGGATATAGGTGACTAGGTGGGGTTTTATTACAAATCTCACAGAGTTTGTATCTACTACTTCTAGGGTGATTAGGACTCAACCCTACTAGGGTCCTATCACCTGGTTTGATACTCTTGAATCATATAGGTTTGTTGGATCTTTGCGAGTTGACCGTCGATATTTTTATACTCCGTTGGTCCAAAGCGGTTCAGCAGTGTGTTCGTAGATTGATTCCAAGTCGGAGCCCCATGATTATATTCCAGCCAATTGTACCATTGAATTGCATCTCTTTCAAGGTGGATGATAGTGATTTCCACAATAGCATCATTTGGCGTTCGATAGTAGCGAAAGTAACGTTCGATGCATGAAATCCACCCCGTCGGGTCTCCTTCTTCCCATCGTGGGAAGTCCACCCTCATGCATTGCTGAAGCATGTCCGGGCTGTCCCTCTTTCTCTAGAGGCCTCTCTAAACTCTCTCCTTGCTAAAATTTGGTTGGACTTAGCGGTTGTCCAATTTTGAACTTCGCGAACAAAGCGCGTAGTTTATCCTCTAAGCGCAATTCAAGCCGTGATTTGAGCCAAGATTCCAACGCCTCAAATTTGGCATCAATTGGATCTTGAGAAGCTATGACATATGCCTGTAGATCAGTGGTGTTTGTCTTTTTTTTGTTAATAAGTCAATAGCATGGGGTGGTGGAAGGTTCAGATGAAAGATCAGTGGTAGAAGATTATGGCTGTAAGGGTTTACTATTTTGGGCTACGATTTTGGGTGTTGTTAGGGTTATGAAAATAGGTTATAATAGTTGCATCTTATGGCTAAAGGGATGCCCTAAATATGTCTTCATTGGTGGCAGCAAGATGGCTAGGGTTTGGTAGGTTATGGAGAAGAAAAAAGACAAAGGTGTAGTAGTAGATTTTTCCTAGAAAAAATTCCAACAGCAAAGACGTAACTTTTTCCAGCAATTCACAACAAAGATTTAAGTAAACCTTAAGAGAAATCTACTAGCAAGGGAGAGATAATGCCATCAAAAATTTCGTGGAAGGAAATGATAGCAAAAGGTTTGGCAAACTCAAAGATCACGAGAAGGTGCTGCGGTAGAATTTTTTTCGTCGAAAGAATCCAACAATATAGACAAAATTTGTTCCATCAGTTCAAAATAAGGATTCAAGTAAAACTCAAAGAGAATCCACTGGTAAGGGAAATGTAATGGCGATAAAAAATTATGGAAGAAAACAACAGCAAAAGGTTTAACAAAATCAAAGATCACTGGTATGAACTACGATAGAATTTTGTAACCAAAGTGCAGCAATTTGGATTTAAAAGATCAGCGGTTTATATTAATAATTTTTTGATGAAACAAAAGGGAAATCTAATGTTAGGAAGTGCCAAAGCCATTGTGAAAATTTCATAGAGATTAGGATGGAAAAAAGCAACAGCAAGATCGAATAAGCAGAGCCATGCGGTTGGAATTCTGCGGTGCAACTTTCATTGTAAATATGGAAACTTTACGATGAAAAGTTTATGTCGCAAAATAGGAATGAATTTTTTAGGGTTTTTGAATAAGGATAACTAAATTATAGTAGCAGTAAAGTAGGAAACCAGAACCTATTGTAATTCACGGCGAGATCAAAGGATGATCTGATGTAGTAGAGATGACGATGGAATTCAGTGACAATATTCAAGCAATTGTGGGAATTATTTTGGATAGCTTTGGAAGGATGATGGATGGCTGTAGAGAGCAACGAGATGCCAAGAATGCTACTCTAATACCAAGTGATAGAACCCTAGTGGACTCTAAGCTTGGGTGATCTCTATAGGGGATCAACTTCCTTGGAACTCTATAGGGGTTCCCTCCTCCAAATTACTGCTCAAAGGCTACATAAAATATTCATCTATTCATGAAGAAAAATAGATAATTACAAGGCTATTTATAGGCCTTCGAGACCCTAACTCCTAATTGGACTCCTACTCCTAACAACTCATAATGCTTCTCTAATAAGCAACCTCCAACTGGCCCATCTAGGTGTGGCAGGTTGTTTATTAATTACTAATTCAACTCTAACTTAACCCCACCTCAACCAACTCCTCTTTAACTAGGATAAGGGGTGGCTAACTAGGGTTACACATGTCCTATAATTCCCTTAAAATATTTTCCCTCTAAATATCCTAACCTAGTCGGCCTCTTAATAGGGGTCGACTAGATATGATTTATATGTATGCCCTCTTTTATAAAACTAAATTAGGACTCCTCTAGCTTGAGTCCTAACATATTTTTTCTAGGTTGTCAATGCTAATAATGTTCTAATTCTAGCGATTAGAGAAAATATTTTTGAAAAATCAATATCTAAAATTTAAGCATACACTTTTACAACTAAATGAGCTTTATGTTTTTATTATGAGCTATTAGAATTAAATTTTGACTTCTATGCCTACTTGAGTCTAATTACTATTAGAAAATCTTAATAGAGCATCATATTCATAGTGAAAAATAAAATTAAAATCTATATTTCATAAAGAATAGTATATGGTCGTTGTGAAAAGATTGGTAAGCAAGAAACTACAAAACTGAAAAACTATGAGTCAGTGTGAGATGTTTTACATAAGGGAGATCATATATCCTTAAAAAATCAGATCTATAGGACTAGATGAAGGAGGTCAAATATCCTATTTGGTGATCCACATGGCAGATGGTGCGACGATGCTCCTCTTCTCGCAGAACGATCTTTTCTCTCATTTACACACCAGACTACACCAAGATCAAGAAGGGCCCGACCCTTCTTACTATCCACACACCCCTAATAGGGGTGTCAGTTATTAGGGGCTTAATAAATTCACCCATGCAAACGTTTAATAAAACAACTAGTTTGTTTTTCTCATATGCTTTGAAACCAAAAAAATACTAACATTAACTCATTCAATTTTATCACACTATTATAGTATATAAGAATACTTTTAACAAAGTTAAGTTATATTATTTCATGAGATTTTAAATGAGGTTTCAAACCTTTAAATTTCACATAAAAATATTATAGATATAAGATAAGCATTATTTGATTATGAGAAAGGAAGTATTCGTTTAGAATTGTTGAAGACCTCATCACCAAAAGCTACAGGTCGATAACTAAAGAATATATCAAAAAAGACAAAAGATTTGCTTGGTTTAGTATTTTTTATTAACATCTACAAAAATTAATTTTGAATATTACAAAGGTGTATAATTAAATGGATACTATAAATAAAGAAAGTTGTTACCACCGACTTTGTGGCCCAATGGATAAGTCACTGGTCTATGGAACCAGAGATTTTGGGTTTGATCCCTAGTTAGAGTCGCTTATCAAATATATTATTTCATTTTTTCGAGTAAAAATAGATAAGTTTCATAATTAAATTATATATTTTTTTTGTTTAAATAAAAGCTGACTTCTTACCAGGCTTGCTACAATGAGATCATTGGGATGAATGTGGTCGAGATGTATAAGTTTGGAAAAGAGTAGTCAGGGACGAAGGCCCGCCATGGTAGGAGAAAAAGATATCTGTTACGACGGGGCCATCGGGCCAAATGTATTCGAGATGTGCGAGTAAAAATAGATACGTTTCATAATTAAATTATATCTATTTTTGTTTAAATAAAAGCTGGCTTCTTACCTGGTTTGCTATAGAGGAAGATCATGGCCCTCCATGGCGGGAGGAGAGGAAGCCCGCTACGACGAGATCATTGGGCTAAAATGTGGTCAAGATGTATAAGTTCAGAAAAGAGTAGTCGGGGACGAAGACCCGCCATGATAGGAGAAAAAGATATCTACTACGACGAGGTCATCGGGCCGAATGTATCCGAGATGTGCGAGTAAGGAAGCCTAACCCACACATCAAGATTCCCTCTACAACACGGCCATAATGCAAATAAAAGGTGCCAGAAACATGTGAGTTGGGATAACCCGATCTGCTCTAAAGTGCATAGATCATCAGAAGAAGGCACCCGAAATACCTGAGCTAGCAGGACCCGACTTAAATCTCACACTCGAAAACATGATGCACCTAGGAAGAAAAAGGAGACCTCGACCGACGATAACTCTGGATGACATGCCATGAATCCTTCTCCGAGTCATGTCGTTCATGGGGGATGAATGATATGTTGCGTTCTAGCACCAGTAGCAAGATGCCATATGGCAGTGCCAAGGAGTTGACATGGAGAGTAATCGGGGACGAAGGCCCACCATGGTAGGAGAAAAAGATATTTGCTATGACAGGGCCATCGGGCCGAATGTTCTAATTCTAGGTTGTCAATGCTAATAATGTTCTAATTCTAGCGATTAGAGAAAATATTTTTGAAATAATCAATATCTAAAATTTTAGCATACACTTTGACAACGAAATGAGCTTTATGTTTTTATTATGAGCTATTAGAATTAAATTTTGACTTCTATGCCTACTTGAGTCTAATTACTATTAGAAAATCTTAATAGAGCATCATATTCATAGTGAAAAATAAAATTAAATTCATATTTCATAAAGAATAGTATATGGTCATTGTGCAAAGATTGGTAAGCAAGAAACTACAAAGCTGAAAAACTATGAGTCACGTGTGAGATGTTTTATATAAGGGAGATCATATATCCTTAAAAACTCAGATCTGTAGGACTAGATGAAGGAGGTTAAGTGTCCTCTTTGGTGATCCATATAGCAGATGGTGCGACGATGCTCATCTTTTCGCAGAACGATCTTTTCTCTCCTTTGCACACCAGACTACACCAAGATCAAGAAGGGCCCGACCCTTCTTGCTATCCACACGCCCCTAATAGGGGTGTTAGTTGAGGAGGAGAGGGAGGGAGGAGAATAGGAGGGGGCAGCCAAAAGAATCTAGCTTGTGACTCCTTTAGTCCTATGATATTTACAGAGGTCTCATGTCATTTAATCCTAATGAGTCCTGCTCTATTGGATATTGGATCTTCATCCAATTATCTAAGCCTCTTTGGTTGTTGGATCTCTATCCAATAATCTCAATTTGTCTCTGATTAAGCCTCATCCAAGAAATTCGTTAATGCTGGGTCTCGTCCAATGAAATAGGGGCTTATTGGATATCTCGTATCTAATCATTTACTCGTCACAACATTTACCATATGTGTGTGACCCTCTAGGCTCAATACCGAGCTAGTTGTGAGTTGCACTTGTCAGAGCTCCTTCTGATTCAGAACTCTTTATAATACAGTGAATTGTTATCTCATAACAATTCAATTACATCATCGACTATGGACGTGCTAGGCCACTACGCCATAGTCCTCAAACGATATAAGGGGATCGAATCCATTGGATATATCTATCTGCAGTTATCATGTATCTATAATCTCTCATCTATCTAATATCCCAAAGATCATATATCGGGCATGGTACTGTCAAGCCTCATACGGTATCCATCCAGTCTTGCTCTAATCAGATTCTCCTAGATAATTCCTTCTCTCTCAATTCAAACGACCCTGGCCAGGGATTTGCCTAAGCGAGAGCATATGAGATATCTCTCTCATGATATTGAGAGTAGACGATCCTCTATTGATAATCAATTGCCTTCATAAGATTGACTACCAATCTCGATAATCGGCTATATCAGAGGTAGAACTTCCAGACCTATAAGTCTGACGTCAAAAAAATGAGTATTCAAACAACGCATCCTTCATGTCTCAAGTCTAAGGACCATACACATAACTAGGACTACAAAATCACTATATGATGTCAGGTATCATTAACCATCTTGCATTTCATAAGCGAATCAATCAGTAAACTCATTCTTTAATGAGCACCTGCATTATATCTCTAGTGTCTCCACACAAGTAGCTATAAGACCAACTGTCTCTATCATTCAGACGGGCATATAATACACCGGTTTGTTCGATTATTTCGATATCCCTCTCGAGTAACTTACGATTGGGATTATTTGATATCTTTATTTAAAGGTAAATTGATCTCATCATGATCCAATTCCCATTGCACGTATCTAATGATATTATAATATATGCAACATGCAACATAAAGTAAGAAAATATTAACAATAATAATAAGCAAAAAGACTATTCTACATGTCACATGTGTCATCACTCATGTGATTGACTTGTAGGGCACTTGTAACTAACAATTACTATTTTCCTGAGGCTAAATTTGTCAGCTTTCGAATCTTTCTTTTTTAGATGTTTACAGTGTGTTATTCATTTCTTTCACTCATTTTTCTTTTCGAACTATAACTTAAAAACAAGTAGGTTCCAAAGTAAAACATATAATATCATTATATTGATATATATGTAAAAGACTAGAAAGTTTTGTTAGCGGTGTTTGAGTATAATTAAAATTACTTGAATTAGAATTATTAAAATATAAGAAGACTTTACGATCAATTTCTTAGTTATAGAATTGAAACATTTTGTTCTATTACTATACCCCACAAATAAACATTTAATATTTTTATCATCAAGTTTCTTCTTTTTTTCTATAGGAATATAAAAGTAAGTAAAAAAACAAATACCTTTAAATAACTTACATTTGGCTTTCTTTCAAATTTTACTTCATAATATAATTTTCTTTGTATTAAATTGATAGAAAAATGATTTAATAAGTATACTATTGTTATAGCTTCTATCCAAAATTCTTTTAATACTCTTTTTTTCTTTAATCATACACTTGACAGTCTCAATGACAACGTGGTTCTTTGGCTCCATTATCGCGGGCGATATAACTTGCTGTTTTTAGTGAATATATATTTTTTATAAAAAATAAAAAAATATTTGAAAGTAAATTCATCATCTGCAAACGTTTAATAAAACAACTAATTTATTTTTCTCAGATGCTTTGAAACCAAAAAAAATACTAACATTAACTCATTCAATTTTATCACGCTATTATAGTATCATAAGAATACTTTTAACAAAGTTAAGTTGTATTATTCCATTAGATTTTAAATGAGGTTTTAAACCTTTAAATTTCACATAAAAATATTATAGATATAAGATAAGAATTATTTGATTATGAGAAAGGAAGTATTCGTTTAGAATTGTTGAAGGCCTCATCACCAAAAGCTACAGGTCGATAACTAAAGAATATATCAAAAATGACAAGATTTGATTGGTTTCGTATTTTTTATTAACATCTATAAAAATTAAATTTGAATATTACGAAGGTGTATATTTATATAGATACCAGTAATAAAGAAAAGTATCATCATCGACTCTGTGGCCCAATGGATAAGGCGCTGGTCTACGGAACCAGAGATTCTGGGTTCGATCCCCAGCAGAGTCGTTTATCAAATATTTTATTTCACACTTTTCGAGTAAAAATAAATAAGTTTCATAATTAAATTATATCTATTTTTGTTTAAATAAAAGCTGACTTCTTACCAGGCTTACTACAACGAGATCATTGGGTTGAATGCGATCGAGATGCATAAGTTCGGAAAAGAGTAGTCGGGGACGAAGGCCCGCCATGGTAGGAGAAAAAGATATCTGCTATACGATGGGACCATCGGGCCAAATGTATCCGAGATGTGCGAGTAAAAATAGATAAGTTTCATAATTAAATTATATCTATTTTTGTTTAAATAAAAGTTGGCTTCTTACCTGGATTGCTAGAGAGGAAGATCAAGGCCCTCCATGGCGGGAGGAGAGGATGCCCGCTACGGCGAGATCATTGGGCTGAAATATGGTCGAGATGTATAAGTTCGGAAAAGAATAGTCGGTGACGAAGGCCCGCCATGATAGGAGAAAAAGATATCTACTACGACGGGGTCATCGGGCCGAATGTATCCGAGATGTGCGAGTAAGGAAGCATGACCCACACATCAAGATTCCCTCTACAACAAGGCCATAATGCAAATAAAAGGTGCCAGAAACATGTGAGTTGGGATAACCTGATCTGCTCCAAAGTGCATAGATCATCAGAAGAAGGCACCCGAAATACCTAGTTAGTAGGGCCCGACTTGAATCCCACACTCGAAAACATGACGCACTTGGGAAGAAAAGGGAGGCCTCGACCGACGGTAACTCTGGATGACATGCCATGAATCCTTCTCCGAGTCATGCCGTTCATGGGGGATGAATGATAGGTTGCATTCTAGCACCAGTAGCAAGATGTCATATGGCAGTGCCAGGGAGTTGACATGGAGAGTAATCGGGGACGAAGGCCCGCCATGGTAGGAAAAAAAGATATTTGCTATGACAGGGCCATCGGGCCGAATGTATATGAGATGTGCGAGTAAGGAAGCCTGACCCACACATCAAGATTCCCTCTACAACAATGTCATAATGCAAATAAAAAGTGCTAGAAACATGTGAGTTGGGATAACCCGATCTGCACCAAAGTGCACAGATCATCAGAAGAAGGCACCCGACATACCTAAGTTAGCAGGGCCTAACTTGAATCCCGCATTCGAAAACATGACGCACCTAGGAAGAAAAGGGAGACCTCAACTGACGGTAACTCTAAATGACATGCCATGAATCCCTCTTCGAGTCACGTCATTCGTGAGGGATGAATGATAAGTTGCATTCCAACACCAGTAGCAAGATGTCATACGACAATGCCAAGGAGCTGACAAGGAGGATAAGCGGCATTTGTCTGATGTAGGAGAGGGATGGGCGAGCGGGACAAGACCGAGCCATATTGACTCGTGGTCAATGGCATCAAGTTGTTAACAATATGATATACTTTCAATTATTGATAGAGGTGAATCACAGTAAACACGAGGTGCAAAAATGTGTTTATCAGACAACTTTACAGGTATTAAGGTGATCGCTCAGTTTTTTGCTTGATCAACATCGTTCCAAGTTCTAAGACGCATCAGATGTGTTGTTGTTGGTCATCTCATCCTTTAGAAAGTTAGAAACCAAGCATGGGATGTTGACCGGATAAATAGGGAAAAACCAGTTTGATGACATGGTGAAGGAACATAATAATACGTGAGACGTTGAAGGTTCTGCAATAGAGGCCTACAAGGTGGATCTCCTCCTCGTACCTGGAGCTATCACTTATTTATGCTGTGGTTATACTCATGCCTAATATTCATGCTACTTACTTGTGTTATGATATATATTCTTTCGATTGACGAGGCATCGGGAAAAGGGATGTAAATAGTATGGATGCTGATTCGACATATGATTTATTAGATATATGATTTATTTCTCTTTCACCTCCCTTTTGTACATGAATCTCCCACAGAGTCCACAAAGAATGTCAAGTCAGCAGCAGCACTGCAACAGGACGAAGCCCATCAACTGTGTTTGTGGAAGAATGCGATGAGGCCGTCGTAGACGACCTGCTTGGCATTCACCCCCATCACGAAGTCCAGATGTGCGTACTCCTTCACCAGCTGAGCCACGAGCTTGTCGGCGTCATGGTTGCTGAGATCATTCAACAGCAGCTGCACGTCCTTCACGTCCGATAGCATGTCCCCGCCGCCGTAGCTGAGCAGCAGCGGCAGGTCGTGTGGAATGTTGGACATGTGGTACTCGGGTGGGCTGCTCTGCCCATACGCAGCCATGTTGGCCGTACTGCTCCCGTGGTCGTATTTTGTTATCACTCCACGTCTGAATGCTGTGAGTACTCAAAACATACTCCCTTGTGAGAAAGAAATCTACGAGAGCTCAATTAGATGATATTTTAGATCTGTATCAGACTGACTTACTCTGTGAAAAATGGACGAGTGTCCTCACAGATGTAGGCTGGAGTTCATACTTCAAGAAGGCGTCAACAGTGGAGTCATTGAGGCAGCAGTTTGGCCCTACATCCAAAGTGAGTGTGTGTGCAGAACAAGGAAGGAAAAGCCAATACATATGTAAATTAATTGAAGCCTTCTACAATAAAGATATATGATTAAAGTCAGTCAAATCAAATTTATGTTGCGGATGTGCGTACCTGTTAATGAAGCCATAAGGTCGAAGCAGTTCACCCCCGGCATAGCGCATACGGCCTCCAAAAACTTGGTTCCAACTGCCCTGCATATCCATCCATTAGGAACACACTTGAATTAGAAGAGCTTTTATGAAAACAATCACTCAATGTTGATAAGGCCCTGTGATGATTTTGTCAGCAGGTCTTTGTTTTGACAACAAAGAGGGGGATATGTTAGTTTACGTACCCTTTAGGATCAAATTCTGCCACTCCAAGATCTCCCAACAACTGCAAGAAAAAGCTAGAAAGCTATGACACAGCTCTGGACGTCGGAAAATTAGAAGAAGAAGAAGAAGAAGATACTGATCTAAAAATCAGTGCTGTGAAATGGTAGAGTGTTGTGAACTCGTTCTTACTTCTCCTGAGAATGCGCTGGCTGCAGCTCTTCCAATCGTGGTTGTCATGTAAGTAAGATAGGCCACCGGAGTCAAAAGGGCAGCTGACTTGATCTTATCCACCAGCTTCCCCTCAGAGAATGCTGATAGAGCTGTCAGAGTTCCCTGTAGCATCCAACACGTCACTCAATTATAAAAAAATGTTGTTGTAGTACTAGTGGTAGTAGTAGAACATACAATGATATGTTTGGCATTGAAGTAACTAAAAGAAAAGTGTGCTACCATGGAGTGACCAACATAGTGCAGCTTCTGCCCAGTTTGCTGGAATACAAAACCCACAGTAGCAGGCAAATCATAGCTGGCCAACTCATCCCATGACCACGCCCAATAAGCCTGAGAGACAACAAAAAAGGATGACGCTAATTATACCAACAACCTGCTCAAGACTTCATAATCAGCAATGCAGAGAAGATGACCGACCGAGTCTGATGTGTTGAGAGACTCATGGCGACGGCTCCACCTGGTGCCCCTGCCGTGTGTAATCCATACATCGAATCCGTTGTCTGCGAGTACGAAAGCCAGTGATTGTTGAGGTGGATTCAGTAGCCATGACAACCCGTCCTGCCATCACTCATCAATCGTCAATCATCATCATCATCATCATCAGAAGAATGACGAAGAAGACAACCTACTGTGCACGCATGCATGGCAACACATGCAGGCAGATTGGTCAAGGAAACGCACCGCGGTGACTCCATGTTGGAGCAGCACAGGCTGCCTCTTCCCCGCGCTGCCGCCTCCTCTTCCTTGTGGGATCCTGTTCATGGTCAGTATGTACCCATCTTGCGTCTTCACCTGCAAGGGACGCAACAAGCTTCAACCACTGATGCCATGCCCGCATTCGATCATCAATCCACCCCACATTTATGTGCACTCGGCTACCTCATATTCTCGGCACTCGTAACCCTGAGGGCTCACCACGGCGGTGCACACCCCATCATCCGCCGTCTCGAGGCTTGGCAGCAGCTGCCGTCGTCCGTGAGCGCCAGCCGGCTCGCCCTGGAAGCCCACGGAGAGGACGAAGGCGATGACGAGAAGCCAGTTAAAGCAACGGAATCCCATGTTGGAGGTAAGCGAAAGGTGAGATCACCTCCTTCACCAAGGATTGGCCTTCTTACGGGGAGAAGGATGAGGAAGAAGTGGATGAAGGATGAGGAGGAAGTGGATGAAGGATGAGACCTCGTTCATGGCCTTCTTATAGGGCGGAGGAGGAAGGAGATGGCCGAGTGCAGGCTGATTCTCGCTACGTGTTAACAGCTCCCAAAAACTGTCATTTAAGCCACCCGAAATCTTAATTCTATCAACACATTGTCATATAATTTTCATATTCCGTTGGTCTAATTTTGTTATTGGTGTTGTTGTTGTTAATGGTTTGTTGTGTGACCTTTCACAACTCAATGTATTCTGTACAAAAATTTAAAAATAGATTGCTGTTGTGTGAAATAATAAAAGAAGCTGAGCTAAATTTAAACTCTTCACCTCTACCCGCATAACATATTCCACCCAGCCATTAGCCAAATTCATGCAAACATAATACCTATTGGAGATCACACAAGATTGTGTCCTTGGAATGACAAATAAAAGATGCTGCTAGGGTGATAACTCAGAATTGTCTCCTCAAAACATTAGTTTACTTTTATTCAATTTTTTTTTTATTGGTGATAGCCACCTTAGCAGAAAAAGACAATGCCATGTCACTGGAATCCAAATATTTTTCATTCGTTGAAATTATTTCCCTAACCATAAGACCAACTATATAACGCGGCTTCGAACATATTTATCGAGGTTTGATTGATTTCCATCTCTTTTACACATGCCATCTCGAGAATTTGACTTGGCAATCGGAGGGATCACATCGAAAATCTCATTCGATCTTGATCTTTTGTAGTTCGCAACCACCTCAATCATTCATGAGCATCTCGAGCGAGATCAAAGCTCTTACCATAGGTCGAGTCGAAATCGAGTCAACCTAGTCATCTATTCGAAGTCTTTTCCTAAAACTTTCACCTATCATTTTGCTGCTAGAAGGACGATCGACTTATCATTGGAGCACTACCCAATAGATGCTTCGAACGAACGACCCAACATGGATGCTCCGCTTCCCATCGACAACACTTTTGCCCATGTCAGCCAATCGTTGATATTTTCCTCCCACGATGCTTCCGGTTTTGCCGAGACCCCTCTCCAATACCCAAGGTTGTTTAACGATCATCGTCTGTCTCAATTAATGGGGACGTCGACCCATGTGATGGTTTCTTTGGATGTCTTTGGAGTGCATAAAAACACAAGTCGTTTTTGGATTGCACGTCGATTATCTCAACAAGTTACGATCACTGTTGGTCTTTGATCTCGTCCTTCTCTCTTTGCTATTCGAACCTCCTCCTAAGGTTTGAACTGTAGCTAACAAACATTGAGCACTTCTCGCAACAGCTAGACAAAGATTTAGGGTAGAGCTTTGGATTGCTAGAACGTGATGAAGAAAGCCGTGGATGGAAGAAGTGGCAATAGTGATGCATAATTCTTCCCTCTCTTTTCCTCGCTGTGTCCTGTGACTTTTGATAAGCAATTTTGATGAGTGTGCTTATCACTTCTAATTCATACTATCTTCTTTCTTTGGTACACAAAGCTAAGCACCTTTATAGATCAGTTCTCCTAAGAGCATGAATTTCATATTGCTTCTTGCTATGACTGTCCCCATAATATTTTTCTTTTCGGTAACAATCTTTGATGATATGATGGAGACTCTGTATTTGTAGGATTGAATCCCTTTGTATGCGGAAGCTCTCTTTCTTTTTTTTCTCTTAGCTTTCTTCACATCATCATAAACTTCTACCAACCCTGTATGTGTACTTTCATTATTGTCATTGGAGTTTAGAGCTTCACCCCTTTTCTGTACATGTGTGTTATCAACATTATGACGTGCATCATATGAGATAGTTTGCATAGATCCACATAAATTTATGATCATAATTTTTATGTCATAATGTTGATGGCTTCTCTATCCCACCAGTATAGACATTTGAAGATAACTTGACATATGTCAAAGAGCACCATCTCATATGTCATCTCCTCGATATATTTGTTGGTGATCACAATTTTGAATGTGCACCAACGATTTATGCTCATCTCGACGTCTTTCTGGATTCACCACAGCAGATATGGCTTCAGATAAGGAGTGGCCTTGACTCAAAGTCTCTGCAGTAAGTTATCGAGATGAAATTCTTTTGGATTGCGGTTTCGACGATCACATCGATAATCTCTTTTTTCACTTGGATCTTGAGAGTGAATAATTCTTCTCAAACTTTTGGATAGAGGGTTGGATTCGAGTCTATAATCTTTGATTCGAGGGAAAAACAGGTGTTAGTTCAGTTTGATCATCTCCTATGATAGTGGTTGCCTTACATCAATTCTGATTATTCTTCCTTCATACCTTCAGAAGAGTTTGGGATGATCCTTCTAATACTTCTCCTGTGTATGACCTATAATCTTATAGTGATCATAAAAATAAATTATTCTTTTAGAATACGATGTGGCTTTACCACTCCCTAGATTCTTCTTGGCTTTTCGGTGCTTCCCTTTTGCCTTCTCCGTATTTTTCTCGATGCATATTTAATTTTTTTCTCGATCGTCACTGCAATCAATTTTGTTGTTGTGATATAGTAAGTTTTAAAGAGGCTCAATTCAATGTTTATCTAGGCATAGAGGCCAACCATGTATTTCATCATCCTCGAGTGGTCATCGAGGAAAATTTTGAGTGCCACCACTTGGCGTCAGAACTTAGTAGTTTATTATTGCCAAGGTAGAAGTAATAGCTTTATAAAAAAAAAAATACTATATACTAAAATGCATTTATATTTGAAAACTAACTCATTCCTCACCCTCCACGTGCACCAAAGACATGTAGCAATAACAGCACTAGAGAGAAACCCAGATTTATCACCAATCTACACACACTCATTGATCTACTCATCCTCTTCCCAATTGAAGAAAGCAAAATAAAGGACACTAAGTTGATGAGATTATTTTCATGATATTTATAGTCGATAGTTTATGTTAATGAAAAGAACCTACATCTTCACGAGATTATTTTCTTGCTTAGGTTGTATTTTGACAATTTAAGATCAATTATTATCATATATGTGATAGGGAATATTCCAACACCATGTTTCTATTGGTTGACCATGCACAAGGATGTGATTGCCTATATGCGGAGGTGCCAGCGGTGCTAGAGAGACGCTCGGGTGCAACACCAACCCGTGGTTCCCCTAAGCCCGACCAACAGCACCTAGCCATTTGCCCAATGGGGAATTGACCTCTTGGGACCCTTTCCGCCCGCATAAGTCCAGTGAAAGTTTCTCATCATAGGAGTGGATTATTTTACCAAATGGATAGAGGTTGAGCCTTTGGCGGCCATCTCGAAGGAGCAGGTCGAGGGGCTAGTTTGGAAAAATATAATCACCCAGTTTGTAATCCCTAGGGCTCTCAACAGTAACAATGGAACATAATTCAACAACTTAAAGTTCTAAGTGTTTTGTCAATCTTATTGGACGATTGTCGCCCCTTAACACTTCTTGCATAACGCCACAAGTTGAGCACCATAAGGGAGGGCAAGATTCATCAACACTGCAGGTGTGACTTGATGACCAGATGAAATAGAAAACATAGTCCTGCCTCGAGGGTGTTACTCGACTAGCAAAATCCATTGGGGATCGAGTCATAAGGTCGATGCACGAGCTGAGGGATATGCAACTCGTACTCGGCCGAGTTGCAGTAGCATGATCGTAGTCGATCTAGAAGCTATGCCATCGTTATGAATCATAGTCATGGACCTCCTTCATGGAAGCTAGGGCCCAAAGGGCCTTAACATTTGTGGGGGACATGCGCCCTGAAGAAGATGAACTTATATGCTCCGCCCTTGGACTACTCAAGGACGAAGAATAGACCTTGGCAGATGGTTAACTCGATGTACTAGAAAAATATTAGGAAGGTGAAGACATCCTGACCTGGGGCATGGCCACCAAGTCATTGCCAAGAAAGATGAAGACCCGACACCTCGCTCTTAAGTGCGATGAGAAGCAACTCTCAAGGCCTAGAGAGAAGAACACAAGAAGGACTAAGGAATGTAATGAGCTTTCCCCTCCACAAATAAGGAACTTAAAGGGGAGCATTGCCCCTCTCCCACTGTCATTATAGTGTCCATCCTCTCTAGAATGTCCCTCGAAGGCTCCCGAAGGTGGGAAACCCCAAAATCCTCCATAATGGCACCTCGAAGAAGCCCTGAAGGCGGGAAACCTCAAAATCCTCCAAGGTTGAAAAATAAAGCCACATCATAACTGACCAGTGCTTTGAAATATGTGGCAACGACACAAACCCCAAGACCCATATTGTCAAATCTTAAAAAAAAAGAGTAGTAGGGGACGAAGACCCGCTACAGTGGAAAATCAAGGCCCGCCACAACGGGAGAAGAAGATGCCAACTACGGTGAGGCCATCAGGTCGAATGTGCCCGAGATGGATAAGATGGGAAAAGAGTAGTAGGGTTCGAAGGCTCGCTACGACGGAAGATGAAGACCCACCACGGCAGGAGAAGAAGATGCCCACGACAGGGGATGAAGGCTTACTACAATGGATGATCAAGGCCTGCCATTGCAATTAAAGAAGATGTCCACTACGATGAGGCCATTTGGCCGAATGTGTTTGAGATGTGTAAATTGGGAAAAGAGTAGCGGGGAACTAAGGCCTATTATGGCAAAAGATCAAAGCCTGCCATGGCGAGAGGAGTGAATGCTCGCTATAGTGAGGTCATCGGGTCAAACGTGCCCAAGATGTGTAAGTCGGGAAAAGAGTAGTGGGGGATGAAGGCTCGCCATGGCGGATGATCAAGACCCACCACGATAGGAGAAAAGGATATCTGTTATGATGGGGCCATTAAGCTGAATGTGCCTGAGACGTGCGAGTCATGAAGCCAGACCCACATCGAGATTCCCTCTATAGCAAAGTCATAAGGCAAAAGATGCAAGAAATATGAGTTGAGATAACTTGATTTGTACCAAAGTACCTAGATCATTAGAAGAAGACACCCGCAATACCTGAGTTAGCAAGGCCCGACTTGAGCCCCACACTGATATAAAACCAATTCTCCTAGGCTAACTTAACCATCGGAGGAGTCGGGTCGGGAACCCCACCCAACATCAGCCTATAGTGCAGGGCATCGGCAGAGATAAGATTTATTCTAGTCCCACCTCAAGGTAATCTCTAAACCACCCTCGGTACACCCAGCTCGACCATTCGGTCCCACCCTCGAGAAGAATGACTTGGACGATTTCGGGCCTTCGGGACAAGACCGAGCGATATCAACTCCAGATCCACGACATCAAGTTGTTAATGATATGATATCCTTTCAGTTATTGTTAAAGGTTAATCACAGTAAACATTTGGTGCATAATGTATTTCTCCGGTAACTTTACATGTATTAACGTGATCATCAGTTTTTTGCTTGATCGACTTTGTTCCGAGTTCTAATAGGCATCAGATGTGTTGTTGTTAATCATCCTTGTGAAAGTTGAAACCTGTTTGATGACATGCTGAAGGAACATAATAATAAGTGAGACGTCGAAGGTTCTGCAATAGGCCTACAAGGTAGATTCTCCTCGTACCTGAAGCTATCATGTACTTATGCTGTGGTTTTACTCATGCCTAATATTTCATTCACCCAGCACCGATGTCCTCATGCTACTTGTGTTATGATATATATTCTTTGGATTGACGAGGAATCGGAAAACGAATATAAATAGTATGGATGCTGATTCGACTGGTTAGACATATGATTTATTTCTCTTTCACCTCCCTTTGTACATGAATCTCCCACAGAGTCCACAAAGAATGTCAAGTCAGCAGCAGCACTGCAACAGGACGAAGCCCATCAACCGTGTTTGTGGAAGAATTCGATGAGGCCGTCGTAGACGACCTGCTTGGCATTCACCCCCATCACGAAGTCCAGATGTGCGTACTCCATCACCAGCTGAGCCACGAGCTTGTCGGCGTCATGGTTGCTGAGATCATTCAACAGCAGCTGCACGTCCGTCACGTCCGACAGCATGTCCCCGCCGCCGTAGCTGAGCAGCAGCGGCAGGTCGTGTGGAATGTTGGGCATGTGGTACTCGGGTGGGCTGCTCCGCCCATACGCAGCCATGTTGGCGATACTGCTCCCATGGTCGTATTTTGTTATCACTCCACGTCTGAATGCTGTGAGTACTCAAAACATACTCCCTTGTGAGAAAGAAATCTACGAGCGCTCAATTAGATGATATTTTAGATCTGTATCAGACTGACTTACTCTGTGAAAAATGGACGAGTGTCCTCACAGATGTAGGCTGGAGTTCATACTTCAAGTACATGTCGACAGTGGAATCATTGAGGCAGCAGTTTAGCCCTGCATCCAAAGTGAGTGTGTGTGCAGAACAAGGAAGGAAAAGCCAATACATATGTAAAGTAAATCTATATATATGATCGAAGAGTCAAATAAAACGTATGTTGCGGAATATTATCACCGGAATAATTTGTACGTACCTGTGAATGATGCCATAAGGTCGTAGCAGTTCACCCCCGGCATAGCGCAGACGGACTCCAAAAAATTGGTCCCAACTACCCTGCTTATCCATTAGGAACACACTTGAATTAGAAGAGATTTTATGAAAACATCACTCAATGTTAATAAGCCCCTGTGATGATTTTGTCAGCAGGTCTTATTTTGACAACAAAGAGGGATATGTTAGTTTACGTACCCTTTAGGATCAAACTCTGCCACTCCAAACGCTTCCAACATCTGCAAGAAAAGCTAGAAAGCTATGACACAGCACTGGACGTAGGTAAATTCGAAGAAGAAGATAGTGATCTAAAAATCATTGCTGTGAAATGGTAGAGTGTTGTGAACTCCTTCTTACTTCTCCTGAGAATGCGTTGGCTGCAGCTCTTCCGATTGGAGTTGTCATGTAACTCAGATAGGCCACCGGAGTCAAAAGGGCAGCTGACTTGATCTTATCCACCAGCTTCCCCTCGGAGAATGCTGATAGAGCTGTCAAAGTTCCCTGTAGCATCCAACGTCACTCAGAAATGTTTTCCGACTAGTAGTGGTAGTAGTAGAACATACAAGGATCGGACTGAAAGTACTTCAAAGTGAGAGGAAGAACGATATGTTTGGCATTAAAGTATTTGAAAGAAAAAGTCTCCTACCATTGAGTGACCAACATAGTGTAGCTTCTGCCCAGATTGCTGGAATACAAAACCCACAGTAGCAGGCAAATCATAGCTGGCCAACTCATCCCATGACCACGCCCAATAAGCCTGCGACACAAAAAAAGAAAAAAAAAGGATGATGCTGATTATACCACCAACCTGCTCGAGACTTCATGATCAGCAATGTAGAGAAGATGACGAACCGGGTCTGATGTATCGAGAGACTCATGGCGACGGCTCCACCTGGTGCCCCTGCCGTGTGTAATCCACACATCGAATCCGTTGTCTGCAAGTACGAAAGCCAGTGATTGTTGAGGTGGATTCAGTAGCCATGACAACCCGTCCTGCCATCACTCATCAATCGTCAATCATCATCATCAGAAGAAGAAGAATGACGAAGAAGGCAACCTACTGTGCACGCATGCATGGCAACACATGCAGGCAGATTGGTTAAGGAAACGCACCGCGGTGACTCCATGTTGGAGCAGCACAGGCTGCCTCTTCCCCGCGCTGCCGCCTCCTCTTCCTTGTGGGATCCTGTTCATGGTCAGTATGTACCCATCTTGCGTCTTCACCTGCAAAGGACGCAACAAGCTTCAACCACTGATGCCATGCCCGCATTCGATCATCAATCCACCCCACATTTATGTGCACTCGGCTACCTCATATTCTCGGCACTCGTAACCCTGAGGGCTCACCACGGCGGTGCACACCCCATCATCCGCCGTCTCGAGGCTTGGCAGCAGCTGCCGTCGTCCGTGTGCGCCAGCCGGCTCGCCCTGGAAGCCCACGGAGAGGACGAAGGCGATGACGAGAAGCCAGTTAAAGCAACGGAATCCCATGTTGGAGGTAAGCGAAAGGTGAGATCACCTCCTTTACCAAGGATTGGCCTTCTTACGGGGAGAAGGATGAGGAGGAAGTGGATGAAGGATGAGGAGGAAGTGGCTGAAGGATGAGACCTCGTTCACGGCCTTCTTATAGGGCGGAGGAGGAAGGAGATGGCCGAGTGCAGGCTGATTCTCGCTACGTGTTAACAGCTCCCAAAAACAGTCATTTAATCCACCCCAAATCTTAATTCTATCAACACATTGTCATATAATTTTCATATTCCGTTGGTCTAATTTTGTTATTGGTGTTGTTGTTGTTAATGGTTTGTTGCGTGACCTTTCACAACTACATGTATTCTGTACAAAAATTTAAAAATAGATTGCTGTTGTGTGAAATAATAAAAGAAGCTGAGCTAAATTTAAACTCTTCACCTCTACCCGCATAACATATTCATTCCATCCAGCCATTAGCCAAATTCATGCAAACATAATACCTATTGGAGATCACACAAGATTGTGTCCTTGGAATGACAAATAAAAGATGCTGCTAGGGTGATAACTCAGAATTGTCTCCTCAAAACATTAGTTTATTTTTATTCAATTTTTTTTATAGGTGATAGGGTGAAATATTTCCCCATCCACTCCTACTCGTGATAGCCACCTTTGCATAAAAAGACAATGCCATGTCACTGGAATCCAAATATTTTTCATTCGTTGAAATTATTTCCGTAACCATAAGACCAACTATATAAGGCGGCTTCCAACATATTTATCGAGGTTTGATTGCTTTCCATCTCTTTTACACATGCCATCTCGAGAATTTGACTTGGCAATCGGAGGGATTACATCGAAAATCTCATCCGACCTTGATCTTTTGTAGTTCGCAACCACCTCAATCATTCAGGAGCATCTCGGGCGAGATCAAAGCTCCTACCACAGGTCGAGTCGAAATCGAGTCAAGCTAGTCATCTATTCGAAGTCTTCCCCCAAAACTTTCACCTATCATTTTGATGCTAGAAGGACGATTGACTTATCATTGGAGCACTACTCAATAGACGCTTCTAACGAACGACCCAACAAGGATGCTTTGCTTCCCATCGACAACACTTTTGCCCATGTCGGCCAACTGTTGATATTTTTCTCCCACGATGCTTCCGGTTTTGCCTAGACCCCTCTCAAATACCCAAGGTTGTTTAACGATCATCGTCTGTCTCCAATGCAAAGTATGATTTGTGAAGAGATCTTGATATGTGAAATGCAACCTTTGAATAATCACCGATCGATAGTTTATGTTGATTTCATGCTCCACTACATATCATTGGGGAAGTACACTGAGTTCGTTAAAGAGCTTCAAGTATTTGCTGATGAGCTGTTGTAGACCTTCTTATGTGGTTTTATGGTCCGATGCCATGGCTGATGTTTGTGTTGCTACAATAATCGATTGGATGATCAAGAGCACAAACTTTTGACACGTGTTCACCATCCTCTTTACTTGCATGTTTGTCACTAGGTCGATTGGCTATCAACTTCAATCCTTCTTGTTGATAAACTTATTTTCATCCTTTAAATCATGTATTGATGCGGCCAGCGGTAGTAAATGGCTTCTCTATCCCACCAGTATAGACATTTGAAGATAACTTGACATGTATCAAAGAGCACCATCTCGTCGATATACTTGTTGGTGATCATAATTTTGAATGTGCACCAGCGATATATGCTCATCTCGACGTCTTTCTAGATTCACCACAGATATGGCTTCAGATAAGGAGTGGTCTTGAAGTCTTTGCAGTAAGTTATCGAGATGAAATTCTTTTCGATTTCGGTTTCGATGATCACATCGATAATCTCTTTTTTCACTTGGATCTTTAGAGTGAATAATTCTTCTCAAACTTTTGGATAGAGGGTTGGATTTGAGTCTATAATCTTTGATCCACGGGGAATCGAGGAAAATTTTGAGTGCCACCACTTGGCGTCAGAACTTAGTAGTTTATTATTGCCAAGGTAGAAGTAATAGCTTTATAAAAAAAAATACTATATACTAACATGCATTTTTATTGGAAAACTAGCTCATTCCACACCCTCCACGTGCACCGAAGACATGTAGCAATAACAGCACTAGAGAGAAACCCAGATTTATCACCAATCTACACACACTCATTGAACTACTCATCCTCTTCCCAATTGAAGAAAGCAAAATAAAGGACCCAAAGTTCATTAGATTATTTATAGTCAATAGTTTATGTTAATGAAAAGAACCTACATCTTCACGAGATTATTTTCTTGCTTAGGTTGTATTTTGACAATTTAAGATCTATTATTATCATATATGTGATAGGGAATATTCAAACACCATGTTTCTATTGGTTGACCATGCACAAGGATGTGATCGATCGCCTATATGTGGAGGTGCCAGCGGTGCTTGAGATACGCTCGGGTGCAACACCAACTCGTGGTTCCCCTAAGCCCGACCAATAGCACCTAGCCATTTGCCCAATGGGGAATGGACCTCTTGGGACCCTTTCCGCCTGCATCAGTCTAGTGAAGGTTTCTCATCATAGGAGTGGATTACTTTACCAAATGGATAGAGGCTGAGCCCTTTGGCTTGGCATACAACTCGAAGGTAGTACTATCGCATGAGGTGGTCTCCCAAGTGGAGAACTTCAACGAAGCAGCATTGGAAAGAGTGCTTCGAGTCAACCTGGATTTGGTTAGGGAGCTAAGAGAAGAGGCGCATATTCGAGCCCTGAGATAAAAAAAAGCCGTGGCAAGCCTTTAAAACCATAAGGTCCACTTATGATTGGATGAGGTTAGGGATCTTGTCCTTCGTAAGACCGAAATCAATGACCCAACCAGGTCCAAAAGAAAGCTAGGCTCGAATTGAGAAGGGCCCTACCGAGTGATTAAAGTAGTTCGAGATGAAACTTACCGCCTTGAAATCACATAAGGCAAAATATTGCCAACTTTAAGAAGTTCTATCCCAAAGACCGGGCTGGTGTAGGGTCGAACTTAGCCTGACCACAGATCCTAACACAACTAATGCATCTCAACAAGGCTTCATGTACAAAAAAAAAGAGTGCTTTCATTGGAAAGAAAAATCTTTACGTCATCATTGTGTCAGGCACCCACAACAAGAGTCAAGCCCTAACCCACCACAAAAAGAGGAAAAATCATTACTAAATAACCAAGGATAAGGCTAGACAAGCCTGCCAGACATTGACTAGTTAGATGGGCGAGGGGGGAGTCAAGGCTCTCATCGAAATGCACCTCGGTCTCCATTGTGATGTCCTCATCCTCGGGGCAATCGGCGAAAGGGTCTTGCTCGACCTCCAAGTCGGGATAATTAACCTTGAATTGCACTAGGGTGACCAAGTACTCATACTACTATGAGATCTGCCACGACATCTCCAAGTCCCTCCAGAACCCGATCGATTCCTTATACATGGCGATCATCTCCTTTGCTCGTTCGGGAGCAATATGCTGCTCTTCACCCTAAATCTCTCCCATCCCTCGTGTCGCGGCCCGAGCCGCCTCCAACTCCATGGAGATTCCTAGCAGGTCATCTTTTAGGGCATGAACCCTCCCATCGGCTACTACTTCAAGCCGCCAAGCTCTGCCATAGCTACCTCGCACCCTTGCTCAACCTTGTGTCAGCCTCTAGTGAATGTCCCCGAGCTCCTGCATGGCCTGCTCTAATTACCTAGCCGAGTCGACAACCCGCACCTTCACCTTGGCCACGATAGTTGGGGTCGACCCCACCTCCAGCTTCTTAACCTTAGCCGAAGGTCGTCGATGATATATGATAACTGGTCTTTCACTACCAGCATCATGAACCTGATCCACCAGATCCATCATGAAGTGGTGATGTTGTATAGCAGGTGCAAATCAGCATCAACAAATTTCTTTAGAGGAACTAGTCCAAATATTGAAAGAGCATTATCAAGGTCGGAGACCCCTTACTATGACCATGTTTTAGGCACAACTGTCAGCAAACACCTTAAGGGAGAGTAGTATATTTGCTTTGCCAATACGGGGCAGAGAGACCCTAGTAGTATTTCATGGCAACCACCATCTCCGTCCACACTTTCTTCTCCTAGGTGAGACTGGCCCAGTGGGGCTGTAAGGAGATGCACGGTGCAAAATCGAGGAGGTCGGCCATCTGCAAGGCTATGAAAGGTTGGCACGAAGTGTGGGCCTTGGCCTAACACAAGTCCCACATCGACTTGGGGTGAGATGAGTTCCTCCCAGGTCGCCTAGTCGGAGCATGACTTGCTTCAGGACCAGGTGGGGTGTGCCCCCTTTCTTGAGCACAACCCACGATGACAACTCCATCTCTTTGAGTAGACTCTCGAGAGACGTTGGTCGGTCTTTGCGTCGAGCTTCCCCCAACATCATCTTAGAGTGCGATACTTTCTACACCATGGCTTTTTGCCTCTTCTTTGATCATTCGGAGTCGTCGTGGCCTTATCGAGGTGGGTCAAGAGTTTCTACTGAAGGCTCATGTGTAACAAGCTGAGGTGGTCGGGGCATTGTAGAGCCTGATGCATGACCTGCCCCGTTCATACTTTTGAGTTTCATACCTACAAATAATAAACAATAGGATATGAAGTTAGCGTCAACACCGAGAAACGAATAAGGCAAAATCTAGGTCGTACCCCAAGGGGTTGGGTTGAGACCAACTTCAACCAGCTAGTCTTTGTTCATCTTCCTCGATGCCTTATAGGAGGAAAGAATCTCCTTTAAACCATGGACATACTCGGTCTCCTCATCTGACAAGAAGGGAGGAATGTTGTTGGTGGCTTGCATCGACCAATTGAGGCTAAACCCCCACTTGCGACAGGCGTTGACAAAAAAGTTGCATGCCTTCCATACCTTATTATTTGAAGGGGCAACACTCACTCTGAAGCCTACTCAAGCAACAAAGTAGTAGCTACCCTGTCCCCTGAATAAGTAGAAAAAGGAGGAAAAGAGGGTTCGGGTTGGGACGATTTCCACCCCCATTATGAATCATAGTCATGGGCCTCCTTCATTGAAGCTAGAGCCTCCTTCATTATGAATCATAGTCATGGGCCTCCTTCATGGAAGCTAGAGCCGGAAGGACCTTAACATCTGCGAGGGACATGCCCCCGGAAGAATATGAACTTATATGCTCCGCCCTTGGACTACTCAAGGACAAAGAACATACCTTGGCGGACGATTGACTCGATGTACTAGAAAAAGATTAGGAAGGAGATGACATCCTGACCTGGGGTATGGCCACCGAGTCATTGCCAAGAAAGATGAAGACCCGACACATTGCTCCTAAGTACGATGAGAAGCTATTCTCAAGGCCTAGAGAGAAGAACACAAGAAGGACTAAGGAGTCAAATTAGCCTTCCCCTCCTACATAAAAGGAACTTAAAGGGGAGCATCTCTCCTCTCCCACTGTCATTAAAGTGGCCATCCTCTCCAAAATGACCCTCGAAAGCTCCTGGAGGTGGGAAACCCCAAAATCCTCCACAATAGCACCTCGAAGAAGCCCCGACGGCAAAAAAACTCAAAATCCTCCAAGGTTGAAAAGTTCAAGCCACATCATAATTGATCAGTGCTTTAAAATATGTGGCGATGACACAAACCCCAAGACCCATATCATCAAATCTAAAAAAAAAAGAGTAGTAGGGGACGAATGCCCACTCGTGGAAGATCAAGGCCCGCCACAACGGGAGAAGAAGATGCACACTACGGTGAGGCCATCGGGCCGAATGTGCCCAAGATGGATAAGATGGGAAAAGAGTAGCAAGGTACGAAGGTTCGTTATGATGGAAGATCAAGACCCACCACGGCGGGAGAAGAAGATGCCCACGACGAGGGATGAAGGCTTGCTACGATGGAAGATCAAGGCCCGTCATGGCGATTGAAGAGGATGTCCATTACAGTGAGGCCATCGGGTCGAATGTGTCCGAGATATGTAAATCGAAAAAAGAGTAGCGGGGTACTAAGGCCTATTATGATGAAAGATCAAAGCCTGCCATGACGAAGAGGAGTGAATGCTCGTTATAATGAGGTCATCGAAGATGTGTCGTTGTTAATCATCCTTGTGAAAGTTGAAAACAAGCATGGGATGTTGACCAGCTAAATAGGGAAGACCTGTTTGATGACACGCTGAAGGAACATAATAATAAGTGAGACGTCGAAGGTTCTGCAATAGGCCTACAAGGTAGATTCTCCTCGAAGCTATCATGTACTTATGCTGTGGTTTTACTCATGCCTAATATTTCATTCACCCAGCACCGATGTCCTCATGCTACTTATGTTATGATATATATTCTTTGGATCGACGAGGAATCGGAAAACGAATATAAATAGTATGGATGCTGATTCGACTGGTTAGACATATGATTTATTTCTCTTTCACCTCCCTTTGTACATGAATCTCCCACAGAGTCCACAAAGAATGTCAAGTCAGCATCAGCATTGCAACAGGACGAAGCCCATCAACCGTGTTTGTGGAAGAATTCGATGAGGCCGTCGTAGACGACCTGCTTGGCATTCACCCCCATCACGAAGTCCAGATGTGCGTACTCCATCACCAGCTGAGCCACGAGCTTGTCGGCGTCATGGTTGCTGAGATCATTCAACAGCAGCTGCACGTCCGTCACGTCCGACAGCATGTCCCAGCCGCCGTAGCTGAGCAGCAGCGGCAGGTCGTGTGGAATGTTGGGCATGTGGTACTCGGGTGGGCTGCTCCGCCCATACGCAGCCATGTTGGCGATACTGCTCCCATGGTCGTATTTTGTTATCACTCCACGTCTGAATGCTGTGAGTACTCAAAACATACTCCCTTGTGAGAAAGAAATCTACGAGAGCTCAATTAGATGATATTTTAGATCTGTATCAGACTGACTTACTCTGTGAAAAATGGACGAGTGTCCTCACAGATGTAGGCTGGAGTTCATACTTCAAGTACATGTCGACAGTGGAATCATTGAGGCAGCAGTTTAGCCCTGCATCCAAAATGAGTGCGTGTGCAGAATAAGGAAGGAAATGCCAATACATATGTAAAGTAAATCTATATATATGATCGAAGAGTCAAATCAAACCTATGTTGCGGAATATTATCACCGGAATAATTTGTACGTACCTGTGAATGATGCCATAAGGTCGTAGCAGTTCACCCCCGGCATAGCGCAGACGGACTCCAAAAAATTGGTTCCAACTACCCTGCTTATCCATTAGGAACACACTTGAATTAGAAGAGATTTTATGAAAACATCACTCAATGTTAATAAGCCCCTGTGATGATTTTGTCGGCAGGTCTTCTTTTGACAACAAAGAGGGATGTGTTAGTTTACGTACCCTTTAGGATCAAACTCTGCCACTCCAAGCGCTTCCAACATCTGCAAGAAAAGCTAGAAAGCTATGACACAGCACTGGACGTAGGTAAATTCGAAGAAGAAGATAGTGATCTAAAAATCATTGCTGTGAAATGGTAGAGTGTTGTGAACTCCTTCTTACTTCTCCTGAGAATGCGCTGGCTGCAGCTCTTCCGATTGGAGTTGTCATGTAACTCAGATAGGCCACCGGAGTCAAAAGGGCAGCTGACTTGATCTTATCCACCAGCTTCCCCTCGGAGAATGCTGATAGAGCTGTCAGAGTTCCCTGTAGCATCCAACGTCACTCAGAAATGTTTTCCTACTAGTAGTGGTAGTAGTAGAACATACAAGGATCGGACTGAAAGTACTTCAAAGTGAGAGGAAGAACGATGTGTTTGGCATTAAAGTATTTGAAAGAAAAAGTCTCCTACCATGGAGTGACCAACATATTGCAGCTTCTGCCCAGTTTGCTGGAATACAAAACCCACAGTAGCAGGCAAATCATAGCTGGCCAACTCATCCCATGACCACGCCCAATAAGCCTGCGACACAAAAAAAAGAAAAAAAAAGGATGATGCTGATTATACCACCAACCTGCTCGAGACTTCATGATCAGCAATGTAGAGAAGATGACGAACCGGGTCTGATGTATCGAGAGACTCATGGCGACGGCTCCACCTGGTGCCCCTGCCGTGTGTAATCCACACATCGAATCCGTTGTCTGCAAGTACGAAAGCCAGTGATTGTTGAGGTGGATTCAGGAGCCATGTCAACCCGTCCTGCCATCAATCATCAAGCGTCAATCGTCAGAAGAAGAAGAAGAAGAAGAATGTCGAAGAAGACAACGTCCTGTGCATGCATGCACCGCAACACATGCGGATTGCTCAAGGAAACGTACCATGAAGACTCCATGTTGCAGCAGCACAGGCTGCCTCTTCCCCGCGCTGCCGCCTCCTCTTCCTTGTGGGATCCTGTTCATGGTCAGTATGTACCCATCTTGCGTCTTCACCTGCAAGGGACGCAACGAGCTTCAACCACTGATGCCATGCCCGCATTCGATCATCAATCCACCCCACATTTATGTGCACTCGGCTACCTCATATTCTCGGCACTCGTAACCCTGAGGGCTCACCACGGCGGTGCACACCCCGTCATCCGCAGCCTCGAGGCTTTGCAGCAGTTGCCGCTGTCCGTGAGCTCCGGCCAGCTCGCATTGGAAGCCCAAGGAGAGGACGAAGGTGATGACGAGAAGCCAACAACGGAATCCCATGTTGGAGGTAAGCGAAGTGGATGATATCAACTGCTTCACCAAGGATTGGCTTTCTTATAGGGAGGAGGGTGAGGAGGAAGTAAGTGAAGGATGATTCCTCGTTCATGGCCTTCTTATAGAGCGGAGGAGGAGGAGGAAGGAGATGGAGAGGGTGATCTGTGCAGGCTGTTGAAGGGTGGTGATACGTGATTCTCGCTACTCTCTCAAAAACTAGCAGTTAATCCACCCAAATCTTATTCTATCAACACTTAAGGTACTGTCGTATAATTTTCATATTTCGGTTGTCCATTATAGTTGGAACTTAAGATTTTATTATTGTGATTGTTATTGATCTATTGTGGTCATTCACAACTAAATGCAATTGTACAAAAGTTAAAAAATAGATTACTGTTGTCGGCCAACCATCGATATTTTCCTCTATTAGAGGTTTCTGCTTTGGGATGTTCACCGATTACGGTCTCTCATTTTCATTTTGGGATGGTATAGAGATTTTTCACCTACCAGCTCCAAACCCTGTGTTAATTAACAATTCAAAACTTTTTCCTAACATTTTGGTTGAGCATAAATTTTAAAGTATTTTTTTATCATCTGCACAACCAGTCTAATCACTATCAGTATAAGAATACAATTTTCAATCTTTTACCTACTTATGACAAATGTCATAATTGGTATCAAAGAACTATTTTATTTGCTCCAAAATGATGTTTGCTAGGACCGTGCATAAATTTGGATAACAAATTAAATGTAAAACATAATATTACTCTTGAATGTGTGAGATAAATTAACCCTCCAATTAAACTTCTATATTATTTCTCATCTACTTTTTTAACTTCATCATCTAATATAAGTTTATTATTTGTATTCATTAGATTATTCACTGGGTTTCAAGTTATCATACGAAATCTTTTTAACAAATCTTAAGCATATTTCTCTTAGCACTAAAAAAAATTATTTATATTTTAAATATTTTTCTTTCCTAAAAAATAAAATTTAAAAAGTGTATTTAATTAATTTTTGGTATAAATCATATCATCCACATACAAATAGATAATAAGAATTTTCATACCTTGAGCTCTTATATATAATTAATTCGTCAAAAAGGGTGTTGCGTATATGTTGTCCTACCGAACATCATTTACGTTGGAGAAACAACAAATTCTCGATGTAAATTCCAGAGAAAATTTAAAAAAAATATGCAGAAATTTTATAGCAAAACCTCGATTCCAATGTGAGTAATAGCTGCAATTAAGATTTTGGCAACATAACAGTAGAAAAATTGATGCAAAGATAAAAGACAGATTATTTGTCATAAAAATCCAGCAATACACGACGATGAATTACAGCACAATATGATCAGTTTCAGAAATATTTTTTTCCAGAGATCAATCTTAAATGAAAGCTAAGTTGAACTATGAGATTGTGTAATAATTTCATCCACAATAGTTAAACAATAAACCGGTTTCAGGAAGCAAAAAAGCGGCTGAAAATTTCTACAGTGTTTCCCCTTCGCAACGATGATCACGATTACATTGGTAGAAATTTTCAATGAGGAAAATCTTCTTCGATGTGTAAAGGTAAGGATTTGAAGTAGTAATAAGGTGTGGATGGTGAAATTTTATCAGATCTCCAATTCAAACGCAGGGGAGCAGCGACAGACTAATTGATCTACAGCTTGGGTGAAAGATGGAGGCGCATCTTGCAGCAATTATGAGAATTGCTTGGATGGGTGGAGACGGCAGAGATGGCAGTAGGGGCAATAAGAACGCGACTCTGATACCTGATGATAGAACCCCAAAATGAGCTTTATAGGATTTGATCTATGAGGGAGATCAACCCTTAGAACACTATAGGGGTTCCTCCCTCCTAGGGTCGGTCAACAAGGCTAAAATAGAATTGATCTTGCTTAATTCAAAAGAGGAGGAGCCTACAAGCTTATATAAGGCTCAAAACCCTAACCTAGGGCGGTCTACCTAAGTAAAATTATAACTTTACCTCTCCTATAGCCACCCTGCCTTAGTAGGGATGAGCGGAGGCTAAGATGGCTCTATGGCCGCCTAAACCTGCTCGAAACCCTGGCCATCTAGCCCAGTAAAGGGGCGACGACCAGTAAGCCCTAATACCCCAAAATAAAACCTAGCCACACCTCTTTACAGGATATAGGTGACTAGGTGGGGTTTTATTACAAATCTCACAGAGTTTGTATCTACTACTTCTAGGGTGATTAGGACTCAACCCTACTAGGGTCCTATCACCTGGTTTGATACTCTTGAATCATATAGGTTTGTTGGATCTTTGCGAGTTGACCGTCGATATTTTTATACTCCGTTGGTCCAAAGCGGTTCAGCAGTGTGTTCGTAGATTGATTCCAAGTCGGAGCCCCATGATTATATTCCAGCCAATTGTACCATTGAATTGCATCTCTTTCAAGGTGGATGATAGTGATTTCCACAATAGCATCATTTGGCGTTCGATAGTAGCGAAAGTAACGTTCGATGCATGAAATCCACCCCGTCGGGTCTCCTTCTTCCCATCGTGGGAAGTCCACCCTCATGCATTGCTGAAGCATGTCCGGGCTGTCCCTCTTTCTCTAGAGGCCTCTCTAAACTCTCTCCTTGCTAAAATTTGGTTGGACTTAGCGGTTGTCCAATTTTGAACTTCGCGAACAAAGCGCGTAGTTTATCCTCTAAGCGCAATTCAAGCCGTGATTTGAGCCAAGATTCCAACGCCTCAAATTTGGCATCAATTGGATCTTGAGAAGCTATGACATATACCTGTAGATCAGTGGTGTTTGTCTTTTTTTTGTTAATAAGTCAATAGCATGGGGTGGTGGAAGGTTCAGATGAAAGATCAGTGGTAGAAGATTATGGCTGTAAGGGTTTACTATTTTGGGCTACGATTTTGGGTGTTGTTAGGGTTATGAAAATAGGTTATAATAGTTGCATCTTATGGCTAAAGGGATGCCCTAAATATGTCTTCATTGGTGGCAGCAAGATGGCTAGGGTTTGGTAGGTTATGGAGAAGAAAAAAGACAAAGGTGTAGTAGTAGATTTTTCCTAGAAAAAATTCCAACAGCAAAGACGTAACTTTTTCCAGCAATTCACGACAAAGATTTAAGTAAACCTTAAGAGAAATCTACTAGCAAGGGAGAGATAATGCCATCAAAAATTTCGTGGAAGGAAATGATAGCAAAAGGTTTGGCAAACTCAAAGATCACGAGAAGGTGCTGCGGTAGAATTTTTTTCGTCGAAAGAATCCAACAATATAGACAAAATTTGTTCCATCAGTTCAAAATAAGGATTCAAGTAAAACTCAAAGAGAATCCACTGGTAAGGGAAATGTAATGGCGATAAAAAATTATGGAAGAAAACAACAGCAAAAGGTTTAACAAAATCAAAGATCACTGGTATGAACTACGATAGAATTTTGTAACCAAAGTGCAGCAATTTGGATTTAAAAGATCAGCGGTTTATATTAATAATTTTTTGATGAAACAAAAGGGAAATCTAATGTTAGGAAGTGCCAAAGCCATTGTGAAAATTTCATAGAGATTAGGATGGAAAAAAGCAACAGCAAGATCGAATAAGCAGAGCCATGCGGTTGGAATTCTGCGGTGCAACTTTCATTGTAAATATGGAAACTTTACGATGAAAAGTTTATGTCGCAAAATAGGAATGAATTTTTTAGGGTTTTTGAATAAGGATAACTAAATTATAGTAGCAGTAAAGTAGGAAACCAGAACCTATTGTAATTCACGGCGAGATCAAAGGATGATCTGATGTAGTAGAGATGACGATGGAATTCAGTGACAATATTCAAGCAATTGTGGGAATTATTTTGGATAGCTTTGGAAGGATGATGGATGGCTGTAGAGAGCAACGAGATGCCAAGAATGCTACTCTAATACCAAGTGATAGAACCCTAGTGGACTCTAAGCTTGGGTGATCTCTATAGGGGATCAACTTCCTTGGAACTCTATAGGGGTTCCCTCCTCCAAATTACTGCTCAAAGGCTACATAAAATATTCATCTATTCATGAAGAAAAATAGATAATTACAAGGCTATTTATAGGCCTTCTAGACCCTAACTCCTAATTGGACTCCTACTCCTAACAACTCATAATGCTTCTCTAATAAGCAACCTCCAACTGGCCCATCTAGGTGTGGCAGGTTATTTATTAATTACTAATTCAACTCTAACTTAACCCCACCTCAACCAACTCCTCTTTAACTAGGATAAGGGGTGGCTAACTAGGGTTACACATGTCCTATAATTCCCTTAAAATATTTTCCCTCTAAATATCCTAACCTAGTCGGCCTCTTAATAGGGGTCGACTAGATATGATTTATATGTATGCCCTCTTTTATAAAACTAAATTAGGACTCCTCTAGCTTGAGTCCTAACATATTTTTTCTAGGTTGTCAATGCTAATAATGTTCTAATTCTAGCGATTAGAGAAAATATTTTTGAAAAATCAATATCTAAAATTTAAGCATACACTTTTACAACTAAATGAGCTTTATGTTTTTATTATGAGCTATTAGAATTAAATTTTGACTTCTATGCCTACTTGAGTCTAATTACTATTAGAAAATCTTAATAGAGCATCATATTCATAGTGAAAAATAAAATTAAAATCTATATTTCATAAAGAATAGTATATGGTCGTTGTGAAAAGATTGGTAAGCAAGAAACTACAAAACTGAAAAACTATGAGTCAGTGTGAGATGTTTTACATAAGGGAGATCATATATCCTTAAAAAATCAGATCTATAGGACTAGATGAAGGAGGTCAAATATCCTATTTGGTGATCCACATGGCAGATGGTGCGACGATGCTCCTCTTCTCGCAGAACGATCTTTTCTCTCCTTTACACACCAGACTACACCAAGATCAAGAAGGGCCCGACCCTTCTTACTATCCACACACCCCTAATAGGGGTGTCAGTTATTAGGGGCTTAATAAATTCACCCCATGCAAACGTTTAATAAAACAACTAGTTTGTTTTTCTCATATGCTTTGAAACCAAAAAAATACTAACATTAACTCATTCAATTTTATCACACTATTATAGTATATAAGAATACTTTTAACAAAGTTAAGTTATATTATTTCATGAGATTTTAAATGAGGTTTCAAACCTTTAAATTTCACATAAAAATATTATAGATATAAGATAAGCATTATTTGATTATGAGAAAGGAAGTATTCGTTTAGAATTGTTGAAGACCTCATCACCAAAAGCTACAGGTCGATAACTAAAGAATATATCAAAAATGACAAAAGATTTGCTTGGTTTAGTATTTTTTATTAACATCTACAAAAATTAATTTTGAATATTACAAAGGTGTATAATTAAATGGATACTATAAATAAAGAAAGTTGTTACCACCGACTTTGTGGCCCAATGGATAAGTCGCTGGTCTATAGAACTAGAGATTTTGGGTTTGATCCCTAGTTAGAGTCGCTTATCAAATATATTATTTCATTTTTTCGAGTAAAAATAGATAAGTTTCATAATTAAATTATATATTTTTTTTTGTTTAAATAAAAGCTGACTTCTTACCAGGCTTGCTACAATGAGATCATTGGGATGAATGTGGTCGAGATGTATAAGTTTGGAAAAGAGTAGTCAGGGACGAAGGCCCGCCATGGTAGGAGAAAAAGATATCTGTTACGACGGGGCCATCGGGCCAAATGTATTCGAGATGTGCGAGTAAAAATAGATACGTTTCATAATTAAATTATATCTATTTTTGTTTAAATAAAAGCTGGCTTCTTACCTGGTTTGCTATAGAGGAAGATCATGGCCCTCCATGGCGGGAGGAGAGGAAGCCCGCTACGACGAGATCATTGGGCTAAAATGTGGTCAAGATGTATAAGTTCAGAAAAGAGTAGTCGGGGACGAAGGCCCGCCATGATAGGAGAAAAAGATATCTACTACGACGAGGTCATCGGGCCGAATGTATCCGAGATGTGCGAGTAAGGAAGCCTAACCCACACATCAAGATTCCCTCTACAACACGGCCATAATGCAAATAAAAGGTGCCAGAAACATGTGAGTTGGGATAACCCGATCTGCTCTAAAGTGCATAGATCATCAGAAGAAGGCACCCGAAATACCTGAGCTAGCAGGACCCGACTTAAATCTCACACTCGAAAACATGATGCACCTAGGAAGAAAAGGGAGACCTCGACCGACGATAACTCTGGATGACATGCCATGAATCCTTCTCCGAGTCATGTCGTTCATGGGGGATGAATGATATGTTGCGTTCTAGCACCAGTAGCAAGATGCCATATGGCAGTGCCAAGGAGTTGACATGGAGAGTAATCGGGGACGAAGGCCCACCATGGTAGGAGAAAAAGATATTTGCTATGACAGGGCCATCGGGCCGAATGTTCTAATTCTAGGTTGTCAATGCTAATAATGTTCTAATTCTAGCGATTAGAGAAAATATTTTTGAAATAATCAATATCTAAAATTTAAGCATACACTTTGACAACGAAATGAGCTTTATGTTTTTATTATGAGCTATTAGAATTAAATTTTGACTTCTATGCCTACTTGAGTCTAATTACTATTAGAAAATCTTAATAGAGCATCATATTCATAGTGAAAAATAAAATTAAATTCATATTTCATAAAGAATAGTATATGGTCATTGTGCAAAGATTGGTAAGCAAGAAACTACAAAGCTGAAAAACTATGAGTCACGTGTGAGATGTTTTATATAAGGGAGATCATATATCCTTAAAAACTCAGATCTGTAGGACTAGATGAAGGAGGTTAAGTGTCCTCTTTGGTGATCCATATAGCAGATGGTGCGACGATGCTCATCTTTTCGCAGAACGATCTTTTCTCTCCTTTGCACACCAGACTACACCAAGATCAAGAAGGGCCCGACCCTTCTTGCTATCCACACGCCCCTAATAGGGGTGTTAGTTGAGGAGGAGAGGGAGGGAGGAGAATAGGAGGGGGCAGCCAAAAGAATCTAGCTTGTGACTCCTTTAGTCCTATGATATTTACAGAGGTCTCATGTCATTTAATCCTAATGAGTCCTGCTCTATTGGATATTGGATCTTCATCCAATTATCTAAGCCTCTTAGGTTGTTGGATCTCTATCCAATAATCTCAATTTGTCTCTGATTAAGCCTCATCCAAGAAATTCGTTAATGCTGGGTCTCGTCCAATGAAATAGGGGCTTATTGGATATCTCGTATCTAATCATTTACTCGTCACAACATTTACCATATGTGTGTGACCCTCTAGGCTCAATACCGAGCTAGTTGTGAGTTGCACTTGTCAGAGCTCCTTCTGATTCAGAACTCTTTATAATACAGTGAATTGTTATCTCATAACAATTCAATTACATCATCGACTATGGACGTGCTAGGCCACTACGCCATAGTCCTCAAACGATATAAGGGGATCGAATCCATTGGATATATCTATCTGCAGTTATCATGTATCTATAATCTCTCATCTATCTAATATCCCAAAGATCATATATCGGGCATGGTACTGTCAAGCCTCATACGGTATCCATCCAGTCTTGCTCTAATCAGATTCTCCTAGATAATTCCTTCTCTCTCAATTCAAACGACCCTGGCCAGGGATTTGCCTAAGCGAGAGCATATGAGATATCTCTCTCATGATATTGAGAGTAGACGATCCTCTATTGATAATCAATTGCCTTCATAAGATTGACTACCAATCTCGATAATCGGCTATATCAGAGGTAGAACTTCCAGACCTATAAGTCTGACGTCAAAAAAATGAGTATTCAAACAACGCATCCTTCATGTCTCAAGTCTAAGGACCATACACATAACTAGGACTACAAAATCACTATATGATGTCAGGTATCATTAACCATCTTGCATTTCATAAGCGAATCAATCAGTAAACTCATTCTTTAATGAGCACCTGCATTATATCTCTAGTGTCTCCACACAAGTAGCTATAAGACCAACTGTCTCTATCATACAGACGGACATATAATACACCGGTTTGTTCGATTATTTCGATATCCCTCTCGAGTAACTTACGATTGGGATTATTTGATATCTTTATTTAAAGGTAAATTGATCTCATCATGATCCAATTCCCATTGCACGTATCTAATGATATTATAATATATGCAACATGCAACATAAAGTAAGAAAATATTAACAATAATAATAAGCAAAAAGACTATTCTACATGTCACATGTGTCATCACTCATGTGATTGACTTGTAGGGCACTTGTAACTAACAATTACTATTTTCCTGAGGCTAAATTTGTCAGCTTTCGAATCTTTCTTTTTTAGATGTTTACAGTGTGTTATTCATTTCTTTCACTCATTTTTCTTTTCGAACTATAACTTAAAAACAAGTAGGTTCCAAAGTAAAACATATAATATCATTATATTGATATATATGTAAAAGACTAGAAAGTTTTGTTAGTGGTGTTTGAGTATAATTAAAATTACTTGAATTAGAATTATTAAAATATAAGAAGACTTTACGATCAATTTCTTAGTTATAGAATTGAAACATTTTGTTCTATTACTATACCCCACAAATAAACATTTAATATTTTTATCATCAAGTTTCTTCTTTTTTTCTATAGGAATATAAAAGTAAGTAAAAAAACAAATACCTTTAAATAACTTACATTTGGCTTTCTTTCAAATTTTACTTCATAATATAATTTTCTTTGTATTAAATTGATAGAAAAATGATTTAATAAGTATACTATTGTTATAGCTTCTATCCAAAATTCTTTTAATACTCTTTTTTTCTTTAATCATACACTTGACAGTCTCAATGACAACGTGGTTCTTTGGCTCCATTATCGCGGGCGATATAACTTGCTGTTTTTAGTGAATATATATTTTTTATAAAAAATAAAAAAATATTTGAAAGTAAATTCATCATCTGCAAACGTTTAATAAAACAACTAATTTATTTTTCTCAGATGCTTTGAAACCAAAAAAAAATACTAACATTAACTCATTCAATTTTATCACGCTATTATAGTATCATAAGAATACTTTTAACAAAGTTAAGTTATATTATTCCATTAGATTTTAAATGAGGTTTTAAACCTTTAAATTTCACATAAAAATATTATAGATATAAGATAAGAATTATTTGATTATGAGAAAGGAAGTATTCGTTTAGAATTGTTGAAGGCCTCATCACCAAAAGCTACAGGTCGATAACTAAAGAATATATCAAAAATGACAAGATTTGATTGATTTCGTATTTTTTATTAACATCTATAAAAATTAAATTTGAATATTACGAAGGTGTATATTTATATAGATACCAGTAATAAAGAAAAGTATCATCATCGACTCTGTGGCCCAATGGATAAGGCGCTGGTCTACGGAACCAGAGATTCTGGGTTCGATCCCCAGCAGAGTCGTTTATCAAATATTTTATTTCACACTTTTCGAGTAAAAATAAATAAGTTTCATAATTAAATTATATCTATTTTTGTTTAAATAAAAGCTGACTTCTTACCAGGCTTACTACAACGAGATCATTGGGTTGAATGCGGTCGAGATGCATAAGTTCGGAAAAGAGTAGTCGGGGACGAAGGCCCGCCATGGTAGGAGAAAAAGATATCTGCTATACGATGGGACCATCGGGCCAAATGTATCCGAGATGTGCGAGTAAAAATAGATAAGTTTCATAATTAAATTATATCTATTTTTGTTTAAATAAAAGTTGGCTTCTTACCTGGATTGCTAGAGAGGAAGATCAAGGCCCTCCATGGCGGGAGGAGAGGATGCCCGCTACGACGAGATCATTGGGCTGAAATATGGTCGAGATGTATAAGTTCGGAAAAGAATAGTCGGGGACGAAGGCCCGCCATGATAGGAGAAAAAGATATCTACTACGACGGGGTCATCGGGCCGAATGTATCCGAGATGTGCGAGTAAGGAAGCATGACCCACACATCAAGATTCCCTCTACAACAAGGCCATAATGCAAATAAAAGGTGCCAGAAACATGTGAGTTGGGATAACCTGATCTGCTCCAAAGTGCATAGATCATCAGAAGAAGGCACCCGAAATACCCTAGTTAGCAGGGCCCGACTTGAATCCCACACTCGAAAACATGACGCACTTGGGAAGAAAAGGGAGGCCTCGACCGACGGTAACTCTGGATGACATGCCATGAATCCTTCTCCGAGTCATGCCGTTCATGGGGGATGAATGATAGGTTGCATTCTAGCACCAGTAGCAAGATGCCATATGGCAGTGCCAGGGAGTTGACATGGAGAGTAATCGGGGACGAAGGCCCGCCATGGTAGGAAAAAAAGATATTTGCTATGACAGGGCCATCGGGCCGAATGTATATGAGATGTGCGAGTAAGGAAGCCTGACCCACACATCAAGATTCCCTCTACAACAATGTCATAATGCAAATAAAAAGTGCTAGAAACATGTGAGTTGGGATAACCCGATCTGCACCAAAGTGCACAGATCATCAGAAGAAGGCACCCGACATACCTAAGTTAGCAGGGCCTAACTTGAATCCCGCATTCGAAAACATGACGCACCTAGGAAGAAAAGGGAGACCTCAACTGACGGTAACTCTAAATGACATGCCATGAATCCCTCTTCGAGTCACGTCATTCGTGAGGGATGAATGATAAGTTGCATTCCAACACCAGTAGCAAGATGTCATACGACAATGCCAAGGAGCTGACAAGGAGGATAAGCGGCATTTGTCTGATGTAGGAGAGGGATGGGCGAGCGGGACAAGACCGAGCCATATTGACTCGTGGTCAATGGCATCAAGTTGTTAACAATATGATATACTTTCAATTATTGATAGAGGTGAATCACAGTAAACACGAGGTGCAAAAATGTGTTTATCAGACAACTTTACAGGTATTAAGGTGATCGCTCAGTTTTTTGCTTGATCAACATCGTTCCAAGTTCTAAGACGCATCAGATGTGTTGTTGTTGATCATCTCATCCTTTAGAAAGTTAGAAACCAAGCATGGGATGTTGACCGGATAAATAGGGAAAAACCAGTTTGATGACATGGTGAAGGAACATAATAATACGTGAGACGTTGAAGGTTCTGCAATAGAGGCCTACAAGGTGGATCTCCTCCTCGTACCTGGAGCTATCACTTATTTATGCTGTGGTTATACTCATGCCTAATATTCATGCTACTTACTTGTGTTATGATATATATTCTTTCGATTGACGAGGCATCGGGAAAAGGGATGTAAATAGTATGGATGCTGATTCGACATATGATTTATTAGATATATGATTTATTTCTCTTTCACCTCCCTTTTGTACATGAATCTCCCACAGAGTCCACAAAGAATGTCAAGTCAGCAGCAGCACTGCAACAGGACGAAGCCCATCAACTGTGTTTGTGGAAGAATGCGATGAGGCCGTCGTAGACGACCTGCTTGGCATTCACCCCCATCACGAAGTCCAGATGTGCGTACTCCTTCACCAGCTGAGCCACGAGCTTGTCGGCGTCATGGTTGCTGAGATCATTCAACAGCAGCTGCACGTCCTTCACGTCCGATAGCATGTCCCCGCCGCCGTAGCTGAGCAGCAGCGGCAGGTCGTGTGGAATGTTGGACATGTGGTACTCGGTGATGGGAATAAAACAGGAATCAACTTTGTATACGAACAAATACTAGTAGACCGTCATGCACAGCGGAATGAAATGGAAATCACAATCAGATGAACACCAAGATTTACGTGGAAAACCCCTTCAACTCGAAGGGTAAAAACCACGGGACAAGCCAGAGAAATCCACTATCAAAATAATGAATATACAGATCTCAGGCTTCTTGCCCAAGCCCAAAGCAATAGCCACAAGAGAATCTCAGGGATACAAGGACTATAATCCTAAACACAATATCCAAAACCTTCCCAATAGATCACAGTAAGAATCCACTGTAAACTGATCTAACCTGAGATATGAATGATTGAGAATAGTCTTTTCCTGCCCTTATCTTCTTCCCTTTCCTGGATCTCTTGTTTTCTGGCCTCTACTGTCAATCTGCAGTCTGCTTTTTCTCTCCCACGTTTTCAGCCGCCGCTGCTCTCTTAATCTCAACCCTAGCCACCTAATCTAGGTTTTAGGTTAATATAAGTAAGGTTCTGGGCTGTGGGCTTCACTAAAGCCCATTATGGGCTGAATATGGGCCATCTGCCCAACAACCTCCCCCTTCAGCCCATAAGGGAGGCTGTCTCATGACTCCTCAATGTGAAGCCATGCCGACCAACTGTCGGCACATCTCCTGTCTCTCTTTCGGTAAAGCCTTTGTCAACATGTCTGCCCCATTATCATCTGTGTGAATTTTCTGAAGCTGTAACTGCTTCTCTTCAAGCACATTTCTGATCCAGTGATATCTGACATCTATATGTTTTGACTTGGAATGAAATGTTGGGTTCTTGCATAAATGGATGGCACTCTGGCTGTCACAATACACCACATAGTTTTCCTGTTTCAGCCCCAATTCTTGTAAGAATTCTTTCATCCATAACATTTCTTTGCAAACCTCTGTAGCAGCAATATATTCTGCCTCTGTGGTGGAGAGTGCAATACACCTTTGCAATCTGGACTGCCATGACACAGCTCCCCCTGCAAAAGTAAGTACAAAACCTGATGTGGACTTCCTTGTGTCAATATCTCTTGCCATATCTGCATCTGTGTAACCTGTCAATACAGGTGGTCCACCTCCAAAGCTTAAACAAACTTTAGAACTTCCTCTAAGATATCTAAAAATCCACTTCACTGCTGCCCAATGCTCTTTACCTGGATTTGCAAGAAATCTACTAGTAACACCCACTGCATATGCGATGTCCGGCCTCGTACATACCATTGCGTACATTAAACTTCCAACTGCTGAAGCATAAGGAACCTTTTGCATTTTCTCCTTCTCCTCATCACTTGACGGACTCTGATCTGAGCACAACTTGAAGTGACCTGCAAGAGGAGAACCAACTGGCTTTGCATTACTCATACTGAACCTATCCAATACCTTCTCAATGTATTTCTCCTGTGACAACCAAATCTTTCTCTTTCTTCTGTCACGAGAAATCTGCATGCCCAGTATTTGCTTTGCTGGCCCCATGTCCTTCATTGCAAAAGACTCACTTAGGTCCTTCTTCAACCTGTCAATCATAGACATATCTCTTCCGAGGATAAGCATATCATCAACATAAAGTAAGAGAATAATAAAATCCTCATCAAACCGTTTGATGTACACACAATGATCTGAAGCTGTTCTTTTATATTCATTTTCAATCATAAATGAATCAAACTTTTTATACCACTGTCTTGGAGCTTGCTTCAGCCCATACAAGCTCTTCTTCAACTTGCAGACAAGATTTTCTTTACCTTTGACTTTGAAGCCTTCTGGTTGCTCCATATAAATTTCCTCCTCCAAATCACCATGAAGGAAAGCTGTTTTCACATCTAACTGTTCAATCTCCAAGTCTAAGTTAGCAGCAATACCAAGAGCAACACGAATAGAAGACATTTTAACAACAGGAGAAAAAATTTCTTGAAAGTCAATACCTTTCTTTTGACCAAAGCCTTTCACAACCAATCTAGCTTTATACTTTGGTTGAGAACAATATTCTTGAGTCTTCAACCTGAAAACCCACTTGTTCTTCAAGGCCTTACTTCCCTCTGGTAGTTGCACTAAATCATATGTGTGGTTCTTTTGCAGAGAATCCATCTCTTCCTGCATAGCAATAAACCACTTCTTTTTCTGCTCACTTTCAACTGCTTCCTGGTAACTCTCTGGTTCACCTGCATCAGTAAGCATCACATACTCATCTGTAGAGTATCTTCTGGAAGGTTGACGTTGTCTAGAAGATCTTCTTAACTGAGGTTCTGTGGGAACTTGCTCTCTTTCTTCTTCTTGCTCAACATGTCCTGCAGGTAGATCAACATCTGGCTCTGCACCATCTTCTTGCACACCTCCCCCATCACCCTGATATACTGGAGGAATAACTGGGTCACAATCTACAAATCCCTCTGCAGAAGTCTTAGCTGGTGGCTCCTTCTTCAAATCCTCAATGGTTTGATCCTCAAAGAAGACAACATCTCTGCTTCTGAACACCTTCTGCTTTTCTGGATCCCAAAGCCTGTAACCAAACTGATCATGTGAGTAACCAAGAAAAATACACTCTTTTGTCTTACCATCCAGTTTGGACCTTTCATTGTTTGGAACATGTGCAAATGCACGACAACCAAACACTCTTAAATGCCTATAGGAGACATCTTTCCCTGACCATACATGCTCTGCAACATCACCATCTAGAGCTGTACATGGTGATAAGTTGATTACATCAACTGCAGTCCTCAAAGCCTCATCCCAAAACCTTTTGGGTAGCTTGGCATGTGAAAGCATACATCTGATCTTTTCCATGATGGTGCGGTTCATCCTCTCTGCAATTGCATTATGCTGAGGCGTACCAGGGACTGTCAACTCATGCTGGATGTCATGTGACCTGCAATAATCATTAAACAATCCTGTGTACTCACCACCATTATCTGATCTTATACATTTCAATTGTCTTTCTGTCTCCCTTTCAACTCTGGCATGAAACTCTTTGAAGATATTAATAACCTGATCTTTAGTCTTCAAAGCATAGGCCCAAACTTTCCTGGAAAAGTCATCTATAAAAGTAACAAAATAAAGTGCACCACTGATACTAGGAACATTAACAGATCCACCAGGAGTTTTTGTCCTCAAAGGACCACACACATCTGTATAGACACGGTCCAAGGCATGCATTTTTCTAGATAAGGCAGGACTAACAAAGGAAACTCTATGTTGTTTACCAGCCAAACAATCAATACAAGGGTTCAAACGTGTACCTCTGAGAGATGGCAATACCTCTCTTTTGGAAAGTTCTTGCAACCCTTTCTCGCTCATGTGTCCTAGTCGCCTATGCCACAACTCCATGCTGGAGTCTTTCTCTGTAGCATTCAACTGCCCACCACAAGCTTTAGGCTGCAATCTATACAATGTATGACATTTCTTTCCATTAGCTACAATTAAAGAACCCTTACTGAGCTTCCACTGCCCTTTATGAAATCTGACATCAAAGTCTTCATCGTCCAGCCTTCCAACTGAAATTAAATTCAGTCTTAAGTCAACCACATGCCTCACATCCTTAAGCACCAACTTGCAACCAAGGTTGGTCTTTATATGGATATCTCCCATGCCAATGATGTTTGCTGTGCCATAGTTGCCCATCTTGACAACACCAAAATTTCCAGACCTATAAGTAGCAAAGAACTCCCTCCGTGGTGTAGCATGATAAGAAGCACCTGTGTCAATTATCCACTCGAGATCCTGACACACACAAGGAAAAATATCATCAGAAGTAGACAAAATCAAATAATCACCACATTGTACTGTAGCTGTGATATTCTCTTTTGACTCTGTATGCTCCACTTCTTTCCCCATTTTCTTGTTCTTCTTAGGTTGCTTGCACTGATTCTTGTAATGTCCTTTCTCACCACAATTGTAGCAAACAATATCTTTCCTTGACCTTGACTTGCTTCTACCCACACGTGAACCACTTCTATCCTTTGACTTTGACCTTCCTCTGTTCTCTGAGACAAGTGCTTGTGAATCAATCTGAGAAGTTGCTGAATTCTTTCTCCTTAACTCCTCATTCAACAAACTGCTTGTTACTTGACTCATGGTGACAATACCATCTGGTGCCAAATTACTGAGGGAAACCACCAGTGTCTCCCAACTTTCTGGCAAAGAACTGAGAAGTAACAATGCCTGCAACTCATCATCAAGAGGCATTTTCATAGAGGATAACTGGTTAGTAATACTCTGCATTTCATTTAAATGCTCAGGAATAGAAGTACCCTCTTTATATTTCAAGTTCACAAGTTTTCTGATCAGAAAAGCTTTGTTGCCAGCCGTTTTTCTTTCATAAAGACCTTCTAACTTTTTCCAAAGAGAGTATGCAGAACATTCAGTAGAAACATGGTGAAAGACACTATCATCTAGCCATTGTCGAATAAAACCAACTGTTTTTCGATCTAACCTCTTCCACTCATCATCTGTCATAGATGTGGGCTTTGCACTATCTCCTTGCAAAGGTCCATACAAATCTTTGCAATACAAGAGATCTTCCATTCTTGGTTTCCATATCATCCAATTGTTTCCATTTAAACTAATCATGCGAGAAATATTACCGGTCTCCATGTTCAGATACAAAAGATTAAATACCACCAAAACCCTGCTCTGATACCAGTTGATGGGAATAAAACAGGAATCAACTTTGTATACGAACAAATACTAGCAGACCGTCATGCACAGCGGAATGAAATGGAAATCACAATCAGATGAACACCAAGATTTACGTGGAAAACCCCTTCAACTCGAAGGGTAAAAACCATGGGACAAGCCAGAGAAATCCACTATCAAAATAATGAATATACAGATCTCAGGCTTCTTGCCCAAGCCCAAAGCAATAGCCACAAGAGAATCTCAGGGATACAAGGACTATAATCCTAAACACAATATCCAAAACCTTCCCAATAGATCACAGTAAGAATCCACTGTAAACTGATCTAACCTGAGATATGAATGATTGAGAATAGTCTTTTCCTGCCCTTATCTTCTTCCCTTTCCTGGATCTCTTGTTTTCTGGCCTCTACTGTCAATCTGCAGTCTGCTTTTTCTCTCCCACGTTTTCAGCCGCCGCTGCTCTCTTAATCTCAACCCTAGCCACCTAATCTAGGTTTTAGGTTAATATAAGTAAGGTTCTGGGCTGTGGGCTTCACTAAAGCCCATTATGGGCTGAATATGGGCCATCTGCCCAACACTCGGGTGGGCTGCTCTGCCCATACGCAGCCATGTTGGCCGTACTGCTCCCGTGGTCGTATTTTGTTATCACTCCACGTCTGAATGCTGTGAGTACTCAAAACATACTCCCTTGTGAGAAAGAAATCTACGAGAGCTCAATTAGATGATATTTTAGATCTGTATCAGACTGACTTACTCTGTGAAAAATGGACGAGTGTCCTCACAGATGTAGGCTGGAGTTCATACTTCAAGAAGGCGTCAACAGTGGAGTCATTGAGGCAGCAGTTTGGCCCTACATCCAAAGTGAGTGTGTGTGCAGAACAAGGAAGGAAAAGCCAATACATATGTAAATTAATTGAAGCCTTCTACAATAAAGATATATGATTAAAGTCAGTCAAATCAAATTTATGTTGCGGATGTGCGTACCTGTTAATGAAGCCATAAGGTCGAAGCAGTTCACCCCCGGCATAGCGCATACGGCCTCCAAAAACTTGGTTCCAACTGCCCTGCATATCCATCCATTAGGAACACACTTGAATTAGAAGAGCTTTTATGAAAACAATCACTCAATGTTGATAAGGCCCTGTGATGATTTTGTCAGCAGGTCTTTGTTTTGACAACAAAGAGGGGGATATGTTAGTTTACGTACCCTTTAGGATCAAATTCTGCCACTCCAAGATCTCCCAACAACTGCAAGAAAAAGCTAGAAAGCTATGACACAGCTCTGGACGTCGGAAAATTAGAAGAAGAAGAAGAAGAAGATACTGATCTAAAAATCAGTGCTGTGAAATGGTAGAGTGTTGTGAACTCGTTCTTACTTCTCCTGAGAATGCGCTGGCTGCAGCTCTTCCAATCGTGGTTGTCATGTAAGTAAGATAGGCCACCGGAGTCAAAAGGGCAGCTGACTTGATCTTATCCACCAGCTTCCCCTCAGAGAATGCTGATAGAGCTGTCAGAGTTCCCTGTAGCATCCAACACGTCACTCAATTATAAAAAAATGTTGTTGTAGTACTAGTGGTAGTAGTAGAACATACAATGATATGTTTGGCATTGAAGTAACTAAAAGAAAAGTGTGCTACCATGGAGTGACCAACATAGTGCAGCTTCTGCCCAGTTTGCTGGAATACAAAACCCACAGTAGCAGGCAAATCATAGCTGGCCAACTCATCCCATGACCACGCCCAATAAGCCTGAGAGACAACAAAAAAGGATGACGCTAATTATACCAACAACCTGCTCAAGACTTCATAATCAGCAATGCAGAGAAGATGACCGACCGAGTCTGATGTGTTGAGAGACTCATGGCGACGGCTCCACCTGGTGCCCCTGCCGTGTGTAATCCATACATCGAATCCGTTGTCTGCGAGTACGAAAGCCAGTGATTGTTGAGGTGGATTCAGTAGCCATGACAACCCGTCCTGCCATCACTCATCAATCGTCAATCATCATCATCATCATCATCAGAAGAATGACGAAGAAGACAACCTACTGTGCACGCATGCATGGCAACACATGCAGGCAGATTGGTCAAGGAAACGCACCGCGGTGACTCCATGTTGGAGCAGCACAGGCTGCCTCTTCCCCGCGCTGCCGCCTCCTCTTCCTTGTGGGATCCTGTTCATGGTCAGTATGTACCCATCTTGCGTCTTCACCTGCAAGGGACGCAACAAGCTTCAACCACTGATGCCATGCCCGCATTCGATCATCAATCCACCCCACATTTATGTGCACTCGGCTACCTCATATTCTCGGCACTCGTAACCCTGAGGGCTCACCACGGCGGTGCACACCCCATCATCCGCCGTCTCGAGGCTTGGCAGCAGCTGCCGTCGTCCGTGAGCGCCAGCCGGCTCGCCCTGGAAGCCCACGGAGAGGACGAAGGCGATGACGAGAAGCCAGTTAAAGCAACGGAATCCCATGTTGGAGGTAAGCGAAAGGTGAGATCACCTCCTTCACCAAGGATTGGCCTTCTTACGGGGAGAAGGATGAGGAAGAAGTGGATGAAGGATGAGGAGGAAGTGGATGAAGGATGAGACCTCGTTCATGGCCTTCTTATAGGGCGGAGGAGGAAGGAGATGGCCGAGTGCAGGCTGATTCTCGCTACGTGTTAACAGCTCCCAAAAACTGTCATTTAAGCCACCCGAAATCTTAATTCTATCAACACATTGTCATATAATTTTCATATTCCGTTGGTCTAATTTTGTTATTGGTGTTGTTGTTGTTAATGGTTTGTTGTGTGACCTTTCACAACTCAATGTATTCTGTACAAAAATTTAAAAATAGATTGCTGTTGTGTGAAATAATAAAAGAAGCTGAGCTAAATTTAAACTCTTCACCTCTACCCGCATAACATATTCCACCCAGCCATTAGCCAAATTCATGCAAACATAATACCTATTGGAGATCACACAAGATTGTGTCCTTGGAATGACAAATAAAAGATGCTGCTAGGGTGATAACTCAGAATTGTCTCCTCAAAACATTAGTTTACTTTTATTCAATTTTTTTTTTATTGGTGATAGCCACCTTAGCAGAAAAAGACAATGCCATGTCACTGGAATCCAAATATTTTTCATTCGTTGAAATTATTTCCCTAACCATAAGACCAACTATATAACGCGGCTTCGAACATATTTATCGAGGTTTGATTGATTTCCATCTCTTTTACACATGCCATCTCGAGAATTTGACTTGGCAATCGGAGGGATCACATCGAAAATCTCATTCGATCTTGATCTTTTGTAGTTCGCAACCACCTCAATCATTCATGAGCATCTCGAGCGAGATCAAAGCTCTTACCATAGGTCGAGTCGAAATCGAGTCAACCTAGTCATCTATTCGAAGTCTTTTCCTAAAACTTTCACCTATCATTTTGCTGCTAGAAGGACGATCGACTTATCATTGGAGCACTACCCAATAGATGCTTCGAACGAACGACCCAACATGGATGCTCCGCTTCCCATCGACAACACTTTTGCCCATGTCAGCCAACCGTTGATATTTTCCTCCCACGATGCTACAAGATGTCCACTACGATGAGGCCATTTGGTCGAATGTGTTCGAGATGTGTAAATCGGAAAAAGAGTAGCGGGGACTAAGGTCTGTTAAGGCGGAAGATCAAAGCCCGCCATGGCGGGAGGAGTGGATGCTCGCTATAGTGAGGTCATCGGACCGAATATGCCCGTGATGTATAAGTCAGAAAAAGAGTTGCAGGAGAGGAAGGCACACCATGGTGGATGATCAAGACCCACCACGGTAGGAGAAAAATATGTCCGCTATGATGGGGCCATCAAGCTAATTGTGCTTGAGATGTGTGAGTCAGGAAGCTTGACCCACATTGAGATTCCCTCTATAGAAAAGTCATAACACAAAAGGTGCCAGAAACATGTGAGTTGAGATAACTCCATTTGCACCAAAGTGCCCAGATCATCAGAAGAAGGCACCCGAAATACCTGAGTTGGCAAGGCCCAACCTGAGCCCCACAATGATATAAAACAAATTCTCCTCAGCTAACTTAATCATCGGAGGGGTCGGATCGGGAACCCCACCTGACATCAGCCTATTGTGCAGGGTCTCGGCGGAGATAAGATTTATTCCAATCCCACCTCAAGGTAACCTCGGAACCACCCTCGATACCCCCAGCTCGACCACTCAGTCCCACCCTCGAGAAGAATGACTTGGACGATTTCATGCCTTCGGGACAAGACCAAGCAATGCTGACTCCTGATCCACGTTATCAAGTTGTTAATGATATGATATCCTTTCAGTTATTGTTAAAGGTTAATCACACTAGACATGAGTGCATAATGGAGAATGATCGTCACTAATCCAGAAGCTATGTTGTCATTATGAATCATAGTCATGGGCCTCCTTCATGGAAGCTAGAGCCTGAAGGACCTTAACATCTGCGAGGGACATGCCCCCGGAAGAATATGAACTTATATGCTCCGCCCTTGGACTACTCAAGGACAAAGAACATACCTTGGCGGACGACTGACTCGATGTACTAAAAAAAGATTAGGAAGGAGATGACATCCTGACCTGGGGTATGGCCACCGAGTCATTGCCAAGAAAGATGAAGACCCGACACATTGCTCCTAAGTACGATGAGAAGCTATTCTCAAGGCCTAGAGAGAAGAACACAAGAAGGACTAAGGAGTCAAATGAGCCTTCCCCTCCTACATAAAAGGAACTTAAAGGGGAGCATCTCTCCTCTCCCACTGTCATTAAAGTGGCCATCCTCTCCAAAATGACCCTCGAAAGCTCCTGGAGGTGGGAAACCCCAAAATCCTCCACAATAGCACCTCGAAGAAGCCCCGACGGCAAAAAAACTCAAAATCCTCCAAGGTTGAAAAGTTCAAGCCACATCATAATTGATCAGTGCTTTAAAATATGTGGCGATGACACAAACCCCAAGACCCATATCGTCAAATCTAAAAAAAAAAGAGTAGTAGGGGACGAATGCCCACTCGTGGAAGATCAAGGCCCGCCACAACGGGAGAAGAAGATGCACACTACGGTGAGGCCATCGGGCCGAATGTGCCCAAGATGGATAAGATGGGAAAAGAGTAGCAAGGTACGAAGGTTCGTTATGATGGAAGATCAAGACCCACCACGGCGGGAGAAGAAGATGCCCACGACGAGGGATGAAGGCTTGCTACGATGGAAGATCAATGCCCGTCATGGCGATTGAAGAGGATGTCCATTACAGTGAGGCCATCGGGTTGAATGTGTCCGAGATATGTAAATCGGAAAAAGAGTAGCGGGGTACTAAGGCCTGTTATGATGAAAGATCAAAGCCTGCCATGACGAAGAGGAGTGAATGCACGTTATAATGAGGTCATCGAAGATGTGTTGTTGTTAATCATCCTTGTGAAAGTTGAAACCAAGGATGTTGACCAGCTAAATAGGGAAGACCTGTTTGATGACACGCTGAAGGAACATAATAATAAGTGAGACGTCGAAGGTTCTGCAATAGGCCTACAAGGTAGATTCTCCTCGAAGCTATCATGTACTTATGCTGTGGTTTTACTCATGCCTAATATTTCATTCACCCAGCACCGATGTCCTCATGCTACTTATGTTATGATATATATTCTTTGGATCGACGAGGAATCGGAAAACGAATATAAATAGTATGGATGCTGATTCGACTGGTTAGACATATGATTTATTTCTCTTTCACCTCCCTTTGTACATGAATCTCCCACAGAGTCCACAAAGAATGTCAAGTCAGCATCAGCATTGCAACAGGACGAAGCCCATCAACCGTGTTTGTGGAAGAATTCGATGAGGCCGTCGTAGACGACCTGCTTGGCATTCACCCCCATCACGAAGTCCAGATGTGCGTACTCCATCACCAGCTGAGCCACGAGCTTGTCGGCGTCATGGTTGCTGAGATCATTCAACAGCAGCTGCACGTCCGTCACGTCCGACAGCATGTCCCAGCCGCCGTAGCTGAGCAGCAGCGGCAGGTCGTGTGGAATGTTGGGCATGTGGTACTCGGGTGGGCTGCTCCGCCCATACGCAGCCATGTTGGCGATACTGCTCCCATGGTCGTATTTTGTTATCACTCCACGTCTGAATGCTGTGAGTACTCAAAACATACTCCCTTGTGAGAAAGAAATCTACGAGAGCTCAATTAGATGATATTTTAGATCTGTATCAGACTGACTTACTCTGTGAAAAATGGACGAGTGTCCTCACAGATGTAGGCTGGAGTTCATACTTCAAGTACATGTCGACAGTGGAATCATTGAGGCAGCAGTTTAGCCCTGCATCCAAAATGAGTGCGTGTGCAGAATAAGGAAGGAAATGCCAATACATATGTAAAGTAAATCTATATATATGATCGAAGAGTCAAATCAAACCTATGTTGCGGAATATTATCACCGGAATAATTTGTACGTACCTGTGAATGATGCCATAAGGTCGTAGCAGTTCACCCCCGGCATAGCGCAGACGGACTCCAAAAAATTGGTTCCAACTACCCTGCTTATCCATTAGGAACACACTTGAATTAGAAGAGATTTTATGAAAACATCACTCAATGTTAATAAGCCCCTGTGATGATTTTGTCGGCAGGTCTTCTTTTGACAACAAAGAGGGATGTGTTAGTTTACGTACCCTTTAGGATCAAACTCTGCCACTCCAAGCGCTTCCAACATCTGCAAGAAAAGCTAGAAAGCTATGACACAGCACTGGACGTAGGTAAATTCGAAGAAGAAGATAGTGATCTAAAAATCATTGCTGTGAAATGGTAGAGTGTTGTGAACTCCTTCTTACTTCTCCTGAGAATGCGCTGGCTGCAGCTCTTCCGATTGGAGTTGTCATGTAACTCAGATAGGCCACCGGAGTCAAAAGGGCAGCTGACTTGATCTTATCCACCAGCTTCCCCTCGGAGAATGCTGATAGAGCTGTCAGAGTTCCCTGTAGCATCCAACGTCACTCAGAAATGTTTTCCTACTAGTAGTGGTAGTAGTAGAACATACAAGGATCGGACTGAAAGTACTTCAAAGTGAGAGGAAGAACGATGTGTTTGGCATTAAAGTATTTGAAAGAAAAAGTCTCCTACCATGGAGTGACCAACATATTGCAGCTTCTGCCCAGTTTGCTGGAATACAAAACCCACAGTAGCAGGCAAATCATAGCTGGCCAACTCATCCCATGACCACGCCCAATAAGCCTGCGACACAAAAAAAAGAAAAAAAAAGGATGATGCTGATTATACCACCAACCTGCTCGAGACTTCATGATCAGCAATGTAGAGAAGATGACGAACCGGGTCTGATGTATCGAGAGACTCATGGCGACGGCTCCACCTGGTGCCCCTGCCGTGTGTAATCCACACATCGAATCCGTTGTCTGCAAGTACGAAAGCCAGTGATTGTTGAGGTGGATTCAGGAGCCATGTCAACCCGTCCTGCCATCAATCATCAAGCGTCAATCGTCAGAAGAAGAAGAAGAAGAAGAATGTCGAAGAAGACAACGTCCTGTGCATGCATGCACCGCAACACATGCGGATTGCTCAAGGAAACGTACCATGAAGACTCCATGTTGCAGCAGCACAGGCTGCCTCTTCCCCGCGCTGCCGCCTCCTCTTCCTTGTGGGATCCTGTTCATGGTCAGTATGTACCCATCTTGCGTCTTCACCTGCAAGGGACGCAACGAGCTTCAACCACTGATGCCATGCCCGCATTCGATCATCAATCCACCCCACATTTATGTGCACTCGGCTACCTCATATTCTCGGCACTCGTAACCCTGAGGGCTCACCACGGCGGTGCACACCCCGTCATCAGCAGCCTCGAGGCTTTGCAGCAGTTGCCGCTGTCCGTGAGCTCCGGCCAGCTCGCATTGGAAGCCCAAGGAGAGGACGAAGGTGATGACGAGAAGCCAACAACGGAATCCCATGTTGGAGGTAAGCGAAGTGGATGATATCAACTGCTTCACCAAGGATTGGCTTTCTTATAGGGAGGAGGGTGAGGAGGAAGTAAGTGAAGGATGATTCCTCGTTCATGGCCTTCTTATAGAGCGGAGGAGGAGGAGGAAGGAGATGGAGAGGGTGATCTGTGCAGGCTGTTGAAGGGTGGTGATACGTGATTCTCGCTACTCTCTCAAAAACTAGCAGTTAATCCACCCAAATCTTATTCTATCAACACTTAAGGTACTGTCGTATAATTTTCATATTTCGGTTGTCCATTATAGTTGGAACTTAAGATTTTATTATTGTGATTGTTATTGATCTATTGTGGTCATTCACAACTAAATGCAATTGTACAAAAGTTAAAAAATAGATTACTGTTGTCGGCCAACCATCGATATTTTCCTCTATTAGAGGTTTCTGCTTTGGGATGTTCACCGATTACGGTCTCTCATTTTCATTTTGGGATGGTCTAGAGATTTTTCACCTACCAGCTCCAAACCCTGTGTTAATTAACAATTCAAAACTTTTTCCTAACATTTTGGTTGAGCATAAATTTTAAAGTATTTTTTTATCATCTGCACAACCAGTCTAATCACTATCAGTATAAGAATACAATTTTCAATCTTTTACCTACTTATGACAAATGTCATAATTGGTATCAAAGAACTATTTTATTTGCTCCAAAATGATGTTTGCTAGGACCGTGCATAAATTTGGATAACAAATTAAATGTAAAACATAATATTACTCTTGAATGTGTGAGATAAATTAACCCTCCAATTAAACTTCTATATTATTTCTCATCTACTTTTTTAACTTCATCATCTAATATAAGTTTATTATTTGTATTCATTAGATTATTCACTGGGTTTCAAGTTATCATACGAAATCTTTTTAACAAATCTTAAGCATATTTCTCTTAGCACTAAAAAAAATTATTTATATTTTAAATAAGGTTTTGGGCTGTAAGGGTTTACTATTTTGGGCTACGGTTTTGGGTGTTATTAGGGTTATGAAAATAGGTTATGATAGTTACATCTTATGGCTAAAGGGATGCCCTAAAGATGTCTTTATTGGTGGCAACAAGATGACTAGGGTTTGGTAGGTTATGGAGAAGAAAAAAGACAAAGGTGTAGTAGTAGATTTTTCCTAGAAAAAATTCCAACAGCAAAGACGTAACTTTTTCCAGCAATTCACAGCAAAGATTTAAGTAAACCTTAAGAGAAATCTACTAGCAAGGGAGAGATAATGCAATCAAAAATTTTGTGGAAGGAAATGATAGCAAAAGGTTTGGCAAACTCAAAGATCACGAGAAGGTGCTGTGGTAGAATTTTTTTCGTCGAAAGAATCCAGCAATATAGACAAAAAATTTTCCATCCGTTCAAAATAAGGATTCGAGTAAAACCCAAAGGGAATCCACTGGTAAGGGAAAGGTAATGCCGATAAAAAATTATGGAAGAAAACAACAGCAAAAGGTTTAACAAAATCAAAGGTCACTGGTATAAACTACGATAGAATTTTGCAACCAAAGTGCAGCAATTTGGATTTAAAATATCAGCAGTTTATATTGATAATTTTTTTTATGAAACCAAAGGGAAATCTAATGTTAGGAAGTGCCAAAGCCATTGTGAAAATTTCATAGAGATTTGGATGGAAAAAAGCAACAGTAAGATCAAATAAGCAGAGCCATGTGGTTGGAATTCTGCAATGCAACTTTCGTTGTAAATATGAAAACTTTACGACGAAAAGTTTATGTCGCAAACTAGGAATGAATTTTTTAGGTTTTTTTTAATAAGGATAACTAAATTATAGTAGCAGTAAGGTAGGAAACCATAACCTATTGCAATTCACGGCGAGATCAAAGGATGATCTGATGTAGTAGAGATAACGGTGGAATTCAGTGATAATATTCAAGCAATTGCGGGAATTGTTTTGGATAGCTTTGGAAGGATGATGGATGGCTGTAGAGAGAAGGGAGATGCCAAGAATGCTACTCTAATACCAAGTGATAGAACCCTAGTGGATTCTAAGCTTGGGTGATCTCTATAGGGGATCGGCTTCCTTGGAACTCTATAGGGGTTCCCTCCTCCAAATTGATGCTCAAAGGCTACATAAAATATTCATCTATTCATGAAGAAAAATAGATAATTACAAGGCTATTTATAGGCCTTCTAGACCCTAACTCTTAATAGGACTCCTACTCCTAACAACTCATAATGCTTCTCTAATAAGCAACCTCCAACTGGCCCATCTAGGAGTGGCAGGTTGTTTATTAATTACTAATTCAACTCTAACTTAACCCCACCTCAACCAACTCCTCTTTAACTAGGATAAAGGGTGGCTAACTAGGGTTACACATGTCCTATAATTTCCTTAAAATATCTTCCCTCTAAATATCCTAACCTAGTCGGCCTCTTAATAGGGGTCCACTAGATATGATTTATATGTATGCCCTCTTTTATAAAACTAAATTAGGACTCCTCTAGCTTGAGTCCTAACATATTTTTTCTAGGTTGTCAATGCTAATAATGTTCTAATTCTAACGATTAGAGAAAATATTTTTGAAAAATCAATATCTAAAATTTAAGCATACACTTTTACAACTAAATGAGCTTTATGTTTTTATTATGAGCTATTAGAATTAAATTTCGACTTGTATGCCTACTTGAGTCTAATTACTATTAGAAAATCTTAATAAAGCATAATATTCATAGTGAAAAATAAAATTAAAATCTATATTTCATAAAAAATAGTATATGATCGTTGTGAAAAGATTGGTAATCATTATTTGATTATGAGAAAGGAAGTATTCGTTTAGAATTGTTGAGGCCTCAAAACCAAAAGCTACAGGTCGATAACTAAAGAATATATCAAAAATGACAAAAGATTTGCTTGGTTTCGTATTTTTTATTAACATCTGCAAAAATTAATTTTGAATATTACAAAGGTGTAAATATAAATAGGTATTATAAATAAAGAAAGTTCTCACCACTGACTCTGTGGCCCAATGGATAAGGCGCTGGTCTACGGAACCAGAGATTCTGGGTTCGATCCCCAGCAGAGTCGTTTATCAAATATATTATTTCATTTATATCTAGTAAAAATAGATAAATTTCGTAATTAAATTATATATATTTTTGTTTAAATAAATATGGATAAGATGGGAAAAGAGTAGCAAGGTACGAAGTAAATTTTTTTGCCTCTTCTTCGGTCATTCGGAGTCGTCGTGGCCTTATCGAGGTGGGTCAAGAGTTTCTACTGAAGGCTCATGTGTAACAAGCTGAGGTGGTCGGGGCATTGTAGAGCCTGATGCATGACCTGCCCCGTTCATACTTTTGAGTTTCATACCTACAAATAATAAACAATAGGATATGAAGTTAGCGTCAACACCGAGAAACGAATAAGGCAAAATCTAGGTCGTACCCCAAGGGGTCGGGTTGAGACCAACTTCAACCAGCTAGTCTTTGTTCATCTTCCTTGATGCCTTATAGGAGGAAAGAATCTCCTTTAAACCATGGACATACTCGGTCTCCTCATCTGATAAGAAGGGAGGAATGCTGTTGGCGGCTTGCATCGACCAATTGAGGCTAAACCCCCACTTGCGACAGACTGTCACGGTCAAAATGCAAACAAGGTGTTTGATGAAATGCTCAAGTTTGTCCGTGTCCTTCGGTTTGTGTACATACATTGTACAGCAAGTAGCGGGCTTGCAGTAGGCTTAGCAGCCCGAGTCTGATTTGCTTTATGGCCAATTTTGGCTTGTAAATACAAGTGTGTCTTATAAGCACTTGTGGGGGACTTCGGTCTGTAATGGACCATTATCCTTTGTGTGCAACCTCTCTGAGTTTGTGATGTCCTCGGATGTAATTTGCACATGGCTTATGAAGTGTTTGCTTGAGCAGTTGCTTGTGGATCCCGTGGGAATTGCTTCTTCTGGCCCGTTTTCTCTTTTGTGAGCCTAAGGGACTCTAGGAGATCTCGGGGAAGGCTGACCCTGTGCGGACAGATAACGCTTTGGGCGTTCCACGACTTAGGCAATTTCAGCTAAGTCTTCGGGAGGGCCGCAAGGGTGCCGCACGGCTTAGGCAAATCAGCTAAGCCTGTGACAATGTGGTATCAGAGCGGGACAAGCACACGCAGAGACACTTGCCATACAAACGTGGGGGACCTTGTTGGGCTGTGTGGAGGACAGCCAGCACGCGCAACCGTTTGGGGGAAAACGGACATTGATATGTAGGGAAAGGAGTCGCTCAGAGGAGCGGGCATCCAGGTTTGGCATTTAGAGGAATGGCCAACCCTTTGCGCGAGAGGCACCACGAGGACAAACATGCAAAGAAGAATGCGTAGCACACAAAGATCGGGATGGTGGAGTTCGAGCTATGGCTTGACGTTGGCAACCAAACTTGACGGTGCTCAAGGCCAAGCGGGGCGTTTGGTGATAGATGAGACCGTGCAAAGTGGGAGGTGTTGCGTAACGACCGAAAGAGTTATGCAAAGCTCACAGAGGTGAGGGGAATTGCTAACTCGAAGGATTCGGAACTCAAGCAAGGACTTATACACGGACGACGGAGTGTTCGTGGCCATCCTAAGGTGCGATCATAACTCAACGCCATGGAGCATCAGAACTTTCTCTTTGACATAAAAGGCTACGTCCTAGGCAGCTGAAATGTGCAACAAGTTCAGCACGTTGCTAGACCCTGGAGGGTGCAGTGGAGACTGTATTGGCGAAGGGTCGCAATCTAGCAAAGTACATTTGCGGGGGCAGAACAAGGCACAAGTTGTTCAGCAAGACGGAGTAGTCCAATGGGGATGGTGGTCTCCGAAACTTCCAGTGGGAAGAATGTAAAGAGAAAAGTTGCTCTAATAGGACAGATATCCAGGAGGGATAAGTCATAGTTCTCCAGAGGGAGAATCATGTGCAACAGATCGCACGTATTGAGGAAGAGTTTCTCAAGGAGATACCTCCAAAACGCTCAACGGACCGAGCGAGCGACGAAGAGTCGTCGCATGATCTCGAATGAGGTAATGCATTGGTGGATGCATTTCGAGATCAAGTGGGGGAGTAATCCAAGGCAACCTCATATGAAGGCACACTTTGAGTCGATGTGGAAATTGTACTCAACGGAGGGCTGACCCGTGGAATGGTGGACGCGAGGGCCACTATCAACTCAATGCAAATCGAGGAGCGGAACGACTTGGGTGAAACTTGGTGAAGTATCCAAGCCGCATGAAGGGAGTTGACATAGAAGATGGAACATGGAGCGGAGGCACAGAGCTTTCCTTGGACGGAGGTCAAGGGCATGAACTCTTGTAGAGGCAAGAGTGAGATCATGTCGTTCCATGAGTTCTTCATTCTGATGGGGCGGACTTATCTTCCATGGTGCCAAAGATGAAGGGAGCTTCGAGGCACATGCATGCTACCTCAGAGATGCATTTGACGGAGTAACTAAGGTGATTCAACTTGCGGAGACAAAGTTGGGATCATGATACCTTAGCACGGGGCAAGAGGACGCAGAGGCGGGTACTCTTGAAGAATATGCCATAGTGTTGCCATTCGAGTTGTCTGGAACAGGAGGTGCATAGCAAAGATTGTGCTGGTAGGGGATAGAGGCCCAGGATCCAGACAATGGTGCACCAACTCTAGTGAAGTCAGGGGGACTTCATGAGCTACTAGGCGACGGACTGTCCTAGAGCTATGCTTCGTCCAGGTGTGACCCAAGAGTGGGTGGACGAAGGTGAAATGCCAAGGGAGCGAACTAAAAATCGGAGATGGCAGAGGCCCTACGATGTGTTGGCAGAGGCCACACGTGGAGAAGTCGTAGTTCGAGTTCATCACACGAGAATCTGTATGCAATGGAGATGTCACCAGGAGGCGACATGGTGCAGCGGATCATGGTGGAATAGTTCGTGGCAATGCAACACAAGCGATCGTGTCCCGTGAGGGACAAGATCATGCGGAGGTATGATCAGGAGCTACTGGGAGCTCCACTTTGGTGTACGACACAACAAGAAGAAGTGCTATGGATTCAAGGAGTGAATGCCATGGTACCGCAGAGGCGGGTCTTCGTGTGTGCATCGGAGCTTGCATTGGATGAAAGCCTTGATCATCAGCATATGGGGGCTGTGTACCATCAAGGAAGAAGTCCAAGTGCAAGTACCAGTAAGTCCCATGGAGGGGGACGTGATCATGTGAATGATCAGGAGCTACTGGGAGCTCCACTTCGGTGAACAATGCAACGGCAAGAAGGGCTGTGGATTCAAGGAGTGAATGCCACAGTACCGCAGAGGCGGGTCTTCCGTGTGTGCGCATCGAAGCTTGCATCAGATGAAAGTCTTGGTCGGCAGTATATGGGGGCTGTGTACCACCGAGGGAGTAGTCAGATTGCAAGTACCAGTGAGTCTCATGGAGGGGACTTGATTATACTAAGGTATGATCAGAGCAGCTGGAGAGTTGGACTGCTTCAGTGCTCACATTCGCTTAAGGGAGCCCGGCAAGTCAGAGGACAAAGCCGAGTAAGCGAACGTTGCTACCAAGGAAGCTAAGGAGAACAGAATCGGCGTGAGCCCTGCAACAAGATGGCGGAGGCCATGCTTGAGAGTTGCAGTCTGTCTTTCCATCGACCAAAGAGAACTGCTACGAGGACACAATGGTGTCGAAGCAGGTGGTCGAAAGGGGCGAGGAAGCGACGACGAGTCCAGTGGGGCTCAGCTACCCAAAAGCAAAGCGTCGGTTAGAAAGGAGGTGGACTCGGAGGAGCACCACAGTGCCGCAGAGGCGGATCTACCGATCGCGAAGAAAGGGATGCAGATGCAAGTCAACGGATAGTAGTGCTATGGGCTTGGCAGCGCCATGGTACCGCAGTGGCGGGACTTCCGTGGAGTCATCGATCCCTTGCTCTCATGGAGGGAGAGCATTGGTCGCAAAAGGGGCCAAGGAGGTGGAGAATGCAAAGACAAACTCCAAGTATCAAGACAGGGCAGAAGGGCAGAGGCCAAGAAACTTCATAAGACCGATGTCGAAGGGCTTCTCATCAAGATAGCCGAAAGCGAGGGACTTCGGGTTGACGCAGGAGTGCTCGACCAAGGAACGAAGTAGACAGTACATGGTACTGTACCTTTCTACTCAGAGGAGTAGGCGGCAAAGGTGATGGAGAAGATGGTACAATCCCAGAGGCGACCAAATCTATCAAAGACTTACTCCAAGTTGGGGGACTCCAAGTTGGGGTAAACTTTTGCTCTTTTCGGGCAAAACTTCTTGCATTCCAGAAGTTCAATGGCAGTGGGAAGGCGAATCACAGTAGCTAACTCAACGCAAGGAGTGCAAACACTTCAGGTGCTTCAGAAGTGTGAGCAAAGAGCGGGCGAATGTTAGTAACCAGCTCAATGCATGAAGTACAAACTCGAGGAGGCGGGCGAAATTGAGTAACCTTTGCCTTCTTAACTCAAGAGAATGGGCAAAACCGAGTACCCCAATCCTCTTAACTCGAGGAGGTGAGCGAAGTCAAGTAACCTTGCCTTCTCAACTACTAAGAGAATGGGTGAAGTCAAGTATCCCAGTTCTCTTACTTATCCAGCAGAGGAGCTCTGCATAAGTTCAGTGACCCTTCAGAGAAAGCTTACGGAAGACAATAGTTGTCAAATCCTCACCATTGGTGATCGACACTACTGAGAGTAGATTGTCCGCTTCATTTTCTAATCGAATGTCAATCAAAAGTGGAAGTGATGTGAACCTACTTGGAAGTGACAACTAAACATGGAGGAAGGATCAATGGGTGAACATTTTGGAGGAAGGACCTTAAAAACTTCAAAGTCTGCGAGGCGATGCTCGTTAAAGCTCCAACAAGCATCCACCTAGTTCAAGCAACATGAGTATACTACGATACTGGCGCATAATAAGGCAGGTCTTTTCCTTCATCAGCAGGATCCGCGAGAAGCAACAAGGATCAGCACAACTCAGCCAACCCCACACCAGATTCAGTCAGTGGTGAGTTGAAGCAGCATGTCAGATCAGAGTTCGACTACTCAACAACAGCGGCAGAGAGCAACTGGGAGCCAAAGGGGCATGTTGCAGCTAAAGCAGAAGATTGAAGATTTAGCAAAATACAAGGAGATGCAACGTCTACAGCGGCTTCGACGAGGACGTCGAAGGAATAAGTGGGGGAGAATGTCACGGTCAAAATGCAAACAAGGTGTTTGATGAAATGCTCAAGTTTGTCCGTGTCCTTCGGTTTGTGTACATACATTGTACAGCAAGTAGCGGGCTTGCAGTAGGCTTAGCAGCCCGAGTCTGATTTGCTTTATGGCCAATTTTGGCTTGTAAATACAAGTGTGTCTTATAAGCACTTGTGGGGGACTTCGGTCTGTAATGGACCATTATCCTTTGTGTGCAACCTCTCTGAGTTTGTGATGTCCTCGGATGTAATTTGCACATGGCTTATGAAGTGTTTGCTTGAGCAGTTGCTTGTGGATCCCGTGGGAATTGCTTCTTCTGGCCCGTTTTCTCTTTTGTGAGCCTAAGGGACTCTAGGAGATCTCGGGGAAGGCTGACCCTGTGCGGACAGATAACGCTTTGGGCGTTCCACGACTTAGGCAATTTCAGCTAAGTCTTCGGGAGGGCCGCAAGGGTGCCGCACGGCTTAGGCAAATCAGCTAAGCCCGTGACAAGACGTTGACAAAAAAGTTGCATGCCTTCCATCCCTTATTGTTTGAAGGGGCAACACTCACTCTGAAGCCTACTCGAGCAGCAAAGTAGTAGCTACCATGTCCCCTGAATAAGTAGAAAAAGGAGGAAAAGAGGGTCCGGGTTGGGACGATTGCCACCCCCTAACACTTCTCGATGAACTCCATTAGATAACGCTACAAATTGGGCACCATATGGGAGGGCAAGATTCACCAACACTGAAGGTGTGACTTGATGACTAGATGAAATAGAAAACATAGTCCTGCCTCGAGGGTGTTACTCGACTAGCAAAATCCATTGGGGATCGAGTCATAAGGTCGATGCATGAGCTGAGGGATATGCAACTCGTACCCGGTCGAGTTGCAATAGCATGATCATAGTCAATCTAGAAGCTATGCCATCATTATGAATCGTAGTCATGGACCTCCTTCATGGAAGCTATGACCCAAAGGGCCTTAACATTTGTGGAGGCCATGCCCCCTGAAGAAGATGAACTTATATGCTCCGCCCTTGGACTACTGAAGGACGAAGAATAGACCTTGGCAGATGGTTGACTCGATGTACTAGAAAAATATTAGGAAGGTGAAGACATCCTGACCTGGGGTATGGCCATCGAGTCAGTACCAAGAAAGATGAAGACCCGACACCTTGCTCTTAAGTGAGATAAGAAGCAACTCTCAAGGCCTAGAGAGAAGAGCACAAGAAGGACTAATGAATGGAATGAGCCTTCCCCTCCACAAATAAGGAACTTAAAGGGGAGCATCGCCCCTCTCCCACTGTCATTAAAATGACCATCCTCTGTAGAATGACCCTCGAAGGCTCCCGGAGGTGGGAAACCCCAAAATCCTCCATAATGGCACCTCGAAGATGCCCTGAAGGTGGGAAACCTCAAAATCCTCCAAGGTTGAAAAGTAAAGCCACATCATAACTGACCAGTGCTTCAAAATATGTGACAAAGACACAAACCCCAAGACCCATATCGTCAAATCTTAAAAAAAAGAGTAGCAGGGGACGAAGGCCCGCTACAGTGAAAAATCAAGGCACGCCACAACGGGAGAAGAAGATGCCAACTACGGTGAGACCATCAGGTCGAATGTGCCCGAGATGGATAAGATGGGAAAAGAGTAGTAGGGGACGAAGGCTCGCTATGACGGAAGATGAAGACCCACCACGGCGGGAGAAGAAGATGCCCACGACAGGGGATGAAGTCTTGCTACAATGGATGATCAAGGCCCGCCACGGCGATTGAAGAAGATGTCCACTACGATGAGCCCATTTGGTCGAATGTGTTATGTGTAAAAAGTGAAAAGAGTAGCGGGGAACTAAGGCCTGTTATGGCGGAAGATCAAAGCCCGCCATGGCGGGAGGAGTGGATGCTCGCTATAGTGAGGTCATCGCATCGAATATGCCTGAGATGTGTAAGTCAGAAAAATAGTAGCAGAGGAGGAAGGCCCACCATGGTGGATGATCAAGACCCACCACGGCAGGAGAAAAATATATCCGCTATGATGGGGCCATCAAGCTAATTGTGCTCGAGATGTGTGAGTCAGGAAGCTTGACCCACAATGAGATTCCCGTTATAGAAAAGTCATAAAGCAAAAGGTTCCAGAAATATGTGAGTAGAGATAACTCCATTTGCACCAAAGTGCCCAGATCATCAAAAGAAGGCACCCGAAATACCTGAGCTAGTAAGGCTCGACCTAAGCCCCACAATGATATAAAATAAATTATCCTCGGCTAACTTAATCGTCGGAGGGGTTGGATCGGGAACCCCACCCGACATCAGCCTATCGTGCAGGGTCTCGGCGGAGATAAGATTTATTCCAGTCCCACCTTAAGGTAACCTCGGAACCACCCTCGATACCCCTAGCTCGACCACTCAGTCCCACCCTTGAGAAGAATGACTTGGATGATTTCGTGCCTTCGGGACAAGACCAAGCAATACTGACTCCTGATCCACGTTATCAAGTAGTTAATGATATGATATCCTTTCAGTTATTGTTAAATGTTAATCACACTAGACAACGACACAAACCCCAAGACCCATATTGTCAAATATTAATAAAAAGAGTAATAGGGGACGAAGGCCCACTAGTGGAAGATCAAGGCCCGCCACAACGGGAGAAGAAGCCCACTACGGTGAGGCCATCGGGCCGAATGTGCCCAAGATGGATAAGATGGGAAAAGAGTAGCAAGGTACGAAGGTTCGTTATGATGGAAGATCAAGACCCACCACGGCGGGAGAAGAAGATGCCCACGACGAGGGATGAAGGCTTGCTACGATGGAAGATCAAGGCCCGTCATGGCGATTGAAGAGGATGTCCATTACAGTGAGGCCATCGGGTCGAATGTGTCCGAGATATGTAAATCGGAAAAAGAGTAGCGGGGTACTAAGGCCTGTTATGATGAAAGATCAAAGCCTGCCATGACGAAGAGGAGTGAATGCACGTTATAATGAGGTCATCGAAGATGTGTTGTTGTTAGTCATCCTTGTGAAAGTTGAAACCAAGCATGGGATGTTGACCAGCTAAATAGGGAAGACCTGTTTGATGACACGCTGAAGGAACATAATAATAAGTGAGACGTCGAAGGTTCTGCAATAGGCCTACAAGGTAGATTCTCCTCGAAGCTATCATGTACTTATGCTGTGGTTTTACTCATGCCTAATATTTCATTCACCCAGCACCGATGTCCTCATGCTACTTGTGTTATGATATATATTCTTTCGATTGACGAGGAATCGAAAAAGGGATATAAATAGTATGGATGCTGATTCGACTGGTTAGACATATGATTTATTTCTCTTTCACCTCCCTTTGTACATGAATCTCCCACAGAGTCCACAAAGAATGTCAAGTCAGCATCAGCATTGCAACAGGACGAAGCCCATCAAGGTCGTATTAGAGGAACTTGTCCAAATATTGAAAGAGCATTATCAAGGTCGGAGACCCCTTACTATGACCATGTTTTAGGCACAACTGTCGGCAAACACCTTAAGGGAGAGTAGTATATTTGCTTTGCCAATGCGGGGCAGAGAGACCCTAGTAGTATTTCATGGCAACCACCATCTCCGTCCACACTTTCTTCTCCTAGGTGAGACTGGCCCAGTGGGGCTGTAAGGAGATGCACGGTGCAAAATCGAGGAGGTCGGCCATCTGCAAGGCTATGAAAGGTTGGCACGAAGTGTGGGCCTTGGCCTAACACAAGTCCCACATCGACTTGGGGTGAGATGAGTTCCTCCCAGGTCGCCTAGTCGGAGCATGACCTGCTTCAGGACCAGGTGGGGTGTGCCCCCTTTCTTGAGCACAACCCACGATGACAACTCCATCTCTTTGAGTAGACTCTCGAGAGACGTTGGTCGGTCTTTGCGTCGAGCTTCCCCCAACATCATCTTAGAGTGCGATACTTTCTACACCATGGCTTTTTGCCTCTTCTTTGATCATTCGGAGTCGTCGTGGCCTTATCGAGGTGGGTCAAGAGTTTCTACTGAAGGCTCATGTGTAACAAGCTGAGGTGGTCGGGGCATTGTAGAGCCTGATGCATGACCTGCCCCGTTCATACTTTTGAGTTTCATACCTACAAATAATAAACAATAGGATATGAAGTTAGCGTCAACACCGAGAAACGAATAAGGCAAAATCTAGGTCGTTCCCCAAGGGGTTGGGTTGAGACCAACTTCAACCAGCTAGTCTTTGTTCATCTTCCTCGATGCCTTATAGGAGGAAAGAATCTCCTTTAAACCATGGACATACTCGGTCTCCTCATCTGACAAGAAGGGAGGAATGTTGTTGGTGGCTTGCATCGACCAATTGAGGCTAAACCCCCACTTGCGACAGGCGTTGACAAAAAAGTTGCATGCCTTCCATCCCTTATTATTTGAAGGGGCAACACTCACTCTGAAGCCTACTCAAGCAACAAAGTAGTAGCTACCCTGTCCCCTGAATAAGTAGAAAAAGGAGGAAAAGAGGGTCCGGGTTGGGACGATTTCCACCCCCATTATGAATCATAGTCATGGGCCTCCTTCATTGAAGCTAGAGCCTCCTTCATTATGAATCATAGTCATGGGCCTCCTTCATGGAAGCTAGAGCCTGAAGGACCTTAACATCTGCGAGGGACATGCCCCCGGAAGAATATGAACTTATATGCTCCGCCCTTGGACTACTCAAGGACAAAGAACATACCTTGGCGGACGATTGACTCGATGTACTAGAAAAAGATTAGGAAGGAGATGACATCCTGACCTGGGGTATGGCCACCGAGTCATTGCCAAGAAAGATGAAGACCCGACACATTGCTCCTAAGTACGATGAGAAGCTATTCTCAAGGCCTAGAGAGAAGAACACAAGAAGGACTAAGGAGTCAAATGAGCCTTCCCCTCCTACATAAAAGGAACTTAAAGGGGAGCATCTCTCCTCTCCCACTGTCATTAAAGTGGTCATCCTCTCCAAAATGACCCTCGAAAGCTCCTGGAGGTGGGAAACCCCAAAATCCTCCACAATAGCACCTCGAAGAAGCCCCGACGGCAAAAAAACTCAAAATCCTCCAAGGTTGAAAAGTTCAAGCCACATCATAATTGATCAGTGCTTTAAAATATGTGGCGATGACACAAACCCCAAGACCCATATCATCAAATCTAAAAAAAAAAGAGTAGTAGGGGACGAATGCCCACTCGTGGAAGATCAAGGCCCGCCACAACGGGAGAAGAAGATGCACACTACGGTGAGGCCATCGGGCCGAATGTGCCCAAGATGGATAAGATGGGAAAAGAGTAGCAAGGTACGAAGGTTCGTTATGATGGAAGATCAAGACCCACCACGGCGGGAGAAGAAGATGCCCACGACGAGGGATGAAGGCTTGCTACGATGGAAGATCAAGGCCCGTCATGGCGATTGAAGAGGATGTCCATTACAGTGAGGCCATCGGGTCGAATGTGTCCGAGATATGTAAATCGAAAAAAGAGTAGCGGGGTACTAAGGCCTGTTATGATGAAAGATCAAAGCCTGCCATGACGAAGAGGAGTGAATGCTCGTTATAATGAGGTCATCGAAGATGTGTCGTTGTTAATCATCCTTGTGAAAGTTGAAACCAAGCATGGGATGTTGACCAGCTAAATAGGGAAGACCTGTTTGATGACACGCTGAAGGAACATAATAATAAGTGAGACGTCGAAGGTTCTGCAATAGGCCTACAAGGTAGATTCTCCTCGAAGCTATCATGTACTTATGCTGTGGTTTTACTCATGCCTAATATTTCATTCACCCAGCACCGATGTCCTCATGCTACTTATGTTATGATATATATTCTTTGGATCGACGAGGAATCGGAAAACGAATATAAATAGTATGGATGCTGATTCGACTGGTTAGACATATGATTTATTTCTCTTTCACCTCCCTTTGTACATGAATCTCCCACAGAGTCCACAAAGAATGTCAAGTCAGCATCAGCATTGCAACAGGACGAAGCCCATCAACCGTGTTTGTGGAAGAATTCGATGAGGCCGTCGTAGACGACCTGCTTGGCATTCACCCCCATCACGAAGTCCAGATGTGCGTACTCCATCACCAGCTGAGCCACGAGCTTGTCGGCGTCATGGTTGCTGAGATCATTCAACAGCAGCTGCACGTCCGTCACGTCCGACAGCATGTCCCAGCCGCCGTAGCTGAGCAGCAGCGGCAGGTCGTGTGGAATGTTGGGCATGTGGTACTCGGGTGGGCTGCTCCGCCCATACGCAGCCATGTTGGCGATACTGCTCCCATGGTCGTATTTTGTTATCACTCCACGTCTGAATGCTGTGAGTACTCAAAACATACTCCCTTGTGAGAAAGAAATCTACGAGAGCTCAATTAGATGATATTTTAGATCTGTATCAGACTGACTTACTCTGTGAAAAATGGACGAGTGTCCTCACAGATGTAGGCTGGAGTTCATACTTCAAGTACATGTCGACAGTGGAATCATTGAGGCAGCAGTTTAGCCCTGCATCCAAAATGAGTGCGTGTGCAGAATAAGGAAGGAAATGCCAATACATATGTAAAGTAAATCTATATATATGATTGAAGAGTCAAATCAAACCTATGTTGCGGAATATTATCACCGGAATAATTTGTACGTACCTGTGAATGATGCCATAAGGTCGTAGCAGTTCACCCCCGGCATAGCGCAGACGGACTCCAAAAAATTGGTTCCAACTACCCTGCTTATCCATTAGGAACACACTTGAATTAGAAGAGATTTTATGAAAACATCACTCAATGTTAATAAGCCCCTGTGATGATTTTGTCGGCAGGTCTTCTTTTGACAACAAAGAGGGATGTGTTAGTTTACGTACCCTTTAGGATCAAACTCTGCCACTCCAAGCGCTTCCAACATCTGCAAGAAAAGCTAGAAAGCTATGACACAGCACTGGACGTAGGTAAATTCGAAGAAGAAGATAGTGATCTAAAAATCATTGCTGTGAAATGGTAGAGTGTTGTGAACTCCTTCTTACTTCTCCTGAGAATGCGCTGGCTGCAGCTCTTCCGATTGGAGTTGTCATGTAACTCAGATAGGCCACCGGAGTCAAAAGGGCAGCTGACTTGATCTTATCCACCAGCTTCCCCTCGGAGAATGCTGATAGAGCTGTCAGAGTTCCCTGTAGCATCCAACGTCACTCAGAAATGTTTTCCTACTAGTAGTGGTAGTAGTAGAACATACAAGGATCGGACTGAAAGTACTTCAAAGTGAGAGGAAGAACGATGAGTTTGGCATTAAAGTATTTGAAAGAAAAAGTCTCCTACCATGGAGTGACCAACATATTGCAGCTTCTGCCCAGTTTGCTGGAATACAAAACCCACAGTAGCAGGCAAATCATAGCTGGCCAACTCATCCCATGACCACGCCCAATAAGCCTGCGACACAAAAAAAAGAAAAAAAAAGGATGATGCTGATTATACCACCAACCTGCTCGAGACTTCATGATCAGCAATGTAGAGAAGATGACGAACCGGGTCTGATGTATCGAGAGACTCATGGCGACGGCTCCACCTGGTGCCCCTGCCGTGTGTAATCCACACATCGAATCCGTTGTCTGCAAGTACGAAAGCCAGTGATTGTTGAGGTGGATTCAGGAGCCATGTCAACCCGTCCTGCCATCAATCATCAAGCGTCAATCGTCAGAAGAAGAAGAAGAAGAAGAATGTCGAAGAAGACAACGTCCTGTGCATGCATGCACCGCAACACATGCGGATTGCTCAAGGAAACGTACCATGAAGACTCCATGTTGCAGCAGCACAGGCTGCCTCTTCCCCGCGCTGCCGCCTCCTCTTCCTTGTGGGATCCTGTTCATGGTCAGTATGTACCCATCTTGCGTCTTCACCTGCAAGGGACGCAACGAGCTTCAACCACTGATGCCATGCCCGCATTCGATCATCAATCCACCCCACATTTATGTGCACTCGGCTACCTCATATTCTCGGCACTCGTAACCCTGAGGGCTCACCACGGCGGTGCACACCCCGTCATCCGCAGCCTCGAGGCTTTGCAGCAGTTGCCGCTGTCCGTGAGCTCCGGCCAGCTCGCATTGGAAGCCCAAGGAGAGGACGAAGGTGATGACGAGAAGCCAACAACGGAATCCCATGTTGGAGGTAAGCGAAGTGGATGATATCAACTGCTTCACCAAGGATTGGCTTTCTTATAGGGAGGAGGGTGAGGAGGAAGTAAGTGAAGGATGATTCCTCGTTCATGGCCTTCTTATAGAGCGGAGGAGGAGGAGGAAGGAGATGGAGAGGGTGATCTGTGCAGGCTGTTGAAGGGTGGTGATACGTGATTCTCGCTACTCTCTCAAAAACTAGCAGTTAATCCACCCAAATCTTATTCTATCAACACTTAAGGTACTGTCGTATAATTTTCATATTTCGGTTGTCCATTATAGTTGGAACTTAAGATTTTATTATTGTGATTGTTATTGATCTATTGTGGTCATTCACAACTAAATGCAATTGTACAAAAGTTAAAAAATAGATTACTGTTGTCGGCCAACCATCGATATTTTCCTCTATTAGAGGTTTCTGCTTTGGGATGTTCACCGATTACGGTCTCTCATTTTCATTTTGGGATGGTATAGAGATTTTTCACCTACCAGCTCCAAACCCTGTGTTAATTAACAATTCAAAACTTTTTCCTAACATTTTGGTTGAGCATAAATTTTAAAGTATTTTTTTATCATCTGCACAACCAGTCTAATCACTATCAGTATAAGAATACAATTTTCAATCTTTTACCTACTTATGACAAATGTCATAATTGGTATCAAAGAACTATTTTATTTGCTCCAAAATGATGTTTGCTAGGACCGTGCATAAATTTGGATAACAAATTAAATGTAAAACATAATATTACTCTTGAATGTGTGAGATAAATTAACCCTCCAATTAAACTTCTATATTATTTCTCATCTACTTTTTTAACTTCATCATCTAATATAAGTTTATTATTTGTATTCATTAGATTATTCACTGGGTTTCAAGTTATCATACGAAATCTTTTTAACAAATCTTAAGCATATTTCTCTTAGCACTAAAAAAAATTATTTATATTTTAAATAATTTTCTTTCCTAAAAAATAAAATTTAAAAAGTGTATTTAATTAATTTTTGGTATAAATCATATCATCCACATACAAATAGATAATAAGAATTTTCATACCTTGAGCTCTTATATATAATTAATTCATCAAAAAGGGTGTTGCGTATATGTTGTCCTACCGAACATCATTTACGTTGGAGAAACAACAAATTCTCGATGTAAATTCCAGAGAAAATTTAAAAAAAATATGCAGAAATTTTATAGCAAAACCTCGATTCCAATGTGAGTAATAGCTGCAATTAAGATTTTGGCAACATAACAGTAGAAAAATTGATGCAAAGATAAAAGACAGATTATTTGTCATAAAAATCCAGCAATACACGACGATGAATTACAGCACAATAAGATCAGTTTCAGAAAGAATTTTTTCCAGAGATCAATCTTAAATGAAAGCTAAGTTGAACTATGAGATTGTGTAATAATTTCATCCACAATAGTTAAACAATAAACCGGTTTCAGGAAGCAAAAAAGCGGCTGAAAATTTCTACAGTGTTTCCCCTTCGCAACGATGATCACGATTACATTGGTAGAAATTTTCAATGAGGAAAATCTTCTTCGATGTGTAAAGGTAAGGATTTGAAGTAGTAATAAGGTGTGGATGGTGAAATTTTATCAGATCTCCAATTCAAACGCAGGGGAGCAGCGACAGACTAATTGATCTACAGCTTGGGTGAAAGATGGAGGCGCATCTTGCAGCAATTATGAGAATTGCTTGGATGGGTGGAGACGGCAGAGATGGCAGTAGGGGCAATAAGAACGCGACTCTGATACCTGATGATAGAACCCCAAAATGAGCTTTATAGGATTTGATCTATGAGGGAGATCAACCCTTAGAACACTATAGGGGTTCCTCCCTCCTAGGGTCGGTCAACAAGGCTAAAATAGAATTGATCTTGCTTAATTCAAAAGAGGAGGAGCCTACAAGCTTATATAAGGCTCAAAACCCTAACCTAGGGCGGTCTACCTAAGTAAAATTATAACTTTACCTCTCCTATAGCCACCCTGCCTTAGTAGGGATGAGCGGAGGCTAAGATGGCTCTATGGCCGCCTAAACCTGCTCGAAACCCTGGCCATCTAGCCCAGTAAAGGGGCGACGACCAGTAAGCCCTAATACCCCAAAATAAAACCTAGCCACACCTCTTTACAGGATATAGGTGACTAGGTGGGGTTTTATTACAAATCTCACAGAGTTTGTATCTACTACTTCTAGGGTGATTAGGACTCAACCCTACTAGGGTCCTATCACCTGGTTTGATACTCTTGAATCATATAGGTTTGTTGGATCTTTGCGAGTTGACCGTCGATATTTTTATACTCCGTTGGTCCAAAGCGGTTCAGCAGTGTGTTCGTAGATTGATTCCAAGTCGGAGCCCCATGATTATATTCCAGCCAATTGTACCATTGAATTGCATCTCTTTCAAGGTGGATGATAGTGATTTCCACAATAGCATCATTTGGCGTTCGATAGTAGCGAAAGTAACGTTCGATGCATGAAATCCACCCCGTCGGGTCTCCTTCTTCCCATCGTGGGAAGTCCACCCTCATGCATTGCTGAAGCATGTCCGGGCTGTCCCTCTTTCTCTAGAGGCCTCTCTAAACTCTCTCCTTGCTAAAATTTGGTTGGACTTAGCGGTTGTCCAATTTTGAACTTCGCGAACAAAGCGCGTAGTTTATCCTCTAAGCGCAATTCAAGCCGTGATTTGAGCCAAGATTCCAACGCCTCAAATTTGGCATCAATTGAATCTTGAGAAGCTATGACATATACCTGTAGATCAGTGGTGTTTGTCTTTTTTTTGTTAATAAGTCAATAGCATGGGGTGGTGGAAGGTTCAGATGAAAGATCAGTGGTAGAAGATTATGGCTGTAAGGGTTTACTATTTTGGGCTACGATTTTGGGTGTTGTTAGGGTTATGAAAATAGGTTATAATAGTTGCATCTTATGGCTAAAGGGATGCCCTAAATATGTCTTCATTGGTGGCAGCAAGATGGCTAGGGTTTGGTGGGTTATGGAGAAGAAAAAAGACAAAGGTGTAGTAGTAGATTTTTCCTAGAAAAAATTCCAACAGCAAAGACGTAACTTTTTCCAGCAATTCACGACAAAGATTTAAGTAAACCTTAAGAGAAATCTACTAGCAAGGGAGAGATAATGCCATCAAAAATTTCGTGGAAGGAAATGATAGCAAAAGGTTTGGCAAACTCAAAGATCACGAGAAGGTGCTGCGGTAGAATTTTTTTCGTCGAAAGAATCCAACAATATAGACAAAATTTGTTCCATCAGTTCAAAATAAGGATTCAAGTAAAACTCAAAGAGAATCCACTGGTAAGGGAAATGTAATGGCGATAAAAAATTATGGAAGAAAACAACAGCAAAAGGTTTAACAAAATCAAAGATCACTGGTATGAACTACGATAGAATTTTGTAACCAAAGTGCAGCAATTTGGATTTAAAAGATCAGCGGTTTATATTAATAATTTTTTGATGAAACAAAAGGGAAATCTAATGTTAGGAAGTGCCAAAGCCATTGTGAAAATTTCATAGAGATTAGGATGGAAAAAAGCAACAGCAAGATCGAATAAGCAGAGCCATGCGGTTGGAATTCTGCGGTGCAACTTTCATTGTAAATATGGAAACTTTACGATGAAAAGTTTATGTCGCAAAATAGGAATGAATTTTTTAGGGTTTTTGAATAAGGATAACTAAATTATAGTAGCAGTAAAGTAGGAAACCAGAACCTATTGTAATTCACGGCGAGATCAAAGGATGATCTGATGTAGTAGAGATGACGATGGAATTCAGTGACAATATTCAAGCAATTGTGGGAATTATTTTGGATAGCTTTGGAAGGATGATGGATGGCTGTAGAGAGCAACGAGATGCCAAGAATGCTACTCTAATACCAAGTGATAGAACCCTAGTGGACTCTAAGCTTGGGTGATCTCTATAGGGGATCAACTTCCTTGGAACTCTATAGGGGTTCCCTCCTCCAAATTACTGCTCAAAGGCTACATAAAATATTCATCTATTCATGAAGAAAAATAGATAATTACAAGGCTATTTATAGGCCTTCTAGACCCTAACTCCTAATTGGACTCCTACTCCTAACAACTCATAATGCTTCTCTAATAAGCAACCTCCAACTGGCCCATCTAGGTGTGGCAGGTTGTTTATTAATTACTAATTCAACTCTAACTTAACCCCACCTCAACCAACTCCTCTTTAACTAGGATAAGGGGTGGCTAACTAGGGTTACACATGTCCTATAATTCCCTTAAAATATTTTCCCTCTAAATATCCTAACCTAGTCGGCCTCTTAATAGGGGTCGACTAGATATGATTTATATGTATGCCCTCTTTTATAAAACTAAATTAGGACTCCTCTAGCTTGAGTCCTAACATATTTTTTCTAGGTTGTCAATGCTAATAATGTTCTAATTCTAGCGATTAGAGAAAATATTTTTGAAAAATCAATATCTAAAATTTAAGCATACACTTTTACAACTAAATGAGCTTTATGTTTTTATTATGAGCTATTAGAATTAAATTTTGACTTCTATGCCTACTTGAGTCTAATTACTATTAGAAAATCTTAATAGAGCATCATATTCATAGTGAAAAATAAAATTAAAATCTATATTTCATAAAGAATAGTATATGGTCGTTGTGAAAAGATTGGTAAGCAAGAAACTACAAAACTGAGTCAGTGTGAGATGTTTTACATAAGGGAGATCATATATCCTTAAAAAATCAGATCTATAGGACTAGATGAAGGAGGTCAAATATCCTATTTGGTGATCCACATGGCAGATGGTGCGACGATGCTCCTCTTCTCGCAGAACGATCTTTTCTCTCCTTTACACACCAGACTACACCAAGATCAAGAAGGGCCCGACCCTTCTTACTATCCACACACCCCTAATAGGGGTGTCAGTTATTAGGGGCTTAATAAATTCACCCCATGCAAACGTTTAATAAAACAACTAGTTTGTTTTTCTTATATGCTTTGAAACCAAAAAAATACTAACATTAACTCATTCAATTTTATCACACTATTATAGTATATAAGAATACTTTTAACAAAGTTAAGTTATATTATTTCATAAGATTTTAAATGAGATTTCAAACCTTTAAATTTCACATAAAAATATTATAGATATAAGATAAACATTATTTGATTATGAGAAAGGAAGTATTCGTTTAGAATTGTTGAAGACCTCATCACCAAAAGCTACAGGTCGATAACTAAAGAATATATCAAAAATGACAAAAGATTTGCTTGGTTTAGTATTTTTTATTAACATCTACAAAAATTAATTTTGAATATTACAAAGGTGTATAATTAAATGGATACTATAAATAAAGAAAGTTGTTACCACCGACTTTGTGGCCCAATGGATAAGTCGCTGGTCTATGGAACCAGAGATTTTGGGTTTGATCCCTAGTTAGAGTCGCTTATCAAATATATTATTTCATTTTTTTCGAGTAAAAATAGATAAGTTTCATAATTAAATTATATATTTTTTTGTTTAAATAAAAGCTGACTTCTTACCAGGCTTGCTACAATGAGATCATTGGGTTGAATGTGGTCGAGATGTATAAGTTTGGAAAAGAGTAGTCAGGGACGAAGGCCCGCCATGGTAGGAGAAAAAGATATCTGTTACGACGGGGCCATCGGGCCAAATGTATTCGAGATGTGCGAGTAAAAATAGATACGTTTCATAATTAAATTATATCTATTTTTGTTTAAATAAAAGCTGGCTTCTTACCTGGTTTGCTATAGAGGAAGATCATGGCCCTCCATGGCGGGAGGAGAGGAAGCCCGCTACGACGAGATCATTGGGCTAAAATGTGGTCAAGATGTATAAGTTCGGAAAAGAGTAGTCGGGGACGAAGGCCCGCCATGATAGAAGAAAAAGATATCTACTACGACGAGGTCATCGGGCCGAATGTATAGATCATCAAGATCCCTCTACAACAAGGCCATAATGCAAATAAAAGGTGTCAGAAATACCTGAGCTAGCAGAAGAAGGCACCCGAAATACCTGAGCTAGCAGGGCCCGACTTGAATCCCACACTCGAAAACATGACGCACCTAGGAAGAAAAGGGAGACCTCGACCGACGGTAACTCTGGATGACATGCCATGAATCCTTCTCCGAGTCATGCCGTTCATGGGGGATGAATGATAGGTTGCATTCTAGCACTAGTAGCAAGATGCCATATGACAATGCCAGGGAGTTGACATGGAGAGTAATCGGGGACGAAGGCCCGCCATGGTAGGAGAAAAAGATATTTTATATGAGAGGGCCATCGGGCCGAATGTTCTAATTCTAGGTTGTCAATGCTAATAATGTTCTAATTCTAGCGATTAGAGAAAATATTTTTAAAAAAATCAATATCTAAAATTTAAGCAAACACTTTGACAACTAAATAAGCTTTATGTTTTTATTATGAGCTATTAGAATTAAATTTCGACTTCTATGCCTACTTGAGTCTAATTACTATTAGAAAATCTTAATAGAGCATCGTATTCATAGTGAAAAATAAAATTAAAATCCATATTTCATAAAGAATAGTATATGGTCATTGTGCAAAGATTGGTAAGCAAGAAACTACAAAACTGAAAAACAATGAGTCACGTGTGAGATGTTTTACATAAGGAGATCATATATCCTTAAAAAATCAGATCTGTAAGACTAGATGAAAGAGGTTAAGTGTCATCTTTGGTGATCCATATAGCAGATGGTGCGACGATGCTCATCTTTTCGCAGAACGATCTTTTCTCTCCTTTGCACACCAGACTATACCAAGATCAAGAAGGGCCCGATCCTTCTTGCTATCCACACGCCCCTAATAGGGGTGTCAGTTAAGGAGGAGAGGGAGGGAGGAGTAGGAGGGGGCAGCCAAAAGAATCTAGCTTGTGACTCCTTTAGTCCTCTGATATTTATAGAGGCCTCTTGTCATTTAATCCTAATGAGACCTGCTCTATTGGGTATTGGATCTTCATCCAATTATCTAAGCCTCTTAGGTTGTTGGATCTCTATCCAATAATCTCAATTTGTCTCTGATTAAGCCTCATCCAAGAAATTCGTTAATGCTGGGTCTCAATGAAATAGGGGCTTATTGGATATCTCATTTCTAATCTTTTACTCGTCACAACATCTACCATATGTGTGTGGCCCTCTAGGCTCAATACCGAGCTAGTTGTGAGTTGCACTTGTCAGAGCTCCTTCTGATTCAGAACTCTTTATAATACAATGAATTGTTATCTCATAATAATTCAATTACCTCATCGACTATGGACGTGCTAGGCCACTACGCCATAGTCCTCAAACGATACAAGGGGATCGAATCTATTGGACATATCTATCTGCAGTTATCATGTATCTATAATCCCTCATCTATCTAATATCCCAAAGACCATATATCGGGCATGGTACTGTCAAGCCTCATACGGTATCCATCTAGTCTTGCTCTAATCAAATTCTCCTGGAGAATTCCTTCTCTATCAATTCAAACGACCCTGGCCAAGGATTTGCCTAAGCGAGAGCATCTGAGATATCTCTCTCATGATATTGAGAGTAGACGATCCTCTATTGATAATCAATTGCCTTCACTAGATTGACTACCAATCTCGATAATTGGCTATATCAGAGGTAGAACTTCCAGACCTATAAGTCTGATGTCAAAAAAATGAGTATTCAAACAACACATCCTTCATATCTCAAGTCTAAGGACCATACACATAACTAGGACTACAAAATCACTATATGATGTCAGGTATCATTAACCATCTTGCATTCCATAAGCGAATCAATCAGTGAACTCATTCTTTAATGAGCACCTGCACTATATCTCTAGTGTCTCCACACAAGCAGCTATAAGACCAACTGCCTCTATCATACAGACGGGCATATAATACACAGGTCTGTTCGATTATTTCGATATCCCTCTCGAGTAACTTACGATTGGGATTATTTGAGATCTTTATTTAAAGTAAATTGATCTCATCATGATCTAATTCCCATTGCACGTATCCAATGATATTATAATATATGCAATATGCAACATAAAGTAAGAAAATGTTAACAATAATAATAAGCAAAAAGACTATTCTACATGTCACATGTGTCATCACTCATGTGATTGATTTGTAGGGCACTTGTAACTAACAATTACTATTTTCCTGAGGCTAAATTTGTCAGCTTTCGAATCTTTCTTTTTTAGATGTTTACAGTGTGTTATTCATTTCTTTCACTCATTTTTCTTTTCAAATTATAACTTAAAAACAAGTAGGTTCCAAAGTAAAACAAGATCATCATATTGATATATATGTAAAAGACTAGAAAGTTTTGTTAGTGGTGTTTGAGTATAATTAAAATCACTTGAATTAGAATTATTAAAATATAAGAAGACTTTATGATCAATTTCTTAGTTATAGAATTGAAACATTTTGTTCTATTACTATACCCCACAAATAAACATTTAATATTTTTATCATCAAGTTTCTTCTTTTTTTCTATAGGAATATAAAAGTAAGTAAAAAAACAAATACCTTTAAATAACTTACATTTGGCTTTCTTTCAAATTTTACTTCATAATATAATTTTCTTTGTATTAAATTGATAGAAAAATGATTTAATAAGTATACTATTGTTATAGCTTCTATCCAAAATTCTTTTAATACTCTTTTTTTCTTTAATCATACACTTGACAGTCTCAATGATAACGTGGTTCTTTGGCTCCATTATCGCGGGCGATATAACTTGCTGTTTTTAGTGAATATATATTTTTTATAAAAAATAAAAAAATATTTGAAAGTAAATTCATCATCTGCAAACGTTTAATAAAACAACTAATTTATTTTTCTCAGATGCTTTGAAACCAAAAAAAATACTAACATTAACTCATTCAATTTTATCACGCTATTATAGTATCATAAGAATACTTTTAACAAAGTTAAGTTATATTATTCCATTAGATTTTAAATGAGGTTTTAAACCTTTAAATTTCACATAAAAATATTATAGATATAAGATAAGAATTATTTGATTATGAGAAAGGAAGTATTCGTTTAGAATTGTTGAAGGCCTCATCACCAAAAGCTACAGGTCGATAACTAAAGAATATATCAAAAATGACAAGATTTGATTGGTTTCGTATTTTTTATTAACATCTATAAAAATTAAATTTGAATATTACGAAGGTGTATATTTATATAGATACCAGTAATAAAGAAAAGTATCATCATCGACTCTGTGGCCCAATGGATAAGGCGCTGGTCTACGGAACCAGAGATTCTGGGTTCGATCCCCAGCAGAGTCGTTTATCAAATATTTTATTTCACACTTTTCGAGTAAAAATAAATAAGTTTCATAATTAAATTATATCTATTTTTGTTTAAATAAAAGCTGACTTCTTACCAGGCTTACTACAACGAGATCATTGGGTTGAATGCGGTCGAGATGCATAAGTTCGGAAAAGAGTAGTCGGGGACGAAGGCCCGCCATGGTAGGAGAAAAAGATATCTGCTATACGATGGGACCATCGGGCCAAATGTATCCGAGATGTGCGAGTAAAAATAGATAAGTTTCATAATTAAATTATATCTATTTTTGTTTAAATAAAAGTTGGCTTCTTACCTGGATTGCTAGAGAGGAAGATCAAGGCCCTCCATGGCGGGAGGAGAGGATGCCCGCTACGGCGAGATCATTGGGCTGAAATATGGTCGAGATGTATAAGTTCGGAAAAGAATAGTCGGGGACGAAGGCCCGCCATGATAGGAGAAAAAGATATCTACTACGACGGGGTCATCGGGCCGAATGTATCCGAGATGTGCGAGTAAGGAAGCATGACCCACACATCAAGATTCCCTCTACAACAAGGCCATAATGCAAATAAAAGGTGCCAGAAACATGTGAGTTGGGATAACCTGATCTGCTCCAAAGTGCATAGATCATCAGAAAAAGGCACCCGAAATACCCTAGTTAGCAGGGCCCGACTTGAATCCCACACTCGAAAACATGACGCACTTGGGAAGAAAAGGGAGGCCTCGACCGACGGTAACTCTGGATGACATGCCATGAATCCTTCTCCGAGTCATGTCGTTCATGGGGGATGAATGATAGGTTGCATTCTAGCACCAGTAGCAAGATGTCATATGGCAGTGCCAGGGAGTTGACATGGAGAGTAATCGGGGACGAAGCCCCGCCATGGTAGGAAAAAAAGATATTTGCTATGACAGGGCCATCGGGCCGAATGTATCTGAGATGTGCGAGTAAGGAAGCCTGACCCACACATCAAGATTCCCTCTACAACAATGTCATAATGCAAATAAAAAGTGCTAGAAACATGTGAGTTGGGATAACCCGATCTGCACCAAAGTGCACAGATCATCAAAAGAAGGCACCCGACATACCTAAGTTAGCAGGGCCTAACTTGAATCCCGCATTCGAAAACATGACGCACCTAGGAAGAAAAGGGAGACCTCAACTGACGGTAACTCTAAATGACATGCCATGAATCCCTCTTCGAGTCACGTCATTCGTGAGGGATGAATGATAAGTTGCATTCCAACACCAGTAGCAAGATGTCATACGACAATGCCAAGGAGCTGACAAGGAGGATAAGCAGCATTTGTCTGATGTAGGAGAGGGATGGGCGAGCGGGACAAGACCAAGCCACATTGACTCGTGGTCAATGGCATCAAGTTGTTAACAATATGATATACTTTCAATTATTGATAGAGGTGAATCACAGTAAACACGAGGTGCAAAAATGTGTTTATCAGACAACTTTACAGGTATTAAGGTGATCGCTCAGTTTTTTGCTTGATCAACATCGTTCCAAGTTCTAAGACGCATCAGATGTGTTGTTGTTGGTCATCTCATCCTTTAGAAAGTTAGAAACCAAGCATGGGATGTTGACCGGATAAATAGGGAAAAACCAGTTTGATGACATGGTGAAGGAACATAATAATACGTGAGACGTTGAAGGTTCTGCAATAGAGGCCTACAAGGTGGATCTCCTCCTCGTACCTGGAGCTATCACTTATTTATGCTGTGGTTATACTCATGCCTAATATTCATGCTACTTACTTGTGTTATGATATATATTCTTTCGATTGACGAGGCATCGGGAAAAGGGATGTAAATAGTATGGATGCTGATTCGACATATGATTTATTAGATATATGATTTATTTCTCTTTCACCTCCCTTTTGTACATGAATCTCCCACAGAGTCCACAAAGAATGTCAAGTCAGCAGCAGCACTGCAACAGGACGAAGCCCATCAACTGTGTTTGTGGAAGAATGCGATGAGGCCGTCGTAGACGACCTGCTTGGCATTCACCCCCATCACGAAGTCCAGATGTGCGTACTCCTTCACCAGCTGAGCCACGAGCTTGTCGGCGTCATGGTTGCTGAGATCATTCAACAGCAGCTGCACGTCCTTCACGTCCGATAGCATGTCCCCGCCGCCGTAGCTGAGCAGCAGCGGCAGGTCGTGTGGAATGTTGGACATGTGGTACTCGGGTGGGCTGCTCTGCCCATACGCAGCCATGTTGGCCGTACTGCTCCCGTGGTCGTATTTTGTTATCACTCCACGTCTGAATGCTGTGAGTACTCAAAACATACTCCCTTGTGAGAAAGAAATCTACGAGAGCTCAATTAGATGATATTTTAGATCTGTATCAGACTGACTTACTCTGTGAAAAATGGACGAGTGTCCTCACAGATGTAGGCTGGAGTTCATACTTCAAGAAGGCGTCAACAGTGGAGTCATTGAGGCAGCAGTTTGGCCCTACATCCAAAGTGAGTGTGTGTGCAGAACAAGGAAGGAAAAGCCAATACATATGTAAATTAATTGAAGCCTTCTACAATAAAGATATATGATTAAAGTCAGTCAAATCAAATTTATGTTGCGGATGTGCGTACCTGTTAATGAAGCCATAAGGTCGAAGCAGTTCACCCCCGGCATAGCGCATACGGCCTCCAAAAACTTGGTTCCAACTGCCCTGCATATCCATCCATTAGGAACACACTTGAATTAGAAGAGCTTTTATGAAAACAATCACTCAATGTTGATAAGGCCCTGTGATGATTTTGTCAGCAGGTCTTTGTTTTGACAACAAAGAGGGGGATATGTTAGTTTACGTACCCTTTAGGATCAAATTCTGCCACTCCAAGATCTCCCAACAACTGCAAGAAAAAGCTAGAAAGCTATGACACAGCTCTGGACGTCGGAAAATTAGAAGAAGAAGAAGAAGAAGATACTGATCTAAAAATCAGTGCTGTGAAATGGTAGAGTGTTGTGAACTCGTTCTTACTTCTCCTGAGAATGCGCTGGCTGCAGCTCTTCCAATCGTGGTTGTCATGTAAGTAAGATAGGCCACCGGAGTCAAAAGGGCAGCTGACTTGATCTTATCCACCAGCTTCCCCTCAGAGAATGCTGATAGAGCTGTCAGAGTTCCCTGTAGCATCCAACACGTCACTCAATTATAAAAAAATGTTGTTGTAGTACTAGTGGTAGTAGTAGAACATACAATGATATGTTTGGCATTGAAGTAACTAAAAGAAAAGTGTGCTACCATGGAGTGACCAACATAGTGCAGCTTCTGCCCAGTTTGCTGGAATACAAAACCCACAGTAGCAGGCAAATCATAGCTGGCCAACTCATCCCATGACCACGCCCAATAAGCCTGAGAGACAACAAAAAAGGATGACGCTAATTATACCAACAACCTGCTCAAGACTTCATAATCAGCAATGCAGAGAAGATGACCGACCGAGTCTGATGTGTTGAGAGACTCATGGCGACGGCTCCACCTGGTGCCCCTGCCGTGTGTAATCCATACATCGAATCCGTTGTCTGCGAGTACGAAAGCCAGTGATTGTTGAGGTGGATTCAGTAGCCATGACAACCCGTCCTGCCATCACTCATCAATCGTCAATCATCATCATCATCATCATCAGAAGAATGACGAAGAAGACAACCTACTGTGCACGCATGCATGGCAACACATGCAGGCAGATTGGTCAAGGAAACGCACCGCGGTGACTCCATGTTGGAGCAGCACAGGCTGCCTCTTCCCCGCGCTGCCGCCTCCTCTTCCTTGTGGGATCCTGTTCATGGTCAGTATGTACCCATCTTGCGTCTTCACCTGCAAGGGACGCAACAAGCTTCAACCACTGATGCCATGCCCGCATTCGATCATCAATCCACCCCACATTTATGTGCACTCGGCTACCTCATATTCTCGGCACTCGTAACCCTGAGGGCTCACCACGGCGGTGCACACCCCATCATCCGCCGTCTCGAGGCTTGGCAGCAGCTGCCGTCGTCCGTGAGCGCCAGCCGGCTCGCCCTGGAAGCCCACGGAGAGGACGAAGGCGATGACGAGAAGCCAGTTAAAGCAACGGAATCCCATGTTGGAGGTAAGCGAAAGGTGAGATCACCTCCTTCACCAAGGATTGGCCTTCTTACGGGGAGAAGGATGAGGAAGAAGTGGATGAAGGATGAGGAGGAAGTGGATGAAGGATGAGACCTCGTTCATGGCCTTCTTATAGGGCGGAGGAGGAAGGAGATGGCCGAGTGCAGGCTGATTCTCGCTACGTGTTAACAGCTCCCAAAAACTGTCATTTAAGCCACCCGAAATCTTAATTCTATCAACACATTGTCATATAATTTTCATATTCCGTTGGTCTAATTTTGTTATTGGTGTTGTTGTTGTTAATGGTTTGTTGTGTGACCTTTCACAACTCAATGTATTCTGTACAAAAATTTAAAAATAGATTGCTGTTGTGTGAAATAATAAAAGAAGCTGAGCTAAATTTAAACTCTTCACCTCTACCCGCATAACATATTCCACCCAGCCATTAGCCAAATTCATGCAAACATAATACCTATTGGAGATCACACAAGATTGTGTCCTTGGAATGACAAATAAAAGATGCTGCTAGGGTGATAACTCAGAATTGTCTCCTCAAAACATTAGTTTACTTTTATTCAATTTTTTTTTTATTGGTGATAGCCACCTTAGCAGAAAAAGACAATGCCATGTCACTGGAATCCAAATATTTTTCATTCGTTGAAATTATTTCCCTAACCATAAGACCAACTATATAACGCGGCTTCGAACATATTTATCGAGGTTTGATTGATTTCCATCTCTTTTACACATGCCATCTCGAGAATTTGACTTGGCAATCGGAGGGATCACATCGAAAATCTCATTCGATCTTGATCTTTTGTAGTTCGCAACCACCTCAATCATTCATGAGCATCTCGAGCGAGATCAAAGCTCTTACCATAGGTCGAGTCGAAATCGAGTCAACCTAGTCATCTATTCGAAGTCTTTTCCTAAAACTTTCACCTATCATTTTGCTGCTAGAAGGACGATCGACTTATCATTGGAGCACTACCCAATAGATGCTTCGAACGAACGACCCAACATGGATGCTCCGCTTCCCATCGACAACACTTTTGCCCATGTCAGCCAATCGTTGATATTTTCCTCCCACGATGCTTCCGGTTTTGCCGAGACCCCTCTCCAATACCCAAGGTTGTTTAACGATCATCGTCTGTCTCAATTAATGGGGACGTCGACCCATGTGATGGTTTCTTTGGATGTCTTTGGAGTGCATAAAAACACAAGTCGTTTTTGGATTGCACGTCGATTATCTCAACAAGTTACGATCACTGTTGGTCTTTGATCTCGTCCTTCTCTCTTTGCTATTCGAACCTCCTCCTAAGGTTTGAACTGTAGCTAACAAACATTGAGCACTTCTCGCAACAGCTAGACAAAGATTTAGGGTAGAGCTTTGGATTGCTAGAACGTGATGAAGAAAGCCGTGGATGGAAGAAGTGGCAATAGTGATGCATAATTCTTCCCTCTCTTTTCCTCGCTGTGTCCTGTGACTTTTGATAAGCAATTTTGATGAGTGTGCTTATCACTTCTAATTCATACTATCTTCTTTCTTTGGTACACAAAGCTAAGCACCTTTATAGATCAGTTCTCCTAAGAGCATGAATTTCATATTGCTTCTTGCTATGACTGTCCCCATAATATTTTTCTTTTCGGTAACAATCTTTGATGATATGATGGAGACTCTGTATTTGTAGGATTGAATCCCTTTGTATGCGGAAGCTCTCTTTCTTTTTTTTCTCTTAGCTTTCTTCACATCATCATAAACTTCTACCAACCCTGTATGTGTACTTTCATTATTGTCATTGGAGTTTAGAGCTTCACCCCTTTTCTGTACATGTGTGTTATCAACATTATGACGTGCATCATATGAGATAGTTTGCATAGATCCACATAAATTTATGATCATAATTTTTATGTCATAATGTTGATGGCTTCTCTATCCCACCAGTATAGACATTTGAAGATAACTTGACATATGTCAAAGAGCACCATCTCATATGTCATCTCCTCGATATATTTGTTGGTGATCACAATTTTGAATGTGCACCAGCGATTTATGCTCATCTCGACGTCTTTCTGGATTCACCACAGCAGATATGGCTTCAGATAAGGAGTGGCCTTGACTCAAAGTCTCTGCAGTAAGTTATCGAGATGAAATTCTTTTGGATTGCGGTTTCGACGATCACATCGATAATCTCTTTTTTCACTTGGATCTTGAGTGAATAATTATTCTCAAACTTTTGGATAGAGGGTTGGATTCGAGTCTATAATCTTTGATTCGAGGGAAAAACAGGTGTTAGTTCAGTTTGATCATCTCCTATGATAGTGGTTGCCTTACATCAATTCTGATTATTCTTCCTTCATACCTTCAGAAGAGTTTGGGATGATCCTTCTAATACTTCTCCTGTGTATGACCTATAATCTTATAGTGATCATAAAAATAAATTATTCTTTTAGAATACGATGTGGCTTTACCACTCCCTAGATTCTTCTTGGCTTTTCGGTGCTTCCCTTTTGCCTTCTCCGTATTTTTCTCGATGCATATTTAATTTTTTTCTCGATCGTCACTGCGATCAATTTTGTTGTTGTGATATAGTAAGTTTTAAAGAGGCTCAATTCAATGTTTATCTAGGCATAGAGGCCAACCATGTATTTCATCATCCTCGAGTGGTCATCGAGGAAAATTTTGAGTGCCACCACTTGGCGTCAGAACTTAGTAGTTTATTATTGCCAAGGTAGAAGTAATAGCTTTATAAAAAAAAAATACTATATACTAAAATGCATTTATATTTGAAAACTAACTCATTCCTCACCCTCCACGTGCACCAAAGACATGTAGCAATAACAGCACTAGAGAGAAACCCAGATTTATCACCAATCTACACACACTCATTGATCTACTCATCCTCTTCCCAATTGAAGAAAGCAAAATAAAGGACCCTAAGTTCATGAGATTATTTTCATGATATTTATAGTCGATAGTTTATGTTAATGAAAAGAACCTACATCTTCACGAGATTATTTTCTTGCTTAGGTTGTATTTTGACAATTTAAGATCAATTATTATCATATATGTGATAGGGAATATTCCAACACCATGTTTCTATTGGTTGACCATGCACAAGGATGTGATTGCCTATATGCGAAGGTGCCAGCGGTGATAGAGAGACGCTCGGGTGCAACACCAACCCGTGGTTCCCCTAAGCCCGACCAACAGCACCTAGCCATTTGCCCAATGGGGAATTGACCTCTTGGGACCCTTTCCGCCCGCATAAGTCCAGTGAAAGTTTCTCATCATAGGAGTGGATTATTTTACCAAATGGATAGAGGTTGAGCCTTTGGCGGCCATCTCGAAGGAGCAGGTCGAGGGGCTAGTTTGGAAAAATATAATCACCCAGTTTGTAATCCCTAGGGCTCTCAACAGTAACAATGGAACATAATTCAACAACTTAAAGTTCTAAGTGTTTTGTCAATCTTATTGGACGATTGTCGCCCCTTAACACTTCATGATGAATGTCATTACATAACGCCACAAGTTGAGCACCATATGGGACGGCAAGATTCATCAACACTGCAGGTGTGACTTGATGACCAGATGAAATAGAAAACATAGTCCTGCCTCGAGGGTGTTACTCGACTAGCAAAATCCATTGGGGATCGAGTCATAAGGTCGATGCACGAGCTGAGGGATATGCAACTCGTACTCGGCCGAGTTGCAGTAGCATGATCGTAGTCGATCTAGAAGCTATGCCATCGTTATGAATCATAGTCATGGACCTCCTTCATGGAAGCTAGGGCCCAAAGGGCCTTAACATTTGTGGGGGACATGCGCCCTGAAGAAGATGAACTTATATGCTCCGCCCTTGGACTACTCAAGGACGAAGAATAGACCTTGGCAGATGGTTAACTCGATGTACTAGAAAAATATTAGGAAGGTGAAGACATCCTGACCTGGGGCATGGCCACCAAGTCATTGCCAAGAAAGATGAAGACCCGACACCTCGCTCTTAAGTGCGATGAGAAGCAACTCTCAAGGCCTAGAGAGAAGAACACAAGAAGGACTAAGGAATGTAATGAGCTTTCCCCTCCACAAATAAGGAACTTAAAGGGGAGCATTGCCCCTCTCCCACTGTCATTATAGTGTCCATCCTCTCTAGAATGTCCCTCGAAGGCTCCCGAAGGTGGGAAACCCCAAAATCCTCCATAATGGCACCTCGAAGAAGCCCTGAAGGCGGGAAACCTCAAAATCCTCCAAGGTTGAAAAATAAAGCCACATTATAACTGACCAGTGCTTTGAAATATGTGGCAACGACACAAACCCCAAGACCCATATTGTCAAATCTTAAAAAAAAAGAGTAGTAGGGGACGAAGACCCGCTACAGTGGAAAATCAAGGCCCGCCACAACGGGAGAAGAAGATGCCAACTACGGTGAGGCCATCAGGTCGAATGTGCCCGAGATGGATAAGATGGGAAAAGAGTAGTAGGGTTCGAAGGCTCGCTACGACGGAAGATGAAGACCCACCACGGCAGGAGAAGAAGATGCCCACGACAGGGGATGAAGGCTTACTACAATGGATGATCAAGGCCTGCCACTGCAATTAAAGAAGATGTCCACTACGATGAGGCCATTTGGCCGAATGTGTTTGAGATGTGTAAATTGGGAAAAGAGTAGCGGGGAACTATTATGGCAAAAGATCAAAGCCTGCCATGGCGAGAGGAGTGAATGCTCGCTCTAGTGAGGTCATCGGGTCAAACGTGCCCAAGATGTGTAAGTCGGGAAAAGAGTAGTGGGGGATGAAGGCTCGCCATGGCGGATGATCAAGACCCACCACGATAGGAGAAAAGGATATCTGTTATGATGGGGCCATTAAGCTGAATGTGCCTGAGACGTGCGAGTCATGAAGCCAGACCCATATCGAGATTCCCTCTATAGCAAAGTCATAAGGCAAAAGATGCAAGAAATATGAGTTGAGATAACTTGATTTGTACCAAAGTACCTAGATCATTAGAAGAAGACACCCGCAATACCTGAGTTAGCAAGGCCCGACTTGAGCCCCACACTGATATAAAACCAATTCTCCTAGGCTAACTTAACCATCGGAGGAGTCGGGTCGGGAACCCCACCCAACATCAGCCTATAGTGCAGGGCATCGACAGAGATAAGATTTATTCTAGTCCCACCTCAAGGTAATCTCTAAACCACCCTCGGTACACCCAGCTCGACCATTCGGTCCCACCCTCGAGAAGAATGACTTGGACGATTTCGGGCCTTCGGGACAAGACCGAGCGATATCAACTCCAGATCCACGACATCAAGTTGTTAATGATATGATATCCTTTCAGTTATTGTTAAAGGTTAATCACAGTAAACATTTGGTGCATAATGTATTTCTCCGGTAACTTTACATGTATTAACGTGATCATCAGTTTTTTGCTTGATCGACTTTGTTCCGAGTTCTAATAGGCATCAGATGTGTTGTTGTTAATCATCCTTGTGAAAGTTGAAACCTGTTTGATGACATGCTGAAGGAACATAATAATAAGTGAGACGTCGAAGGTTCTGCAATAGGCCTACAAGGTAGATTCTCCTCGTACCTGAAGCTATCATGTACTTATGCTGTGGTTTTACTCATGCCTAATATTTCATTCACCCAGCACCGATGTCCTCATGCTACTTGTGTTATGATATATATTCTTTGGATTGACGAGGAATCGGAAAACGAATATAAATAGTATGGATGCTGATTCGACTGGTTAGACATATGATTTATTTCTCTTTCACCTCCCTTTGTACATGAATCTCCCACAGAGTCCACAAAGAATGTCAAGTCAGCAGCAGCACTGCAACAGGACGAAGCCCATCAACCGTGTTTGTGGAAGAATTCGATGAGGCCGTCGTAGACGACCTGCTTGGCATTCACCCCCATCACGAAGTCCAGATGTGCGTACTCCATCACCAGCTGAGCCACGAGCTTGTCGGCGTCATGGTTGCTGAGATCATTCAACAGCAGCTGCACGTCCGTCACGTCCGACAGCATGTCCCCGCCGCCGTAGCTGAGCAGCAGCGGCAGGTCGTGTGGAATGTTGGGCATGTGGTACTCGGGTGGGCTGCTCCGCCCATACGCAGCCATGTTGGCGATACTGCTCCCATGGTCGTATTTTGTTATCACTCCACGTCTGAATGCTGTGAGTACTCAAAACATACTCCCTTGTGAGAAAGAAATCTACGAGCGCTCAATTAGATGATATTTTAGATCTGTATCAGACTGACTTACTCTGTGAAAAATGGACGAGTGTCCTCACAGATGTAGGCTGGAGTTCATACTTCAAGTACATGTCGACAGTGGAATCATTGAGGCAGCAGTTTAGCCCTGCATCCAAAGTGAGTGTGTGTGCAGAACAAGGAAGGAAAAGCCAATACATATGTAAAGTAAATCTATATATATGATCGAAGAGTCAAATCAAACCTATGTTGCGGAATATTATCACCGGAATAATTTGTACGTACCTGTGAATGATGCCATAAGGTCGTAGCAGTTCACCCCCGGCATAGCGCAGACGGACTCCAAAAAATTGGTCCCAACTACCCTGCTTATCCATTAGGAACACACTTGAATTAGAAGAGATTTTATGAAAACATCACTCAATGTTAATAAGCCCCTGTGATGATTTTGTCAGCAGGTCTTATTTTGACAACAAAGAGGGATATGTTAGTTTACGTACCCTTTAGGATCAAACTCTGCCACTCCAAACGCTTCCAACATCTGCAAGAAAAGCTAGAAAGCTATGACACAGCACTGGACGTAGGTAAATTCGAAGAAGAAGATAGTGATCTAAAAATCATTGCTGTGAAATGGTAGAGTGTTGTGAACTCCTTCTTACTTCTCCTGAGAATGCGTTGGCTGCAGCTCTTCCGATTGGAGTTGTCATGTAACTCAGATAGGCCACCGGAGTCAAAAGGGCAGCTGACTTGATCTTATCCACCAGCTTCCCCTCGGAGAATGCTGATAGAGCTGTCAAAGTTCCCTGTAGCATCCAACGTCACTCAGAAATGTTTTCCGACTAGTAGTGGTAGTAGTAGAACATACAAGGATCGGACTGAAAGTACTTCAAAGTGAGAGGAAGAACGATATGTTTGGCATTAAAGTATTTGAAAGAAAAAGTCTCCTACCATTGAGTGACCAACATAGTGTAGCTTCTGCCCAGATTGCTGGAATACAAAACCCACAGTAGCAGGCAAATCATAGCTGGCCAACTCATCCCATGACCACGCCCAATAAGCCTGCGACACAAAAAAAGAAAAAAAAAGGATGATGCTGATTATACCACCAACCTGCTCGAGACTTCATGATCAGCAATGTAGAGAAGATGACGAACCGGGTCTGATGTATCGAGAGACTCATGGCGACGGCTCCACCTGGTGCCCCTGCCGTGTGTAATCCACACATCGAATCCGTTGTCTGCAAGTACGAAAGCCAGTGATTGTTGAGGTGGATTCAGTAGCCATGACAACCCGTCCTGCCATCACTCATCAATCGTCAATCATCATCATCAGAAGAAGAAGAATGACGAAGAAGGCAACCTACTGTGCACGCATGCATGGCAACACATGCAGGCAGATTGGTTAAGGAAACGCACCGCGGTGACTCCATGTTGGAGCAGCACAGGCTGCCTCTTCCCCGCGCTGCCGCCTCCTCTTCCTTGTGGGATCCTGTTCATGGTCAGTATGTACCCATCTTGCGTCTTCACCTGCAAAGGACGCAACAAGCTTCAACCACTGATGCCATGCCCGCATTCGATCATCAATCCACCCCACATTTATGTGCACTCGGCTACCTCATATTCTCGGCACTCGTAACCCTGAGGGCTCACCACGGCGGTGCACACCCCATCATCCGCCGTCTCGAGGCTTGGCAGCAGCTGCCGTCGTCCGTGAGCGCCAGCCGGCTCGCCCTGGAAGCCCACGGAGAGGACGAAGGCGATGACGAGAAGCCAGTTAAAGCAACGGAATCCCATGTTGGAGGTAAGCGAAAGGTGAGATCACCTCCTTTACCAAGGATTGGCCTTCTTACGGGGAGAAGGATGAGGAGGAAGTGGATGAAGGATGAGGAGGAAGTGGCTGAAGGATGAGACCTCGTTCACGGCCTTCTTATAGGGCGGAGGAGGAAGGAGATGGCCGAGTGCAGGCTGATTCTCGCTACGTGTTAACAGCTCCCAAAAACAGTCATTTAATCCACCCCAAATCTTAATTCTATCAACACATTGTCATATAATTTTCATATTCCGTTGGTCTAATTTTGTTATTGGTGTTGTTGTTGTTAATGGTTTGTTGCGTGACCTTTCACAACTACATGTATTCTGTACAAAAATTTAAAAATAGATTGCTGTTGTGTGAAATAATAAAAGAAGCTGAGCTAAATTTAAACTCTTCACCTCTACCCGCATAACATATTCATTCCATCCAGCCATTAGCCAAATTCATGCAAACATAATACCTATTGGAGATCACACAAGATTGTGTCCTTGGAATGACAAATAAAAGATGCTGCTAGGGTGATAACTCAGAATTGTCTCCTCAAAACATTAGTTTATTTTTATTCAATTTTTTTTATAGGTGATAGGGTGAAATATTTCCCCATCCACTCCTACTCGTGATAGCCACCTTTGCATAAAAAGACAATGCCATGTCACTGGAATCCAAATATTTTTCATTCGTTGAAATTATTTCCGTAACCATAAGACCAACTATATAAGGCGGCTTCCAACATATTTATCGAGGTTTGATTGCTTTCCATCTCTTTTACACATGCCATCTCGAGAATTTGACTTGGCAATCGGAGGGATTACATCGAAAATCTCATCCGACCTTGATCTTTTGTAGTTCGCAACCACCTCAATCATTCAGGAGCATCTCGGGCGAGATCAAAGCTCCTACCACAGGTCGAGTCGAAATCGAGTCAAGCTAGTCATCTATTCGAAGTCTTCCCCCAAAACTTTCACCTATCATTTTGATGCTAGAAGGACGATTGACTTATCATTGGAGCACTACTCAATAGACGCTTCGAACGAACGACCCAACAAGGATGCTTTGCTTCCCATCGACAACACTTTTGCCCATGTCGGCCAACTGTTGATATTTTTCTCCCACGATGCTTCCGGTTTTGCCTAGACCCCTCTCAAATACCCAAGGTTGTTTAACGATCATCGTCTGTCTCCAATGCAAAGTATGATTTGTGAAGAGATCTTGATATGTGAAATGCAACCTTTGAATAATCACCGATCGATAGTTTATGTTGATTTCATGCTCCACTACATATCATTGGGGAAGTACACTGAGTTCGTTAAAGAGCTTCAAGTATTTGCTGATGAGCTGTTGTAGACCTTCTTATGTGGTTTTATGGTCCGATGCCATGGCTGATGTTTGTGTTGCTACAATAATCGATTGGATGATCAAGAGCACAAACTTTTGACACGTGTTCACCATCCTCTTTACTTGCATGTTTGTCACTAGGTCGATTGGCTATCAACTTCAATCCTTCTTGTTGATAAACTTATTTTCATCCTTTAAATCATGTATTGATGCGGCCAGCGGTAGTAAATGGCTTCTCTATCCCACCAGTATAGACATTTGAAGATAACTTGACATGTATCAAAGAGCACCATCTCGTCGATATACTTGTTGGTGATCATAATTTTGAATGTGCACCAGCGATATATGCTCATCTCGACGTCTTTCTAGATTCACCACAGATATGGCTTCAGATAAGGAGTGGTCTTGAAGTCTTTGCAGTAAGTTATCGAGATGAAATTCTTTTCGATTTCGGTTTCGATGATCACATCGATAATCTCTTTTTTCACTTCTAATTCATACTATCTTCTTTCTTTGGTACACAAAGCTAAGCACCTTTATAGATCAGTTATCCTAAGAGCATGAATTTCATATTACTTCTTACTATGACTGTCCCCATAATGTTTTTCTCTTCGGTAGCCATCTTTGATGATATGATGGAGACTCTGTATTTGTAGGATTGAATCTCTTTGTATGCGGAAGCTTTCTCTTTCTTTTTTTTCTATTAGCTTTCTTCACATCATCATAAACTTCTACCAACCCTGTATGTGTACTTTCATTGTTGTCATTGGAGTTTAGAGCTTCACCCCTTTTCTGTACATGTGTGTTATCAACATTATGACGTGCATCATATGAGATAGTTTGCATAGATCCACATAAATTTATGATCATAATTTTTATGTCATAATGTTGATGGCTTCTCTATCCCACCAGTATAGACATTTGAAGATAACTTGACATATGTCAAAGAGCACCATCTCATATGTCATCTCCTCGATATATTTGTTGGTGATCACAATTTTGAATGTGCACCAGCGATTTATGCTCATCTCGACGTCTTTCTGGATTCACCACAGCAGATATGGCTTCAGATAAGGAGTGGCCTTGACTCAAAGTCTCTGCAGTAAGTTATCGAGATGAAATTCTTTTGGATTGCGGTTTCGACGATCACATCGATAATCTCTTTTTTCACTTGGATCTTGAGAGTGAATAATTATTCTCAAACTTTTGGATAGAGGGTTGGATTCGAGTCTATAATCTTTGATTCGAGGGAAAAAAAGGTGTTAGTTCAGTTTGATCATCTCCTATGATAGTGGTTGCCTTACATCAATTCTGATTATTCTTCCTTCATACCTTCAGAAGAGTTTGGGATGATCCTTCTAATACTTCTCCTGTGTATGACCTATAATCTTATAGTGATCATAAAAATAAATTATTCTTTTAGAATACGATGTGGCTTTACCACTCCCTAGATTCTTCTTGGCTTTTCGGTGCTTCCCTTTTGCCTTCTCCGTATTTTTCTCGATGCATATTTAATTTTTTTCTCGATCGTCACTGCGATCAATTTTGTTGTTGTGATATAGTAAGTTTTAAAGAGGCTCAATTCAATGTTTATCTAGGCATAGAGGCCAACCATGTATTTCATCATCCTCGAGTGGTCATCGAGGAAAATTTTGAGTGCCACCACTTGGCGTCAGAACTTAGTAGTTTATTATTGCCAAGGTAGAAGTAATAGCTTTATAAAAAAAAAATACTATATACTAAAATGCATTTATATTTGAAAACTAACTCATTCCTCACCCTCCACGTGCACCAAAGACATGTAGCAATAACAGCACTAGAGAGAAACCCAGATTTATCACCAATCTACACACACTCATTGATCTACTCATCCTCTTCCCAATTGAAGAAAGCAAAATAAAGGACCCTAAGTTCATGAGATTATTTTCATGATATTTATAGTCGATAGTTTATGTTAATGAAAAGAACCTACATCTTCACGAGATTATTTTCTTGCTTAGGTTGTATTTTGACAATTTAAGATCAATTATTATCATATATGTGATAGGGAATATTCCAACACCATGTTTCTATTGGTTGACCATGCACAAGGATGTGATTGCCTATATGCGGAGGTGCCAGCGGTGCTAGAGAGACGCTCGGGTGCAACACCAACCCGTGGTTCCCCTAAGCCCGACCAACAGCACCTAGCCATTTGCCCAATGGGGAATTGACCTCTTGGGACCCTTTCCGCCCGCATAAGTCCAGTGAAAGTTTCTCATCATAGGAGTGGATTATTTTACCAAATGGATAGAGGTTGAGCCTTTGGCGGCCATCTCGAAGGAGCAGGTCGAGGGGCTAGTTTGGAAAAATATAATCACCCAGTTTGTAATCCCTAGGGCTCTCAACAGTAACAATGGAACATAATTCAACAACTTAAAGTTCTAAGTGTTTTGTCAATCTTATTGGACGATTGTCGCCCCTTAACACTTCTTGATGAATGTCATTACATAACGCCACAAGTTGAGCACCATATGGGACGGCAAGATTCATCAACACTGCAGGTGTGACTTGATGACCAGATGAAATAGAAAACATAGTCTTGCCTCAAGGGTGTTACTCGACTAGCAAAATCCATTGGGGATCGAGTCATAAGGTCGATGCACGAGCTGCGGGATCTGCAACTCGTACCTGGCCGAGTTGCAGTAGCATGATCGTAGTCGATCTAGAAGCTATGCCATCTTTATGAATCATAGTCATGGACCTCCTTCATGGAAGCTTGGGCCTAAAGGGCCTTAACATTTGTGGGGGACATGCGCCCTGAAGAAGATGAACTTATATGCTCCGCCCTTGGACTACTCAAGGACAAAGAATATACCTTGGCAGATGGTTGAATCGATGCACTAGAAAAATATTAGGAAGGTGAAGACATCCTGACTTGGGGCATGGCCACCAAGTCATTGCCAAGAAAGATGAAGACCCGACACCTCGCCCTTAAGTGCGATGAGAAGCAACTCTCAAGGCCTAGAGAGAACACAAGAAGGACTAAGGAATGTAATGAGCTTTCCCCTCCACAAATAAGGAACTTAAAGGGGAGCATTGCCCCTCTCCCACTGTCATTATAGCGGCCATCCTCTCTAGAATGTCCCTCGAAGGCTCCCGGAGGTGGGAAACCCAAAAATCCTCCATAATGGCACCTCGAAGAAGCCCTGAAGGCAGGAAACCTCAAAATCCTCCAAGGTTAAAAAATAAAGCACATCATAACTGACCAGTGCTTTGAAATATGTGGCAACGACACAAACCCCAAGACCCATATTGTCAAATCTTAAAAAAAAAGAGCAGTAGGGGACGAAGACCCGCTATAGTGGAAAATCAAGGCCCGCCACAACGGGAGAAGAAGATGCCAACTACGGTGAGGCCATCAGGTCGAATGTGCCCGAGATGGATAAGATGGGAAAAGAGTAGTAGGGGATGAAGGCTCGCTACGACGGAATATGAAGACCCACCACGGTAGGAGAAGAAGATGCCCGCGGAGGGGGATGAAGGCTTGCTACAATGGATGATCAAGGCCCGCCATGGCGATTGAAGAAGATGTCCACTACGATGAGGCCATTTGGCCGAATGTGTTTGAGATGTGTAAATCGGGAAAAGAGTAGCGGGGAACTAAGGCCTGTTATGGCGGAAGATCAAAGCCCACCATGGCGGGAGGAGTGGATGCTCGCTATAGTGAGGTCATCGGACCGAATATGCCCGAGATGTGTAAGTCAGTAAAAGAGTAGAGGGATGAAGGCCCGCTACGGTGGATGATCAAGACCCACCACGACATGAGAAAAATATATCCGCTATGATGGGGCCATCAAGCTTATTGTGCTCGAGATGTGTGAGTCAGGAAGCTTGACCCACACTGAGCTTCCCGTTATAGAAAAGTCATAAAGCAAAAGGTTCCAGAAATATGTGAGTAGAGATAACTCCATTTGCACCAAAGTGCCCAGATCATCAGAAGAAGGCACCCGAAATACCTAAGTTAGCATGGCCCGACCTGAGTCCCACAATGATATAAAATAAATTATCCTCGGCTAACTTAATCGTCGGAAGGGTTGGGTCGGGAACCCCACCCGACATCACCCTATCGTGCAGGGTCTCGGCGGAGATAAGATTTATTCCAGTCCCACCTCAAGGTAACCTCGGAACCACCCTCGATACCCCCAGCTCGACCACTCAGTCCCACCCTCGAGAAGAATGACTTGGACGATTTCATGCCTTCGGGACAAGACCATGCAATACTGACTCCTGATCCACGTTATCAAGTTGTTAATGATATGATATCCTTTCAGTTATTGTTAAAGGTTAATCACACTAGACATGAGTGCATAATGGAGAATGATCGTCGCTGATCCAGAAGCTATGTCATCATTACGAATCATAGTCATGGGCCGCCTTCATGGAAGCTAGAGCCTGAAGGGCCTTAACATCTGCGAGGGACATGCCCCTTGATGAATATGAGCTTATATGCTCCGCCCTTGGATTACTCAAGGACAAAGCACAAACCTTGGCGGACGACTGACTCGATAAACTAGAAAAAGATTAGGAAGGTGAAGACATCCCGACCTGGGGTATGGCCACCGAGTCATTGCCAAGAAAGATGAAGACTCGACATATTGCTCCTAAGTACGATGAGAAGCTATTCTCAAGGCCTAGAGAGAAGAACACAAGAAGGACTAAGGAGTCAAATGAGCCTTCCCCTCCTACATAAAAGGAACTTAAAGGGGAGCATCTCTCCTCTCCCACTGTCATTAAAGCGGCCATCCTCTCCAAAATGACCCTCGAAAGCTCCTGGAGGTGGGAAACCCCAAAATCCTCCACAATAGCACCTCGAAGAAGCCCCGACGGCAAAAAAACTCAAAATCCTCCAAGGTTGAAAAGTTCAAGCCACATCATAATTGATCGGTGCTTTGGAATATGTGGCGACGACACAAACCCCAAGACCCATATCGTCAAATCTTAAAAAAAAAGAATAGTAGGGGACGAAGGCCCACTAGTGGAAGATCAAGGCCCGCCACAACGGGAGAAGAAGATGCCCACTACGGTGAGGCCATCGGGCCGAATGTGCCCAAGATGGATAAGATGGGAAAAGAGTAGCAAGGTACGAAGGTTCGATACGACGGAAGATCAAGACCCACCACGGCGGGAGAAGAAGATGCCCACGACGAGGGATGAAGGCTTGCTACGATGGAAGATCAGGGTCCGTCATGACGATTGAAGAGGATGTCCATTACAGTGAGGCCATCGGGCCGAATGTGTCCGAGATATGTAAATCGGAAAAAGAGTAGCGGGGAACTAAGGCCTGTTATGACGAAAGGTCAAAGCCTGCCATGGCAAGAGGAGTGAATGCTCGTTGTAGTGAGGTCATCGAAATATGTGTTGTTGTTAATCATCCTTGTGAAAGTTGAAACCAAGCATGGGATGTTGACCAGCTAAATAGGGAAGACCTGTTTGATGACTTGCTGAAGGAACATAATAATAAGTGAGACGTCGAAGGTTCTGCAATAGGCATACAAGGTAGATTCTCCTCGTACCTGAAGCTATCATGTACTTATGCTGTGGTTTTACTCATGCCTAATATTTCATTCACCCAGCACCGATGTCCTCATGCTACTTATATTCTTTCGATTGACGAGGAATCGGAAAAGGGATATAAATAGTATGGATGCTGATTCGACTGGTTAGACATATGATTTATTTCTCTTTCACCTCCCTTTGTACATGAATCTCCCACAGAGTCCACAAAGAATGTCAAGTCAGCATCAGCATTGCAACAGGACGAAGCCCATCAACTGTGTCTGTGGAAGAATTCGATGAGGCCGTCGTAGACGACCTGCTTGGCATTCACCCCCATCACGAAGTCCAGATGTGCGTACTCCATCACCAGCTGAGCCACGAGCTTGTCGGCGTCATGGTTGCTGAGATCATTCAACAGCAGCTGCACGTCCTTCACGTCCGATAGCATGTCCCCGCCGCCGTAGCTGAGCAGCAGCGGCAGGTCGTGTGGAATGTTGGACATGTGGTACTCGGGTGGGCTGCTCTGCCCATACGCAGCCATGTTGGCCGTACTGCTCCCGTGGTCGTATTTTGTTATCACTCCACGTCTGAATGCTGTGAGTACTCAAAACATACTCCCTTGTGAGAAAGAAATCTACGAGAGCTCAATTAGATGATATTTTAGATCTGTATCAGACTGACTTACTCTGTGAAAAATGGACGAGTGTCCTCACAGATGTAGGCTGGAGTTCATACTTCAAGTACATGTCGACAGTGGAATCATTGAGGCAGCAGTTTAGCCCTGCATCCAAAGTGAGTGCGTGTGCAGAATAAGGAAGGAAATGCCAATACATATGTAAAGTAAATCTATATATATGATCGAAGAGTCAAATCAAACCTATGTTGCGGAATATTATCACCGGAATAATTTGTACGTACCTGTGAATGATGCCATAAGGTCGTAGCAGTTCACCCCCGGCATAGCGCAGACGGACTCCAAAAAATTGGTTCCAACTACCCTGCTTATCCATTAGGAACACACTTGAATTAGAAGAGATTTTATGAAAACATCACTCAATGTTAATAAGCCCCTGTGATGATTTTGTCGGCAGGTCTTCTTTTGACAACAAAGAGGGATGTGTTAGTTTACGTACCCTTTAGGATCAAACTCTGCCACTCCAAGCGCTTCCAACATCTGCAAGAAAAGCTAGAAAGCTATGACACAGCACTGGACGTAGGTAAATTCGAAGAAGAAGATAGTGATCTAAAAATCATTGCTGTGAAATGGTAGAGTGTTGTGAACTCCTTCTTACTTCTCCTGAGAATGCGCTGGCTGCAGCTCTTCCGATTGGAGTTGTCATGTAACTCAGATAGGCCACCGGAGTCAAAAGGGCAGCTGACTTGATCTTATCCACCAGCTTCCCCTCGGAGAATGCTGATAGAGCTGTCAGAGTTCCCTGTAGCATCCAACGTCACTCAGAAATGTTTTCCTACTAGTAGTGGTAGTAGTAGAACATACAAGGATCGGACTGAAAGTACTTCAAAGTGAGAGGAAGAACGATGTGTTTGGCATTAAAGTATTTGAAAGAAAAAGTCTCCTACCATGGAGTGACCAACATATTGCAGCTTCTGCCCAGTTTGCTGGAATACAAAACCCACAGTAGCAGGCAAATCATAGCTGGCCAACTCATCCCATGACCACGCCCAATAAGCCTGCGACACAAAAAAAAGAAAAAAAAAGGATGATGCTGATTATACCACCAACCTGCTCGAGACTTCATGATCAGCAATGTAGAGAAGATGACGAACCGGGTCTGATGTATCGAGAGACTCATGGCGACGGCTCCACCTGGTGCCCCTGCCGTGTGTAATCCACACATCGAATCCGTTGTCTGCAAGTACGAAAGCCAGTGATTGTTGAGGTGGATTCAGGAGCCATGTCAACCCGTCCTGCCATCAATCATCAAGCGTCAATCGTCAGAAGAAGAAGAAGAAGAAGAATGTCGAAGAAGACAACGTCCTGTGCATGCATGCACCGCAACACATGCGGATTGCTCAAGGAAACGTACCATGAAGACTCCATGTTGCAGCAGCACAGGCTGCCTCTTCCCCGCGCTGCCGCCTCCTCTTCCTTGTGGGATCCTGTTCATGGTCAGTATGTACCCATCTTGCGTCTTCACCTGCAAGGGACGCAACGAGCTTCAACCACTGATGCCATGCCCGCATTCGATCATCAATCCACCCCACATTTATGTGCACTCGGCTACCTCATATTCTCGGCACTCGTAACCCTGAGGGCTCACCACGGCGGTGCACACCCCGTCATCCGCAGCCTCGAGGCTTTGCAGCAGTTGCCGCTGTCCGTGAGCTCCGGCCAGCTCGCATTGGAAGCCCAAGGAGAGGACGAAGGTGATGACGAGAAGCCAACAACGGAATCCCATGTTGGAGGTAAGCGAAGTGGATGATATCAACTGCTTCACCAAGGATTGGCTTTCTTATAGGGAGGAGGGTGAGGAGGAAGTAAGTGAAGGATGATTCCTCGTTCATGGCCTTCTTATAGAGCGGAGGAGGAGGAGGAAGGAGATGGAGAGGGTGATCTGTGCAGGCTGTTGAAGGGTGGTGATACGTGATTCTCGCTACTCTCTCAAAAACTAGCAGTTAATCCACCCAAATCTTATTCTATCAACACTTAAGGTACTGTCGTATAATTTTCATATTTCGGTTGTCCATTATAGTTGGAACTTAAGATTTTATTATTGTGATTGTTATTGATCTATTGTGGTCATTCACAACTAAATGCAATTGTACAAAAGTTAAAAAATAGATTACTGTTGTCGGCCAACCATCGATATTTTCCTCTATTAGAGGTTTCTGCTTTGGGATGTTCACCGATTACGGTCTCTCATTTTCATTTTGGGATGGTATAGAGATTTTTCACCTACCAGCTCCAAACCCTGTGTTAATTAACAATTCAAAACTTTTTCCTAACATTTTGGTTGAGCATAAATTTTAAAGTATTTTTTTATCATCTGCACAACCAGTCTAATCACTATCAGTATAAGAATACAATTTTCAATCTTTTACCTACTTATGACAAATGTCATAATTGGTATCAAAGAACTATTTTATTTGCTCCAAAATGATGTTTGCTAGGACCGTGCATAAATTTGGATAACAAATTAAATGTAAAACATAATATTACTCTTGAATGTGTGAGATAAATTAACCCTCCAATTAAACTTCTATATTATTTCTCATCTACTTTTTTAACTTCATCATCTAATATAAGTTTATTATTTGTATTCATTAGATTATTCACTGGGTTTCAAGTTATCATACGAAATCTTTTTAACAAATCTTAAGCATATTTCTCTTAGCACTAAAAAAAATTATTTATATTTTAAATATTTTTCTTTCCTAAAAAATAAAATTTAAAAAGTGTATTTAATTAATTTTTGGTATAAATCATATCATCCACATACAAATAGATAATAAGAATTTTCATACCTTGAGCTCTTATATATAATTAATTCGTCAAAAAGGGTGTTGCGTATATGTTGTCCTACCGAACATCATTTACGTTGGAGAAACAACAAATTCTCGATGTAAATTCCAGAGAAAATTTAAAAAAAATATGCAGAAATTTTATAGCAAAACCTCGATTCCAATGTGAGTAATAGCTGCAATTAAGATTTTGGCAACATAACGGTAGGAAAATTGATGCAAAGATAAAAGACAGATTATTTGTCATAAAAATCCAGCAATATGCGACGATGAATTACAGCACAATATGATCAGTTTCAGAAATATTTTTTTCCAGAGATCAATCTTAAATGAAAGCTAAGTTGATCTATGAGATTTTCACCTAGCAGCTCCAAACCCTGACGAGTCAGGCTAGTTAACAATTCAAAACTTTTTCCTATCATTTTGGTTGAGCATAAATTTTAAAGTATTTTTTTTATCATATTCACAACCAGTCTAATCACTATCAGTATAAGAATACAACTTCCAATCTTTTACCTACGTATGACAAATGTCATAATTGGGAGTTTCTTTATTGTATCTAAGAACTATTTTATTTGCTCCAAAATGATGCTTGCTAGGACCGTGCATGAATTTGGATAACAAATTAAATGCAAAACATAATATTACTCTTGAATGTGTGAGATAAATTAACCCTTCAATTAAACTTCTATATTATTTCTCATCTATTTTTTTAACTTCATCATCTAATATAAGTTTATTATTTGTATTCATTAGATTATTCATTGGCTTACAAGTTGTTACGGGAAATCTTTTTAACAAATCTTTAGCATATTTCTCTTAGCACTAAAAAAATTATTTATATTTTAAATAATTTTCTTTCCTAAAAAATAATGTAATAGTCTTAAATCAATCATTTCAAATTCTAAGATCATACTTTTCTAAAATTTAATAAGTGTATTTAATTAATTTTTGGTGTAAATCATATCATCCAGATACAAATAGACAATAAGAATTTTCATACCTTGAGCTTTTATATATAATTAATTCAATGAAAAGGGTGATGCGTATGTGTTTTCCTACCGAACAACATTTACGTTAGAGAAATAGCAAATTCTCAATGTAAATTCCAGAGAAAATTTGAGGAAAATATGCATAAATTTTATAGCAAAACCTCGGTTCAAATGTGAATAATAGTAGCAATTAAGATTTTGGCAATGTAACGGTAGAAAAATTGATGCAAAGATAAAAGATAGATTCTTCGTCATAAAAATCTAGCAATATGCAATGATGAATTACAGCACAATAAGATCAGTTTAAGAAAGAATTTTTTTCAAAGATCAATCTTAGATGAAAGCTAAGTTGATATATTAGATTGGGTAAAAATTTCATCCACAATAGATAAGCAATAAACCGGTTTCAGGAAGCAAACAAGCGGCTAAAAATTTCTACAGCATTTTCCCTTCGTAACGATGATCACGATTACATTGGTAGAAATTTGCAGTGAGGAAAAGATGGAAAAGCTTCTTCAATGTGTAAAGGAAAGGATTTGCAGTAGTAATAAAGTGTGGATGGTGAAATTTTATCAGATCTCCAATTCAAACGTAGGGGGGCAGCGACAGACTAATTGATCTACGGCTTCGGGTGGAAGATGGAGGCGCATCTTGCAGCAATTATTGAAATTGCTTGGATGGGTGGAGGCGACAGAGATGATAGTAGGGGCAACAAAAATGCAATTATAATACCTCATGATATAACCCCATAAAGAGCTTTATAGGATTTGATCTTTGAGGGGGATCAACCTTTGGAACACTACAGGGGTTCCTCCCTCCTAGGATTGGCCAACAAGGTTAAAATAGAATTGATCTTGCTTAATTCAAAAGAGGAGGAGGCTACAAGCTTATATAGGGCTCAAAACCCTAACCCTAGGGTGATGCTACCTAAGTAAAATTACTCCCTTGCCTCTCCTATAGTCGTCCTGCCTTAATAGGGATGGTCGACGACTAAGATGGCTCCATGACCGCCTATGCCTGCTAGAAACCCTGGCCATCTAGCCCAGTAAAGGGGCGACGGCCAGTAAGCCCTAATGCCCCAAAATAAAACCTAGCTATACCTCTTTATAGGATATAGGTGACTAAGTGGGGTTTTATTATAAATCTCACAGAGTTTTTATTGACTACTTCTAGGGTGATTAGGACTCAACCCTACTAGGGTCCTATCACTTGGTTTGATACTCTTGAATCATGAAGGTTTGTCGGATCTTTACGAGTTGGCCGTCGATATTTTTATACTCTATTGGTCCAAAGCGATTCAGTAGTGTGTTCTTAAATTGATTCCAAGTCAGAGCCCCATGATGATATTCCAGCCAATTGTACCATTGAATTGCATCTCCTTCAAGGTGGATGATAGTAATTTCCACCATAGCATGATCCGATGTTCGGTAGTAGCAAAAGTAACGTTCGATACGCGAAATCCACCCCGCTGGGTCCCCTTCTTCCCATCGTGGGAAGTCCACCCTCATGCATTGCTGAAGCATGTCCGAGGGCTATCCCTCCTTCTCTAGAGGCCTTTCTGAACTCTCTCCTTGCTGAAATTTGGTTAGACTCAGCGGTTGTCCAATTTTGAACTCCACGAACAAAGCACGTAGTTTATTCTCTAAGCGCAATTCAAGCCGTGATTTGAGCCGAGATTCCAACGCCTCAAATTTGGCATCAATTATATCTTGAGAAGCTATGGCGTATGCCTGTAGATTAGTAATGTCTTTGTCTTTTTTTTTTGTTAATAAGTCAATGACATGGGGTGGTGGAAGGTTCAAATGAAAGATCAGTGGTAGAAGATTATGGCTGTAAGGGTTTACTATTTTGGGCTATGGTTTTGGGTGCTGTTAGGGTTATGAAAATATGTTATGATAGTTGCATCTTAAGGCTAGAGGGATGCCCTAAAGATGTCTTCATTGGTGGCAGCAAGATGGCTAGAGTTTGGTAGGTTACGGAGAAGAAAAACGACAAATGTGCAGTAGTAGATTTTTCATCAAAAAAATTCCAACATTAAAGATGTAACTTTTTCCAGCAATTCATAGCAAAGATTTGAGTAAAACTCAAGGGAAATCTACTAGTAAGGGAGAGATAATGCTGTCAAAAATTTCGTAGAAGGAAATGACAACAAAAGGTTTGGCAAAATCAATGATCACGAGAAGGTATTGTAGTAGAATTTTTTCATCGAAAGAATCTAGCAGTATAGATGAAATTTTTTCCATCAGTTCAAAATAAGGATTCGGGTAAAACTCAAGGGGAATCCACTAGTAAGGGAAAGATAATGCCAATAAAAAAATTTGGAAGAAAACAACAGGAAAAGGTTTAGCAAAATCAAAGATCACCGGTATAAACTGCGGCAGAATTTTGCAACCAAAGTGCAGCAATTTGGATGTAAAAGATCAACGATTTATATTGATAATTTTTCGATGAAACCAAAGGAAAATCCACTATTAGGAAGTGCTAAATCTATTGTGAACATTTCATAGAGATTTGGATGGAAAAAAAGCAACAATAAGATCGAACAAGTAGTGCTACGTGGCTGGAATTCTACAGTGCAACTTTCATCGTAAAGATGGAAACTTTGCGACAAAAAGTTTGTGTAGCAAAATAGGAATATTTTTTTTAGGTTTTTTGAATAAGGATAAATAAATTATAGCAGCAGTAAGGTAGGAAATCAGAATTTGTTGTAATTCACGGGGAGATCAAAGGATGATCTGCGGTAGTGGAGATGACAGTGGTATTCAATGACGATCTTAAAGCAATTATGGGAATTGCTTTGGAAGGATGATGGATGGTTGTAGAAGGGCAGCGAGATGCCAAGAATGCTGCTCTAATATCAAGTGATAGAACCCTAATGGATTCTAAGCTTGGGTGATCTCTATAGGGGATCGACTTCCTTGGAACTCTATAGGGATTCCCTCCTCCAAATTGCTGCACAAAGGCTACAGAAAATATTTATCTATTCATGAATAAAAGTGGATAATTACAAGGCTTGGTTTGCTTGGTTTCATATTTTTTATTAACATCTATATAAATTAAATTTGAATATTACAAATGTGTAAATATAAATATATATTATAGATAAACAAAATTGTCATCACCAACTCTGTGGCCCAATGGAACCAGAGATTCTGGGTTCGATCCCCAGCAAAGTCGTGTATCAAATATTTTATTTCACTTTTTTCGAGTAAAAATAAATAAGTTTCATAATTAAATTATATCTATTTTTGTTTAAATAAAAGCTGACTTCTTACCAGGCTTGCTACAACGAGATCGTTGGGTTGAATGCGGTCGAGATGTATAAGTTCAGAAAAGAGTAGTCGGGGACGAAGGCCCGCCATGGTAGGAGAAAAAGATATCTGCTATACGATGGGCCATCGGGCCAAATGTATCTGAGATGTACGAGTAAAAATAGATAAGTTTCATAATTAAATTATATCTATTTTTGTTTAAATAAAAGTTGGCTTCTTACCTGGATTGCTAGAGAGGAAGATCAAGGCCATCCATGGCGGGAGGAGAGGATGCCCGCTACGGCGAGATCATTGGGCTGAAATATGGTCGAGATGTATAAGTTCGGAAAAGAGTAGTCGGGGACGAAAGCCCGCCATGATAGGAGAAAAAGATATCTACTACGACTGGGTCATCAGGCTGAATGTATCCGAGATGTGCGAGTAAGGAAGCCTGCCCACACATCAAGATTCCCTCTACAACAAGGCCATAATGCAAATAAAGGATGCCAGCAGAGTCGTTTATCAAATATTTTATTTCACTTTTTTCGAGTAAAAATAAATAAGTTTCATAATTAAATTATATCTATTTTTGTTTAAATAAAAGCTGACTTCTTACCAGGCTTACTACAACGAGATCATTGGGTTGAATGCGGTCGAGATGCATAAGTTCGGAAAAGAGTAGTCGGGGACGAAGGCCCGCCATGGTAGGAGAAAAAGATATCTGCTATACGATGGGACCATCGGGCCAAATGTATCCGAGATGTGCGAGTAAAAATAGATAAGTTTCATAATTAAATTATATCTATTTTTGTTTAAATAAAAGTTGGCTTCTTACCTGGATTGCTAGAGAGGAAGATCAAGGCCCTCCATGGCGGGAGGAGAGGATGCCCGCTACGACGAGATCATTGGGCTGAAATATGGTCGAGATGTATAAGTTCGGAAAAGAATAGTCGGGGACGAAGGCCCGCCATGATAGGAGAAAAAGATATCTACTACGATGGGGTCATCGGGCCGAATGTATCCGAGATGTGCGAGTAAGGAAGCATGACCCACACATCAAGATTCCCTCTACAACAAGGCCATAATGCAAATAAAAGGTGCCAGAAACATGTGAGTTGGGATAACCTGATCTGCTCCAAAGTGCATAGATCATCAGAAGAAGGCACCCGAAATACCCTAGTTAGCAGGGCCCGACTTGAATCCCACACTCGAAAACATGACGCACTTGGGAAGAAAAGGGAGGCCTCGACCGACGGTAACTCTGGATGACATGCCATGAATCCTTCTCCGAGTCATGCCGTTCATGGGGGATGAATGATAGGTTGCATTCTAGCACCAGTAGCAAGATGCCATATGACAGTGCCAGGGAGTTGACATGGAGAGTAATCGGGGACGAAGGCCGCCATGGTAGGAAAAAAAGATATTTGCTATGACAGGGCCATCGGGCCGAATGTATATGAGATGTGCGAGTAAGGAAGCCTGACCCACACATCAAGATTCCCTCTACAACAATGTCATAATGCAAATAAAAAGTGCTAGAAACATGTGAGTTGGGATAACCCGATCTGCACCAAAGTGCACAGATCATCAAAAGAAGGCACCCGACATACCTAAGTTAGCAGGGCCTAACTTGAATCCCGCATTCGAAAACATGACGCACCTAGGAAGAAAAGGGAGACCTCAACTGACGGTAACTCTAAATGACATGCCATGAATCCCTCTTCGAGTCACGTCATTCGTGAGGGATGAATGATAAGTTGCATTCCAACACCAGTAGCAAGATGTCATACGACAATGCCAAGGAGCTGACAAGGAGGATAAGCGGCATTTGTCTGATGTAGGAGAGGGATGGGCGAGCGGGACAAGACCGAGCCACATTGACTCGTGGTCAATGGCATCAAGTTGTTAACAATATGATATACTTTCAATTATTGATAGAGGTGAATCACAGTAAACACGAGGTGCAAAAATGTGTTTATCAGACAACGTTACAGGTATTAAGGTGATCGGTCAGTTTTTTGCTTGATCAACATCGTTCCAAGTTCTAAGACGCATCAGATGTGTTGTTGTTGGTCATCTCATCCTTTAGAAAGTTAGAAACCAAGCATGGGATGTTGACCGGATAAATAGGGAAAAACCAGTTTGATGACATGGTGAAGGAACATAATAATACGTGAGACGTTGAAGGTTCTGCAATAGAGGCCTACAAGGTGGATCTCCTCCTCGTACCTGGAGCTATCACTTATTTATGCTGTGGTTATACTCATGCCTAATATTCATGCTACTTACTTGTGTTATGATATATATTCTTTCGATTGACGAGGCATCGGGAAAAGGGATGTAAATAGTATGGATGCTGATTCGACATATGATTTATTAGATATATGATTTATTTCTCTTTCACCTCCCTTTTGTACATGAATCTCCCACAGAGTCCACAAAGAATGTCAAGTCAGCAGCAGCACTGCAACAGGACGAAGCCCATCAACTGTGTTTGTGGAAGAATGCGATGAGGCCGTCGTAGACGACCTGCTTGGCATTCACCCCCATCACGAAGTCCAGATGTGCGTACTCCTTCACCAGCTGAGCCACGAGCTTGTCGGCGTCATGGTTGCTGAGATCATTCAACAGCAGCTGCACGTCCTTCACGTCCGATAGCATGTCCCCGCCGCCGTAGCTGAGCAGCAGCGGCAGGTCGTGTGGAATGTTGGACATGTGGTACTCGGGTGGGCTGCTCTGCCCATACGCAGCCATGTTGGCCGTACTGCTCCCGTGGTCGTATTTTGTTATCACTCCACGTCTGAATGCTGTGAGTACTCAAAACATACTCCCTTGTGAGAAAGAAATCTACGAGAGCTCAATTAGATGATATTTTAGATCTGTATCAGACTGACTTACTCTGTGAAAAATGGACGAGTGTCCTCACAGATGTAGGCTGGAGTTCATACTTCAAGAAGGCGTCAACAGTGGAGTCATTGAGGCAGCAGTTTGGCCCTACATCCAAAGTGAGTGTGTGTGCAGAACAAGGAAGGAAAAGCCAATACATATGTAAATTAATTGAAGCCTTCTACAATAAAGATATATGATTAAAGTCAGTCAAATCAAATTTATGTTGCGGATGTGCGTACCTGTTAATGAAGCCATAAGGTCGAAGCAGTTCACCCCCGGCATAGCGCATACGGCCTCCAAAAACTTGGTTCCAACTGCCCTGCATATCCATCCATTAGGAACACACTTGAATTAGAAGAGCTTTTATGAAAACAATCACTCAATGTTGATAAGGCCCTGTGATGATTTTGTCAGCAGGTCTTTGTTTTGACAACAAAGAGGGGGATATGTTAGTTTACGTACCCTTTAGGATCAAATTCTGCCACTCCAAGATCTCCCAACAACTGCAAGAAAAAGCTAGAAAGCTATGACACAGCTCTGGACGTCGGAAAATTAGAAGAAGAAGAAGAAGAAGATACTGATCTAAAAATCAGTGCTGTGAAATGGTAGAGTGTTGTGAACTCGTTCTTACTTCTCCTGAGAATGCGCTGGCTGCAGCTCTTCCAATCGTGGTTGTCATGTAAGTAAGATAGGCCACCGGAGTCAAAAGGGCAGCTGACTTGATCTTATCCACCAGCTTCCCCTCAGAGAATGCTGATAGAGCTGTCAGAGTTCCCTGTAGCATCCAACACGTCACTCAATTATAAAAAAATGTTGTTGTAGTACTAGTGGTAGTAGTAGAACATACAATGATATGTTTGGCATTGAAGTAACTAAAAGAAAAGTGTGCTACCATGGAGTGACCAACATAGTGCAGCTTCTGCCCAGTTTGCTGGAATACAAAACCCACAGTAGCAGGCAAATCATAGCTGGCCAACTCATCCCATGACCACGCCCAATAAGCCTGAGAGACAACAAAAAAGGATGACGCTAATTATACCAACAACCTGCTCAAGACTTCATAATCAGCAATGCAGAGAAGATGACCGACCGAGTCTGATGTGTTGAGAGACTCATGGCGACGGCTCCACCTGGTGCCCCTGCCGTGTGTAATCCATACATCGAATCCGTTGTCTGCGAGTACGAAAGCCAGTGATTGTTGAGGTGGATTCAGTAGCCATGACAACCCGTCCTGCCATCACTCATCAATCGTCAATCATCATCATCATCATCATCAGAAGAATGACGAAGAAGACAACCTACTGTGCACGCATGCATGGCAACACATGCAGGCAGATTGGTCAAGGAAACGCACCGCGGTGACTCCATGTTGGAGCAGCACAGGCTGCCTCTTCCCCGCGCTGCCGCCTCCTCTTCCTTGTGGGATCCTGTTCATGGTCAGTATGTACCCATCTTGCGTCTTCACCTGCAAGGGACGCAACGAGCTTCAACCACTGATGCCATGCCCGCATTCGATCATCAATCCACCCCACATTTATGTGCACTCGGCTACCTCATATTCTCGGCACTCGTAACCCTGAGGGCTCACCACGGCGGTGCACACCCCATCATCCGCCGTCTCGAGGCTTGGCAGCAGCTGCCGTCGTCCGTGAGCGCCAGCCGGCTCGCCCTGGAAGCCCACGGAGAGGACGAAGGCGATGACGAGAAGCCAGTTAAAGCAACGGAATCCCATGTTGGAGGTAAGCGAAAGGTGAGATCACCTCCTTCACCAAGGATTGGCCTTCTTACGGGGAGAAGGATGAGGAAGAAGTGGATGAAGGATGAGGAGGAAGTGGATGAAGGATGAGACCTCGTTCATGGCCTTCTTATAGGGCGGAGGAGGAAGGAGATGGCCGAGTGCAGGCTGATTCTCGCTACGTGTTAACAGCTCCCAAAAACTGTCATTTAAGCCACCCGAAATCTTAATTCTATCAACACATTGTCATATAATTTTCATATTCCGTTGGTCTAATTTTGTTATTGGTGTTGTTGTTGTTAATGGTTTGTTGTGTGACCTTTCACAACTCAATGTATTCTGTACAAAAATTTAAAAATAGATTGCTGTTGTGTGAAATAATAAAAGAAGCTGAGCTAAATTTAAACTCTTCACCTCTACCCGCATAACATATTCCACCCAGCCATTAGCCAAATTCATGCAAACATAATACCTATTGGAGATCACACAAGATTGTGTCCTTGGAATGACAAATAAAAGATGCTGCTAGGGTGATAACTCAGAATTGTCTCCTCAAAACATTAGTTTACTTTTATTCAATTTTTTTTTTATTGGTGATAGCCACCTTAGCAGAAAAAGACAATGCCATGTCACTGGAATCCAAATATTTTTCATTCGTTGAAATTATTTCCCTAACCATAAGACCAACTATATAACGCGGCTTCGAACATATTTATCGAGGTTTGATTGATTTCCATCTCTTTTACACATGCCATCTCGAGAATTTGACTTGGCAATCGGAGGGATCACATCGAAAATCTCATTCGATCTTGATCTTTTGTAGTTCGCAACCACCTCAATCATTCATGAGCATCTCGAGCGAGATCAAAGCTCTTACCATAGGTCGAGTCGAAATCGAGTCAACCTAGTCATCTATTCGAAGTCTTTTCCTAAAACTTTCACCTATCATTTTGCTGCTAGAAGGACGATCGACTTATCATTGGAGCACTACCCAATAGATGCTTCGAACGAACGACCCAACATGGATGCTCCGCTTCCCATCGACAACACTTTTGCCCATGTCAGCCAATCGTTGATATTTTCCTCCCACGATGCTTCCGGTTTTGCCGAGACCCCTCTCCAATACCCAAGGTTGTTTAACGATCATCGTCTGTCTCAATTAATGGGGACGTCGACCCATGTGATGGTTTCTTTGGATGTCTTTGGAGTGCATAAAAACACAAGTCGTTTTTGGATTGCACGTCGATTATCTCAACAAGTTACGATCACTGTTGGTCTTTGATCTCGTCCTTCTCTCTTTGCTATTCGAACCTCCTCCTAAGGTTTGAACTGTAGCTAACAAACATTGAGCACTTCTCGCAACAGCTAGACAAAGATTTAGGGTAGAGCTTTGGATTGCTAGAACGTGATGAAGAAAGCCGTGGATGGAAGAAGTGGCAATAGTGATGCATAATTCTTCCCTCTCTTTTCCTCGCTGTGTCCTGTGACTTTTGATAAGCAATTTTGATGAGTGTGCTTATCACTTCTAATTCATACTATCTTCTTTCTTTGGTACACAAAGCTAAGCACCTTTATAGATCAGTTCTCCTAAGAGCATGAATTTCATATTGCTTCTTGCTATGACTGTCCCCATAATATTTTTCTTTTCGGTAACAATCTTTGATGATATGATGGAGACTCTGTATTTGTAGGATTGAATCCCTTTGTATGCGGAAGCTCTCTTTCTTTTTTTTCTCTTAGCTTTCTTCACATCATCATAAACTTCTACCAACCCTGTATGTGTACTTTCATTATTGTCATTGGAGTTTAGAGCTTCACCCCTTTTCTGTACATGTGTGTTATCAACATTATGACGTGCATCATATGAGATAGTTTGCATAGATCCACATAAATTTATGATCATAATTTTTATGTCATAATGTTGATGGCTTCTCTATCCCACCAGTATAGACATTTGAAGATAACTTGACATATGTCAAAGAGCACCATCTCATATGTCATCTCCTCGATATATTTGTTGGTGATCACAATTTTGAATGTGCACCAGCGATTTATGCTCATCTCGACGTCTTTCTGGATTCACCACAGCAGATATGGCTTCAGATAAGGAGTGGCCTTGACTCAAAGTCTCTGCAGTAAGTTATCGAGATGAAATTCTTTTGGATTGCGGTTTCGACGATCACATCGATAATCTCTTTTTTCACTTGGATCTTGAGTGAATAATTATTCTCAAACTTTTGGATAGAGGGTTGGATTCGAGTCTATAATCTTTGATTCGAGGGAAAAACAGGTGTTAGTTCAGTTTGATCATCTCCTATGATAGTGGTTGCCTTACATCAATTCTGATTATTCTTCCTTCATACCTTCAGAAGAGTTTGGGATGATCCTTCTAATACTTCTCATGTGTATGACCTATAATCTTATAGTGATCATAAAAATAAATTATTCTTTTAGAATACGATGTGGCTTTACCACTCCCTAGATTCTTCTTGGCTTTTCGGTGCTTCCCTTTTGCCTTCTCCGTATTTTTCTCGATGCATATTTAATTTTTTTCTCGATCGTCACTGCGATCAATTTTGTTGTTGTGATATAGTAAGTTTTAAAGAGGCTCAATTCAATGTTTATCTAGGCATAGAGGCCAACCATGTATTTCATCATCCTCGAGTGGTCATCGAGGAAAATTTTGAGTGCCACCACTTGGCGTCAGAACTTAGTAGTTTATTATTGCCAAGGTAGAAGTAATAGCTTTATAAAAAAAAAATACTATATACTAAAATGCATTTATATTTGAAAACTAACTCATTCCTCACCCTCCACGTGCACCAAAGACATGTAGCAATAACAGCACTAGAGAGAAACCCAGATTTATCACCAATCTACACACACTCATTGATCTACTCATCCTCTTCCCAATTGAAGAAAGCAAAATAAAGGACCCTAAGTTCATGAGATTATTTTCATGATATTTATAGTCGATAGTTTATGTTAATGAAAAGAACCTACATCTTCACGAGATTATTTTCTTGCTTAGGTTGTATTTTGACAATTTAAGATCAATTATTATCATATATGTGATAGGGAATATTCCAACACCATGTTTCTATTGGTTGACCATGCACAAGGATGTGATTGCCTATATGCGAAGGTGCCAGCGGTGATAGAGAGACGCTCGGGTGCAACACCAACCCGTGGTTCCCCTAAGCCCGACCAACAGCACCTAGCCATTTGCCCAATGGGGAATTGACCTCTTGGGACCCTTTCCGCCCGCATAAGTCCAGTGAAAGTTTCTCATCATAGGAGTGGATTATTTTACCAAATGGATAGAGGTTGAGCCTTTGGCGGCCATCTCGAAGGAGCAGGTCGAGGGGCTAGTTTGGAAAAATATAATCACCCAGTTTGTAATCCCTAGGGCTCTCAACAGTAACAATGGAACATAATTCAACAACTTAAAGTTCTAAGTGTTTTGTCAATCTTATTGGACGATTGTCGCCCCTTAACACTTCATGATGAATGTCATTACATAACGCCACAAGTTGAGCACCATATGGGACGGCAAGATTCATCAACACTGCAGGTGTGACTTGATGACCAGATGAAATAGAAAACATAGTCCTGCCTCGAGGGTGTTACTCGACTAGCAAAATCCATTGGGGATCGAGTCATAAGGTCGATGCACGAGCTGAGGGATATGCAACTCGTACTCGGCCGAGTTGCAGTAGCATGATCGTAGTCGATCTAGAAGCTATGCCATCGTTATGAATCATAGTCATGGACCTCCTTCATGGAAGCTAGGGCCCAAAGGGCCTTAACATTTGTGGGGGACATGCGCCCTGAAGAAGATGAACTTATATGCTCCGCCCTTGGACTACTCAAGGACGAAGAATAGACCTTGGCAGATGGTTAACTCGATGTACTAGAAAAATATTAGGAAGGTGAAGACATCCTGACCTGGGGCATGGCCACCAAGTCATTGCCAAGAAAGATGAAGACCCGACACCTCGCTCTTAAGTGCGATGAGAAGCAACTCTCAAGGCCTAGAGAGAAGAACACAAGAAGGACTAAGGAATGTAATGAGCTTTCCCCTCCACAAATAAGGAACTTAAAGGGGAGCATTGCCCCTCTCCCACTGTCATTATAGTGTCCATCCTCTCTAGAATGTCCCTCGAAGGCTCCCGAAGGTGGGAAACCCCAAAATCCTCCATAATGGCACCTCGAAGAAGCCCTGAAGGCGGGAAACCTCAAAATCCTCCAAGGTTGAAAAATAAAGCCACATTATAACTGACCAGTGCTTTGAAATATGTGGCAACGACACAAACCCCAAGACCCATATTGTCAAATCTTAAAAAAAAAGAGTAGTAGGGGACGAAGACCCGCTACAGTGGAAAATCAAGGCCCGCCACAACGGGAGAAGAAGATGCCAACTACGGTGAGGCCATCAGGTCGAATGTGCCCGAGATGGATAAGATGGGAAAAGAGTAGTAGGGTTCGAAGGCTCGCTACGACGGAAGATGAAGACCCACCACGGCAGGAGAAGAAGATGCCCACGACAGGGGATGAAGGCTTACTACAATGGATGATCAAGGCCTGCCACTGCAATTAAAGAAGATGTCCACTACGATGAGGCCATTTGGCCGAATGTGTTTGAGATGTGTAAATTGGGAAAAGAGTAGCGGGGAACTATTATGGCAAAAGATCAAAGCCTGCCATGGCGAGAGGAGTGAATGCTCGCTCTAGTGAGGTCATCGGGTCAAACGTGCCCAAGATGTGTAAGTCGGGAAAAGAGTAGTGGGGGATGAAGGCTCGCCATGGCGGATGATCAAGACCCACCACGATAGGAGAAAAGGATATCTGTTATGATGGGGCCATTAAGCTGAATGTGCCTGAGACGTGCGAGTCATGAAGCCAGACCCATATCGAGATTCCCTCTATAGCAAAGTCATAAGGCAAAAGATGCAAGAAATATGAGTTGAGATAACTTGATTTGTACCAAAGTACCTAGATCATTAGAAGAAGACACCCGCAATACCTGAGTTAGCAAGGCCCGACTTGAGCCCCACACTGATATAAAACCAATTCTCCTAGGCTAACTTAACCATCGGAGGAGTCGGGTCGGGAACCCCACCCAACATCAGCCTATAGTGCAGGGCATCGACAGAGATAAGATTTATTCTAGTCCCACCTCAAGGTAATCTCTAAACCACCCTCGGTACACCCAGCTCGACCATTCGGTCCCACCCTCGAGAAGAATGACTTGGACGATTTCGGGCCTTCGGGACAAGACCGAGCGATATCAACTCCAGATCCACGACATCAAGTTGTTAATGATATGATATCCTTTCAGTTATTGTTAAAGGTTAATCACAGTAAACATTTGGTGCATAATGTATTTCTCCGGTAACTTTACATGTATTAACGTGATCATCAGTTTTTTGCTTGATCGACTTTGTTCCGAGTTCTAATAGGCATCAGATGTGTTGTTGTTAATCATCCTTGTGAAAGTTGAAACCTGTTTGATGACATGCTGAAGGAACATAATAATAAGTGAGACGTCGAAGGTTCTGCAATAGGCCTACAAGGTAGATTCTCCTCGTACCTGAAGCTATCATGTACTTATGCTGTGGTTTTACTCATGCCTAATATTTCATTCACCCAGCACCGATGTCCTCATGCTACTTGTGTTATGATATATATTCTTTGGATTGACGAGGAATCGGAAAACGAATATAAATAGTATGGATGCTGATTCGACTGGTTAGACATATGATTTATTTCTCTTTCACCTCCCTTTGTACATGAATCTCCCACAGAGTCCACAAAGAATGTCAAGTCAGCAGCAGCACTGCAACAGGACGAAGCCCATCAACCGTGTTTGTGGAAGAATTCGATGAGGCCGTCGTAGACGACCTGCTTGGCATTCACCCCCATCACGAAGTCCAGATGTGCGTACTCCATCACCAGCTGAGCCACGAGCTTGTCGGCGTCATGGTTGCTGAGATCATTCAACAGCAGCTGCACGTCCGTCACGTCCGACAGCATGTCCCCGCCGCCGTAGCTGAGCAGCAGCGGCAGGTCGTGTGGAATGTTGGGCATGTGGTACTCGGGTGGGCTGCTCCGCCCATACGCAGCCATGTTGGCGATACTGCTCCCATGGTCGTATTTTGTTATCACTCCACGTCTGAATGCTGTGAGTACTCAAAACATACTCCCTTGTGAGAAAGAAATCTACGAGCGCTCAATTAGATGATATTTTAGATCTGTATCAGACTGACTTACTCTGTGAAAAATGGACGAGTGTCCTCACAGATGTAGGCTGGAGTTCATACTTCAAGTACATGTCGACAGTGGAATCATTGAGGCAGCAGTTTAGCCCTGCATCCAAAGTGAGTGTGTGTGCAGAACAAGGAAGGAAAAGCCAATACATATGTAAAGTAAATCTATATATATGATCGAAGAGTCAAATCAAACCTATGTTGCGGAATATTATCACCGGAATAATTTGTACGTACCTGTGAATGATGCCATAAGGTCGTAGCAGTTCACCCCCGGCATAGCGCAGACGGACTCCAAAAAATTGGTCCCAACTACCCTGCTTATCCATTAGGAACACACTTGAATTAGAAGAGATTTTATGAAAACATCACTCAATGTTAATAAGCCCCTGTGATGATTTTGTCAGCAGGTCTTATTTTGACAACAAAGAGGGATATGTTAGTTTACGTACCCTTTAGGATCAAACTCTGCCACTCCAAACGCTTCCAACATCTGCAAGAAAAGCTAGAAAGCTATGACACAGCACTGGACGTAGGTAAATTCGAAGAAGAAGATAGTGATCTAAAAATCATTGCTGTGAAATGGTAGAGTGTTGTGAACTCCTTCTTACTTCTCCTGAGAATGCGTTGGCTGCAGCTCTTCCGATTGGAGTTGTCATGTAACTCAGATAGGCCACCGGAGTCAAAAGGGCAGCTGACTTGATCTTATCCACCAGCTTCCCCTCGGAGAATGCTGATAGAGCTGTCAAAGTTCCCTGTAGCATCCAACGTCACTCAGAAATGTTTTCCGACTAGTAGTGGTAGTAGTAGAACATACAAGGATCGGACTGAAAGTACTTCAAAGTGAGAGGAAGAACGATATGTTTGGCATTAAAGTATTTGAAAGAAAAAGTCTCCTACCATTGAGTGACCAACATAGTGTAGCTTCTGCCCAGATTGCTGGAATACAAAACCCACAGTAGCAGGCAAATCATAGCTGGCCAACTCATCCCATGACCACGCCCAATAAGCCTGCGACACAAAAAAAGAAAAAAAAAGGATGATGCTGATTATACCACCAACCTGCTCGAGACTTCATGATCAGCAATGTAGAGAAGATGACGAACCGGGTCTGATGTATCGAGAGACTCATGGCGACGGCTCCACCTGGTGCCCCTGCCGTGTGTAATCCACACATCGAATCCGTTGTCTGCAAGTACGAAAGCCAGTGATTGTTGAGGTGGATTCAGTAGCCATGACAACCCGTCCTGCCATCACTCATCAATCGTCAATCATCATCATCAGAAGAAGAAGAATGACGAAGAAGGCAACCTACTGTGCACGCATGCATGGCAACACATGCAGGCAGATTGGTTAAGGAAACGCACCGCGGTGACTCCATGTTGGAGCAGCACAGGCTGCCTCTTCCCCGCGCTGCCGCCTCCTCTTCCTTGTGGGATCCTGTTCATGGTCAGTATGTACCCATCTTGCGTCTTCACCTGCAAAGGACGCAACAAGCTTCAACCACTGATGCCATGCCCGCATTCGATCATCAATCCACCCCACATTTATGTGCACTCGGCTACCTCATATTCTCGGCACTCGTAACCCTGAGGGCTCACCACGGCGGTGCACACCCCATCATCCGCCGTCTCGAGGCTTGGCAGCAGCTGCCGTCGTCCGTGAGCGCCAGCCGGCTCGCCCTGGAAGCCCACGGAGAGGACGAAGGCGATGACGAGAAGCCAGTTAAAGCAACGGAATCCCATGTTGGAGGTAAGCGAAAGGTGAGATCACCTCCTTTACCAAGGATTGGCCTTCTTACGGGGAGAAGGATGAGGAGGAAGTGGATGAAGGATGAGGAGGAAGTGGCTGAAGGATGAGACCTCGTTCACGGCCTTCTTATAGGGCGGAGGAGGAAGGAGATGGCCGAGTGCAGGCTGATTCTCGCTACGTGTTAACAGCTCCCAAAAACAGTCATTTAATCCACCCCAAATCTTAATTCTATCAACACATTGTCATATAATTTTCATATTCCGTTGGTCTAATTTTGTTATTGGTGTTGTTGTTGTTAATGGTTTGTTGCGTGACCTTTCACAACTACATGTATTCTGTACAAAAATTTAAAAATAGATTGCTGTTGTGTGAAATAATAAAAGAAGCTGAGCTAAATTTAAACTCTTCACCTCTACCCGCATAACATATTCATTCCATCCAGCCATTAGCCAAATTCATGCAAACATAATACCTATTGGAGATCACACAAGATTGTGTCCTTGGAATGACAAATAAAAGATGCTGCTAGGGTGATAACTCAGAATTGTCTCCTCAAAACATTAGTTTATTTTTATTCAATTTTTTTTATAGGTGATAGGGTGAAATATTTCCCCATCCACTCCTACTCGTGATAGCCACCTTTGCATAAAAAGACAATGCCATGTCACTGGAATCCAAATATTTTTCATTCGTTGAAATTATTTCCGTAACCATAAGACCAACTATATAAGGCGGCTTCCAACATATTTATCGAGGTTTGATTGCTTTCCATCTCTTTTACACATGCCATCTCGAGAATTTGACTTGGCAATCGGAGGGATTACATCGAAAATCTCATCCGACCTTGATCTTTTGTAGTTCGCAACCACCTCAATCATTCAGGAGCATCTCGGGCGAGATCAAAGCTCCTACCACAGGTCGAGTCGAAATCGAGTCAAGCTAGTCATCTATTCGAAGTCTTCCCCCAAAACTTTCACCTATCATTTTGATGCTAGAAGGACGATTGACTTATCATTGGAGCACTACTCAATAGACGCTTCGAACGAACGACCCAACAAGGATGCTTTGCTTCCCATCGACAACACTTTTGCCCATGTCGGCCAACTGTTGATATTTTTCTCCCACGATGCTTCCGGTTTTGCCTAGACCCCTCTCAAATACCCAAGGTTGTTTAACGATCATCGTCTGTCTCCAATGCAAAGTATGATTTGTGAAGAGATCTTGATATGTGAAATGCAACCTTTGAATAATCACCGATCGATAGTTTATGTTGATTTCATGCTCCACTACATATCATTGGGGAAGTACACTGAGTTCGTTAAAGAGCTTCAAGTATTTGCTGATGAGCTGTTGTAGACCTTCTTATGTGGTTTTATGGTCCGATGCCATGGCTGATGTTTGTGTTGCTACAATAATCGATTGGATGATCAAGAGCACAAACTTTTGACACGTGTTCACCATCCTCTTTACTTGCATGTTTGTCACTAGGTCGATTGGCTATCAACTTCAATCCTTCTTGTTGATAAACTTATTTTCATCCTTTAAATCATGTATTGATGCGGCCAGCGGTAGTAAATGGCTTCTCTATCCCACCAGTATAGACATTTGAAGATAACTTGACATGTATCAAAGAGCACCATCTCGTCGATATACTTGTTGGTGATCATAATTTTGAATGTGCACCAGCGATATATGCTCATCTCGACGTCTTTCTAGATTCACCACAGATATGGCTTCAGATAAGGAGTGGTCTTGAAGTCTTTGCAGTAAGTTATCGAGATGAAATTCTTTTCGATTTCGGTTTCGATGATCACATCGATAATCTCTTTTTTCACTTCTAATTCATACTATCTTCTTTCTTTGGTACACAAAGCTAAGCACCTTTATAGATCAGTTATCCTAAGAGCATGAATTTCATATTACTTCTTACTATGACTGTCCCCATAATGTTTTTCTCTTCGGTAGCCATCTTTGATGATATGATGGAGACTCTGTATTTGTAGGATTGAATCTCTTTGTATGCGGAAGCTTTCTCTTTCTTTTTTTTCTATTAGCTTTCTTCACATCATCATAAACTTCTACCAACCCTGTATGTGTACTTTCATTGTTGTCATTGGAGTTTAGAGCTTCACCCCTTTTCTGTACATGTGTGTTATCAACATTATGACGTGCATCATATGAGATAGTTTGCATAGATCCACATAAATTTATGATCATAATTTTTATGTCATAATGTTGATGGCTTCTCTATCCCACCAGTATAGACATTTGAAGATAACTTGACATATGTCAAAGAGCACCATCTCATATGTCATCTCCTCGATATATTTGTTGGTGATCACAATTTTGAATGTGCACCAGCGATTTATGCTCATCTCGACGTCTTTCTGGATTCACCACAGCAGATATGGCTTCAGATAAGGAGTGGCCTTGACTCAAAGTCTCTGCAGTAAGTTATCGAGATGAAATTCTTTTGGATTGCGGTTTCGACGATCACATCGATAATCTCTTTTTTCACTTGGATCTTGAGAGTGAATAATTATTCTCAAACTTTTGGATAGAGGGTTGGATTCGAGTCTATAATCTTTGATTCGAGGGAAAAACAGGTGTTAGTTCAGTTTGATCATCTCCTATGATAGTGGTTGCCTTACATCAATTCTGATTATTCTTCCTTCATACCTTCAGAAGAGTTTGGGATGATCCTTCTAATACTTCTCCTGTGTATGACCTATAATCTTATAGTGATCATAAAAATAAATTATTCTTTTAGAATACGATGTGGCTTTACCACTCCCTAGATTCTTCTTGGCTTTTCGGTGCTTCCCTTTTGCCTTCTCCGTATTTTTCTCGATGCATATTTAATTTTTTTCTCGATCGTCACTGCGATCAATTTTGTTGTTGTGATATAGTAAGTTTTAAAGAGGCTCAATTCAATGTTTATCTAGGCATAGAGGCCAACCATGTATTTCATCATCCTCGAGTGGTCATCGAGGAAAATTTTGAGTGCCACCACTTGGCGTCAGAACTTAGTAGTTTATTATTGCCAAGGTAGAAGTAATAGCTTTATAAAAAAAAAATACTATATACTAAAATGCATTTATATTTGAAAACTAACTCATTCCTCACCCTCCACGTGCACCAAAGACATGTAGCAATAACAGCACTAGAGAGAAACCCAGATTTATCACCAATCTACACACACTCATTGATCTACTCATCCTCTTCCCAATTGAAGAAAGCAAAATAAAGGACCCTAAGTTCATGAGATTATTTTCATGATATTTATAGTCGATAGTTTATGTTAATGAAAAGAACCTACATCTTCACGAGATTATTTTCTTGCTTAGGTTGTATTTTGACAATTTAAGATCAATTATTATCATATATGTGATAGGGAATATTCCAACACCATGTTTCTATTGGTTGACCATGCACAAGGATGTGATTGCCTATATGCGAAGGTGCCAGCGGTGATAGAGAGACGCTCGGGTGCAACACCAACCCGTGGTTCCCCTAAGCCCGACCAACAGCACCTAGCCATTTGCCCAATGGGGAATTGACCTCTTGGGACCCTTTCCGCCCGCATAAGTCCAGTGAAAGTTTCTCATCATAGGAGTGGATTATTTTACCAAATGGATAGAGGTTGAGCCTTTGGCGGCCATCTCGAAGGAGCAGGTCGAGGGGCTAGTTTGGAAAAATATAATCACCCAGTTTGTAATCCCTAGGGCTCTCAACAGTAACAATGGAACATAATTCAACAACTTAAAGTTCTAAGTGTTTTGTCAATCTTATTGGACGATTGTCGCCCCTTAACACTTCATGATGAATGTCATTACATAACGCCACAAGTTGAGCACCATATGGGACGACAAGATTCATCAACACTGCAGGTGTGACTTGATGACCAGATGAAATAGAAAACATAGTCCTGCCTCGAGGGTGTTACTCGACTAGCAAAATCCATTGGGGATCGAGTCATAAGGTCGATGCACGAGCTGAGGGATATGCAACTCGTACTCGGCCGAGTTGCAGTAGCATGATCGTAGTCGATCTAGAAGCTATGCCATCGTTATGAATCATAGTCATGGACCTCCTTCATGGAAGCTAGGGCCCAAAGGGCCTTAACATTTGTGGGGGACATGCGCCCTGAAGAAGATGAACTTATATGCTCCGCCCTTGGACTACTCAAGGACGAAGAATAGACCTTGGCAGATGGTTAACTCGATGTACTAGAAAAATATTAGGAAGGTGAAGACATCCTGACCTGGGGCATGGCCACCAAGTCATTGCCAAGAAAGATGAAGACCCGACACCTCGCTCTTAAGTGCGATGAGAAGCAACTCTCAAGGCCTAGAGAGAAGAACACAAGAAGGACTAAGGAATGTAATGAGCTTTCCCCTCCACAAATAAGGAACTTAAAGGGGAGCATTGCCCCTCTCCCACTGTCATTATAGTGTCCATCCTCTCTAGAATGTCCCTCGAAGGCTCCCGAAGGTGGGAAACCCCAAAATCCTCCATAATGGCACCTCGAAGAAGCCCTGAAGGCGGGAAACCTCAAAATCCTCCAAGGTTGAAAAATAAAGCCACATCATAACTGACCAGTGCTTTGAAATATGTGGCAACGACACAAACCCCAAGACCCATATTGTCAAATCTTAAAAAAAAAGAGCAGTAGGGGACGAAGACCCGCTATAGTGGAAAATCAAGGCCCGCCACAACGGGAGAAGAAGATGCCAACTACGGTGAGGCCATCAGGTCGAATGTGCCCGAGATGGATAAGATGGGAAAAGAGTAGTAGGGGATGAAGGCTCGCTACGACGGAATATGAAGACCCACCACGGTAGGAGAAGAAGATGCCCGCGGAGGGGGATGAAGGCTTGCTACAATGGATGATCAAGGCCCGCCATGGCGATTGAAGAAGATGTCCACTACGATGAGGCCATTTGGCCGAATGTGTTTGAGATGTGTAAATCGGGAAAAGAGTAGCGGGGAACTAAGGCCTGTTATGGCGGAAGATCAAAGCCCACCATGGCGGGAGGAGTGGATGCTCGCTATAGTGAGGTCATCGGACCGAATATGCCCGAGATGTGTAAGTCAGTAAAAGAGTAGAGGGATGAAGGCCCGCTACGGTGGATGATCAAGACCCACCACGACATGAGAAAAATATATCCGCTATGATGGGGCCATCAAGCTTATTGTGCTCGAGATGTGTGAGTCAGGAAGCTTGACCCACACTGAGCTTCCCGTTATAGAAAAGTCATAAAGCAAAAGGTTCCAGAAATATGTGAGTAGAGATAACTCCATTTGCACCAAAGTGCCCAGATCATCAGAAGAAGGCACCCGAAATACCTAAGTTAGCATGGCCCGACCTGAGTCCCACAATGATATAAAATAAATTCTCCTCGGCTAACTTAATCGTCGGAAGGGTTGGGTCGGGAACCCCACCCGACATCACCCTATCGTGCAGGGTCTCGGCGGAGATAAGATTTATTCCAGTCCCACCTCAAGGTAACCTCGGAACCACCCTCGATACCCCCAGCTCGACCACTCAGTCCCACCCTCGAGAAGAATGACTTGGACGATTTCATGCCTTCGGGACAAGACCATGCAATACTGACTCCTGATCCACGTTATCAAGTTGTTAATGATATGATATCCTTTCAGTTATTGTTAAAGGTTAATCACACTAGACATGAGTGCATAATGGAGAATGATCGTCGCTGATCCAGAAGCTATGTCATCATTACGAATCATAGTCATGGGCCGCCTTCATGGAAGCTAGAGCCTGAAGGGCCTTAACATCTGCGAGGGACATGCCCCTTGATGAATATGAGCTTATATGCTCCGCCCTTGGATTACTCAAGGACAAAGCACAAACCTTGGCGGACGACTGACTCGATAAACTAGAAAAAGATTAGGAAGGTGAAGACATCCCGACCTGGGGTATGGCCACCGAGTCATTGCCAAGAAAGATGAAGACTCGACATATTGCTCCTAAGTACGATGAGAAGCTATTCTCAAGGCCTAGAGAGAAGAACACAAGAAGGACTAAGGAGTCAAATGAGCCTTCCCCTCCTACATAAAAGGAACTTAAAGGGGAGCATCTCTCCTCTCCCACTGTCATTAAAGCGGCCATCCTCTCCAAAATGACCCTCGAAAGCTCCTGGAGGTGGGAAACCCCAAAATCCTCCACAATAGCACCTCGAAGAAGCCCCGACGGCAAAAAAACTCAAAATCCTCCAAGGTTGAAAAGTTCAAGCCACATCATAATTGATCGGTGCTTTGGAATATGTGGCGACGACACAAACCCCAAGACCCATATCGTCAAATCTTAAAAAAAAAGAATAGTAGGGGACGAAGGCCCACTAGTGGAAGATCAAGGCCCGCCACAACGGGAGAAGAAGATGCCCACTACGGTGAGGCCATCGGGCCGAATGTGCCCAAGATGGATAAGATGGGAAAAGAGTAGCAAGGTACGAAGGTTCGATACGACGGAAGATCAAGACCCACCACGGCGGGAGAAGAAGATGCCCACGACGAGGGATGAAGGCTTGCTACGATGGAAGATCAGGGTCCGTCATGACGATTGAAGAGGATGTCCATTACAGTGAGGCCATCGGGCCGAATGTGTCCGAGATATGTAAATCGGAAAAAGAGTAGCGGGGAACTAAGGCCTGTTATGACGAAAGGTCAAAGCCTGCCATGGCAAGAGGAGTGAATGCTCGTTGTAGTGAGGTCATCGAAATATGTGTTGTTGTTAATCATCCTTGTGAAAGTTGAAACCAAGCATGGGATGTTGACCAGCTAAATAGGGAAGACCTGTTTGATGACTTGCTGAAGGAACATAATAATAAGTGAGACGTCGAAGGTTCTGCAATAGGCATACAAGGTAGATTCTCCTCGTACCTGAAGCTATCATGTACTTATGCTGTGGTTTTACTCATGCCTAATATTTCATTCACCCAGCACCGATGTCCTCATGCTACTTATATTCTTTCGATTGACGAGGAATCGGAAAAGGGATATAAATAGTATGGATGCTGATTCGACTGGTTAGACATATGATTTATTTCTCTTTCACCTCCCTTTGTACATGAATCTCCCACAGAGTCCACAAAGAATGTCAAGTCAGCATCAGCATTGCAACAGGACGAAGCCCATCAACTGTGTCTGTGGAAGAATTCGATGAGGCCGTCGTAGACGACCTGCTTGGCATTCACCCCCATCACGAAGTCCAGATGTGCGTACTCCATCACCAGCTGAGCCACGAGCTTGTCGGCGTCATGGTTGCTGAGATCATTCAACAGCAGCTGCACGTCCTTCACGTCCGATAGCATGTCCCCGCCGCCGTAGCTGAGCAGCAGCGGCAGGTCGTGTGGAATGTTGGACATGTGGTACTCGGGTGGGCTGCTCTGCCCATACGCAGCCATGTTGGCCGTACTGCTCCCGTGGTCGTATTTTGTTATCACTCCACGTCTGAATGCTGTGAGTACTCAAAACATACTCCCTTGTGAGAAAGAAATCTACGAGAGCTCAATTAGATGATATTTTAGATCTGTATCAGACTGACTTACTCTGTGAAAAATGGACGAGTGTCCTCACAGATGTAGGCTGGAGTTCATACTTCAAGTACATGTCGACAGTGGAATCATTGAGGCAGCAGTTTAGCCCTGCATCCAAAGTGAGTGCGTGTGCAGAATAAGGAAGGAAATGCCAATACATATGTAAAGTAAATCTATATATATGATCGAAGAGTCAAATCAAACCTATGTTGCGGAATATTATCACCGGAATAATTTGTACGTACCTGTGAATGATGCCATAAGGTCGTAGCAGTTCACCCCCGGCATAGCGCAGACGGACTCCAAAAAATTGGTTCCAACTACCCTGCTTATCCATTAGGAACACACTTGAATTAGAAGAGATTTTATGAAAACATCACTCAATGTTAATAAGCCCCTGTGATGATTTTGTCGGCAGGTCTTCTTTTGACAACAAAGAGGGATGTGTTAGTTTACGTACCCTTTAGGATCAAACTCTGCCACTCCAAGCGCTTCCAACATCTGCAAGAAAAGCTAGAAAGCTATGACACAGCACTGGACGTAGGTAAATTCGAAGAAGAAGATAGTGATCTAAAAATCATTGCTGTGAAATGGTAGAGTGTTGTGAACTCCTTCTTACTTCTCCTGAGAATGCGCTGGCTGCAGCTCTTCCGATTGGAGTTGTCATGTAACTCAGATAGGCCACCGGAGTCAAAAGGGCAGCTGACTTGATCTTATCCACCAGCTTCCCCTCGGAGAATGCTGATAGAGCTGTCAGAGTTCCCTGTAGCATCCAACGTCACTCAGAAATGTTTTCCTACTAGTAGTGGTAGTAGTAGAACATACAAGGATCGGACTGAAAGTACTTCAAAGTGAGAGGAAGAACGATGTGTTTGGCATTAAAGTATTTGAAAGAAAAAGTCTCCTACCATGGAGTGACCAACATATTGCAGCTTCTGCCCAGTTTGCTGGAATACAAAACCCACAGTAGCAGGCAAATCATAGCTGGCCAACTCATCCCATGACCACGCCCAATAAGCCTGCGACACAAAAAAAAGAAAAAAAAAGGATGATGCTGATTATACCACCAACCTGCTCGAGACTTCATGATCAGCAATGTAGAGAAGATGACGAACCGGGTCTGATGTATCGAGAGACTCATGGCGACGGCTCCACCTGGTGCCCCTGCCGTGTGTAATCCACACATCGAATCCGTTGTCTGCAAGTACGAAAGCCAGTGATTGTTGAGGTGGATTCAGGAGCCATGTCAACCCGTCCTGCCATCAATCATCAAGCGTCAATCGTCAGAAGAAGAAGAAGAAGAAGAATGTCGAAGAAGACAACGTCCTGTGCATGCATGCACCGCAACACATGCGGATTGCTCAAGGAAACGTACCATGAAGACTCCATGTTGCAGCAGCACAGGCTGCCTCTTCCCCGCGCTGCCGCCTCCTCTTCCTTGTGGGATCCTGTTCATGGTCAGTATGTACCCATCTTGCGTCTTCACCTGCAAGGGACGCAACGAGCTTCAACCACTGATGCCATGCCCGCATTCGATCATCAATCCACCCCACATTTATGTGCACTCGGCTACCTCATATTCTCGGCACTCGTAACCCTGAGGGCTCACCACGGCGGTGCACACCCCGTCATCCGCAGCCTCGAGGCTTTGCAGCAGTTGCCGCTGTCCGTGAGCTCCGGCCAGCTCGCATTGGAAGCCCAAGGAGAGGACGAAGGTGATGACGAGAAGCCAACAACGGAATCCCATGTTGGAGGTAAGCGAAGTGGATGATATCAACTGCTTCACCAAGGATTGGCTTTCTTATAGGGAGGAGGGTGAGGAGGAAGTAAGTGAAGGATGATTCCTCGTTCATGGCCTTCTTATAGAGCGGAGGAGGAGGAGGAAGGAGATGGAGAGGGTGATCTGTGCAGGCTGTTGAAGGGTGGTGATACGTGATTCTCGCTACTCTCTCAAAAACTAGCAGTTAATCCACCCAAATCTTATTCTATCAACACTTAAGGTACTGTCGTATAATTTTCATATTTCGGTTGTCCATTATAGTTGGAACTTAAGATTTTATTATTGTGATTGTTATTGATCTATTGTGGTCATTCACAACTAAATGCAATTGTACAAAAGTTAAAAAATAGATTACTGTTGTCGGCCAACCATCGATATTTTCCTCTATTAGAGGTTTCTGCTTTGGGATGTTCACCGATTACGGTCTCTCATTTTCATTTTGGGATGGTATAGAGATTTTTCACCTACCAGCTCCAAACCCTGTGTTAATTAACAATTCAAAACTTTTTCCTAACATTTTGGTTGAGCATAAATTTTAAAGTATTTTTTTATCATCTGCACAACCAGTCTAATCACTATCAGTATAAGAATACAATTTTCAATCTTTTACCTACTTATGACAAATGTCATAATTGGTATCAAAGAACTATTTTATTTGCTCCAAAATGATGTTTGCTAGGACCGTGCATAAATTTGGATAACAAATTAAATGTAAAACATAATATTACTCTTGAATGTGTGAGATAAATTAACCCTCCAATTAAACTTCTATATTATTTCTCATCTACTTTTTTAACTTCATCATCTAATATAAGTTTATTATTTGTATTCATTAGATTATTCACTGGGTTTCAAGTTATCATACGAAATCTTTTTAACAAATCTTAAGCATATTTCTCTTAGCACTAAAAAAAATTATTTATATTTTAAATATTTTTCTTTCCTAAAAAATAAAATTTAAAAAGTGTATTTAATTAATTTTTGGTATAAATCATATCATCCACATACAAATAGATAATAAGAATTTTCATACCTTGAGCTCTTATATATAATTAATTCGTCAAAAAGGGTGTTGCGTATATGTTGTCCTACCGAACATCATTTACGTTGGAGAAACAACAAATTCTCGATGTAAATTCCAGAGAAAATTTAAAAAAAATATGCAGAAATTTTATAGCAAAACCTCGATTCCAATGTGAGTAATAGCTGCAATTAAGATTTTGGCAACATAACGGTAGGAAAATTGATGCAAAGATAAAAGACAGATTATTTGTCATAAAAATCCAGCAATATGCGACGATGAATTACAGCACAATATGATCAGTTTCAGAAATATTTTTTTCCAGAGATCAATCTTAAATGAAAGCTAAGTTGATCTATGAGATTTTCACCTAGCAGCTCCAAACCCTGACGAGTCAGGCTAGTTAACAATTCAAAACTTTTTCCTATCATTTTGGTTGAGCATAAATTTTAAAGTATTTTTTTTATCATATTCACAACCAGTCTAATCACTATCAGTATAAGAATACAACTTCCAATCTTTTACCTACGTATGACAAATGTCATAATTGGGAGTTTCTTTATTGTATCTAAGAACTATTTTATTTGCTCCAAAATGATGCTTGCTAGGACCGTGCATGAATTTGGATAACAAATTAAATGCAAAACATAATATTACTCTTGAATGTGTGAGATAAATTAACCCTTCAATTAAACTTCTATATTATTTCTCATCTATTTTTTTAACTTCATCATCTAATATAAGTTTATTATTTGTATTCATTAGATTATTCATTGGCTTACAAGTTGTTACGGGAAATCTTTTTAACAAATCTTTAGCATATTTCTCTTAGCACTAAAAAAATTATTTATATTTTAAATAATTTTCTTTCCTAAAAAATAATGTAATAGTCTTAAATCAATCATTTCAAATTCTAAGATCATACTTTTCTAAAATTTAATAAGTGTATTTAATTAATTTTTGGTGTAAATCATATCATCCAGATACAAATAGACAATAAGAATTTTCATACCTTGAGCTTTTATATATAATTAATTCAATGAAAAGGGTGATGCGTATGTGTTTTCCTACCGAACAACATTTACGTTAGAGAAATAGCAAATTCTCAATGTAAATTCCAGAGAAAATTTGAGGAAAATATGCATAAATTTTATAGCAAAACCTCGGTTCAAATGTGAATAATAGTAGCAATTAAGATTTTGGCAATGTAACGGTAGAAAAATTGATGCAAAGATAAAAGATAGATTCTTCGTCATAAAAATCTAGCAATATGCAATGATGAATTACAGCACAATAAGATCAGTTTAAGAAAGAATTTTTTTCAAAGATCAATCTTAGATGAAAGCTAAGTTGATATATTAGATTGGGTAAAAATTTCATCCACAATAGATAAGCAATAAACCGGTTTCAGGAAGCAAACAAGCGGCTAAAAATTTCTACAGCATTTTCCCTTCGTAACGATGATCACGATTACATTGGTAGAAATTTGCAGTGAGGAAAAGATGGAAAAGCTTCTTCAATGTGTAAAGGAAAGGATTTGCAGTAGTAATAAAGTGTGGATGGTGAAATTTTATCAGATCTCCAATTCAAACGTAGGGGGGCAGCGACAGACTAATTGATCTACGGCTTCGGGTGGAAGATGGAGGCGCATCTTGCAGCAATTATTGAAATTGCTTGGATGGGTGGAGGCGACAGAGATGATAGTAGGGGCAACAAAAATGCAATTATAATACCTCATGATATAACCCCATAAAGAGCTTTATAGGATTTGATCTTTGAGGGGGATCAACCTTTGGAACACTACAGGGGTTCCTCCCTCCTAGGATTGGCCAACAAGGTTAAAATAGAATTGATCTTGCTTAATTCAAAAGAGGAGGAGGCTACAAGCTTATATAGGGCTCAAAACCCTAACCCTAGGGTGATGCTACCTAAGTAAAATTACTCCCTTGCCTCTCCTATAGTCGTCCTGCCTTAATAGGGATGGTCGACGACTAAGATGGCTCCATGACCGCCTATGCCTGCTAGAAACCCTGGCCATCTAGCCCAGTAAAGGGGCGACGGCCAGTAAGCCCTAATGCCCCAAAATAAAACCTAGCTATACCTCTTTATAGGATATAGGTGACTAAGTGGGGTTTTATTATAAATCTCACAGAGTTTTTATTGACTACTTCTAGGGTGATTAGGACTCAACCCTACTAGGGTCCTATCACTTGGTTTGATACTCTTGAATCATGAAGGTTTGTCGGATCTTTACGAGTTGGCCGTCGATATTTTTATACTCTATTGGTCCAAAGCGATTCAGTAGTGTGTTCTTAAATTGATTCCAAGTCAGAGCCCCATGATGATATTCCAGCCAATTGTACCATTGAATTGCATCTCCTTCAAGGTGGATGATAGTAATTTCCACCATAGCATGATCCGATGTTCGGTAGTAGCAAAAGTAACGTTCGATACGCGAAATCCACCCCGCTGGGTCCCCTTCTTCCCATCGTGGGAAGTCCACCCTCATGCATTGCTGAAGCATGTCCGAGGGCTATCCCTCCTTCTCTAGAGGCCTTTCTGAACTCTCTCCTTGCTGAAATTTGGTTAGACTCAGCGGTTGTCCAATTTTGAACTCCACGAACAAAGCACGTAGTTTATTCTCTAAGCGCAATTCAAGCCGTGATTTGAGCCGAGATTCCAACGCCTCAAATTTGGCATCAATTATATCTTGAGAAGCTATGGCGTATGCCTGTAGATTAGTAATGTCTTTGTCTTTTTTTTTTGTTAATAAGTCAATGACATGGGGTGGTGGAAGGTTCAAATGAAAGATCAGTGGTAGAAGATTATGGCTGTAAGGGTTTACTATTTTGGGCTATGGTTTTGGGTGCTGTTAGGGTTATGAAAATATGTTATGATAGTTGCATCTTAAGGCTAGAGGGATGCCCTAAAGATGTCTTCATTGGTGGCAGCAAGATGGCTAGAGTTTGGTAGGTTACGGAGAAGAAAAACGACAAATGTGCAGTAGTAGATTTTTCATCAAAAAAATTCCAACATTAAAGATGTAACTTTTTCCAGCAATTCATAGCAAAGATTTGAGTAAAACTCAAGGGAAATCTACTAGTAAGGGAGAGATAATGCTGTCAAAAATTTCGTAGAAGGAAATGACAACAAAAGGTTTGGCAAAATCAATGATCACGAGAAGGTATTGTAGTAGAATTTTTTCATCGAAAGAATCTAGCAGTATAGATGAAATTTTTTCCATCAGTTCAAAATAAGGATTCGGGTAAAACTCAAGGGGAATCCACTAGTAAGGGAAAGATAATGCCAATAAAAAAATTTGGAAGAAAACAACAGGAAAAGGTTTAGCAAAATCAAAGATCACCGGTATAAACTGCGGCAGAATTTTGCAACCAAAGTGCAGCAATTTGGATGTAAAAGATCAACGATTTATATTGATAATTTTTCGATGAAACCAAAGGAAAATCCACTATTAGGAAGTGCTAAATCTATTGTGAACATTTCATAGAGATTTGGATGGAAAAAAAGCAACAATAAGATCGAACAAGTAGTGCTACGTGGCTGGAATTCTACAGTGCAACTTTCATCGTAAAGATGGAAACTTTGCGACAAAAAGTTTGTGTAGCAAAATAGGAATATTTTTTTTAGGTTTTTTGAATAAGGATAAATAAATTATAGCAGCAGTAAGGTAGGAAATCAGAATTTGTTGTAATTCACGGGGAGATCAAAGGATGATCTGCGGTAGTGGAGATGACAGTGGTATTCAATGACGATCTTAAAGCAATTATGGGAATTGCTTTGGAAGGATGATGGATGGTTGTAGAAGGGCAGCGAGATGCCAAGAATGCTGCTCTAATATCAAGTGATAGAACCCTAATGGATTCTAAGCTTGGGTGATCTCTATAGGGGATCGACTTCCTTGGAACTCTATAGGGATTCCCTCCTCCAAATTGCTGCACAAAGGCTACAGAAAATATTTATCTATTCATGAATAAAAGTGGATAATTACAAGGCTTGGTTTGCTTGGTTTCATATTTTTTATTAACATCTATATAAATTAAATTTGAATATTACAAATGTGTAAATATAAATATATATTATAGATAAACAAAATTGTCATCACCAACTCTGTGGCCCAATGGAACCAGAGATTCTGGGTTCGATCCCCAGCAAAGTCGTGTATCAAATATTTTATTTCACTTTTTTCGAGTAAAAATAAATAAGTTTCATAATTAAATTATATCTATTTTTGTTTAAATAAAAGCTGACTTCTTACCAGGCTTGCTACAACGAGATCGTTGGGTTGAATGCGGTCGAGATGTATAAGTTCAGAAAAGAGTAGTCGGGGACGAAGGCCCGCCATGGTAGGAGAAAAAGATATCTGCTATACGATGGGCCATCGGGCCAAATGTATCTGAGATGTACGAGTAAAAATAGATAAGTTTCATAATTAAATTATATCTATTTTTGTTTAAATAAAAGTTGGCTTCTTACCTGGATTGCTAGAGAGGAAGATCAAGGCCATCCATGGCGGGAGGAGAGGATGCCCGCTACGGCGAGATCATTGGGCTGAAATATGGTCGAGATGTATAAGTTCGGAAAAGAGTAGTCGGGGACGAAAGCCCGCCATGATAGGAGAAAAAGATATCTACTACGACTGGGTCATCAGGCTGAATGTATCCGAGATGTGCGAGTAAGGAAGCCTGCCCACACATCAAGATTCCCTCTACAACAAGGCCATAATGCAAATAAAGGATGCCAGCAGAGTCGTTTATCAAATATTTTATTTCACTTTTTTCGAGTAAAAATAAATAAGTTTCATAATTAAATTATATCTATTTTTGTTTAAATAAAAGCTGACTTCTTACCAGGCTTACTACAACGAGATCATTGGGTTGAATGCGGTCGAGATGCATAAGTTCGGAAAAGAGTAGTCGGGGACGAAGGCCCGCCATGGTAGGAGAAAAAGATATCTGCTATACGATGGGACCATCGGGCCAAATGTATCCGAGATGTGCGAGTAAAAATAGATAAGTTTCATAATTAAATTATATCTATTTTTGTTTAAATAAAAGTTGGCTTCTTACCTGGATTGCTAGAGAGGAAGATCAAGGCCCTCCATGGCGGGAGGAGAGGATGCCCGCTACGACGAGATCATTGGGCTGAAATATGGTCGAGATGTATAAGTTCGGAAAAGAATAGTCGGGGACGAAGGCCCGCCATGATAGGAGAAAAAGATATCTACTACGATGGGGTCATCGGGCCGAATGTATCCGAGATGTGCGAGTAAGGAAGCATGACCCACACATCAAGATTCCCTCTACAACAAGGCCATAATGCAAATAAAAGGTGCCAGAAACATGTGAGTTGGGATAACCTGATCTGCTCCAAAGTGCATAGATCATCAGAAGAAGGCACCCGAAATACCCTAGTTAGCAGGGCCCGACTTGAATCCCACACTCGAAAACATGACGCACTTGGGAAGAAAAGGGAGGCCTCGACCGACGGTAACTCTGGATGACATGCCATGAATCCTTCTCCGAGTCATGCCGTTCATGGGGGATGAATGATAGGTTGCATTCTAGCACCAGTAGCAAGATGCCATATGACAGTGCCAGGGAGTTGACATGGAGAGTAATCGGGGACGAAGGCCGCCATGGTAGGAAAAAAAGATATTTGCTATGACAGGGCCATCGGGCCGAATGTATATGAGATGTGCGAGTAAGGAAGCCTGACCCACACATCAAGATTCCCTCTACAACAATGTCATAATGCAAATAAAAAGTGCTAGAAACATGTGAGTTGGGATAACCCGATCTGCACCAAAGTGCACAGATCATCAAAAGAAGGCACCCGACATACCTAAGTTAGCAGGGCCTAACTTGAATCCCGCATTCGAAAACATGACGCACCTAGGAAGAAAAGGGAGACCTCAACTGACGGTAACTCTAAATGACATGCCATGAATCCCTCTTCGAGTCACGTCATTCGTGAGGGATGAATGATAAGTTGCATTCCAACACCAGTAGCAAGATGTCATACGACAATGCCAAGGAGCTGACAAGGAGGATAAGCGGCATTTGTCTGATGTAGGAGAGGGATGGGCGAGCGGGACAAGACCGAGCCACATTGACTCGTGGTCAATGGCATCAAGTTGTTAACAATATGATATACTTTCAATTATTGATAGAGGTGAATCACAGTAAACACGAGGTGCAAAAATGTGTTTATCAGACAACGTTACAGGTATTAAGGTGATCGGTCAGTTTTTTGCTTGATCAACATCGTTCCAAGTTCTAAGACGCATCAGATGTGTTGTTGTTGGTCATCTCATCCTTTAGAAAGTTAGAAACCAAGCATGGGATGTTGACCGGATAAATAGGGAAAAACCAGTTTGATGACATGGTGAAGGAACATAATAATACGTGAGACGTTGAAGGTTCTGCAATAGAGGCCTACAAGGTGGATCTCCTCCTCGTACCTGGAGCTATCACTTATTTATGCTGTGGTTATACTCATGCCTAATATTCATGCTACTTACTTGTGTTATGATATATATTCTTTCGATTGACGAGGCATCGGGAAAAGGGATGTAAATAGTATGGATGCTGATTCGACATATGATTTATTAGATATATGATTTATTTCTCTTTCACCTCCCTTTTGTACATGAATCTCCCACAGAGTCCACAAAGAATGTCAAGTCAGCAGCAGCACTGCAACAGGACGAAGCCCATCAACTGTGTTTGTGGAAGAATGCGATGAGGCCGTCGTAGACGACCTGCTTGGCATTCACCCCCATCACGAAGTCCAGATGTGCGTACTCCTTCACCAGCTGAGCCACGAGCTTGTCGGCGTCATGGTTGCTGAGATCATTCAACAGCAGCTGCACGTCCTTCACGTCCGATAGCATGTCCCCGCCGCCGTAGCTGAGCAGCAGCGGCAGGTCGTGTGGAATGTTGGACATGTGGTACTCGGGTGGGCTGCTCTGCCCATACGCAGCCATGTTGGCCGTACTGCTCCCGTGGTCGTATTTTGTTATCACTCCACGTCTGAATGCTGTGAGTACTCAAAACATACTCCCTTGTGAGAAAGAAATCTACGAGAGCTCAATTAGATGATATTTTAGATCTGTATCAGACTGACTTACTCTGTGAAAAATGGACGAGTGTCCTCACAGATGTAGGCTGGAGTTCATACTTCAAGAAGGCGTCAACAGTGGAGTCATTGAGGCAGCAGTTTGGCCCTACATCCAAAGTGAGTGTGTGTGCAGAACAAGGAAGGAAAAGCCAATACATATGTAAATTAATTGAAGCCTTCTACAATAAAGATATATGATTAAAGTCAGTCAAATCAAATTTATGTTGCGGATGTGCGTACCTGTTAATGAAGCCATAAGGTCGAAGCAGTTCACCCCCGGCATAGCGCATACGGCCTCCAAAAACTTGGTTCCAACTGCCCTGCATATCCATCCATTAGGAACACACTTGAATTAGAAGAGCTTTTATGAAAACAATCACTCAATGTTGATAAGGCCCTGTGATGATTTTGTCAGCAGGTCTTTGTTTTGACAACAAAGAGGGGGATATGTTAGTTTACGTACCCTTTAGGATCAAATTCTGCCACTCCAAGATCTCCCAACAACTGCAAGAAAAAGCTAGAAAGCTATGACACAGCTCTGGACGTCGGAAAATTAGAAGAAGAAGAAGAAGAAGATACTGATCTAAAAATCAGTGCTGTGAAATGGTAGAGTGTTGTGAACTCGTTCTTACTTCTCCTGAGAATGCGCTGGCTGCAGCTCTTCCAATCGTGGTTGTCATGTAAGTAAGATAGGCCACCGGAGTCAAAAGGGCAGCTGACTTGATCTTATCCACCAGCTTCCCCTCAGAGAATGCTGATAGAGCTGTCAGAGTTCCCTGTAGCATCCAACACGTCACTCAATTATAAAAAAATGTTGTTGTAGTACTAGTGGTAGTAGTAGAACATACAATGATATGTTTGGCATTGAAGTAACTAAAAGAAAAGTGTGCTACCATGGAGTGACCAACATAGTGCAGCTTCTGCCCAGTTTGCTGGAATACAAAACCCACAGTAGCAGGCAAATCATAGCTGGCCAACTCATCCCATGACCACGCCCAATAAGCCTGAGAGACAACAAAAAAGGATGACGCTAATTATACCAACAACCTGCTCAAGACTTCATAATCAGCAATGCAGAGAAGATGACCGACCGAGTCTGATGTGTTGAGAGACTCATGGCGACGGCTCCACCTGGTGCCCCTGCCGTGTGTAATCCATACATCGAATCCGTTGTCTGCGAGTACGAAAGCCAGTGATTGTTGAGGTGGATTCAGTAGCCATGACAACCCGTCCTGCCATCACTCATCAATCGTCAATCATCATCATCATCATCATCAGAAGAATGACGAAGAAGACAACCTACTGTGCACGCATGCATGGCAACACATGCAGGCAGATTGGTCAAGGAAACGCACCGCGGTGACTCCATGTTGGAGCAGCACAGGCTGCCTCTTCCCCGCGCTGCCGCCTCCTCTTCCTTGTGGGATCCTGTTCATGGTCAGTATGTACCCATCTTGCGTCTTCACCTGCAAGGGACGCAACGAGCTTCAACCACTGATGCCATGCCCGCATTCGATCATCAATCCACCCCACATTTATGTGCACTCGGCTACCTCATATTCTCGGCACTCGTAACCCTGAGGGCTCACCACGGCGGTGCACACCCCATCATCCGCCGTCTCGAGGCTTGGCAGCAGCTGCCGTCGTCCGTGAGCGCCAGCCGGCTCGCCCTGGAAGCCCACGGAGAGGACGAAGGCGATGACGAGAAGCCAGTTAAAGCAACGGAATCCCATGTTGGAGGTAAGCGAAAGGTGAGATCACCTCCTTCACCAAGGATTGGCCTTCTTACGGGGAGAAGGATGAGGAAGAAGTGGATGAAGGATGAGGAGGAAGTGGATGAAGGATGAGACCTCGTTCATGGCCTTCTTATAGGGCGGAGGAGGAAGGAGATGGCCGAGTGCAGGCTGATTCTCGCTACGTGTTAACAGCTCCCAAAAACTGTCATTTAAGCCACCCGAAATCTTAATTCTATCAACACATTGTCATATAATTTTCATATTCCGTTGGTCTAATTTTGTTATTGGTGTTGTTGTTGTTAATGGTTTGTTGTGTGACCTTTCACAACTCAATGTATTCTGTACAAAAATTTAAAAATAGATTGCTGTTGTGTGAAATAATAAAAGAAGCTGAGCTAAATTTAAACTCTTCACCTCTACCCGCATAACATATTCCACCCAGCCATTAGCCAAATTCATGCAAACATAATACCTATTGGAGATCACACAAGATTGTGTCCTTGGAATGACAAATAAAAGATGCTGCTAGGGTGATAACTCAGAATTGTCTCCTCAAAACATTAGTTTACTTTTATTCAATTTTTTTTTTATTGGTGATAGCCACCTTAGCAGAAAAAGACAATGCCATGTCACTGGAATCCAAATATTTTTCATTCGTTGAAATTATTTCCCTAACCATAAGACCAACTATATAACGCGGCTTCGAACATATTTATCGAGGTTTGATTGATTTCCATCTCTTTTACACATGCCATCTCGAGAATTTGACTTGGCAATCGGAGGGATCACATCGAAAATCTCATTCGATCTTGATCTTTTGTAGTTCGCAACCACCTCAATCATTCATGAGCATCTCGAGCGAGATCAAAGCTCTTACCATAGGTCGAGTCGAAATCGAGTCAACCTAGTCATCTATTCGAAGTCTTTTCCTAAAACTTTCACCTATCATTTTGCTGCTAGAAGGACGATCGACTTATCATTGGAGCACTACCCAATAGATGCTTCGAACGAACGACCCAACATGGATGCTCCGCTTCCCATCGACAACACTTTTGCCCATGTCAGCCAATCGTTGATATTTTCCTCCCACGATGCTTCCGGTTTTGCCGAGACCCCTCTCCAATACCCAAGGTTGTTTAACGATCATCGTCTGTCTCAATTAATGGGGACGTCGACCCATGTGATGGTTTCTTTGGATGTCTTTGGAGTGCATAAAAACACAAGTCGTTTTTGGATTGCACGTCGATTATCTCAACAAGTTACGATCACTGTTGGTCTTTGATCTCGTCCTTCTCTCTTTGCTATTCGAACCTCCTCCTAAGGTTTGAACTGTAGCTAACAAACATTGAGCACTTCTCGCAACAGCTAGACAAAGATTTAGGGTAGAGCTTTGGATTGCTAGAACGTGATGAAGAAAGCCGTGGATGGAAGAAGTGGCAATAGTGATGCATAATTCTTCCCTCTCTTTTCCTCGCTGTGTCCTGTGACTTTTGATAAGCAATTTTGATGAGTGTGCTTATCACTTCTAATTCATACTATCTTCTTTCTTTGGTACACAAAGCTAAGCACCTTTATAGATCAGTTCTCCTAAGAGCATGAATTTCATATTGCTTCTTGCTATGACTGTCCCCATAATATTTTTCTTTTCGGTAACAATCTTTGATGATATGATGGAGACTCTGTATTTGTAGGATTGAATCCCTTTGTATGCGGAAGCTCTCTTTCTTTTTTTTCTCTTAGCTTTCTTCACATCATCATAAACTTCTACCAACCCTGTATGTGTACTTTCATTATTGTCATTGGAGTTTAGAGCTTCACCCCTTTTCTGTACATGTGTGTTATCAACATTATGACGTGCATCATATGAGATAGTTTGCATAGATCCACATAAATTTATGATCATAATTTTTATGTCATAATGTTGATGGCTTCTCTATCCCACCAGTATAGACATTTGAAGATAACTTGACATATGTCAAAGAGCACCATCTCATATGTCATCTCCTCGATATATTTGTTGGTGATCACAATTTTGAATGTGCACCAGCGATTTATGCTCATCTCGACGTCTTTCTGGATTCACCACAGCAGATATGGCTTCAGATAAGGAGTGGCCTTGACTCAAAGTCTCTGCAGTAAGTTATCGAGATGAAATTCTTTTGGATTGCGGTTTCGACGATCACATCGATAATCTCTTTTTTCACTTGGATCTTGAGTGAATAATTATTCTCAAACTTTTGGATAGAGGGTTGGATTCGAGTCTATAATCTTTGATTCGAGGGAAAAACAGGTGTTAGTTCAGTTTGATCATCTCCTATGATAGTGGTTGCCTTACATCAATTCTGATTATTCTTCCTTCATACCTTCAGAAGAGTTTGGGATGATCCTTCTAATACTTCTCATGTGTATGACCTATAATCTTATAGTGATCATAAAAATAAATTATTCTTTTAGAATACGATGTGGCTTTACCACTCCCTAGATTCTTCTTGGCTTTTCGGTGCTTCCCTTTTGCCTTCTCCGTATTTTTCTCGATGCATATTTAATTTTTTTCTCGATCGTCACTGCGATCAATTTTGTTGTTGTGATATAGTAAGTTTTAAAGAGGCTCAATTCAATGTTTATCTAGGCATAGAGGCCAACCATGTATTTCATCATCCTCGAGTGGTCATCGAGGAAAATTTTGAGTGCCACCACTTGGCGTCAGAACTTAGTAGTTTATTATTGCCAAGGTAGAAGTAATAGCTTTATAAAAAAAAAATACTATATACTAAAATGCATTTATATTTGAAAACTAACTCATTCCTCACCCTCCACGTGCACCAAAGACATGTAGCAATAACAGCACTAGAGAGAAACCCAGATTTATCACCAATCTACACACACTCATTGATCTACTCATCCTCTTCCCAATTGAAGAAAGCAAAATAAAGGACCCTAAGTTCATGAGATTATTTTCATGATATTTATAGTCGATAGTTTATGTTAATGAAAAGAACCTACATCTTCACGAGATTATTTTCTTGCTTAGGTTGTATTTTGACAATTTAAGATCAATTATTATCATATATGTGATAGGGAATATTCCAACACCATGTTTCTATTGGTTGACCATGCACAAGGATGTGATTGCCTATATGCGAAGGTGCCAGCGGTGATAGAGAGACGCTCGGGTGCAACACCAACCCGTGGTTCCCCTAAGCCCGACCAACAGCACCTAGCCATTTGCCCAATGGGGAATTGACCTCTTGGGACCCTTTCCGCCCGCATAAGTCCAGTGAAAGTTTCTCATCATAGGAGTGGATTATTTTACCAAATGGATAGAGGTTGAGCCTTTGGCGGCCATCTCGAAGGAGCAGGTCGAGGGGCTAGTTTGGAAAAATATAATCACCCAGTTTGTAATCCCTAGGGCTCTCAACAGTAACAATGGAACATAATTCAACAACTTAAAGTTCTAAGTGTTTTGTCAATCTTATTGGACGATTGTCGCCCCTTAACACTTCATGATGAATGTCATTACATAACGCCACAAGTTGAGCACCATATGGGACGGCAAGATTCATCAACACTGCAGGTGTGACTTGATGACCAGATGAAATAGAAAACATAGTCCTGCCTCGAGGGTGTTACTCGACTAGCAAAATCCATTGGGGATCGAGTCATAAGGTCGATGCACGAGCTGAGGGATATGCAACTCGTACTCGGCCGAGTTGCAGTAGCATGATCGTAGTCGATCTAGAAGCTATGCCATCGTTATGAATCATAGTCATGGACCTCCTTCATGGAAGCTAGGGCCCAAAGGGCCTTAACATTTGTGGGGGACATGCGCCCTGAAGAAGATGAACTTATATGCTCCGCCCTTGGACTACTCAAGGACGAAGAATAGACCTTGGCAGATGGTTAACTCGATGTACTAGAAAAATATTAGGAAGGTGAAGACATCCTGACCTGGGGCATGGCCACCAAGTCATTGCCAAGAAAGATGAAGACCCGACACCTCGCTCTTAAGTGCGATGAGAAGCAACTCTCAAGGCCTAGAGAGAAGAACACAAGAAGGACTAAGGAATGTAATGAGCTTTCCCCTCCACAAATAAGGAACTTAAAGGGGAGCATTGCCCCTCTCCCACTGTCATTATAGTGTCCATCCTCTCTAGAATGTCCCTCGAAGGCTCCCGAAGGTGGGAAACCCCAAAATCCTCCATAATGGCACCTCGAAGAAGCCCTGAAGGCGGGAAACCTCAAAATCCTCCAAGGTTGAAAAATAAAGCCACATTATAACTGACCAGTGCTTTGAAATATGTGGCAACGACACAAACCCCAAGACCCATATTGTCAAATCTTAAAAAAAAAGAGTAGTAGGGGACGAAGACCCGCTACAGTGGAAAATCAAGGCCCGCCACAACGGGAGAAGAAGATGCCAACTACGGTGAGGCCATCAGGTCGAATGTGCCCGAGATGGATAAGATGGGAAAAGAGTAGTAGGGTTCGAAGGCTCGCTACGACGGAAGATGAAGACCCACCACGGCAGGAGAAGAAGATGCCCACGACAGGGGATGAAGGCTTACTACAATGGATGATCAAGGCCTGCCACTGCAATTAAAGAAGATGTCCACTACGATGAGGCCATTTGGCCGAATGTGTTTGAGATGTGTAAATTGGGAAAAGAGTAGCGGGGAACTATTATGGCAAAAGATCAAAGCCTGCCATGGCGAGAGGAGTGAATGCTCGCTCTAGTGAGGTCATCGGGTCAAACGTGCCCAAGATGTGTAAGTCGGGAAAAGAGTAGTGGGGGATGAAGGCTCGCCATGGCGGATGATCAAGACCCACCACGATAGGAGAAAAGGATATCTGTTATGATGGGGCCATTAAGCTGAATGTGCCTGAGACGTGCGAGTCATGAAGCCAGACCCATATCGAGATTCCCTCTATAGCAAAGTCATAAGGCAAAAGATGCAAGAAATATGAGTTGAGATAACTTGATTTGTACCAAAGTACCTAGATCATTAGAAGAAGACACCCGCAATACCTGAGTTAGCAAGGCCCGACTTGAGCCCCACACTGATATAAAACCAATTCTCCTAGGCTAACTTAACCATCGGAGGAGTCGGGTCGGGAACCCCACCCAACATCAGCCTATAGTGCAGGGCATCGACAGAGATAAGATTTATTCTAGTCCCACCTCAAGGTAATCTCTAAACCACCCTCGGTACACCCAGCTCGACCATTCGGTCCCACCCTCGAGAAGAATGACTTGGACGATTTCGGGCCTTCGGGACAAGACCGAGCGATATCAACTCCAGATCCACGACATCAAGTTGTTAATGATATGATATCCTTTCAGTTATTGTTAAAGGTTAATCACAGTAAACATTTGGTGCATAATGTATTTCTCCGGTAACTTTACATGTATTAACGTGATCATCAGTTTTTTGCTTGATCGACTTTGTTCCGAGTTCTAATAGGCATCAGATGTGTTGTTGTTAATCATCCTTGTGAAAGTTGAAACCTGTTTGATGACATGCTGAAGGAACATAATAATAAGTGAGACGTCGAAGGTTCTGCAATAGGCCTACAAGGTAGATTCTCCTCGTACCTGAAGCTATCATGTACTTATGCTGTGGTTTTACTCATGCCTAATATTTCATTCACCCAGCACCGATGTCCTCATGCTACTTGTGTTATGATATATATTCTTTGGATTGACGAGGAATCGGAAAACGAATATAAATAGTATGGATGCTGATTCGACTGGTTAGACATATGATTTATTTCTCTTTCACCTCCCTTTGTACATGAATCTCCCACAGAGTCCACAAAGAATGTCAAGTCAGCAGCAGCACTGCAACAGGACGAAGCCCATCAACCGTGTTTGTGGAAGAATTCGATGAGGCCGTCGTAGACGACCTGCTTGGCATTCACCCCCATCACGAAGTCCAGATGTGCGTACTCCATCACCAGCTGAGCCACGAGCTTGTCGGCGTCATGGTTGCTGAGATCATTCAACAGCAGCTGCACGTCCGTCACGTCCGACAGCATGTCCCCGCCGCCGTAGCTGAGCAGCAGCGGCAGGTCGTGTGGAATGTTGGGCATGTGGTACTCGGGTGGGCTGCTCCGCCCATACGCAGCCATGTTGGCGATACTGCTCCCATGGTCGTATTTTGTTATCACTCCACGTCTGAATGCTGTGAGTACTCAAAACATACTCCCTTGTGAGAAAGAAATCTACGAGCGCTCAATTAGATGATATTTTAGATCTGTATCAGACTGACTTACTCTGTGAAAAATGGACGAGTGTCCTCACAGATGTAGGCTGGAGTTCATACTTCAAGTACATGTCGACAGTGGAATCATTGAGGCAGCAGTTTAGCCCTGCATCCAAAGTGAGTGTGTGTGCAGAACAAGGAAGGAAAAGCCAATACATATGTAAAGTAAATCTATATATATGATCGAAGAGTCAAATCAAACCTATGTTGCGGAATATTATCACCGGAATAATTTGTACGTACCTGTGAATGATGCCATAAGGTCGTAGCAGTTCACCCCCGGCATAGCGCAGACGGACTCCAAAAAATTGGTCCCAACTACCCTGCTTATCCATTAGGAACACACTTGAATTAGAAGAGATTTTATGAAAACATCACTCAATGTTAATAAGCCCCTGTGATGATTTTGTCAGCAGGTCTTATTTTGACAACAAAGAGGGATATGTTAGTTTACGTACCCTTTAGGATCAAACTCTGCCACTCCAAACGCTTCCAACATCTGCAAGAAAAGCTAGAAAGCTATGACACAGCACTGGACGTAGGTAAATTCGAAGAAGAAGATAGTGATCTAAAAATCATTGCTGTGAAATGGTAGAGTGTTGTGAACTCCTTCTTACTTCTCCTGAGAATGCGTTGGCTGCAGCTCTTCCGATTGGAGTTGTCATGTAACTCAGATAGGCCACCGGAGTCAAAAGGGCAGCTGACTTGATCTTATCCACCAGCTTCCCCTCGGAGAATGCTGATAGAGCTGTCAAAGTTCCCTGTAGCATCCAACGTCACTCAGAAATGTTTTCCGACTAGTAGTGGTAGTAGTAGAACATACAAGGATCGGACTGAAAGTACTTCAAAGTGAGAGGAAGAACGATATGTTTGGCATTAAAGTATTTGAAAGAAAAAGTCTCCTACCATTGAGTGACCAACATAGTGTAGCTTCTGCCCAGATTGCTGGAATACAAAACCCACAGTAGCAGGCAAATCATAGCTGGCCAACTCATCCCATGACCACGCCCAATAAGCCTGCGACACAAAAAAAGAAAAAAAAAGGATGATGCTGATTATACCACCAACCTGCTCGAGACTTCATGATCAGCAATGTAGAGAAGATGACGAACCGGGTCTGATGTATCGAGAGACTCATGGCGACGGCTCCACCTGGTGCCCCTGCCGTGTGTAATCCACACATCGAATCCGTTGTCTGCAAGTACGAAAGCCAGTGATTGTTGAGGTGGATTCAGTAGCCATGACAACCCGTCCTGCCATCACTCATCAATCGTCAATCATCATCATCAGAAGAAGAAGAATGACGAAGAAGGCAACCTACTGTGCACGCATGCATGGCAACACATGCAGGCAGATTGGTTAAGGAAACGCACCGCGGTGACTCCATGTTGGAGCAGCACAGGCTGCCTCTTCCCCGCGCTGCCGCCTCCTCTTCCTTGTGGGATCCTGTTCATGGTCAGTATGTACCCATCTTGCGTCTTCACCTGCAAAGGACGCAACAAGCTTCAACCACTGATGCCATGCCCGCATTCGATCATCAATCCACCCCACATTTATGTGCACTCGGCTACCTCATATTCTCGGCACTCGTAACCCTGAGGGCTCACCACGGCGGTGCACACCCCATCATCCGCCGTCTCGAGGCTTGGCAGCAGCTGCCGTCGTCCGTGAGCGCCAGCCGGCTCGCCCTGGAAGCCCACGGAGAGGACGAAGGCGATGACGAGAAGCCAGTTAAAGCAACGGAATCCCATGTTGGAGGTAAGCGAAAGGTGAGATCACCTCCTTTACCAAGGATTGGCCTTCTTACGGGGAGAAGGATGAGGAGGAAGTGGATGAAGGATGAGGAGGAAGTGGCTGAAGGATGAGACCTCGTTCACGGCCTTCTTATAGGGCGGAGGAGGAAGGAGATGGCCGAGTGCAGGCTGATTCTCGCTACGTGTTAACAGCTCCCAAAAACAGTCATTTAATCCACCCCAAATCTTAATTCTATCAACACATTGTCATATAATTTTCATATTCCGTTGGTCTAATTTTGTTATTGGTGTTGTTGTTGTTAATGGTTTGTTGCGTGACCTTTCACAACTACATGTATTCTGTACAAAAATTTAAAAATAGATTGCTGTTGTGTGAAATAATAAAAGAAGCTGAGCTAAATTTAAACTCTTCACCTCTACCCGCATAACATATTCATTCCATCCAGCCATTAGCCAAATTCATGCAAACATAATACCTATTGGAGATCACACAAGATTGTGTCCTTGGAATGACAAATAAAAGATGCTGCTAGGGTGATAACTCAGAATTGTCTCCTCAAAACATTAGTTTATTTTTATTCAATTTTTTTTATAGGTGATAGGGTGAAATATTTCCCCATCCACTCCTACTCGTGATAGCCACCTTTGCATAAAAAGACAATGCCATGTCACTGGAATCCAAATATTTTTCATTCGTTGAAATTATTTCCGTAACCATAAGACCAACTATATAAGGCGGCTTCCAACATATTTATCGAGGTTTGATTGCTTTCCATCTCTTTTACACATGCCATCTCGAGAATTTGACTTGGCAATCGGAGGGATTACATCGAAAATCTCATCCGACCTTGATCTTTTGTAGTTCGCAACCACCTCAATCATTCAGGAGCATCTCGGGCGAGATCAAAGCTCCTACCACAGGTCGAGTCGAAATCGAGTCAAGCTAGTCATCTATTCGAAGTCTTCCCCCAAAACTTTCACCTATCATTTTGATGCTAGAAGGACGATTGACTTATCATTGGAGCACTACTCAATAGACGCTTCGAACGAACGACCCAACAAGGATGCTTTGCTTCCCATCGACAACACTTTTGCCCATGTCGGCCAACTGTTGATATTTTTCTCCCACGATGCTTCCGGTTTTGCCTAGACCCCTCTCAAATACCCAAGGTTGTTTAACGATCATCGTCTGTCTCCAATGCAAAGTATGATTTGTGAAGAGATCTTGATATGTGAAATGCAACCTTTGAATAATCACCGATCGATAGTTTATGTTGATTTCATGCTCCACTACATATCATTGGGGAAGTACACTGAGTTCGTTAAAGAGCTTCAAGTATTTGCTGATGAGCTGTTGTAGACCTTCTTATGTGGTTTTATGGTCCGATGCCATGGCTGATGTTTGTGTTGCTACAATAATCGATTGGATGATCAAGAGCACAAACTTTTGACACGTGTTCACCATCCTCTTTACTTGCATGTTTGTCACTAGGTCGATTGGCTATCAACTTCAATCCTTCTTGTTGATAAACTTATTTTCATCCTTTAAATCATGTATTGATGCGGCCAGCGGTAGTAAATGGCTTCTCTATCCCACCAGTATAGACATTTGAAGATAACTTGACATGTATCAAAGAGCACCATCTCGTCGATATACTTGTTGGTGATCATAATTTTGAATGTGCACCAGCGATATATGCTCATCTCGACGTCTTTCTAGATTCACCACAGATATGGCTTCAGATAAGGAGTGGTCTTGAAGTCTTTGCAGTAAGTTATCGAGATGAAATTCTTTTCGATTTCGGTTTCGATGATCACATCGATAATCTCTTTTTTCACTTCTAATTCATACTATCTTCTTTCTTTGGTACACAAAGCTAAGCACCTTTATAGATCAGTTATCCTAAGAGCATGAATTTCATATTACTTCTTACTATGACTGTCCCCATAATGTTTTTCTCTTCGGTAGCCATCTTTGATGATATGATGGAGACTCTGTATTTGTAGGATTGAATCTCTTTGTATGCGGAAGCTTTCTCTTTCTTTTTTTTCTATTAGCTTTCTTCACATCATCATAAACTTCTACCAACCCTGTATGTGTACTTTCATTGTTGTCATTGGAGTTTAGAGCTTCACCCCTTTTCTGTACATGTGTGTTATCAACATTATGACGTGCATCATATGAGATAGTTTGCATAGATCCACATAAATTTATGATCATAATTTTTATGTCATAATGTTGATGGCTTCTCTATCCCACCAGTATAGACATTTGAAGATAACTTGACATATGTCAAAGAGCACCATCTCATATGTCATCTCCTCGATATATTTGTTGGTGATCACAATTTTGAATGTGCACCAGCGATTTATGCTCATCTCGACGTCTTTCTGGATTCACCACAGCAGATATGGCTTCAGATAAGGAGTGGCCTTGACTCAAAGTCTCTGCAGTAAGTTATTGAGATGAAATTCTTTTGGATTGCGGTTTCGACGATCACATCGATAATCTCTTTTTTCACTTGGATCTTGAGAGTGAATAATTATTCTCAAACTTTTGGATAGAGGGTTGGATTCGAGTCTATAATCTTTGATTCGAGGGAAAAACAGGTGTTAGTTCAGTTTGATCATCTCCTATGATAGTGGTTGCCTTACATCAATTCTGATTATTCTTCCTTCATACCTTCAGAAGAGTTTGGGATGATCCTTCTAATACTTCTCCTGTGTATGACCTATAATCTTATAGTGATCATAAAAATAAATTATTCTTTTAGAATACGATGTGGCTTTACCACTCCCTAGATTCTTCTTGGCTTTTCGGTGCTTCCCTTTTGCCTTCTCCGTATTTTTCTCGATACATATTTAATTTTTTTCTCGATCGTCACTGCGATCAATTTTGTTGTTGTGATATAGTAAGTTTTAAAGAGGCTCAATTCAATGTTTATCTAGGCATAGAGGCCAACCATGTATTTCATCATCCTCGAGTGGTCATCGAGGAAAATTTTGAGTGCCACCACTTGGCGTCAGAACTTAGTAGTTTATTATTGCCAAGGTAGAAGTAATAGCTTTATAAAAAAAAAATACTATATACTAAAATGCATTTATATTTGAAAACTAACTCATTCCTCACCCTCCACGTGCACCAAAGACATGTAGCAATAACAGCACTAGAGAGAAACCCAGATTTATCACCAATCTACACACACTCATTGATCTACTCATCCTCTTCCCAATTGAAGAAAGCAAAATAAAGGACCCTAAGTTCATGAGATTATTTTCATGATATTTATAGTCGATAGTTTATGTTAATGAAAAGAACCTACATCTTCACGAGATTATTTTCTTGCTTAGGTTGTATTTTGACAATTTAAGATCAATTATTATCATATATGTGATAGGGAATATTCCAACACCATGTTTCTATTGGTTGACCATGCACAAGGATGTGATTGCCTATATGCGAAGGTGCCAGCGGTGATAGAGAGACGCTCGGGTGCAACACCAACCCGTGGTTCCCCTAAGCCCGACCAACAGCACCTAGCCATTTGCCCAATGGGGAATTGACCTCTTGGGACCCTTTCCGCCCGCATAAGTCCAGTGAAAGTTTCTCATCATAGGAGTGGATTATTTTACCAAATGGATAGAGGTTGAGCCTTTGGCGGCCATCTCGAAGGAGCAGGTCGAGGGGCTAGTTTGGAAAAATATAATCACCCAGTTTGTAATCCCTAGGGCTCTCAACAGTAACAATGGAACATAATTCAACAACTTAAAGTTCTAAGTGTTTTGTCAATCTTATTGGACGATTGTCGCCCCTTAACACTTCATGATGAATGTCATTACATAACGCCACAAGTTGAGCACCATATGGGACGACAAGATTCATCAACACTGCAGGTGTGACTTGATGACCAGATGAAATAGAAAACATAGTCCTGCCTCGAGGGTGTTACTCGACTAGCAAAATCCATTGGGGATCGAGTCATAAGGTCGATGCACGAGCTGAGGGATATGCAACTCGTACTCGGCCGAGTTGCAGTAGCATGATCGTAGTCGATCTAGAAGCTATGCCATCGTTATGAATCATAGTCATGGACCTCCTTCATGGAAGCTAGGGCCCAAAGGGCCTTAACATTTGTGGGGGACATGCGCCCTGAAGAAGATGAACTTATATGCTCCGCCCTTGGACTACTCAAGGACGAAGAATAGACCTTGGCAGATGGTTAACTCGATGTACTAGAAAAATATTAGGAAGGTGAAGACATCCTGACCTGGGGCATGGCCACCAAGTCATTGCCAAGAAAGATGAAGACCCGACACCTCGCTCTTAAGTGCGATGAGAAGCAACTCTCAAGGCCTAGAGAGAAGAACACAAGAAGGACTAAGGAATGTAATGAGCTTTCCCCTCCACAAATAAGGAACTTAAAGGGGAGCATTGCCCCTCTCCCACTGTCATTATAGTGTCCATCCTCTCTAGAATGTCCCTCGAAGGCTCCCGAAGGTGGGAAACCCCAAAATCCTCCATAATGGCACCTCGAAGAAGCCCTGAAGGCGGGAAACCTCAAAATCCTCCAAGGTTGAAAAATAAAGCCACATCATAACTGACCAGTGCTTTGAAATATGTGGCAACGACACAAACCCCAAGACCCATATTGTCAAATCTTAAAAAAAAAGAGCAGTAGGGGACGAAGACCCGCTATAGTGGAAAATCAAGGCCCGCCACAACGGGAGAAGAAGATGCCAACTACGGTGAGGCCATCAGGTCGAATGTGCCCGAGATGGATAAGATGGGAAAAGAGTAGTAGGGGATGAAGGCTCGCTACGACGGAATATGAAGACCCACCACGGTAGGAGAAGAAGATGCCCGCGGAGGGGGATGAAGGCTTGCTACAATGGATGATCAAGGCCCGCCATGGCGATTGAAGAAGATGTCCACTACGATGAGGCCATTTGGCCGAATGTGTTTGAGATGTGTAAATCGGGAAAAGAGTAGCGGGGAACTAAGGCCTGTTATGGCGGAAGATCAAAGCCCACCATGGCGGGAGGAGTGGATGCTCGCTATAGTGAGGTCATCGGACCGAATATGCCCGAGATGTGTAAGTCAGTAAAAGAGTAGAGGGATGAAGGCCCGCTACGGTGGATGATCAAGACCCACCACGACATGAGAAAAATATATCCGCTATGATGGGGCCATCAAGCTTATTGTGCTCGAGATGTGTGAGTCAGGAAGCTTGACCCACACTGAGCTTCCCGTTATAGAAAAGTCATAAAGCAAAAGGTTCCAGAAATATGTGAGTAGAGATAACTCCATTTGCACCAAAGTGCCCAGATCATCAGAAGAAGGCACCCGAAATACCTAAGTTAGCATGGCCCGACCTGAGTCCCACAATGATATAAAATAAATTATCCTCGGCTAACTTAATCGTCGGAAGGGTTGGGTCGGGAACCCCACCCGACATCACCCTATCGTGCAGGGTCTCGGCGGAGATAAGATTTATTCCAGTCCCACCTCAAGGTAACCTCGGAACCACCCTCGATACCCCCAGCTCGACCACTCAGTCCCACCCTCGAGAAGAATGACTTGGACGATTTCATGCCTTCGGGACAAGACCATGCAATACTGACTCCTGATCCACGTTATCAAGTTGTTAATGATATGATATCCTTTCAGTTATTGTTAAAGGTTAATCACACTAGACATGAGTGCATAATGGAGAATGATCGTCGCTGATCCAGAAGCTATGTCATCATTACGAATCATAGTCATGGGCCGCCTTCATGGAAGCTAGAGCCTGAAGGGCCTTAACATCTGCGAGGGACATGCCCCTTGATGAATATGAGCTTATATGCTCCGCCCTTGGATTACTCAAGGACAAAGCACAAACCTTGGCGGACGACTGACTCGATAAACTAGAAAAAGATTAGGAAGGTGAAGACATCCCGACCTGGGGTATGGCCACCGAGTCATTGCCAAGAAAGATGAAGACTCGACATATTGCTCCTAAGTACGATGAGAAGCTATTCTCAAGGCCTAGAGAGAAGAACACAAGAAGGACTAAGGAGTCAAATGAGCCTTCCCCTCCTACATAAAAGGAACTTAAAGGGGAGCATCTCTCCTCTCCCACTGTCATTAAAGCGGCCATCCTCTCCAAAATGACCCTCGAAAGCTCCTGGAGGTGGGAAACCCCAAAATCCTCCACAATAGCACCTCGAAGAAGCCCCGACGGCAAAAAAACTCAAAATCCTCCAAGGTTGAAAAGTTCAAGCCACATCATAATTGATCGGTGCTTTGGAATATGTGGCGACGACACAAACCCCAAGACCCATATCGTCAAATCTTAAAAAAAAAGAATAGTAGGGGACGAAGGCCCACTAGTGGAAGATCAAGGCCCGCCACAACGGGAGAAGAAGATGCCCACTACGGTGAGGCCATCGGGCCGAATGTGCCCAAGATGGATAAGATGGGAAAAGAGTAGCAAGGTACGAAGGTTCGATACGACGGAAGATCAAGACCCACCACGGCGGGAGAAGAAGATGCCCACGACGAGGGATGAAGGCTTGCTACGATGGAAGATCAGGGTCCGTCATGACGATTGAAGAGGATGTCCATTACAGTGAGGCCATCGGGCCGAATGTGTCCGAGATATGTAAATCGGAAAAAGAGTAGCGGGGAACTAAGGCCTGTTATGACGAAAGGTCAAAGCCTGCCATGGCAAGAGGAGTGAATGCTCGTTGTAGTGAGGTCATCGAAATATGTGTTGTTGTTAATCATCCTTGTGAAAGTTGAAACCAAGCATGGGATGTTGACCAGCTAAATAGGGAAGACCTGTTTGATGACTTGCTGAAGGAACATAATAATAAGTGAGACGTCGAAGGTTCTGCAATAGGCATACAAGGTAGATTCTCCTCGTACCTGAAGCTATCATGTACTTATGCTGTGGTTTTACTCATGCCTAATATTTCATTCACCCAGCACCGATGTCCTCATGCTACTTATATTCTTTCGATTGACGAGGAATCGGAAAAGGGATATAAATAGTATGGATGCTGATTCGACTGGTTAGACATATGATTTATTTCTCTTTCACCTCCCTTTGTACATGAATCTCCCACAGAGTCCACAAAGAATGTCAAGTCAGCATCAGCATTGCAACAGGACGAAGCCCATCAACTGTGTCTGTGGAAGAATTCGATGAGGCCGTCGTAGACGACCTGCTTGGCATTCACCCCCATCACGAAGTCCAGATGTGCGTACTCCATCACCAGCTGAGCCACGAGCTTGTCGGCGTCATGGTTGCTGAGATCATTCAACAGCAGCTGCACGTCCTTCACGTCCGATAGCATGTCCCCGCCGCCGTAGCTGAGCAGCAGCGGCAGGTCGTGTGGAATGTTGGACATGTGGTACTCGGGTGGGCTGCTCTGCCCATACGCAGCCATGTTGGCCGTACTGCTCCCGTGGTCGTATTTTGTTATCACTCCACGTCTGAATGCTGTGAGTACTCAAAACATACTCCCTTGTGAGAAAGAAATCTACGAGAGCTCAATTAGATGATATTTTAGATCTGTATCAGACTGACTTACTCTGTGAAAAATGGACGAGTGTCCTCACAGATGTAGGCTGGAGTTCATACTTCAAGTACATGTCGACAGTGGAATCATTGAGGCAGCAGTTTAGCCCTGCATCCAAAGTGAGTGCGTGTGCAGAATAAGGAAGGAAATGCCAATACATATGTAAAGTAAATCTATATATATGATCGAAGAGTCAAATCAAACCTATGTTGCGGAATATTATCACCGGAATAATTTGTACGTACCTGTGAATGATGCCATAAGGTCGTAGCAGTTCACCCCCGGCATAGCGCAGACGGACTCCAAAAAATTGGTTCCAACTACCCTGCTTATCCATTAGGAACACACTTGAATTAGAAGAGATTTTATGAAAACATCACTCAATGTTAATAAGCCCCTGTGATGATTTTGTCGGCAGGTCTTCTTTTGACAACAAAGAGGGATGTGTTAGTTTACGTACCCTTTAGGATCAAACTCTGCCACTCCAAGCGCTTCCAACATCTGCAAGAAAAGCTAGAAAGCTATGACACAGCACTGGACGTAGGTAAATTCGAAGAAGAAGATAGTGATCTAAAAATCATTGCTGTGAAATGGTAGAGTGTTGTGAACTCCTTCTTACTTCTCCTGAGAATGCGCTGGCTGCAGCTCTTCCGATTGGAGTTGTCATGTAACTCAGATAGGCCACCGGAGTCAAAAGGGCAGCTGACTTGATCTTATCCACCAGCTTCCCCTCGGAGAATGCTGATAGAGCTGTCAGAGTTCCCTGTAGCATCCAACGTCACTCAGAAATGTTTTCCTACTAGTAGTGGTAGTAGTAGAACATACAAGGATCGGACTGAAAGTACTTCAAAGTGAGAGGAAGAACGATGTGTTTGGCATTAAAGTATTTGAAAGAAAAAGTCTCCTACCATGGAGTGACCAACATATTGCAGCTTCTGCCCAGTTTGCTGGAATACAAAACCCACAGTAGCAGGCAAATCATAGCTGGCCAACTCATCCCATGACCACGCCCAATAAGCCTGCGACACAAAAAAAAGAAAAAAAAAGGATGATGCTGATTATACCACCAACCTGCTCGAGACTTCATGATCAGCAATGTAGAGAAGATGACGAACCGGGTCTGATGTATCGAGAGACTCATGGCGACGGCTCCACCTGGTGCCCCTGCCGTGTGTAATCCACACATCGAATCCGTTGTCTGCAAGTACGAAAGCCAGTGATTGTTGAGGTGGATTCAGGAGCCATGTCAACCCGTCCTGCCATCAATCATCAAGCGTCAATCGTCAGAAGAAGAAGAAGAAGAAGAATGTCGAAGAAGACAACGTCCTGTGCATGCATGCACCGCAACACATGCGGATTGCTCAAGGAAACGTACCATGAAGACTCCATGTTGCAGCAGCACAGGCTGCCTCTTCCCCGCGCTGCCGCCTCCTCTTCCTTGTGGGATCCTGTTCATGGTCAGTATGTACCCATCTTGCGTCTTCACCTGCAAGGGACGCAACGAGCTTCAACCACTGATGCCATGCCCGCATTCGATCATCAATCCACCCCACATTTATGTGCACTCGGCTACCTCATATTCTCGGCACTCGTAACCCTGAGGGCTCACCACGGCGGTGCACACCCCGTCATCCGCAGCCTCGAGGCTTTGCAGCAGTTGCCGCTGTCCGTGAGCTCCGGCCAGCTCGCATTGGAAGCCCAAGGAGAGGACGAAGGTGATGACGAGAAGCCAACAACGGAATCCCATGTTGGAGGTAAGCGAAGTGGATGATATCAACTGCTTCACCAAGGATTGGCTTTCTTATAGGGAGGAGGGTGAGGAGGAAGTAAGTGAAGGATGATTCCTCGTTCATGGCCTTCTTATAGAGCGGAGGAGGAGGAGGAAGGAGATGGAGAGGGTGATCTGTGCAGGCTGTTGAAGGGTGGTGATACGTGATTCTCGCTACTCTCTCAAAAACTAGCAGTTAATCCACCCAAATCTTATTCTATCAACACTTAAGGTACTGTCGTATAATTTTCATATTTCGGTTGTCCATTATAGTTGGAACTTAAGATTTTATTATTGTGATTGTTATTGATCTATTGTGGTCATTCACAACTAAATGCAATTGTACAAAAGTTAAAAAATAGATTACTGTTGTCGGCCAACCATCGATATTTTCCTCTATTAGAGGTTTCTGCTTTGGGATGTTCACCGATTACGGTCTCTCATTTTCATTTTGGGATGGTATAGAGATTTTTCACCTACCAGCTCCAAACCCTGTGTTAATTAACAATTCAAAACTTTTTCCTAACATTTTGGTTGAGCATAAATTTTAAAGTATTTTTTTATCATCTGCACAACCAGTCTAATCACTATCAGTATAAGAATACAATTTTCAATCTTTTACCTACTTATGACAAATGTCATAATTGGTATCAAAGAACTATTTTATTTGCTCCAAAATGATGTTTGCTAGGACCGTGCATAAATTTGGATAACAAATTAAATGTAAAACATAATATTACTCTTGAATGTGTGAGATAAATTAACCCTCCAATTAAACTTCTATATTATTTCTCATCTACTTTTTTAACTTCATCATCTAATATAAGTTTATTATTTGTATTCATTAGATTATTCACTGGGTTTCAAGTTATCATACGAAATCTTTTTAACAAATCTTAAGCATATTTCTCTTAGCACTAAAAAAAATTATTTATATTTTAAATATTTTTCTTTCCTAAAAAATAAAATTTAAAAAGTGTATTTAATTAATTTTTGGTATAAATCATATCATCCACATACAAATAGATAATAAGAATTTTCATACCTTGAGCTCTTATATATAATTAATTCGTCAAAAAGGGTGTTGCGTATATGTTGTCCTACCGAACATCATTTACGTTGGAGAAACAACAAATTCTCGATGTAAATTCCAGAGAAAATTTAAAAAAAATATGCAGAAATTTTATAGCAAAACCTCGATTCCAATGTGAGTAATAGCTGCAATTAAGATTTTGGCAACATAACGGTAGGAAAATTGATGCAAAGATAAAAGACAGATTATTTGTCATAAAAATCCAGCAATATGCGACGATGAATTACAGCACAATATGATCAGTTTCAGAAATATTTTTTTCCAGAGATCAATCTTAAATGAAAGCTAAGTTGATCTATGAGATTTTCACCTAGCAGCTCCAAACCCTGACGAGTCAGGCTAGTTAACAATTCAAAACTTTTTCCTATCATTTTGGTTGAGCATAAATTTTAAAGTATTTTTTTTATCATATTCACAACCAGTCTAATCACTATCAGTATAAGAATACAACTTCCAATCTTTTACCTACGTATGACAAATGTCATAATTGGGAGTTTCTTTATTGTATCTAAGAACTATTTTATTTGCTCCAAAATGATGCTTGCTAGGACCGTGCATGAATTTGGATAACAAATTAAATGCAAAACATAATATTACTCTTGAATGTGTGAGATAAATTAACCCTTCAATTAAACTTCTATATTATTTCTCATCTATTTTTTTAACTTCATCATCTAATATAAGTTTATTATTTGTATTCATTAGATTATTCATTGGCTTACAAGTTGTTACGGGAAATCTTTTTAACAAATCTTTAGCATATTTCTCTTAGCACTAAAAAAATTATTTATATTTTAAATAATTTTCTTTCCTAAAAAATAATGTAATAGTCTTAAATCAATCATTTCAAATTCTAAGATCATACTTTTCTAAAATTTAATAAGTGTATTTAATTAATTTTTGGTGTAAATCATATCATCCAGATACAAATAGACAATAAGAATTTTCATACCTTGAGCTTTTATATATAATTAATTCAATGAAAAGGGTGATGCGTATGTGTTTTCCTACCGAACAACATTTACGTTAGAGAAATAGCAAATTCTCAATGTAAATTCCAGAGAAAATTTGAGGAAAATATGCATAAATTTTATAGCAAAACCTCGGTTCAAATGTGAATAATAGTAGCAATTAAGATTTTGGCAATGTAACGGTAGAAAAATTGATGCAAAGATAAAAGATAGATTCTTCGTCATAAAAATCTAGCAATATGCAATGATGAATTACAGCACAATAAGATCAGTTTAAGAAAGAATTTTTTTCAAAGATCAATCTTAGATGAAAGCTAAGTTGATATATTAGATTGGGTAAAAATTTCATCCACAATAGATAAGCAATAAACCGGTTTCAGGAAGCAAACAAGCGGCTAAAAATTTCTACAGCATTTTCCCTTCGTAACGATGATCACGATTACATTGGTAGAAATTTGCAGTGAGGAAAAGATGGAAAAGCTTCTTCAATGTGTAAAGGAAAGGATTTGCAGTAGTAATAAAGTGTGGATGGTGAAATTTTATCAGATCTCCAATTCAAACGTAGGGGGGCAGCGACAGACTAATTGATCTACGGCTTCGGGTGGAAGATGGAGGCGCATCTTGCAGCAATTATTGAAATTGCTTGGATGGGTGGAGGCGACAGAGATGATAGTAGGGGCAACAAAAATGCAATTATAATACCTCATGATATAACCCCATAAAGAGCTTTATAGGATTTGATCTTTGAGGGGGATCAACCTTTGGAACACTACAGGGGTTCCTCCCTCCTAGGATTGGCCAACAAGGTTAAAATAGAATTGATCTTGCTTAATTCAAAAGAGGAGGAGGCTACAAGCTTATATAGGGCTCAAAACCCTAACCCTAGGGTGATGCTACCTAAGTAAAATTACTCCCTTGCCTCTCCTATAGTCGTCCTGCCTTAATAGGGATGGTCGACGACTAAGATGGCTCCATGACCGCCTATGCCTGCTAGAAACCCTGGCCATCTAGCCCAGTAAAGGGGCGACGGCCAGTAAGCCCTAATGCCCCAAAATAAAACCTAGCTATACCTCTTTATAGGATATAGGTGACTAAGTGGGGTTTTATTATAAATCTCACAGAGTTTTTATTGACTACTTCTAGGGTGATTAGGACTCAACCCTACTAGGGTCCTATCACTTGGTTTGATACTCTTGAATCATGAAGGTTTGTCGGATCTTTACGAGTTGGCCGTCGATATTTTTATACTCTATTGGTCCAAAGCGATTCAGTAGTGTGTTCTTAAATTGATTCCAAGTCAGAGCCCCATGATGATATTCCAGCCAATTGTACCATTGAATTGCATCTCCTTCAAGGTGGATGATAGTAATTTCCACCATAGCATGATCCGATGTTCGGTAGTAGCAAAAGTAACGTTCGATACGCGAAATCCACCCCGCTGGGTCCCCTTCTTCCCATCGTGGGAAGTCCACCCTCATGCATTGCTGAAGCATGTCCGAGGGCTATCCCTCCTTCTCTAGAGGCCTTTCTGAACTCTCTCCTTGCTGAAATTTGGTTAGACTCAGCGGTTGTCCAATTTTGAACTCCACGAACAAAGCACGTAGTTTATTCTCTAAGCGCAATTCAAGCCGTGATTTGAGCCGAGATTCCAACGCCTCAAATTTGGCATCAATTATATCTTGAGAAGCTATGGCGTATGCCTGTAGATTAGTAATGTCTTTGTCTTTTTTTTTTGTTAATAAGTCAATGACATGGGGTGGTGGAAGGTTCAAATGAAAGATCAGTGGTAGAAGATTATGGCTGTAAGGGTTTACTATTTTGGGCTATGGTTTTGGGTGCTGTTAGGGTTATGAAAATATGTTATGATAGTTGCATCTTAAGGCTAGAGGGATGCCCTAAAGATGTCTTCATTGGTGGCAGCAAGATGGCTAGAGTTTGGTAGGTTACGGAGAAGAAAAACGACAAATGTGCAGTAGTAGATTTTTCATCAAAAAAATTCCAACATTAAAGATGTAACTTTTTCCAGCAATTCATAGCAAAGATTTGAGTAAAACTCAAGGGAAATCTACTAGTAAGGGAGAGATAATGCTGTCAAAAATTTCGTAGAAGGAAATGACAACAAAAGGTTTGGCAAAATCAATGATCACGAGAAGGTATTGTAGTAGAATTTTTTCATCGAAAGAATCTAGCAGTATAGATGAAATTTTTTCCATCAGTTCAAAATAAGGATTCGGGTAAAACTCAAGGGGAATCCACTAGTAAGGGAAAGATAATGCCAATAAAAAAATTTGGAAGAAAACAACAGGAAAAGGTTTAGCAAAATCAAAGATCACCGGTATAAACTGCGGCAGAATTTTGCAACCAAAGTGCAGCAATTTGGATGTAAAAGATCAACGATTTATATTGATAATTTTTCGATGAAACCAAAGGAAAATCCACTATTAGGAAGTGCTAAATCTATTGTGAACATTTCATAGAGATTTGGATGGAAAAAAAGCAACAATAAGATCGAACAAGTAGTGCTACGTGGCTGGAATTCTACAGTGCAACTTTCATCGTAAAGATGGAAACTTTGCGACAAAAAGTTTGTGTAGCAAAATAGGAATATTTTTTTTAGGTTTTTTGAATAAGGATAAATAAATTATAGCAGCAGTAAGGTAGGAAATCAGAATTTGTTGTAATTCACGGGGAGATCAAAGGATGATCTGCGGTAGTGGAGATGACAGTGGTATTCAATGACGATCTTAAAGCAATTATGGGAATTGCTTTGGAAGGATGATGGATGGTTGTAGAAGGGCAGCGAGATGCCAAGAATGCTGCTCTAATATCAAGTGATAGAACCCTAATGGATTCTAAGCTTGGGTGATCTCTATAGGGGATCGACTTCCTTGGAACTCTATAGGGATTCCCTCCTCCAAATTGCTGCACAAAGGCTACAGAAAATATTTATCTATTCATGAATAAAAGTGGATAATTACAAGGCTTGGTTTGCTTGGTTTCATATTTTTTATTAACATCTATATAAATTAAATTTGAATATTACAAATGTGTAAATATAAATATATATTATAGATAAACAAAATTGTCATCACCAACTCTGTGGCCCAATGGAACCAGAGATTCTGGGTTCGATCCCCAGCAAAGTCGTGTATCAAATATTTTATTTCACTTTTTTCGAGTAAAAATAAATAAGTTTCATAATTAAATTATATCTATTTTTGTTTAAATAAAAGCTGACTTCTTACCAGGCTTGCTACAACGAGATCGTTGGGTTGAATGCGGTCGAGATGTATAAGTTCAGAAAAGAGTAGTCGGGGACGAAGGCCCGCCATGGTAGGAGAAAAAGATATCTGCTATACGATGGGCCATCGGGCCAAATGTATCTGAGATGTACGAGTAAAAATAGATAAGTTTCATAATTAAATTATATCTATTTTTGTTTAAATAAAAGTTGGCTTCTTACCTGGATTGCTAGAGAGGAAGATCAAGGCCATCCATGGCGGGAGGAGAGGATGCCCGCTACGGCGAGATCATTGGGCTGAAATATGGTCGAGATGTATAAGTTCGGAAAAGAGTAGTCGGGGACGAAAGCCCGCCATGATAGGAGAAAAAGATATCTACTACGACTGGGTCATCAGGCTGAATGTATCCGAGATGTGCGAGTAAGGAAGCCTGCCCACACATCAAGATTCCCTCTACAACAAGGCCATAATGCAAATAAAGGATGCCAGCAGAGTCGTTTATCAAATATTTTATTTCACTTTTTTCGAGTAAAAATAAATAAGTTTCATAATTAAATTATATCTATTTTTGTTTAAATAAAAGCTGACTTCTTACCAGGCTTACTACAACGAGATCATTGGGTTGAATGCGGTCGAGATGCATAAGTTCGGAAAAGAGTAGTCGGGGACGAAGGCCCGCCATGGTAGGAGAAAAAGATATCTGCTATACGATGGGACCATCGGGCCAAATGTATCCGAGATGTGCGAGTAAAAATAGATAAGTTTCATAATTAAATTATATCTATTTTTGTTTAAATAAAAGTTGGCTTCTTACCTGGATTGCTAGAGAGGAAGATCAAGGCCCTCCATGGCGGGAGGAGAGGATGCCCGCTACGACGAGATCATTGGGCTGAAATATGGTCGAGATGTATAAGTTCGGAAAAGAATAGTCGGGGACGAAGGCCCGCCATGATAGGAGAAAAAGATATCTACTACGATGGGGTCATCGGGCCGAATGTATCCGAGATGTGCGAGTAAGGAAGCATGACCCACACATCAAGATTCCCTCTACAACAAGGCCATAATGCAAATAAAAGGTGCCAGAAACATGTGAGTTGGGATAACCTGATCTGCTCCAAAGTGCATAGATCATCAGAAGAAGGCACCCGAAATACCCTAGTTAGCAGGGCCCGACTTGAATCCCACACTCGAAAACATGACGCACTTGGGAAGAAAAGGGAGGCCTCGACCGACGGTAACTCTGGATGACATGCCATGAATCCTTCTCCGAGTCATGCCGTTCATGGGGGATGAATGATAGGTTGCATTCTAGCACCAGTAGCAAGATGCCATATGACAGTGCCAGGGAGTTGACATGGAGAGTAATCGGGGACGAAGGCCGCCATGGTAGGAAAAAAAGATATTTGCTATGACAGGGCCATCGGGCCGAATGTATATGAGATGTGCGAGTAAGGAAGCCTGACCCACACATCAAGATTCCCTCTACAACAATGTCATAATGCAAATAAAAAGTGCTAGAAACATGTGAGTTGGGATAACCCGATCTGCACCAAAGTGCACAGATCATCAAAAGAAGGCACCCGACATACCTAAGTTAGCAGGGCCTAACTTGAATCCCGCATTCGAAAACATGACGCACCTAGGAAGAAAAGGGAGACCTCAACTGACGGTAACTCTAAATGACATGCCATGAATCCCTCTTCGAGTCACGTCATTCGTGAGGGATGAATGATAAGTTGCATTCCAACACCAGTAGCAAGATGTCATACGACAATGCCAAGGAGTTGACAAGGAGGATAAGCGGCATTTGTCTGATGTAGGAGAGGGATGGGCGAGCGGGACAAGACCGAGCCACATTGACTCGTGGTCAATGGCATCAAGTTGTTAACAATATGATATACTTTCAATTATTGATAGAGGTGAATCACAGTAAACACGAGGTGCAAAAATGTGTTTATCAGACAACGTTACAGGTATTAAGGTGATCGGTCAGTTTTTTGCTTGATCAACATCGTTCCAAGTTCTAAGACGCATCAGATGTGTTGTTGTTGGTCATCTCATCCTTTAGAAAGTTAGAAACCAAGCATGGGATGTTGACCGGATAAATAGGGAAAAACCAGTTTGATGACATGGTGAAGGAACATAATAATACGTGAGACGTTGAAGGTTCTGCAATAGAGGCCTACAAGGTGGATCTCCTCCTCGTACCTGGAGCTATCACTTATTTATGCTGTGGTTATACTCATGCCTAATATTCATGCTACTTACTTGTGTTATGATATATATTCTTTCGATTGACGAGGCATCGGGAAAAGGGATGTAAATAGTATGGATGCTGATTCGACATATGATTTATTAGATATATGATTTATTTCTCTTTCACCTCCCTTTTGTACATGAATCTCCCACAGAGTCCACAAAGAATGTCAAGTCAGCAGCAGCACTGCAACAGGACGAAGCCCATCAACTGTGTTTGTGGAAGAATGCGATGAGGCCGTCGTAGACGACCTGCTTGGCATTCACCCCCATCACGAAGTCCAGATGTGCGTACTCCTTCACCAGCTGAGCCACGAGCTTGTCGGCGTCATGGTTGCTGAGATCATTCAACAGCAGCTGCACGTCCTTCACGTCCGATAGCATGTCCCCGCCGCCGTAGCTGAGCAGCAGCGGCAGGTCGTGTGGAATGTTGGACATGTGGTACTCGGGTGGGCTGCTCTGCCCATACGCAGCCATGTTGGCCGTACTGCTCCCGTGGTCGTATTTTGTTATCACTCCACGTCTGAATGCTGTGAGTACTCAAAACATACTCCCTTGTGAGAAAGAAATCTACGAGAGCTCAATTAGATGATATTTTAGATCTGTATCAGACTGACTTACTCTGTGAAAAATGGACGAGTGTCCTCACAGATGTAGGCTGGAGTTCATACTTCAAGAAGGCGTCAACAGTGGAGTCATTGAGGCAGCAGTTTGGCCCTACATCCAAAGTGAGTGTGTGTGCAGAACAAGGAAGGAAAAGCCAATACATATGTAAATTAATTGAAGCCTTCTACAATAAAGATATATGATTAAAGTCAGTCAAATCAAATTTATGTTGCGGATGTGCGTACCTGTTAATGAAGCCATAAGGTCGAAGCAGTTCACCCCCGGCATAGCGCATACGGCCTCCAAAAACTTGGTTCCAACTGCCCTGCATATCCATCCATTAGGAACACACTTGAATTAGAAGAGCTTTTATGAAAACAATCACTCAATGTTGATAAGGCCCTGTGATGATTTTGTCAGCAGGTCTTTGTTTTGACAACAAAGAGGGGGATATGTTAGTTTACGTACCCTTTAGGATCAAATTCTGCCACTCCAAGATCTCCCAACAACTGCAAGAAAAAGCTAGAAAGCTATGACACAGCTCTGGACGTCGGAAAATTAGAAGAAGAAGAAGAAGAAGATACTGATCTAAAAATCAGTGCTGTGAAATGGTAGAGTGTTGTGAACTCGTTCTTACTTCTCCTGAGAATGCGCTGGCTGCAGCTCTTCCAATCGTGGTTGTCATGTAAGTAAGATAGGCCACCGGAGTCAAAAGGGCAGCTGACTTGATCTTATCCACCAGCTTCCCCTCAGAGAATGCTGATAGAGCTGTCAGAGTTCCCTGTAGCATCCAACACGTCACTCAATTATAAAAAAATGTTGTTGTAGTACTAGTGGTAGTAGTAGAACATACAATGATATGTTTGGCATTGAAGTAACTAAAAGAAAAGTGTGCTACCATGGAGTGACCAACATAGTGCAGCTTCTGCCCAGTTTGCTGGAATACAAAACCCACAGTAGCAGGCAAATCATAGCTGGCCAACTCATCCCATGACCACGCCCAATAAGCCTGAGAGACAACAAAAAAGGATGACGCTAATTATACCAACAACCTGCTCAAGACTTCATAATCAGCAATGCAGAGAAGATGACCGACCGAGTCTGATGTGTTGAGAGACTCATGGCGACGGCTCCACCTGGTGCCCCTGCCGTGTGTAATCCATACATCGAATCCGTTGTCTGCGAGTACGAAAGCCAGTGATTGTTGAGGTGGATTCAGTAGCCATGACAACCCGTCCTGCCATCACTCATCAATCGTCAATCATCATCATCATCATCATCAGAAGAATGACGAAGAAGACAACCTACTGTGCACGCATGCATGGCAACACATGCAGGCAGATTGGTCAAGGAAACGCACCGCGGTGACTCCATGTTGGAGCAGCACAGGCTGCCTCTTCCCCGCGCTGCCGCCTCCTCTTCCTTGTGGGATCCTGTTCATGGTCAGTATGTACCCATCTTGCGTCTTCACCTGCAAGGGACGCAACGAGCTTCAACCACTGATGCCATGCCCGCATTCGATCATCAATCCACCCCACATTTATGTGCACTCGGCTACCTCATATTCTCGGCACTCGTAACCCTGAGGGCTCACCACGGCGGTGCACACCCCGTCATCCGCAGCCTCGAGGCTTTGCAGCAGTTGCCGCTGTCCGTGAGCTCCGGCCAGCTCGCATTGGAAGCCCAAGGAGAGGACGAAGGTGATGACGAGAAGCCAACAACGGAATCCCATGTTGGAGGTAAGCGAAGTGGATGATATCAACTGCTTCACCAAGGATTGGCTTTCTTATAGGGAGGAGGGTGAGGAGGAAGTAAGTGAAGGATGATTCCTCGTTCATGGCCTTCTTATAGAGCGGAGGAGGAGGAGGAAGGAGATGGAGAGGGTGATCTGTGCAGGCTGTTGAAGGGTGGTGATACGTGATTCTCGCTACTCTCTCAAAAACTAGCAGTTAATCCACCCAAATCTTATTCTATCAACACTTAAGGTACTGTCGTATAATTTTCATATTTCGGTTGTCCATTATAGTTGGAACTTAAGATTTTATTATTGTGATTGTTATTGATCTATTGTGGTCATTCACAACTAAATGCAATTGTACAAAAGTTAAAAAATAGATTACTGTTGTCGGCCAACCATCGATATTTTCCTCTATTAGAGGTTTCTGCTTTGGGATGTTCACCGATTACGGTCTCTCATTTTCATTTTGGGATGGTATAGAGATTTTTCACCTACCAGCTCCAAACCCTGTGTTAATTAACAATTCAAAACTTTTTCCTAACATTTTGGTTGAGCATAAATTTTAAAGTATTTTTTTATCATCTGCACAACCAGTCTAATCACTATCAGTATAAGAATACAATTTTCAATCTTTTACCTACTTATGACAAATGTCATAATTGGTATCAAAGAACTATTTTATTTGCTCCAAAATGATGTTTGCTAGGACCGTGCATAAATTTGGATAACAAATTAAATGTAAAACATAATATTACTCTTGAATGTGTGAGATAAATTAACCCTCCAATTAAACTTCTATATTATTTCTCATCTACTTTTTTAACTTCATCATCTAATATAAGTTTATTATTTGTATTCATTAGATTATTCACTGGGTTTCAAGTTATCATACGAAATCTTTTTAACAAATCTTAAGCATATTTCTCTTAGCACTAAAAAAAATTATTTATATTTTAAATATTTTTCTTTCCTAAAAAATAAAATTTAAAAAGTGTATTTAATTAATTTTTGGTATAAATCATATCATCCACATACAAATAGATAATAAGAATTTTCATACCTTGAGCTCTTATATATAATTAATTCGTCAAAAAGGGTGTTGCGTATATGTTGTCCTACCGAACATCATTTACGTTGGAGAAACAACAAATTCTCGATGTAAATTCCAGAGAAAATTTAAAAAAAATATGCAGAAATTTTATAGCAAAACCTCGATTCCAATGTGAGTAATAGCTGCAATTAAGATTTTGGCAACATAACGGTAGGAAAATTGATGCAAAGATAAAAGACAGATTATTTGTCATAAAAATCCAGCAATATGCGACGATGAATTACAGCACAATATGATCAGTTTCAGAAATATTTTTTTCCAGAGATCAATCTTAAATGAAAGCTAAGTTGATCTATGAGATTTTCACCTAGCAGCTCCAAACCCTGACGAGTCAGGCTAGTTAACAATTCAAAACTTTTTCCTATCATTTTGGTTGAGCATAAATTTTAAAGTATTTTTTTTATCATATTCACAACCAGTCTAATCACTATCAGTATAAGAATACAACTTCCAATCTTTTACCTACGTATGACAAATGTCATAATTGGGAGTTTCTTTATTGTATCTAAGAACTATTTTATTTGCTCCAAAATGATGCTTGCTAGGACCGTGCATGAATTTGGATAACAAATTAAATGCAAAACATAATATTACTCTTGAATGTGTGAGATAAATTAACCCTTCAATTAAACTTCTATATTATTTCTCATCTATTTTTTTAACTTCATCATCTAATATAAGTTTATTATTTGTATTCATTAGATTATTCATTGGCTTACAAGTTGTTACGGGAAATCTTTTTAACAAATCTTTAGCATATTTCTCTTAGCACTAAAAAAATTATTTATATTTTAAATAATTTTCTTTCCTAAAAAATAATGTAATAGTCTTAAATCAATCATTTCAAATTCTAAGATCATACTTTTCTAAAATTTAATAAGTGTATTTAATTAATTTTTGGTGTAAATCATATCATCCAGATACAAATAGACAATAAGAATTTTCATACCTTGAGCTTTTATATATAATTAATTCAATGAAAAGGGTGATGCGTATGTGTTTTCCTACCGAACAACATTTACGTTAGAGAAATAGCAAATTCTCAATGTAAATTCCAGAGAAAATTTGAGGAAAATATGCATAAATTTTATAGCAAAACCTCGGTTCAAATGTGAATAATAGTAGCAATTAAGATTTTGGCAATGTAACGGTAGAAAAATTGATGCAAAGATAAAAGATAGATTCTTCGTCATAAAAATCTAGCAATATGCAATGATGAATTACAGCACAATAAGATCAGTTTAAGAAAGAATTTTTTTCAAAGATCAATCTTAGATGAAAGCTAAGTTGATATATTAGATTGGGTAAAAATTTCATCCACAATAGATAAGCAATAAACCGGTTTCAGGAAGCAAACAAGCGGCTAAAAATTTCTACAGCATTTTCCCTTCGTAACGATGATCACGATTACATTGGTAGAAATTTGCAGTGAGGAAAAGATGGAAAAGCTTCTTCAATGTGTAAAGGAAAGGATTTGCAGTAGTAATAAAGTGTGGATGGTGAAATTTTATCAGATCTCCAATTCAAACGTAGGGGGGCAGCGACAGACTAATTGATCTACGGCTTCGGGTGGAAGATGGAGGCGCATCTTGCAGCAATTATTGAAATTGCTTGGATGGGTGGAGGCGACAGAGATGATAGTAGGGGCAACAAAAATGCAATTATAATACCTCATGATATAACCCCATAAAGAGCTTTATAGGATTTGATCTTTGAGGGGGATCAACCTTTGGAACACTACAGGGGTTCCTCCCTCCTAGGATTGGCCAACAAGGTTAAAATAGAATTGATCTTGCTTAATTCAAAAGAGGAGGAGGCTACAAGCTTATATAGGGCTCAAAACCCTAACCCTAGGGTGATGCTACCTAAGTAAAATTACTCCCTTGCCTCTCCTATAGTCGTCCTGCCTTAATAGGGATGGTCGACGACTAAGATGGCTCCATGACCGCCTATGCCTGCTAGAAACCCTGGCCATCTAGCCCAGTAAAGGGGCGACGGCCAGTAAGCCCTAATGCCCCAAAATAAAACCTAGCTATACCTCTTTATAGGATATAGGTGACTAAGTGGGGTTTTATTATAAATCTCACAGAGTTTTTATTGACTACTTCTAGGGTGATTAGGACTCAACCCTACTAGGGTCCTATCACTTGGTTTGATACTCTTGAATCATGAAGGTTTGTCGGATCTTTACGAGTTGGCCGTCGATATTTTTATACTCTATTGGTCCAAAGCGATTCAGTAGTGTGTTCTTAAATTGATTCCAAGTCAGAGCCCCATGATGATATTCCAGCCAATTGTACCATTGAATTGCATCTCCTTCAAGGTGGATGATAGTAATTTCCACCATAGCATGATCCGATGTTCGGTAGTAGCAAAAGTAACGTTCGATACGCGAAATCCACCCCGCTGGGTCCCCTTCTTCCCATCGTGGGAAGTCCACCCTCATGCATTGCTGAAGCATGTCCGAGGGCTATCCCTCCTTCTCTAGAGGCCTTTCTGAACTCTCTCCTTGCTGAAATTTGGTTAGACTCAGCGGTTGTCCAATTTTGAACTCCACGAACAAAGCACGTAGTTTATTCTCTAAGCGCAATTCAAGCCGTGATTTGAGCCGAGATTCCAACGCCTCAAATTTGGCATCAATTATATCTTGAGAAGCTATGGCGTATGCCTGTAGATTAGTAATGTCTTTGTCTTTTTTTTTTGTTAATAAGTCAATGACATGGGGTGGTGGAAGGTTCAAATGAAAGATCAGTGGTAGAAGATTATGGCTGTAAGGGTTTACTATTTTGGGCTATGGTTTTGGGTGCTGTTAGGGTTATGAAAATATGTTATGATAGTTGCATCTTAAGGCTAGAGGGATGCCCTAAAGATGTCTTCATTGGTGGCAGCAAGATGGCTAGAGTTTGGTAGGTTACGGAGAAGAAAAACGACAAATGTGCAGTAGTAGATTTTTCATCAAAAAAATTCCAACATTAAAGATGTAACTTTTTCCAGCAATTCATAGCAAAGATTTGAGTAAAACTCAAGGGAAATCTACTAGTAAGGGAGAGATAATGCTGTCAAAAATTTCGTAGAAGGAAATGACAACAAAAGGTTTGGCAAAATCAATGATCACGAGAAGGTATTGTAGTAGAATTTTTTCATCGAAAGAATCTAGCAGTATAGATGAAATTTTTTCCATCAGTTCAAAATAAGGATTCGGGTAAAACTCAAGGGGAATCCACTAGTAAGGGAAAGATAATGCCAATAAAAAAATTTGGAAGAAAACAACAGGAAAAGGTTTAGCAAAATCAAAGATCACCGGTATAAACTGCGGCAGAATTTTGCAACCAAAGTGCAGCAATTTGGATGTAAAAGATCAACGATTTATATTGATAATTTTTCGATGAAACCAAAGGAAAATCCACTATTAGGAAGTGCTAAATCTATTGTGAACATTTCATAGAGATTTGGATGGAAAAAAAGCAACAATAAGATCGAACAAGTAGTGCTACGTGGCTGGAATTCTACAGTGCAACTTTCATCGTAAAGATGGAAACTTTGCGACAAAAAGTTTGTGTAGCAAAATAGGAATATTTTTTTTAGGTTTTTTGAATAAGGATAAATAAATTATAGCAGCAGTAAGGTAGGAAATCAGAATTTGTTGTAATTCACGGGGAGATCAAAGGATGATCTGCGGTAGTGGAGATGACAGTGGTATTCAATGACGATCTTAAAGCAATTATGGGAATTGCTTTGGAAGGATGATGGATGGTTGTAGAAGGGCAGCGAGATGCCAAGAATGCTGCTCTAATATCAAGTGATAGAACCCTAATGGATTCTAAGCTTGGGTGATCTCTATAGGGGATCGACTTCCTTGGAACTCTATAGGGATTCCCTCCTCCAAATTGCTGCACAAAGGCTACAGAAAATATTTATCTATTCATGAATAAAAGTGGATAATTACAAGGCTTGGTTTGCTTGGTTTCATATTTTTTATTAACATCTATATAAATTAAATTTGAATATTACAAATGTGTAAATATAAATATATATTATAGATAAACAAAATTGTCATCACCAACTCTGTGGCCCAATGGAACCAGAGATTCTGGGTTCGATCCCCAGCAAAGTCGTGTATCAAATATTTTATTTCACTTTTTTCGAGTAAAAATAAATAAGTTTCATAATTAAATTATATCTATTTTTGTTTAAATAAAAGCTGACTTCTTACCAGGCTTGCTACAACGAGATCGTTGGGTTGAATGCGGTCGAGATGTATAAGTTCAGAAAAGAGTAGTCGGGGACGAAGGCCCGCCATGGTAGGAGAAAAAGATATCTGCTATACGATGGGCCATCGGGCCAAATGTATCTGAGATGTACGAGTAAAAATAGATAAGTTTCATAATTAAATTATATCTATTTTTGTTTAAATAAAAGTTGGCTTCTTACCTGGATTGCTAGAGAGGAAGATCAAGGCCATCCATGGCGGGAGGAGAGGATGCCCGCTACGGCGAGATCATTGGGCTGAAATATGGTCGAGATGTATAAGTTCGGAAAAGAGTAGTCGGGGACGAAAGCCCGCCATGATAGGAGAAAAAGATATCTACTACGACTGGGTCATCAGGCTGAATGTATCCGAGATGTGCGAGTAAGGAAGCCTGCCCACACATCAAGATTCCCTCTACAACAAGGCCATAATGCAAATAAAGGATGCCAGCAGAGTCGTTTATCAAATATTTTATTTCACTTTTTTCGAGTAAAAATAAATAAGTTTCATAATTAAATTATATCTATTTTTGTTTAAATAAAAGCTGACTTCTTACCAGGCTTACTACAACGAGATCATTGGGTTGAATGCGGTCGAGATGCATAAGTTCGGAAAAGAGTAGTCGGGGACGAAGGCCCGCCATGGTAGGAGAAAAAGATATCTGCTATACGATGGGACCATCGGGCCAAATGTATCCGAGATGTGCGAGTAAAAATAGATAAGTTTCATAATTAAATTATATCTATTTTTGTTTAAATAAAAGTTGGCTTCTTACCTGGATTGCTAGAGAGGAAGATCAAGGCCCTCCATGGCGGGAGGAGAGGATGCCCGCTACGACGAGATCATTGGGCTGAAATATGGTCGAGATGTATAAGTTCGGAAAAGAATAGTCGGGGACGAAGGCCCGCCATGATAGGAGAAAAAGATATCTACTACGATGGGGTCATCGGGCCGAATGTATCCGAGATGTGCGAGTAAGGAAGCATGACCCACACATCAAGATTCCCTCTACAACAAGGCCATAATGCAAATAAAAGGTGCCAGAAACATGTGAGTTGGGATAACCTGATCTGCTCCAAAGTGCATAGATCATCAGAAGAAGGCACCCGAAATACCCTAGTTAGCAGGGCCCGACTTGAATCCCACACTCGAAAACATGACGCACTTGGGAAGAAAAGGGAGGCCTCGACCGACGGTAACTCTGGATGACATGCCATGAATCCTTCTCCGAGTCATGCCGTTCATGGGGGATGAATGATAGGTTGCATTCTAGCACCAGTAGCAAGATGCCATATGACAGTGCCAGGGAGTTGACATGGAGAGTAATCGGGGACGAAGGCCGCCATGGTAGGAAAAAAAGATATTTGCTATGACAGGGCCATCGGGCCGAATGTATATGAGATGTGCGAGTAAGGAAGCCTGACCCACACATCAAGATTCCCTCTACAACAATGTCATAATGCAAATAAAAAGTGCTAGAAACATGTGAGTTGGGATAACCCGATCTGCACCAAAGTGCACAGATCATCAAAAGAAGGCACCCGACATACCTAAGTTAGCAGGGCCTAACTTGAATCCCGCATTCGAAAACATGACGCACCTAGGAAGAAAAGGGAGACCTCAACTGACGGTAACTCTAAATGACATGCCATGAATCCCTCTTCGAGTCACGTCATTCGTGAGGGATGAATGATAAGTTGCATTCCAACACCAGTAGCAAGATGTCATACGACAATGCCAAGGAGCTGACAAGGAGGATAAGCGGCATTTGTCTGATGTAGGAGAGGGATGGGCGAGCGGGACAAGACCGAGCCACATTGACTCGTGGTCAATGGCATCAAGTTGTTAACAATATGATATACTTTCAATTATTGATAGAGGTGAATCACAGTAAACACGAGGTGCAAAAATGTGTTTATCAGACAACGTTACAGGTATTAAGGTGATCGGTCAGTTTTTTGCTTGATCAACATCGTTCCAAGTTCTAAGACGCATCAGATGTGTTGTTGTTGGTCATCTCATCCTTTAGAAAGTTAGAAACCAAGCATGGGATGTTGACCGGATAAATAGGGAAAAACCAGTTTGATGACATGGTGAAGGAACATAATAATACGTGAGACGTTGAAGGTTCTGCAATAGAGGCCTACAAGGTGGATCTCCTCCTCGTACCTGGAGCTATCACTTATTTATGCTGTGGTTATACTCATGCCTAATATTCATGCTACTTACTTGTGTTATGATATATATTCTTTCGATTGACGAGGCATCGGGAAAAGGGATGTAAATAGTATGGATGCTGATTCGACATATGATTTATTAGATATATGATTTATTTCTCTTTCACCTCCCTTTTGTACATGAATCTCCCACAGAGTCCACAAAGAATGTCAAGTCAGCAGCAGCACTGCAACAGGACGAAGCCCATCAACTGTGTTTGTGGAAGAATGCGATGAGGCCGTCGTAGACGACCTGCTTGGCATTCACCCCCATCACGAAGTCCAGATGTGCGTACTCCTTCACCAGCTGAGCCACGAGCTTGTCGGCGTCATGGTTGCTGAGATCATTCAACAGCAGCTGCACGTCCTTCACGTCCGATAGCATGTCCCCGCCGCCGTAGCTGAGCAGCAGCGGCAGGTCGTGTGGAATGTTGGACATGTGGTACTCGGGTGGGCTGCTCTGCCCATACGCAGCCATGTTGGCCGTACTGCTCCCGTGGTCGTATTTTGTTATCACTCCACGTCTGAATGCTGTGAGTACTCAAAACATACTCCCTTGTGAGAAAGAAATCTACGAGAGCTCAATTAGATGATATTTTAGATCTGTATCAGACTGACTTACTCTGTGAAAAATGGACGAGTGTCCTCACAGATGTAGGCTGGAGTTCATACTTCAAGAAGGCGTCAACAGTGGAGTCATTGAGGCAGCAGTTTGGCCCTACATCCAAAGTGAGTGTGTGTGCAGAACAAGGAAGGAAAAGCCAATACATATGTAAATTAATTGAAGCCTTCTACAATAAAGATATATGATTAAAGTCAGTCAAATCAAATTTATGTTGCGGATGTGCGTACCTGTTAATGAAGCCATAAGGTCGAAGCAGTTCACCCCCGGCATAGCGCATACGGCCTCCAAAAACTTGGTTCCAACTGCCCTGCATATCCATCCATTAGGAACACACTTGAATTAGAAGAGCTTTTATGAAAACAATCACTCAATGTTGATAAGGCCCTGTGATGATTTTGTCAGCAGGTCTTTGTTTTGACAACAAAGAGGGGGATATGTTAGTTTACGTACCCTTTAGGATCAAATTCTGCCACTCCAAGATCTCCCAACAACTGCAAGAAAAAGCTAGAAAGCTATGACACAGCTCTGGACGTCGGAAAATTAGAAGAAGAAGAAGAAGAAGATACTGATCTAAAAATCAGTGCTGTGAAATGGTAGAGTGTTGTGAACTCGTTCTTACTTCTCCTGAGAATGCGCTGGCTGCAGCTCTTCCAATCGTGGTTGTCATGTAAGTAAGATAGGCCACCGGAGTCAAAAGGGCAGCTGACTTGATCTTATCCACCAGCTTCCCCTCAGAGAATGCTGATAGAGCTGTCAGAGTTCCCTGTAGCATCCAACACGTCACTCAATTATAAAAAAATGTTGTTGTAGTACTAGTGGTAGTAGTAGAACATACAATGATATGTTTGGCATTGAAGTAACTAAAAGAAAAGTGTGCTACCATGGAGTGACCAACATAGTGCAGCTTCTGCCCAGTTTGCTGGAATACAAAACCCACAGTAGCAGGCAAATCATAGCTGGCCAACTCATCCCATGACCACGCCCAATAAGCCTGAGAGACAACAAAAAAGGATGACGCTAATTATACCAACAACCTGCTCAAGACTTCATAATCAGCAATGCAGAGAAGATGACCGACCGAGTCTGATGTGTTGAGAGACTCATGGCGACGGCTCCACCTGGTGCCCCTGCCGTGTGTAATCCATACATCGAATCCGTTGTCTGCGAGTACGAAAGCCAGTGATTGTTGAGGTGGATTCAGTAGCCATGACAACCCGTCCTGCCATCACTCATCAATCGTCAATCATCATCATCATCATCATCAGAAGAATGACGAAGAAGACAACCTACTGTGCACGCATGCATGGCAACACATGCAGGCAGATTGGTCAAGGAAACGCACCGCGGTGACTCCATGTTGGAGCAGCACAGGCTGCCTCTTCCCCGCGCTGCCGCCTCCTCTTCCTTGTGGGATCCTGTTCATGGTCAGTATGTACCCATCTTGCGTCTTCACCTGCAAGGGACGCAACGAGCTTCAACCACTGATGCCATGCCCGCATTCGATCATCAATCCACCCCACATTTATGTGCACTCGGCTACCTCATATTCTCGGCACTCGTAACCCTGAGGGCTCACCACGGCGGTGCACACCCCGTCATCCGCAGCCTCGAGGCTTTGCAGCAGTTGCCGCTGTCCGTGAGCTCCGGCCAGCTCGCATTGGAAGCCCAAGGAGAGGACGAAGGTGATGACGAGAAGCCAACAACGGAATCCCATGTTGGAGGTAAGCGAAGTGGATGATATCAACTGCTTCACCAAGGATTGGCTTTCTTATAGGGAGGAGGGTGAGGAGGAAGTAAGTGAAGGATGATTCCTCGTTCATGGCCTTCTTATAGAGCGGAGGAGGAGGAGGAAGGAGATGGAGAGGGTGATCTGTGCAGGCTGTTGAAGGGTGGTGATACGTGATTCTCGCTACTCTCTCAAAAACTAGCAGTTAATCCACCCAAATCTTATTCTATCAACACTTAAGGTACTGTCGTATAATTTTCATATTTCGGTTGTCCATTATAGTTGGAACTTAAGATTTTATTATTGTGATTGTTATTGATCTATTGTGGTCATTCACAACTAAATGCAATTGTACAAAAGTTAAAAAATAGATTACTGTTGTCGGCCAACCATCGATATTTTCCTCTATTAGAGGTTTCTGCTTTGGGATGTTCACCGATTACGGTCTCTCATTTTCATTTTGGGATGGTATAGAGATTTTTCACCTACCAGCTCCAAACCCTGTGTTAATTAACAATTCAAAACTTTTTCCTAACATTTTGGTTGAGCATAAATTTTAAAGTATTTTTTTATCATCTGCACAACCAGTCTAATCACTATCAGTATAAGAATACAATTTTCAATCTTTTACCTACTTATGACAAATGTCATAATTGGTATCAAAGAACTATTTTATTTGCTCCAAAATGATGTTTGCTAGGACCGTGCATAAATTTGGATAACAAATTAAATGTAAAACATAATATTACTCTTGAATGTGTGAGATAAATTAACCCTCCAATTAAACTTCTATATTATTTCTCATCTACTTTTTTAACTTCATCATCTAATATAAGTTTATTATTTGTATTCATTAGATTATTCACTGGGTTTCAAGTTATCATACGAAATCTTTTTAACAAATCTTAAGCATATTTCTCTTAGCACTAAAAAAAATTATTTATATTTTAAATATTTTTCTTTCCTAAAAAATAAAATTTAAAAAGTGTATTTAATTAATTTTTGGTATAAATCATATCATCCACATACAAATAGATAATAAGAATTTTCATACCTTGAGCTCTTATATATAATTAATTCATCAAAAAGGGTGTTGCGTATATGTTGTCCTACCGAACATCATTTACGTTGGAGAAACAACAAATTCTCGATGTAAATTCCAGAGAAAATTTAAAAAAAATATGCAGAAATTTTATAGCAAAACCTCGATTCCAATGTGAGTAATAGCTGCAATTAAGATTTTGGCAACATAACAGTAGAAAAATTGATGCAAAGATAAAAGACAGATTATTTGTCATAAAAATCCAGCAATACGCGACGATGAATTACAGCACAATAAGATCAGTTTCAGAAAGAATTTTTTCCAGAGATCAATCTTAAATGAAAGCTAAGTTGAACTATGAGATTGTGTAAAAATTTCATCCACAATAGTTAAACAATAAACCGGTTTCAGGAAGCAAAAAAGCGGCTGAAAATTTCTACAGTGTTTCCCCTTCGCAACGATGATCACGATTACATTGGTAGAAATTTTCAATGAGGAAAATCTTCTTCGATGTGTAAAGGTAAGGATTTGAAGTAGTAATAAGGTGTGGATGGTGAAATTTTATCAGATCTCCAATTCAAACGCAGGGGAGCAGCGACAGACTAATTGATCTACAGCTTGGGTGAAAGATGGAGGCGCATCTTGCAGCAATTATGAGAATTGCTTGGATGGGTGGAGACGGCAGAGATGGCAGTAGGGGCAATAAGAACGCGACTCTGATACCTGATGATAGAACCCCAAAATGAGCTTTATAGGATTTGATCTATGAGGGAGATCAACCCTTAGAACACTATAGGGGTTCCTCCCTCCTAGGGTCGGTCAACAAGGCTAAAATAGAATTGATCTTGCTTAATTCAAAAGAGGAGGAGCCTACAAGCTTATATAAGGCTCAAAACCCTAACCTAGGGCGGTCTACCTAAGTAAAATTATAACTTTACCTCTCCTATAGCCACCCTGCCTTAGTAGGGATGAGCGGAGGCTAAGATGGCTCTATGGCCGCCTAAACCTGCTCGAAACCCTGGCCATCTAGCCCAGTAAAGGGGCGACGACCAGTAAGCCCTAATACCCCAAAATAAAACCTAGCCACACCTCTTTACAGGATATAGGTGACTAGGTGGGGTTTTATTACAAATCTCACAGAGTTTGTATCTACTACTTCTATGGTGATTAGGACTCAACCCTACTAGGGTCCTATCACCTGGTTTGATACTCTTGAATCATATAGGTTTGTTGGATCTTTGCGAGTTGACCGTCGATATTTTTATACTCCGTTGGTCCAAAGCGGTTCAGCAGTGTGTTCGTAGATTGATTCCAAGTCGAAGCCCCATGATTATATTCCAGCCAATTGTACCATTGAATTGCATCTCTTTCAAGGTGGATGATAGTGATTTCCACAATAGCATCATTTGGAGTTCGATAGTAGCGAAAGTAACGTTCGATGCATGAAATCCACCCCGTCGGGTCTCCTTCTTCCCATCGTGGGAAGTCCACCCTCATGCATTGCTGAAGCATGTCCGGGCTGTCCCTCTTTCTCTAGAGGCCTCTCTAAACTCTCTCCTTGCTGAAATTTGGTTGGACTTAGCGGTTGTCCAATTTTGAACTTCGCGAACAAAGCGCGTAGTTTATCCTCTAAGCGCAATTCAAGCCGTGATTTGAGCCAAGATTCCAACGCCTCAAATTTGGCATCAATTAGATCTTGAGAAGCTATAGCATATGCCTGTAGATCAGTGATGTGTTTGTCTTTTTTTTGTTAATAAGTCAATAGCATGGGGTGGTGGAAGGTTCGGATGAAAGATCGATGGTAGAAGATTATGGCTGTAAGGGTTTACTATTTTGGGCTATGGTTTTGGGTGCTGTTAGGGTTATGAAAATAGGTTATGATAGTTGCATCTTATGGCTAAAGGGATGCCCTAAGGATGTCTTCATTGGTGGCAGCAAGATGGCTAGGGTTTGGTAGGTTATGGAGAAGAAAAAAGACAAAGGTGTAGTAGTAGATTTTTCCTAGAAAAAATTCCAACAGCAAAGACGTAACTTTTTCCAGCAATTCACAGCAAAGATTTAAGTAAACCTTAAGAGAAATCCACTAGCAAGGGAGAGATAATGCCATCAAAAATTTCGTGGAAGGAAATGATAGCAAAAGGTTTGGCAAACTCAAAGATCACGAGAAGGTGCTGTGGTAGAATTTTTTTCGTCGAAAGAATCCAGCAATATAGACAAAATTTTTTCCATCAGTTCAAAATAAGGATTCGAGTAAAACTCAAAGGGAATCCACTGGTAAGGGAAAGGTAATGCCGATAAAAAATTATGAAAGAAAACAACAGCAAAAGGTTTAACAAAATCAAAGATCACTGGTATGAACTACGATAGAATTTTGCAACCAAAGTGCAGCAATTTGGATTGAAAAGATCAGCGATTTATATTGATAATTTTTTGATGAAACCAAAGGGAAATCTAATGTTAGGAAGTGCCAAAGCCATTGTGAAAATTTCATAGAGATTTGGATGGAAAAAAGCAACAGCAAGATCGAATAAGCAGAGCCATGCGGTTGGAATTCTGTGGTGCAACTTTCGTTGTAAATATGGAAACTTTACGATGAAAAGTTTATGTCACAAAATAGGAATGAATTTTTTAGGTTTTTTTAATAAGGATAACTAAATTATAGTAGCAGTAAGGTAGGAAACCAGAACCTATTGCAATTCATGGCGAGATCAAAGGATGATCTGATGTAGTAGAGATGACGGTGGAATTCAGTGACAATATTCAAGCAATTGTGGGAATTGTTTTGGATAGCTTTGGAAGGATGATGAATGGCTGTAGAGAGCAGCGAGATGCCAAGAATGCTACTCTAATACCAAGTGATAGAACCCTAGTGGATTCTAAGCTTGGGTGATCTCTATAGGGGATCGGCTTCCTTGGAACTCTATAAGGGTTCCCTCCTCTAAATTGCTGCTCAAAGGCTACATAAAATATTCATCTATTCATGAAGAAAAATAGATAATTAGAAGGCTATTTATAGGCCTTCTAGATCCTAACTCATAATAGGACTCCTACTCCTAACAACTCATAATGCTTCTCTAATAAGCAACCTCCAACTGGCCCATCTAGGGGTGGCAGGTTGTTTATTAATTACTAATTCAACTCTAACTTAACCCCACCTCAACCAACTCCTCTTTAACTAGGATAAGGGGTGGCTAACTAGGGTTACACATGTCCTATAATTCCTTTAAAATATCTTCCCTCTAAATATCCTAACCTAGTCGGCCTCTTAATAGAGGTCGACTTGATATGATTTATATGTATGTCCTCTTTTATAAAACTAAATTAGGACTCCTCTAGCTTGAGTCCTAACATATTTTTTCTAGGTTGTCAATGCTAATAATGTTCTAATTCTAGTGATTAGAGAAAATATTTTTAAAAAATCAATATCTAAAATTTAAGCATACACTTTTACAACTAAATGAGCTTTATGTTTTTATTGTGGGCTATTAGAATTAAATTTTGACTTCTATGCCTACTTGAGTCTAATTACTATTAGAAAATCTTAATAGAGCATCATATTCATAGTGAAAAATAAAATTAAAATCTATATTTTATAAAGAATAGTATATGGTCGTGAAAAGATTGGTAAGCAAGAAACTACAAAACTGAAAAACTATGAGTCAGCGTGAGATGTTTTACATAAGGGAGATCATATATCCTTAAAAAATCAGATCTATACGACTAGATGAAGGAGGTCAAATGTCTTATTTGGTGATCCACATGGCAGATGGTGCGACGACGCTCCTCTTCTCACATAATGATCTTTTCTCTCCTTTACACACCCGACTACACCAAGATAAAGAAGGGCCCGACCCTTCTTGCTATCCACACACCCCTAATAGGGGTGTCAGCTATTAGGGGCTTAATAAATTCACCTCATGCAAACGTTTAATAAAACAACTAGTTTGTTTTTCTCATATGCTTTGAAACCAAAAAAAATACTAACATTAACTCATTCAATTTTATCACACTATTATAGTATATAAGAATACTTTTAACAAAGTTAAGTTATATTATTTCATGAGATTTTAAATGAGGTTTCAAACCTTTAAATTTCACATAAAAATATTATAGATATAAGATAAGCATTATTTGATTATGAGAAAGGAAGTATTCGTTTAGAATTGTTAAAGACCTCATCACCAAAAGCTACAGGTAGATAACTAAAGAATATATCAAAAATGACAAAAGATTTGCTTGGTTTCGTATTTTTTATTAACATCTACAAAAATTAATTTTGAATATTACAAAGGTGTAAAACTAATTAGATACATAAAGAAAGTTGTCACCACCGACTCTGTGGCCCAATGGATAAGGCGCTGGTCTACGGAACCAGAGATTCTAGCTTGCTACAATGAGATCATTGGGTTGAATGTGGTCGAGATGTATAAGTTTGGAAAAGAGTAGTCGGGGACGAAGGCCCACCATGGTAGGAGAAAAAGATATCTGTTACGACGGGGCCATCGGGCCAAATGTATTCGAAATGTGCGAGTAAAAATAGATGAGTTTCATACTTAAATTATATCTATTTTTGTTTAAATAAAAGCTGGCTTCTTACCTGGTTTGCTATAGAGGAAGATCATGGCCCTCCATGGCGGGAGGAGAGGAAGCCCGCTACGGCGAGATCATTGGGCTGAAATATGGTCGAGATGTATAAATTCAGAAAAGAGTAGTCAGGGACGAAGGCCCGCCATGGTAGGAAAAAAAGATATTTGCTATGACAGGGCCATCGGGCCGAATGTATCTGAGATGTGCGAGTAAGGAAGCCTGACCCACACATCAAGATTCCCTCTACAACAATGTCATAATGCAAATAAAAAGTGCTAGAAACATGTGAGTTGGGATAACCCGATCTGCACCAAAGTGCACAGATCATCAAAAGAAGGCACCCGACATACCTAAGTTAGCAGGGCCTAACTTGAATCCCGCATTCGAAAACATGACGCACCTAGGAAGAAAAGGGAGACCTCAACTGACGGTAACTCTAAATGACATGCCATGAATCCCTCTTCGAGTCACGTCATTCGTGAGGGATGAATGATAAGTTGCATTCCAACACCAGTAGCAAGATGTCATACGACAATGCCAAGGAGCTGACAAGGAGGATAAGCGGCATTTGTCTGATGTAGGAGAGGGATGGGCGAGCGGGACAAGACCGAGCCACATTGACTCGTGGTCAATGGCATCAAGTTGTTAACAATATGATATACTTTCAATTATTGATAGAGGTGAATCACAGTAAACACGAGGTGCAAAAATGTGTTTATCAGACAACGTTACAGGTATTAAGGTGATCGGTCAGTTTTTTGCTTGATCAACATCGTTCCAAGTTCTAAGACGCATCAGATGTGTTGTTGTTGGTCATCTCATCCTTTAGAAAGTTAGAAACCAAGCATGGGATGTTGACCGGATAAATAGGGAAAAACCAGTTTGATGACATGGTGAAGGAACATAATAATACGTGAGACGTTGAAGGTTCTGCAATAGAGGCCTACAAGGTGGATCTCCTCCTCGTACCTGGAGCTATCACTTATTTATGCTGTGGTTATACTCATGCCTAATATTCATGCTACTTACTTGTGTTATGATATATATTCTTTCGATTGACGAGGCATCGGGAAAAGGGATGTAAATAGTATGGATGCTGATTCGACATATGATTTATTAGATATATGATTTATTTCTCTTTCACCTCCCTTTTGTACATGAATCTCCCACAGAGTCCACAAAGAATGTCAAGTCAGCAGCAGCACTGCAACAGGACGAAGCCCATCAACTGTGTTTGTGGAAGAATGCGATGAGGCCGTCGTAGACGACCTGCTTGGCATTCACCCCCATCACGAAGTCCAGATGTGCGTACTCCTTCACCAGCTGAGCCACGAGCTTGTCGGCGTCATGGTTGCTGAGATCATTCAACAGCAGCTGCACGTCCTTCACGTCCGATAGCATGTCCCCGCCGCCGTAGCTGAGCAGCAGCGGCAGGTCGTGTGGAATGTTGGACATGTGGTACTCGGGTGGGCTGCTCTGCCCATACGCAGCCATGTTGGCCGTACTGCTCCCGTGGTCGTATTTTGTTATCACTCCACGTCTGAATGCTGTGAGTACTCAAAACATACTCCCTTGTGAGAAAGAAATCTACGAGAGCTCAATTAGATGATATTTTAGATCTGTATCAGACTGACTTACTCTGTGAAAAATGGACGAGTGTCCTCACAGATGTAGGCTGGAGTTCATACTTCAAGAAGGCGTCAACAGTGGAGTCATTGAGGCAGCAGTTTGGCCCTACATCCAAAGTGAGTGTGTGTGCAGAACAAGGAAGGAAAAGCCAATACATATGTAAATTAATTGAAGCCTTCTACAATAAAGATATATGATTAAAGTCAGTCAAATCAAATTTATGTTGCGGATGTGCGTACCTGTTAATGAAGCCATAAGGTCGAAGCAGTTCACCCCCGGCATAGCGCATACGGCCTCCAAAAACTTGGTTCCAACTGCCCTGCATATCCATCCATTAGGAACACACTTGAATTAGAAGAGCTTTTATGAAAACAATCACTCAATGTTGATAAGGCCCTGTGATGATTTTGTCAGCAGGTCTTTGTTTTGACAACAAAGAGGGGGATATGTTAGTTTACGTACCCTTTAGGATCAAATTCTGCCACTCCAAGATCTCCCAACAACTGCAAGAAAAAGCTAGAAAGCTATGACACAGCTCTGGACGTCGGAAAATTAGAAGAAGAAGAAGAAGAAGATACTGATCTAAAAATCAGTGCTGTGAAATGGTAGAGTGTTGTGAACTCGTTCTTACTTCTCCTGAGAATGCGCTGGCTGCAGCTCTTCCAATCGTGGTTGTCATGTAAGTAAGATAGGCCACCGGAGTCAAAAGGGCAGCTGACTTGATCTTATCCACCAGCTTCCCCTCAGAGAATGCTGATAGAGCTGTCAGAGTTCCCTGTAGCATCCAACACGTCACTCAATTATAAAAAAATGTTGTTGTAGTACTAGTGGTAGTAGTAGAACATACAATGATATGTTTGGCATTGAAGTAACTAAAAGAAAAGTGTGCTACCATGGAGTGACCAACATAGTGCAGCTTCTGCCCAGTTTGCTGGAATACAAAACCCACAGTAGCAGGCAAATCATAGCTGGCCAACTCATCCCATGACCACGCCCAATAAGCCTGAGAGACAACAAAAAAGGATGACGCTAATTATACCAACAACCTGCTCAAGACTTCATAATCAGCAATGCAGAGAAGATGACCGACCGAGTCTGATGTGTTGAGAGACTCATGGCGACGGCTCCACCTGGTGCCCCTGCCGTGTGTAATCCATACATCGAATCCGTTGTCTGCGAGTACGAAAGCCAGTGATTGTTGAGGTGGATTCAGTAGCCATGACAACCCGTCCTGCCATCACTCATCAATCGTCAATCATCATCATCATCATCATCAGAAGAATGACGAAGAAGACAACCTACTGTGCACGCATGCATGGCAACACATGCAGGCAGATTGGTCAAGGAAACGCACCGCGGTGACTCCATGTTGGAGCAGCACAGGCTGCCTCTTCCCCGCGCTGCCGCCTCCTCTTCCTTGTGGGATCCTGTTCATGGTCAGTATGTACCCATCTTGCGTCTTCACCTGCAAGGGACGCAACAAGCTTCAACCACTGATGCCATGCCCGCATTCGATCATCAATCCACCCCACATTTATGTGCACTCGGCTACCTCATATTCTCGGCACTCGTAACCCTGAGGGCTCACCACGGCGGTGCACACCCCATCATCCGCCGTCTCGAGGCTTGGCAGCAGCTGCCGTCGTCCGTGAGCGCCAGCCGGCTCGCCCTGGAAGCCCACGGAGAGGACGAAGGCGATGACGAGAAGCCAGTTAAAGCAACGGAATCCCATGTTGGAGGTAAGCGAAAGGTGAGATCACCTCCTTCACCAAGGATTGGCCTTCTTACGGGGAGAAGGATGAGGAAGAAGTGGATGAAGGATGAGGAGGAAGTGGATGAAGGATGAGACCTCGTTCATGGCCTTCTTATAGGGCGGAGGAGGAAGGAGATGGCCGAGTGCAGGCTGATTCTCGCTACGTGTTAACAGCTCCCAAAAACTGTCATTTAAGCCACCCGAAATCTTAATTCTATCAACACATTGTCATATAATTTTCATATTCCGTTGGTCTAATTTTGTTATTGGTGTTGTTGTTGTTAATGGTTTGTTGTGTGACCTTTCACAACTCAATGTATTCTGTACAAAAATTTAAAAATAGATTGCTGTTGTGTGAAATAATAAAAGAAGCTGAGCTAAATTTAAACTCTTCACCTCTACCCGCATAACATATTCCACCCAGCCATTAGCCAAATTCATGCAAACATAATACCTATTGGAGATCACACAAGATTGTGTCCTTGGAATGACAAATAAAAGATGCTGCTAGGGTGATAACTCAGAATTGTCTCCTCAAAACATTAGTTTACTTTTATTCAATTTTTTTTTTATTGGTGATAGCCACCTTAGCAGAAAAAGACATTGCCATGTCACTGGAATCCAAATATTTTTCATTCGTTGAAATTATTTCCCTAACCATAAGACCAACTATATAACGCGGCTTCGAACATATTTATCGAGGTTTGATTGATTTCCATCTCTTTTACACATGCCATCTCGAGAATTTGACTTGGCAATCGGAGGGATCACATCGAAAATCTCATTCGATCTTGATCTTTTGTAGTTCGCAACCACCTCAATCATTCATGAGCATCTCGAGCGAGATCAAAGCTCTTACCATAGGTCGAGTCGAAATCGAGTCAACCTAGTCATCTATTCGAAGTCTTTTCCTAAAACTTTCACCTATCATTTTGCTGCTAGAAGGACGATCGACTTATCATTGGAGCACTACCCAATAGATGCTTCGAACGAACGACCCAACATGGATGCTCCGCTTCCCATCGACAACACTTTTGCCCATGTCAGCCAACCGTTGATATTTTCCTCCCACGATGCTACAAGATGTCCACTACGATGAGGCCATTTGGTCGAATGTGTTCGAGATGTGTAAATCGGAAAAAGAGTAGCGGGGAACTAAGGTCTGTTAAGGCGGAAGATCAAAGCCCGCCATGGCGGGAGGAGTGGATGCTCGCTATAGTGAGGTCATCGGACCGAATATGCCCGTGATGTATAAGTCAGAAAAAGAGTTGCAGGAGAGGAAGTCCCACCATGGTGGATGATCAAGACCCACCACGGTAGGAGAAAAATATGTCTGCTATGATGGGGCCATCAAGCTAATTGTGCTTGAGATGTGTGAGTCAGGAAGCTTGACCCACATTGAGATTCCCTCTATAGAAAAGTCATAACACAAAAGGTGCCAGAAACATGTGAGTTGAGATAACTCCATTTGCACCAAAGTGCCCAGATCATCAGAAGAAGGCACCTGAAATACCTGAGTTGGCAAGGCCCAACCTGAGCCCCACAATGATATAAAACAAATTCTCCTCAGCTAACTTAATCATCGGAGGGGTCGGATCGGGAACCCCACCTGACATAAGCCTATTGTGCAGGGTCTCGGCGGAGATAAGATTTATTCCAATCCCACCTCAAGGTAACCTCGGAACCACCCTCGATACCCCCAGCTCGACCACTCAGTCCCACCCTCGAGAAGAATGACTTGGACGATTTCATGCCTTCGGGACAAGACCAAGCAATGCTGACTCCTGATCCACGTTATCAAGTTGTTAATGATATGATATCCTTTCAGTTATTGTTAAAGGTTAATCACACTAGACATGAGTGCATAATGGAAAATGATCGTCACTAATCCAGAAGCTATGTTGTCATTATGAATCATAGTCATGGGCCTCCTTCATGGAAGCTAGAGCCGGAAGGACCTTAACATCTGCGAGGGACATGCCCCCGGAAGAATATGAACTTATATGCTCCGCCCTTGGACTACTCAAGGACAAAGAACATACCTTGGCGGACGATTGACTCGATGTACTAGAAAAAGATTAGGAAGGAGATGACATCCTGACCTGGGGTATGGCCACCGAGTCATTGCCAAGAAAGATGAAGACCCGACACATTGCTCCTAAGTACGATGAGAAGCTATTCTCAAGGCCTAGAGAGAAGAACACAAGAAGGACTAAGGAGTCAAATGAGCCTTCCCCTCCTACATAAAAGGAACTTAAAGGGGAGCATCTCTCCTCTCCCACTGTCATTAAAGTGGCCATCCTCTCCAAAATGACCCTCGAAAGCTCCTGGAGGTGGGAAACCCCAAAATCCTCCACAATAGCACCTCGAAGAAGCCCCGACTGTCACGGGCTTAGCTGATTTGCCTAAGCCGTGCGGCACCCTTGCGGCCCTCCCGAAGACTTAGCTGAAATTGCCTAAGTCATGGAACGCCCAAAGCGTTATCTGTCCGCACAGGGTCAGCCTTCCCCGAGATCTCCTAGAGTCCCTTAGGCTCACAAAAGAGAACACGGGCCAGAAGAAGCAATTCCCACGGGATCCACAAGCAACTGCTCAAGCAAACACTTCATAAGCCATATGCAAATTACATCCGAGGACATCACAAACTCAGAGAGGTTGCACACAAAGGATAATGGTCCATTACAGACCGAAGTCCCCCACAAGTGCTTATAAGACACACTTGTATTTACAAGCCAAAATTGGCCATAAAGCAAATCAAACTTGGGCTGCTAAGCCTACTGCAAGCCCGCTACTTGCTGTACAATGTATGTACACAAACCGAAGGACACGGACAAACTTGAGCATTTCATCAAACACCTTGTTTGCATTTTGACCGTGACATTCTCCCCCACTTATTCCTTCGACGTCCTCGTCGAAGCCGCTGTAGACGTTGCATCTCCTTGCATTTTGCTAAATCTTCAATCTTCTGCTTTAGCTACAACACGCCCCTTTGGCTCCCAGCTGCTCTCTGCCGCTGTTGTTGAGTAGTCGAACTCTGATCCGCCATGCTGCTTCAACTCACCACTGACTGAATCTTGTGTGGGGTTGGCTGAGTTGTGCTGATCCTTGTTGGTTCTCGCGGATCCTGCTGATGAAGGAAAAGACCTGCCTTATTATGCGCCAGTATCGTAGTCTTCTCATGTTGCTTGAACTAGGTGGATGCTTGTTGGAGCTTTAACGAGCATCGCCTCGCAGACTTTGAAGTTTTTAAGGTCCTTCCTCCAAAATGTTGGCCCATTGATCCTTCCTCCACGTTTAGTTGTCACTTCCAAGTAGGTTCACATCACTTCCACTTTTGATTGACATTCAATTCAAAACTGAAGCGGACAATCTACTCTCAGTATTGTCGATCACCAATGGTGAGGATTTGACAACTATTGTCTTCCGTAAGCTTTCTCTGAAGGGTCACTGAACTTATGCAGAGCTCCTCTGCTGGATAAGTAAGAGAACTGGGATACTTGACTTCACCCATTCTCTTAGTAGTTGAGAAGGCAAGGTTACTTGACTTCGCTCACCTCCTCGAGTTAAGAGGATTGGGGTACTCGGTTTCGCCCATTCTCTTGAGTTGAGAAGGCAAAGGTTACTCAATTTCGCCTGCCTCCTCGAGTTTGTACTTCATGCATTGAGCTGGTTACTAACATTCGCCCGCTCTTTGCTCACACTTCTGAAGCACCTGAAGTGTTTGCACTCCTTGCGTTGAGTTAGCTACTGTTATTCGCCTTCTCACTGCCATTGAACTTCTGGAATGCAAGAAGTTTTGCCCGAAAAGAGCAAAAGTTTACCCCAACTTGGAGTCCCCCAACTTGGAGTAAGTCTTTGATAGATTTGGTCGCCTCTGGGATTGTACCATCTTCCCCATCACCTTTGCCGCCTACTCCTCTGAGTAGAAAGGTACAGTACCATGTACTGTCTACTTCGTTCCTTGGTCGAGCACTCCTGCGTCAACCCGAAGTCCCTCGCTTTCGGCTACCTTGATGAGAAGCACTTCGACATCGGTCTTATGAAGTTTCTTGGCCTCTGCCCTTCTGCCCTGTCTTGGTACTTGGAGTTTGCCTTTGCATTCTCCACCTCCTTGGCCCCTTTTGCGACCAATGCTCTCCCTCCATGAGAGCAAGGGATCGATGACTCCACGAAAGTCCCACCGCTGCAGTACCATGGCGCTGCCAAGCCCATAGCACTACTATCCGTTGACTTGCATCTGCATCCCTTTCTTCGCGATCGGTAGATCCGCCTCTGCGGCACTGTGGTGCTCCTCCGAGTCCACCTCCTTTCTAACCGACGCTTTGCTTTTGGGTAGCTGAGCCCCACTGGACTCGTCGTCGCTTCCTCGCCCTTTCCGACCACCTGCTTCGACACCATGGTGTCCTCCTAGCAGTTCTCCTTGGTCGATGGAAAGACAGACTGCAACTCTCATGCATGGCCTCCGCCATCTTGTTGCAGGGCTCACGCCGATTCTGTTCTCCTTAGCTTCCTTGGTAGCAACGTTCGCTTACTCGGCTTTGTCCTCTGACTTGCCGGGCTCCCTTAAGCGAATATGAGCACTGAAGCAGTCCCACTCTCCAGCTGCTCCGATTATACCTTAGTATAATCAAGTCCCCTCCAAGAGACTAACTGGTACTTGCAATCTGACTACTCCCTCGATGGTACACAGTCCCCATATACTGCCGACCAAGGCTTTCATCTGATGCAAGCTTCGATGCGCACACACGGAAGACCCGCCTCTGCGGTACTGTGGCATTCACTCCTTGAATCCACAGCCCTTCTTGCCGTTGCATTGTTCACCGAAGTGGAGCTCCCAGTAGCTCCTGATCATTCACATGATCACGTCCCCCTCCATGGGACTCACTGGTACTTGCACTTGGACTTCTTCCTCGATGGTACACAGCCCCCATATGCTGATGATCAAGGCTTTCATCCAATGCAAGCTTCGATGCACACACACGGAAGAACCGCCTCTGCGGTACTGTGGCATTCACTCCTTGAATCCACAGCCCTTCTTGCCGTTGCACTGTTCACCGAAGTGGAGCTCCCAGTAGCTCCTGATCATTCACATGATCACGTCCCTCTCCATGGGACTCACTGGTACTTGCACTTGGACTTCTTCCTCGATGGTACACAGCCCCCATATGCTGATGATCAAGGCTTTCATCCAATGCAAGCTCCGATGCATACACGAAGACCCGCCTCTGCGGTACCATGGCATTCACTCCTTGAATCCATAGCACTTCTTCTTGTTGTGTCGTACACCAAAGTGGAGCTCCCAGTAGCTCCTGATCATACCTCCGCATGATCTTGTCCCTCACGGGACACGATCGCCTATGTTGCATTGCCACGAACTATTCCACCACGATCCGCTGCACCATGTCGCCTCCTGGTGACATCTCCATTGCATACAGATTCTCGTGTGATGAACTCGGACTACGACTTCTCCACGTGTGGCCTCTGCCAACACATCGTAGGGCCTCTGCCATCTCTGATTTTTAGTTCGCTCCCTTGGCATTTCACCTTCGTCCACCCACTCTTGGGTCACACCTGGACGAAGCATAGCTCTAGGACAGTCCGTCGCCTAGTAGCTCATGAAGTCCCCCTGACTTCACTAGAGTTGGTGCACCATTGTCTGGATCTTGGGCCTCTATCCCCTACCAGCACAATCGCTATGCACCTCTTATTCCTGACAACTCGAATGGCAACACTATGGCATATTCTTCAAGAGTACCCGCCTCTGCGTCCTCTTGCCCCGTGCTAAGGTATCATGATCCCAACTTTGCCTCCGCAAGTTGAATCACCTTAGTTACTCCGTCAAATGCATCTCTGAGGTAGCATGCATGTGCCTCGAAGCTCCCTTCATCTTTGGCACCATGGAAGATAAGTCCGCCCCATCAGAATGAAGAACTCATGGAACGACATGATCTCACTCTTGCCTCTACAAGAGTTCATGCCCTTGACCTCCGTCCAAGGAAAGCTCTGTGCCTCCGCTCCATGTTCCATCTTCTATGTCGACTCCCTTCATGCGGCTTGGATACTTCACCAAGTTTCACCCAAGTCGTTCCGCTCCTCAATTTGCATTGAGTTGATAGTGGCCCTCACGTCCACCATTCCACGGGTCAGCCCTCCGTTGAGTTCGATTTCCACATCGACTCGAAGTGTGCCTTCATATGATGTTGCCTTGGATTACTCCCCCACTTGATCTCGAAATGCATCCACCAATGCATTACCTCATTCGAGATCATGCGACGACTCTTCGTCGCTCGCTCGGTCCGTTGAGCGTTTTGGAGATATCTCCTTGAGAAACTCTTCCTCAATACGTGCGATCTGTTGCACATGATTCTCCCTCTAGAGAACTAGGACTTATCCCTCCTGGATATCTGTCCTATTGGAGCAACTTTCCTCTTTACATTGTTCCCACTGGAAGTTTCGGAGACCACCATCTCCTTCGGACTACTCCGTCTTGCTGAACAACTTGTGCCTTGTTCTGCCCCCGCAAATGTACTTTGCTAGATTGCGACCCTTCGCCAATACAGTCTCCACTGCACCCTCCAGGGTCTAGCAACGTGCTGAACTTGCTGCACATTTCAGCTGTCTAGGATGTAGCCTTTTATGTCAAAGAGAAAGTTCTGATGCTCCATGGCACTGAGTTCTGATCGCACCATAGGATGGCCACGAACACTCCGTCGTCCGTGTACAAGCCCTTGCATGAGTTCCGAATCCTTCGAGTTAGCAATTCCCCTCACCTCTGTGAGCTTTGCACAACTCTTTCGGTCGTTACGCAACACCTCCCACTTTGCACGGTCTCATCTATCACCAAACACCCCGCTTGGCCTTGAGCACCGTCAAGTTTGGTTGCCAACGTCAAGCCATAGCTCGAACTCCACCATCCCGATCTTTGTGTGCTACGCATTCTTCTTTGCATGTTTGTCCTCGTGGTGCCTCTCGCGCAAAGGGTTGGCCATTCCTCTGAATGCCAAACCTGGATGCCCGCTCCTCTGAGCGACTCCTTTCCCTACATCTCAATGTCCGTTTTCCCCCAAACGGTTGCGCGTGCTGGCTGTCCTCCACACAGCCCAACTAGGTCCCCCACGTTTGTATGGCAAGTGTCTCTGCGTGTGCTTGTCCCGCTCTGATACCACACTGTCACGGGCTTAGCTGATTTGCCTAAGCCGTGCGGCACCCTTGCGGCCCTCCCGAAGACTTAGCTGAAATTGCCTAAGTCATGGAACGCCCAAAGCGTTATCTGTCCGCACAGGGTCAGCCTTCCCCGAGATCTCCTAGAGTCCCTTAGGCTCACAAAAGAGAACACGGGCCAGAAGAAGCAATTCCCACGGGATCCACAAGCAACTGCTCAAGCAAACACTTCATAAGCCATATGCAAATTACATCCGAGGACATCACAAACTCAGAGAGGTTGCACACAAAGGATAATGGTCCATTACAGACCGAAGTCCCCCACAAGTGCTTATAAGACACACTTGTATTTACAAGCCAAAATTGGCCATAAAGCAAATCAAACTTGGGCTGCTAAGCCTACTGCAAGCCCGCTACTTGCTGTACAATGTATGTACACAAACCGAAGGACACGGACAAACTTGAGCATTTCATCAAACACCTTGTTTGCATTTTGACCGTGACACGACGGCAAAAAAACTCAAAATCCTCCAAGGTTGAAAAGTTCAAGCCACATCATAATTGATCAGTGCTTTAAAATATGTGGCGATGACACAAACCCCAAGACCCATATCATCAAATCTAAAAAAAAAAGAGTAGTAGGGGACGAATGCCCACTCGTGGAAGATCAAGGCCCGCCACAACGGGAGAAGAAGATGCACACTACGGTGAGGCCATCGGGCCGAATGTGCCCAAGATGGATAAGATGGGAAAAGAGTAGCAAGGTACGAAGGTTCGTTATGATGGAAGATCAAGACCCACCACGGCGGGAGAAGAAGATGCCCACGACGAGGGATGAAGGCTTGCTACGATGGAAGATCAATGTCCGTCATGGCGATTGAAGAGGATGTCCATTACAGTGAGGCCATCGGGTTGAATGTGTCCGAGATATGTAAATCGGAAAAAGAGTAGCGGGGTACTAAGGCCTGTTATGATGAAAGATCAAAGCCTGCCATGACGAAGAGGAGTGAATGCACGTTATAATGAGGTCATCGAAGATGTGTTGTTGTTAATCATCCTTGTGAAAGTTGAAACCAAGGATGTTGACCAGCTAAATAGGGAAGACCTGTTTGATGACACGCTGAAGGAACATAATAATAAGTGAGACGTCGAAGGTTCTGCAATAGGCCTACAAGGTAGATTCTCCTCGAAGCTATCATGTACTTATGCTGTGGTTTTACTCATGCCTAATATTTCATTCACCCAGCACCGATGTCCTCATGCTACTTATGTTATGATATATATTCTTTGGATCGACGAGGAATCGGAAAACGAATATAAATAGTATGGATGCTGATTCGACTGGTTAGACATATGATTTATTTCTCTTTCACCTCCCTTTGTACATGAATCTCCCACAGAGTCCACAAAGAATGTCAAGTCAGCATCAGCATTGCAACAGGACGAAGCCCATCAACCGTGTTTGTGGAAGAATTCGATGAGGCCGTCGTAGACGACCTGCTTGGCATTCACCCCCATCACGAAGTCCAGATGTGCGTACTCCATCACCAGCTGAGCCACGAGCTTGTCGGCGTCATGGTTGCTGAGATCATTCAACAGCAGCTGCACGTCCGTCACGTCCGACAGCATGTCCCAGCCGCCGTAGCTGAGCAGCAGCGGCAGGTCGTGTGGAATGTTGGGCATGTGGTACTCGGGTGGGCTGCTCCGCCCATACGCAGCCATGTTGGCGATACTGCTCCCATGGTCGTATTTTGTTATCACTCCACGTCTGAATGCTGTGAGTACTCAAAACATACTCCCTTGTGAGAAAGAAATCTACGAGAGCTCAATTAGATGATATTTTAGATCTGTATCAGACTGACTTACTCTGTGAAAAATGGACGAGTGTCCTCACAGATGTAGGCTGGAGTTCATACTTCAAGTACATGTCGACAGTGGAATCATTGAGGCAGCAGTTTAGCCCTGCATCCAAAATGAGTGCGTGTGCAGAATAAGGAAGGAAATGCCAATACATATGTAAAGTAAATCTATATATATGATCGAAGAGTCAAATCAAACCTATGTTGCGGAATATTATCACCGGAATAATTTGTACGTACCTGTGAATGATGCCATAAGGTCGTAGCAGTTCACCCCCGGCATAGCGCAGACGGACTCCAAAAAATTGGTTCCAACTACCCTGCTTATCCATTAGGAACACACTTGAATTAGAAGAGATTTTATGAAAACATCACTCAATGTTAATAAGCCCCTGTGATGATTTTGTCGGCAGGTCTTCTTTTGACAACAAAGAGGGATGTGTTAGTTTACGTACCCTTTAGGATCAAACTCTGCCACTCCAAGCGCTTCCAACATCTGCAAGAAAAGCTAGAAAGCTATGACACAGCACTGGACGTAGGTAAATTCGAAGAAGAAGATAGTGATCTAAAAATCATTGCTGTGAAATGGTAGAGTGTTGTGAACTCCTTCTTACTTCTCCTGAGAATGCGCTGGCTGCAGCTCTTCCGATTGGAGTTGTCATGTAACTCAGATAGGCCACCGGAGTCAAAAGGGCAGCTGACTTGATCTTATCCACCAGCTTCCCCTCGGAGAATGCTGATAGAGCTGTCAGAGTTCCCTGTAGCATCCAACGTCACTCAGAAATGTTTTCCTACTAGTAGTGGTAGTAGTAGAACATACAAGGATCGGACTGAAAGTACTTCAAAGTGAGAGGAAGAACGATGTGTTTGGCATTAAAGTATTTGAAAGAAAAAGTCTCCTACCATGGAGTGACCAACATATTGCAGCTTCTGCCCAGTTTGCTGGAATACAAAACCCACAGTAGCAGGCAAATCATAGCTGGCCAACTCATCCCATGACCACGCCCAATAAGCCTGCGACACAAAAAAAAGAAAAAAAAAGGATGATGCTGATTATACCACCAACCTGCTCGAGACTTCATGATCAGCAATGTAGAGAAGATGACGAACCGGGTCTGATGTATCGAGAGACTCATGGCGACGGCTCCACCTGGTGCCCCTGCCGTGTGTAATCCACACATCGAATCCGTTGTCTGCAAGTACGAAAGCCAGTGATTGTTGAGGTGGATTCAGGAGCCATGTCAACCCGTCCTGCCATCAATCATCAAGCGTCAATCGTCAGAAGAAGAAGAAGAAGAAGAATGTCGAAGAAGACAACGTCCTGTGCATGCATGCACCGCAACACATGCGGATTGCTCAAGGAAACGTACCATGAAGACTCCATGTTGCAGCAGCACAGGCTGCCTCTTCCCCGCGCTGCCGCCTCCTCTTCCTTGTGGGATCCTGTTCATGGTCAGTATGTACCCATCTTGCGTCTTCACCTGCAAGGGACGCAACGAGCTTCAACCACTGATGCCATGCCCGCATTCGATCATCAATCCACCCCACATTTATGTGCACTCGGCTACCTCATATTCTCGGCACTCGTAACCCTGAGGGCTCACCACGGCGGTGCACACCCCGTCATCCGCAGCCTCGAGGCTTTGCAGCAGTTGCCGCTGTCCGTGAGCTCCGGCCAGCTCGCATTGGAAGCCCAAGGAGAGGACGAAGGTGATGACGAGAAGCCAACAACGGAATCCCATGTTGGAGGTAAGCGAAGTGGATGATATCAACTGCTTCACCAAGGATTGGCTTTCTTATAGGGAGGAGGGTGAGGAGGGAGTAAGTGAAGGATGATTCCTCGTTCATGGCCTTCTTATAGGGCGGAGGAGGAGGAGGAAGGAGATGGAGAGGGTGATCTGTGCAGGCTGTTGAAGGGTGGTGATACGTGATTCTCGCTACTTGTTAAGGGCTCTCAAAAACCGGCAGTTAATCCACCCAAATCTTATTCTATCAACACTTAAGGCACTGTCATATAAATTTTGGCCTTTCACAACTACAAGTTACTGTACAAAAGTTCAAAAATAGATTGCTGTTGTGTGCAACACAAGAAGTCGAGCTAAATTTAAACTCGTCACCGCTAATGTAAATGACATGCCGTTTAGAAAGGCCCGCATAACATATTACACCCAACGATTAGGCAAATCATGCAAACATAATAAATACTTAAAAGGAACATTGAGATCACGGAAAATGTCACAAGAGACTGTGTCCTCGAAATGAAAATAAAAGATACTATTGGTAATGCATAACGTTGACTTCTTAATTTTGGCTGTGAACCATTAGTTTCTTTTTATTCTAAACTTTGTATTGGATATTTCTACCCAACCCTACGCATGGCAGCCATGTTAGTAGAAAAGGACAAAGCCAAACCCTTCAAAATATCTCTAACGTGTCCCAAGGGCACTACCCTGTATACACTTCTGATATGACAGATGCCGACCTGGCTGCCAAGTCACCACGCCCTCGGACGGCTAGGCCGCTGGCGTGGCCGAACCAACGTGGTTGGTCGACCGGATGTACGAGAGACACCAGGTGCCGTACAGCCGACCTGGCACAGGTAAGGTCGGCAACCCCCACCTGCAGGCGCACGCCTCACCACCAGTACGGCAGGCATGACGAGAGGCGTGGCAGCATGGTGAGTCATAAATGCGGTAAGGTCGTCAGGTACGAACAACCCACAACACCCACTATAAAAGCTCCTGCACCTCCACAGGGCAGGGGGATCGCAAAAAGACCACAAAACTGACTTGATCGTCGGAGGGGTCACGTCGGGAACCTACCCGACCCGACCTCCTTGCAGGAACCAGCGGCCGGCCCCAGCAGGACGACCTCTTCTCCACCCGGGCTTCGCCACTCCAGCATCAGAACCCCCGAGCCGACCCCTAAATCACCGCTCATCTGAACCAACCGCGCTCCGTGCCGAAGAAATTGCGAAGCGGGCGTACCAGCGCACATAGGCCTGGACCAGCAAAGGCTTGCTCGATATATTTAAAGGCAAAACACGTCCACCTGGCAAGCTCCATAAAAGGCACTATCATCTTGGCGCTAGAAGGAGGGCCCATGTCGCCAGAACGCTCACTCGTTGACTCGGCACCAGAGCGCCGAACAGAACCCGATCACCCGCGGTCGGCCGAGGAAGCCCCGGCAGCTATGCCGACTCCCAATCGCTTTTGGAGAATGATGACTGACCCCGGGTTCCCGTCACCCGCGTCCAATCCTGCACCCCCCATGGTCACCGCCGAGGCCTTCCTCGGCCTCACCAGTCAAGTCCAGGCGCTCGCGGGCATGGTGCAGACCATAATCCCGTATGTACCGCAACTGGTGCAGTTGGCGGCACACCAAGCAGCGCCTCCGCGGGCGGAGTCTCCGACGGCCCCAAGTCGGGGAATCCCACCCGTCGTCGAGGCGCCACCACCACGGGTCACCGAGGCCCCCCCACCTCGGATCCCGGCTTCGCCGACGTCAATACCAAGCCGATCACAAAGCCGCTCTTGCAACCCGACGCCGACTGAACCTGATCTCGACGTCCTATCAACTGATTCCACCGACTCCTTGAGGGAACAGGTCCGTCGAGTCCATCGACGACTCGACGAGGTTCAGAGAGAAGTCCTCAGGTTGAAAGACGAAGCTGGGGAGGGCCCAAAAGGGGGCTCCCCCTTTACCCCTGAGATACACTCAAAGCCCCTGCCGCCCACATTCAGGCTACCTGCCCTCGAACCCTACGACGGCAGCGGAGACCCAACGGAGCATATCGCTACGTTCTACGCCCAGATGGCCCTGTATGACACGTCAGAGGCACTGATGTGTCGAGCCTTCCCGACCACCCTCCGAGGATCGGCCAGAAACTGGTATGCCCGGCTAAAACCCGCCTCCATACCATCATTTGATGTATTGGCAAGAGAATTCGAGTCTAATTTCCTGGCAAGCGCGCGCCCAAGGCCCACCACAGCCTCACTCCTCGGGATGGCCCAAGGAAGCGATGAACCCCTCTCCCAATTCGTGAGAAGGTTCACCTCACAAGTACAGGGCATTCCAGACCTCCATCCGTCCCTGGCCATCCAGGTATTTCTGACGGGACTGAGGCCTTCTAGGTTCTTCTGGTCGCTGATCGAGCGGCCACCAACAACTCTGCCCGAGATGTTGCAGCGGGCACATCAGTACGTGGCGGCTGAGACTCTAATAGCCGGCAAGCGGGACGAGGCGAAACGCCCACGGGGCGAGCAGTCTTGGGGGCATCCAACCCCGCCTCTCAGGAAAAGGGAGGATAGGTCGGGCCTGTTACCAGCCAGACCTCCTCCAATCCCCCTCAACTCGACCCGAACGGAGATCTTCCTCCAAATACGGGAGAAGGGGCTCTTGAAAACACCAAGCCCAATGAAGTCGCATCCTGAGCGGCGTGACAAGAGGAGGTACTGTCGGTTCCATCGGGAGTATGGTCACGACACCGAGGAATGTCGCGACCTCCAGTACCAGATTGAGGACCTTATCAAACGCGGTCATCTGCGACGATACGTCCGAGAACAGCCACCTCTCTCGGACGGCCGGCCGGCCGCCCCGAGACCCGTCCCCCCGACCACAGGGCCCGGTCGAAAAACAGATCGACGTCATCTTCGGCGGCCCAGCCTCAGGCGGCAACAGCTCGTCGGCACGCAAAACTTATGCGCGATCCAAGGTCGGGAAGAGGCCGATGCATCACGAAGAGCTCGACGTCGCGTTCAGATCGCAGGACGAGGAGCATGCATCTCACGACGACGCGCTAGTAATCTCAGTCCGCATGGCAAACGCCTACGTCAAGCGGGTTATGATCGACACGGGAAGTTCGGCTGACATTTTATATTCCAATGCCTTCCAACAGTTGGGACTGACCGACCTGGACCTCACCCCCCTGACATCTACCTTGACAGGGTTCACTGGGGACTCCATTTCCCCCATGGGGACGACTACGATCCCTGTCACGCTCGGGGGAGAGCCGAGGTCAAAGACCCTGATGGTGCCATTCATGGTGGTCAGGCTCCCATCCGCCTACAACGCCATCATCGGGCGCCCGACCCTAAATCGGCTCAGGGCGGTCGTCTCAACGTACCACCGGGTCTTGAAGTTTCCAACTCGAACCGGGGTTGGCGAGGTCAGGAGCGACCCGAAGGAATCCAGACAATGCTATCTGGCGGCGACAACGCTGTGCAAAAAGCCAAGAACCGGACCGATCAACGCCACGACTCCGGACCCAGTGAGAGACGCCCGGGATGCCCACTCCGCGGAGAAAATTCTCGAGCTACCACTGGACCCGAGTCGCATGGGCAAACTAGTAAAGGTCGGGGCGGAGTTAACGGAGGATTAGCAAATCCAGCTGATAGATTTCCTGAGGAAGAACGACGACGTCTTCGCGTGGACCCCGAACGACATGCCAGGGGTCGACCCGGAGGTTGCCCAACACTACCTAAACATCTCCCCCGACGCCCGACCAGTAAAGCAACGCCCGCGAAAGTTCGCCCCGGATCGCCAGAAGGCCATAGAAGACGAGGTCACCCGCCTGTTGGACGCGCAGCTCGTCGAGGAAGTAAAGTACCTGACCTGGCTGTCCAATGTTGTACTTGTTAAAAAGGCGAATGGAAATTGGCGGATGTGTGTTGATTACACTGATCTCAATCGGGCTTGCCCGAAGGACTGCTACCCGCTCCCTCGCATTGACCAACTTGTGGACGCCACGTCCGGGCATCAGCTGTTCTCTTTTATGGATGCCTTCTCGGGATACAACTAGATCCAAATGGCCCCGAGAGACAAAAGAAACACGGCATTTATCACGCACAATGGCACATATTGCTACAAGGTGATGCCGTTCGGATTGAAGAACGCCGGTGCGACCTATCAGCGCCTCGTCAACCGAATATTCAAGGACCAAGTCGGCAGGAACATGGAAATATATGTCGACGACATGATAGTCAAAAGCCGACATGCCGAGACCCATCTCTCCGACCTGGAGGAAACATTTCGCACATTGAGAAAATACAGGATGCGCCTCAACCCAACGAAGTGTACTTTCGGCATAACTGCCGGGAAGTTTCTCGGCTTCATAGTGCACCAGCGAGGAATCGATGCCAACCCTGACAAAATAAAAGCCATACAGGAGATGCAGTCACCCAAGACTGTAAAGGAGGTACAACGACTTGCGGGAAGGATAGCGGCCCTAAGCCGCTTCATTTCTCGGGCCGGAGATAAGAGTTCAGTCTTTCTTCGCGCATTGAAGTCGGCAAAAGACTTCAAATGGACCCCCGAGTGCGAGGAGGCCTTCCGCCAGCTAAAAAGTCACCTCGGGAACCTGCCGCAGCTGGCCTCGGTGAAGGATGGCGAGTCGCTCGGCCTGTACCTCGCCGCGACCGACCTGGCAGTTAGCTCGGTCCTGGTAACACTGGACAAAACCGGGGAAAGGCCGGTCTACTACACCAGCCACGTCTTGGCAGGGCCTGAGCTTCGATACCCCCCTATAGAAAGGATAGCCTTGGCGCTTATTCTGGCCTCCAGAAAACTGAGGCCATATTTCCAGACACACCCCATTAAGGTGATAACCGACCAACCCCTGCGACAGATCCTCTCCAAGTTTGATGTTGCAGGTCGGATGCTGAAGTGGTCGGTAGAGTTGGGGGAGTTCGATATCGAATATGAGCCAAGAAAGGCAATTAAAGGCCAAGTGCTCGCGGACTTCCTGTCGGAGCTCATGCAGCCACCAGTCCCCCAAAGTTCGACCCCCGGATGGGCCTTACATATCGACGGGTCAGCAAACTCGGAGAGAGGAGGGGTCGGCCTGGTGTTCAAAGACCCCTCCGGTCACATTTACGAACATGCTTTGCGACTGGGGTTCAGAGCCACAAACAACGAAGCCGAGTATGAAGCGCTCCTGTTCGGCCTCAAGGTCGCAGCCGACCTAGGGGCAGAAGATATAGAAGTATTCACCGACTCCCAACTTGTCGCCGGCCAAGTTAATGGCACATTCGAAATGCGGGAAGCGGCAATGATCAAATACCTCGCCAAGGTACGACTGGCAGCGGCGCGATTTCAAAAGTTCGTCATCACCAAGGTGCCCCGCAACGAGAATACGCAGGCAGACGCCTTGGCCAAATTGGCCTCCTCCCGCGCAACCGACGCACCAACCGGACCAACGGTTAGGACCGTCGGGCCATCCATTGGCCCGACCCTCATGACCATCGACCAAGAAGATGGAGGCTGGACCAACGAGATCCTCCGCCTCAAACAAGCGGGAGTCCTCCCTGAGGATAAGGCGGCCGCCCGAAGAGTCAGAAGGGCGGAGTCATGGTACTGCATCATTGATGGCCGCCTCTACCGACGAGGTTTCAGCCGACCTCTGCTTCGTTGTCTGAACCCGACCGAAGCACAGACCACCTTAGCCGAGATCCATGAAGGTATATGTGGAGACCATGTCGGCGCTCGCACCCTGGCACACATGGTCCTAAGGCAAGGATACTATTGGCCTACACTACGAAAGGATGCTCAAGCATATGTTCAAAATTGCGAGCCATGCCAAAAGCACGCTCGATTCCAACATAGACCGATGGTGCCGCTCTCGACCGCCGACTGCGCCTGGCCCTTCGCCCAATGGGGAATGGACCTCCTCGGCCCCTTCCCCCCAGCCTCGGGACAGAGAAGGTTCCTGATAGTCGGCGTCGATTATTTCACCAAGTGGCTCGAAGCCGAGCCGCTGGCCTCCATCACCGAGAAGCAAGTCGAAGGGTTCGTATGGAAGAACATCATAACCAGGTTCGGCCTCCCTAAGACGATCATTACCGACAACGGCACGCAATTCAACAATGCGAAGTTCAAGGCGTTCTGCCATAGCTATCGCATCCAACTAAAGTTCAGCTCGGTGGCCCATCCCCAGGCCAACGGTCTGGCCGAAGTGACAAACCGAGCCATCCTTGAAGGATTGAAGAAGAGGGTCTCCAACGCCACGACTTCTTGGGTGAGTGAACTTCCGAGTGTCCTATGGGCGTTGAGAACGACCCCTAAAACCCCGACGGGCGAATCGCCTTACAGCTTGGCATTCGGGACTGAGGTCGTGTTGCCTCCCGAGGTGGTCTTCCCGACCCTTCGAGTTCAAACTCAACATCAGGAGTCCGACCAGCAACTCCGTGAAAACCTCGACCTACTGGAGGAAAAGCGGGCCGATGCTCATCTCCGAGCACTGACCTACAGGAGAGCTATTGCGAAGACCTACAACCAACGAGTACGCCCGAGGCGCGTCGGCCCGGGCGACTTGGTGCTCCGCAAGACCGAGGTCAGTGATCCGAACCGGTCCCGCGGCAAACTGGCCCCGAACTGGGAAGGTCCCTACCGAGTTATAGATATTATCCGAGATGGGACTTATACGTTGGCGACCATGGAAGGTCGGTTATTGCCAAGAACCTGGCACATCACGAACTTGCGAAAGTTTTACGTGTGATCATGCATTACGACTTGTGCCAAATCAAGGTGCAACAATGATAGAAAAACGCCGGGACTTGTATTAACTTGTGGATAATACAAAATGAGTCAGGGCCGACCTGAGGGCTACCTGACCCGAGTTACAAGTTCCCAAGAAGGAATACAAGCTAAGGGACAAAACTAAGACTCGGGAGGCACCGAGTCGTCAAAATCCTGCCGACGCTCCATTGGTACCAAGTCGTCCTCGGGATAAATCGTGAACGGATCCTCTTCGACGTCGGCGTCGGGGTGGCGGGCACGAAAACGAGCTCGCGCCACCCGATACCCGTACTCGTAGGTGACCCGTCCCATCCGCTTTAAGCCTTCTTTAAAGCCGAGGGACTCCTTGTATTCCGCAACGGTGACTTTTGGCAGCTCAGCTCGAGCCTGCTCCAAGTCCTTCACGGATTGGAGCAGCTCATCGTCCATCCTCCAGGCCCTGGCCCGGGCCTCCTTCAGCAGGTGGTGGGAGTCACCCAGATGACCCCTCAGCTCTTTCTCCGAGGCCTCATGCCTGAGAAGCTCCTCTGCCTTTTCGGCCTTGATCTTCTCGAGCTCCTCCTGCAGCCGCGACGCCCGCTCCTCCGCCTCAGCAACCGCCTCGGGCCCGCCCTTCGACTTCAGGACGTCGAGCTCCTCCTGCTGTTGCTTGACCCGGTGGTCCATGAAAGTGATCAGTCGACCAGCATCGTGGACCCGGTCGACCAACGCCATTTGAAGGTGCTGGCTCTGCACAGAAGGACTTTGTTAAAAAAAAAAAAAAAGAGGGAGAAGGGGAAGGAAATTCGTAAGTCGGCCGACTTACCAGGATGAGCTCTTTAGTAGCTCGGGCCATCAAAACCTCCGACGGGAGCGTGTACAGCTCCCGTGCCAGTTGAGGGTGGAGAATCCCCCTTTCATATTCCTCGGCGGCGGACGAAGTGTGCCATACCTTCGTCGAGTTCCTTAGTCCCGCCCACCGAGCCTGCAGCTCCTTCTCGGGGTCTTGGAGCCCCAGGTCAGACATCATCAGGGCATAGTAGCCCTGGTCTCCCTTGCAGACCTTCGTCCTGAAGAGGTCCTTCATGGACCTCGGGCGCTCATGAACCGGGGAAGCGGCCCCCTCCTCAGACTCGGCGGGCGCTTCCGGTCTCGCAGGCGACGCGGCGGGCTCTTTTCCCTTGGAGCGGTGTCGGGAGCCTCCTTCGCCGGCCGGGGACTTGTGCTTCCTCGACAGCACCTTTGTCTTCTTGGTGGGTTCCCCCGTCGCATCAGCACGTCCAGTCGGAGGGGGAGCCGGTCTCTTCGCCGACACCCTTGGAGCCTCCCGAGCTGGGGAGGCACGGGCCTCATGAGCGGAGGGGCGGCTCGGCGGAACCCGTCCCCCAGCTACTCTCGGCATCCCACGAAGATCTCCGAGGTCCATCCGATCTGCGTCACAACTTACAGGTCAGTAAAAGATTAGCAAGGCTTGAACAAAATAAAAAGCTAGTACCCTTAGAGGCCGGACTCAAACCCGCCTCAACGAGCCAAAGCTCGGTCATTTCCTTAATCGCACAAGAAGAGGAAAGAATCCCCTTCAGTCGACCGACCAGGACGGCCTCCTCCTCGGACAGATAAGGGGGGGGCATTGCCAATCGGATGAGCCAACCAGCTAAACCCGAATCCCCAACCCAGACCACTGACATAAAGGTAGCGGGACTTCCAGCCCTTGTTGCTGGAAGGCGCCCCGGCAACCCTAAAACCTACACGGGCGGTGAGGTAGTAACCTCCCCGACTCTTGCACAGGCGAAAACACGCCATGAACAAGTCCCGGGTCGGGATAATTCCCGCTCCTCGGCACTCACCTAGAAAGACCACTAGGTAACGCCACGAGTTGGGCGCTACCTGGCTCGGAGAGACTCTCCAACGCTTCAGGCACTCCTCGATCAGAGGGTGCAAAGGAAACCTAAGGCCGGCTTCCAGGGCATCTACCGAGATGCACATGCCGGGGACGTCCAAACTGTAAGGACGTTGCCCCGGCTCTGGAACATACAACCCGTATTCAGCGGGGATGTTGTACCGTGCCCTGATTGCGGCAAGTGACCCCTCGGTCACCGCCGAGTCGAGGTCATGATGTGACATCATGACCTCCAAGTCCCTCTGAACCCGCGCGTCGACAGGCGACGGGGGCCCAGAAGACGCTCCCGAGGAACTAGCCCCGGGACCACTACGACTCGACTCCCCCGACTCCGAGGGAGAAGCGACCCTGACACTGGTGGAGGAGTCCGACGAGGTCATCGCGACCTGTTAAGAAGGGGGCTGCCGAGCTGAAAAAGCGAGGACTACTAGGGTGGTCCGAGGCAGAGGCAGCGGGAAAGCAAAAAGAGCAAGTGAGGTCTCTGCGCAACCCCCCAACCAATTTATAGCGCCCAGGCGTGCCGTTTCAGATTCCCGAGGTAAGAGAAAACGCCGCCGCACCGAGGAAACACTCAGCGCATTGAATGCGCCATGATTGCGACCGAAACCCTAGGAAATATACATATATATATATGTATATTTATGCGTGCCAAAAAAAAAAAAAAAAAAAGGAGAAAAGAAAGGGGGGCATTTTAGCAGCGGCCAGATCTCCGGATTTGCGCCCGAGCTGCCCCTCTCAGCCAGATCTCTGGATTTGCGCCCGAGTTCACTCTCTCGGCCAGATCTCCGGATTTGCGCCCGAGTTCACTCTCTCGGCCAAATCTCTGGATTTGCGCCCGAGTTCACCCTCTCGGCCAAATCTCCTGATTTGCGCCCGAGTTGACTCTCTTGGCCAAATCTCTGGATTTGCGCCCGAGTTCACCCTCTCAGCCAGATCTCTGGATTTGCGCCCGAGTTCACTCTCTCGGCCAGATCTCCGGATTTGCGCCCGAGTTCACTCTCTCGGCCAAATCTCTGGATTTGCGCCCGAGTTCACCCTCTCGGCCAAATCTCCTGATTTGCGCCCGAGTTGACTCTCTCGGCCAGATCTCCGGATTTGCGCCCGAGTTCACTCTCTCGGCCAAATCTCCGGATTTGCGCCCGAGTTCACTCTCTCGGCCAAATCTCCGGATTTGCGCCCGAGTTCACCCTCTCGGCCAGATCTCCGGATTTGCGCCCGAGTTGACTCTCTCGGCCAAATCTCTGGATTTGCGCCCGAGTTCACCCTCTCGGCCAGATCTCTGGATTTGCGCCCGAGTTCACTCTCTCGGCCAGAACTCCGGATTTGCGCCCGAGTTCACTCTCTCGGCCAAATCTCTGGATTTGCGCCCGAGTTCACCCTCTCGGCCAAATCTCCTGATTTGCGCCCGAGTTGACTCTCTCGGCCAGATCTCCGGATTTGCGCCCGAGTTCACTCTCTCGGCCAAATCTCCGGATTTGCGCCCGAGTTCACTCTCTCGGCCAAATCTCCGGATTTGCGCCCGAGTTCACCCTCTCGGCCAGATCTCCGGATTTGCGCCCGAGTTCACTCTCTCGGCCAAATCTCTGGATTTGCGCCCGAGTTCACCCTATCGGCCAGATCTCCGGATTTGAGCCCGAGTTGACTCTCTCGGCCAGATCCCCGAATTTGTGCCCGAGGTCACTTTCTTGGCCAGACCTCCAAATATATTCCCGAGCTCGGGCTCGGTCGGATCCACTCTCGTCGTAATGTATTCCCGAGCTCAGGCTCGGTCGGATTCAGATTCTTGCATCACATTCCCGAGCTCAGGCTCGGTCAGACCCAGCTTCCTGCGCCGTATTCCCGAGCTCAGGCCCGGTCAAATCTACTCTCGCTGCGCTGTACTCCCGAGCTCAGGCTCGGTTGGATTCAGCTTCTTGCATCATACTCCCGAGCTCAGGCTCGGTCGGATTCAGCTTCTTGCATCATATTCCCGAGCTCAGGCTCGGTCGGATTCAGCTTCTGGCATCACATTCCCGAGCTCAGGCTCGGTCAGATCCAGCTTCCCGCGCCGTATTCCCGAGCTCAGGCCCGGTCGAATCTACCCTCGCTGCGCTGTACTCCCGAGCTCAGGCTCGGTCGGATTCAGCTTCTTGCATCATATTCCCGAGCTCAGGCTCGGTCGGATTCAGCTTCTTGAATCACATTCCCGAACTCAGGCTCGGTCGGATCCAGCTTCCTGTATCACGACCAAGCGCAAGACCTCATCTTCGGCACCCCCATCAGGCGCCTCGAGAGGGTCTACCCGGGGGGGGGGGGGGGGGAAGAATGATATGACAGATGCCGACCTGGCTGCCAAGTCACCACGCCCTCGGACGGCTAGGCCGCTGGCGTGGCCGAACCAACGTGGTTGGTCGACCGGATGTACGAGAGACACCAGGTGCCGTACAGCCGACCTGGCATAGGTAAGGTCGGCAGCCCCCACCTGCAGGCGCACGCCCCCACCTGCAGGCGCACGCCTCACCACCAGTACGGCAGGCATGACGAGAGGCGTGGCAGCATGGTGAGTCATAAATGCGGTAAGGTCGTCAGGTACGAACAACCCACAACACCCACTATAAAAGCTCCTGCACCTCCACAGGACAGGGGGATCGCAAAAAGACCACAAAACTGACTTGATCGTCGGAGGGGTCACGTCGGGAACCTACCCGACCCGACCTCCTTGCAGGAACCAGCGGCCGGCCCCAGCAGGACGACCTCTTCTCCACCCGGGCTTCGCCACTCCAGCATCATAACCCCCGAGCCGACCCCTGAATCACCGCTCATCTGAACCAACCGCGCTCCGTGCCGAAGAAATTGCGAAGCGGGCGTACCAGCGCACATAGGCCTGGACCAGCAAAGGCTTGCTCGATATATTTAAAGGCAAAACACGTCCACCTGGCAAGCTCCATAAAAGGCACTATCAACTTCGAATCAGATGCTCTTATCCACGACAACACCTTTGGCTCATGTCGATCAATCATCGATATTTTCTTTTATTAGAGATTTTAGTTTTGCTTAGACCCCTTCTGCCGGTTGTTCAACGATCATAGTCTCTCTTCGTCGTTTTGGGATAGCATCCCATATGATCGTTTCTATAGAAGTTTCCCTCGGTATGACCTAGCTGCGCCAAACCTTGATGAATCAAGCTAGTTTATTAGTTCAAATAATTGTATGAGTTATAGCAATTAAAGAAAAATATTTCTAAAAAATTAATAATTGTATAACTTTAGACTTTTTGTTTTCATAGCAAGCTATTAGCATTAAGTTTTGACTTGTATGTCTACTTGAGTCCAATTACTTTTTTTCTAGGGGCAAATTTATTAGCTTCCAAATTTTATTTTTAGAAGCTTATAGTTCATCGTTCATTTCTTTTACTCGTTCTTCTTTTCAAGCTATAACTTCAAAATAAGTAGGTTCCAAAGTAACATATATAATATCATCAGATTAATATATCTGTGAAAGTCAATAAAATTTTCTTAATGGTATTTTAGTATAACTAGAATCAATTGAATTAGAATTATTAAAAGTATGAGATAATTCGATCGAGGTATTGATAGTTGTCAATGTATCATGTGCCTTATCGACTTCTTCTCCTATGACTATTGAAATTTCAATTGTTTTAGAGTTTTAAGCTTCTTTTTTATTGAAAATAGTATTACAACTTATGAGAAATTTATTAGTTATAAGATCACAAAGTGTGAAGCATTTTATTTATTACTATACCCCACAAATAGATATTTAAGATTTTTATCATCAAATTTGTTTCTTTTTATAGTACAAAATGAAAGTAAGCAATACAACCAAATACATAAATACATTTAAGTGACTTATATTTGGCTTTCTTTTAATCATGCTTTATAGAATATCTTTTTCTTATACTATATCGGTAGGAAAATGGTTTAACAAATATAATATTGTAGTCATAGCTTATACCCAAAGTTACTATTTTTTTCTTTAATAATACACTTTGGTAGTTTCAACTATAACTTGATTCTTGTGCTCTACTATTCCATTTTGTTGCGGGATATAGCTTGTTATCAGTTCCCTATGAATACATGTATTATTGTAAAAAATAAAAAATATTTAAAGTAAATTTACTTAATATATCGGTACGTAGAGTTTTAATAAAATAATTAAATATTTCATTAATTTAATCATGCTTTATATTAAATTACTTAATATATCGGTACATAAAGTTACTTAATATATCAGTCGTGTACGACTCTGTGGCCCAATGGATAAGGCGCTGGTCTACGGAACCAGAGATTCTGTGTTCGATCCCCAGCAGAGTCGTCTAACAAATATTTCATTTAATTTTATTTTTTTCGAGTAAAAATAGATAGATCTATTTTTGTTTTAAATAAAAGCTGGCCATATAGATTCATGGTGTGGCAGCAGTAACACGCACCATGATTTTTGAGATGTGTGAGCCGGCCTTTCAAGAACTTAACAGCTGCTGAGTCGTCTAACAGAGTCAGCAGAGTCGTCTAACAAAAGCTGGCCATATAGATTCATGGTGTGGCAGCAGTAACACGCACCATGATTTTTGAGATGTGTGAGCCGGCCTTTCAAGAACTTAACAGCTGCTGAGTCGTCTAACAGAGTCAGCAGAGTCGTCTAACAAATATTTCATTTAATTTTATTTTTTTCGAGTAAAAATAGATAGATCTATTTTTGTTTTAAATAAAAGCTGGCCATATAGATTCATGGTGTGGCAGCAGTAACACGCACCATGATTTTTGAGATGTGTGAGCCGGCCTTTCAAGAACTTAACAGCTGCTGAGCCATCTTTGCTTGCCATAGACCATGGTGTTTCCAAGATCTCAATGCAGCAAATTATGAGACAGAATGGACATCATCATCACTTGGGCTTCTTGTATACACAGAGCAGCAACAGATGATTGTTTATACATCTTGTTTTCATCCAAATACATTAGTCATTGCAAAAAAGTACCAGCTAAAGGAAAACAATGTATAGGCTCAGGAGTCCAATGCACTTTGGCGCTTGTTGCTTCCTGTCATCTTCCTCAGTAGAAGGAGATTCTGTTCACCAATCCTCTTCAGATGCATGTATTATTACAATGACGCCGGCCCATCGAGACCTACTGCCTCTTCTTGGACAATTAATTATGTATCGTGATCCAAATCCGCAAAACACTTCTCTTGAGTTCTGTATCATGCTGATACAGGTTGATATGATTCAGATATTGGAGGTAACTAGCACCGCTCAAGTTGCAGCAACCTGCAAATGGCTCCCCAGTGACAACAGTGCGACGATCATATCACACGGTGCAGAGTCCAGGACTCATCTAGTGTCTCCTCTCATCAAAGCCAAAGCTCTGCAGGCTTGGCAAGCAACAATGCCCAGTTTTCCAGGTTTTTGCTTTCCTGCTCTTCAGATCTCTGTTTGGTGTCACCTCACTGCTGCCGATGGAACACGCTCCAGAATGGTGCAGAGTTGCATTTGCCGAGTTTTGAGGTTGGTCGGTGTTGGTTTTGTATATGTCTGGCTTCACATTGCTGTCTACTCTTGCTTCAGCAGCATTGGGCGCATTGACTTGCTCACTTTGCAAGGTCTCATGTAGAAGTTCAGCGAGTTTCTTTCTACCGGTTGGAGAGGGTTCAGATTTTGAGTCCGGATATTTTTCAGATGGAAAGTGGATGTGAAATTGAGGGGTCATGGGTGAGTTTATTTGATGATTTGGAGTACTGCCTCCGGAAGGAGTGAATTCTGCATGAAGAAAATTATTCATCATAAAACTACAAGAAAATTAGCAATGTTATCTTGAGAAATAACTAATGTAGAAGAAAATACATGCTCCGTAACTGCAGAGGTCATACCTCCATTTACACTTAAGAAATCATCTTCACAGTCAGAGTCTAACCATGCTTGTGAATCGAAGAAGATTTCATCTTTACTGCTTTCTGATCCACAAAAATAAGTATTCATCAATGGAACAGTGAAGACAGTTAATGGAAGGGTTGAATCAACAAGATTAATATAATGTATGATATCAAATTAATATAGAAAAGGTCCATCATAGTGTTCTTCAAGGCACCATTTGTTTATAGTTCAGTCGAGGGACATAGATTAAAGTCATGATTGTCATCGCATTAGCTATAACTATTTTTTTATGGTAAACTTGCAAAATTAAGCAAACATTTTGTAGTTTGCTTAATTCTTGTAAAGGTGGCATTTAAGATTACACTCACCTCCCTTTGACTAGAAGCAAAGAGAAGAAAAGGAAAGAAGAAATTTTATTCTGAAAAAACAAGATATGGCTTAAAAAATGAACTGACGGAATAGAATTCAGTTGTTAAAATGAGGCAGAAATCACCAAGACATGACTTTCTAGTAAAGATAAAATGAAGGCTTGGGTTGAGCATGATGAGAATTTTATTTTCTTTCATGATAATTAGAGTGGTTGAAAGATGAGTATTATTCGGTACAAAACATGAGTTGATGCCATAAAATTAAAGAACTTAGTTATGAGAATACGGCCGACAAATTGACCATGGAGAATATGAAAACAAACCAAGCTTGTCACGTATCGGCATTCAGTATCAGTTAGCGGTTAACAGTAAACCTTAAGTCCTGCTGATGCCACAAGATCAGTATACAAATTTTGTTGCACATTACAAACTTCCACTAACTAAATTTCCTAAGACAAACACTTTAACTACCATAGACCTTGCATATAAGTTTGGTGCATGTATTGAGGTGAAAGGTCAGAAACCATTTCAATCTACATAGATGGTGATTTATCTAAAAGAAAGCAACATCGGAAAGTGGTCAGATGTCAAAGGTCACTACTGCTATGGATTCATTAGCACCTAATTTAACTTAAACCACATGTAAGAAAGAGAATATTAGGAAGAAAAGCTCTTCTGACACTGTGCATAAAAGAAACACCAACCTGGGCAAGTTAGCATGCTTTTATCTTGAATAAAAATAGACAACCTTTGTCCAAAGATCTCAGTGAACACAGAGTTCGTTTCCATAAGTAAACTATACAAATGATCAAAATATTTTGAAGTTGTGTGTAGTAAAAAAAGGTCACAAAAACAATGGATTTCCCAGTTGCCAAGTACAATTAGAAGTGTTGTCTTTCTTTATACCATAAACACAAATTACCATCTGTCAGTCGAAGCAAGAAGATTAAAATTAATGAGACGAACAAAGAAAGAACAAACTGGTATCGATTGATTAAGACAAGGTTCGACTTTTATCGCACAAAAAAGGACCTAAAATGATATAAAAGCAGATAAAATGACTTGATCCCGATAGGATACCATACCAAAGCCTGGGCTCTGAAAACCAAATCGATCGAATGGACTCCCCCTGTTCAAGGCCCTGCCCTTGGCCGGCGACGAGACGAAGATCCTCTTGGCCCTAGAAACAAGACCCAGACGACATCTCATTGGGGAATCCGGATCTTTCTGGACCGAAGTGCAAGCTCCCATCTTCAAGATCGAACCTTTCTCATCACGGCCTCGCAAAGGTTCTGCGTCCTGCCAGTACCAGCGGTAAAAGGAAGAATCGAAAGGCAAAGAAAAGTAGGTGTGGAAGGATGATAAGGGTAGCGGCGATTTGCTGCCTGACGTAGTGAAGGCATGACAAAGAACACATTTTTTTTTCAAGATAAAGAAGCCATAAGCCCTCTTGCTCTGCACCTCTGAGGCATCGCCAGAAGGAGCGAGGAGAGTAGGCAGGAAGAAGAAGCAAAGGTCTCTTTTTGGTTCTTTGCTCGTGGAACAGGGGAGAAGTGGGAGTACTCCCCAACGGAGGCCCCCCTCTTGGAGGCCAGATTGATGCACTTCACATGGGATTGGCATTAATGCGATGCATGTCCCCACCATTGACCTGTTCATCTCTCATTGCATTCGTTTGCATGATGCTGATGGGAGGATTTCCATGGGCACCAACAGAGCACCTGGACTTCCATTAGCCCGTCCAATGATTCAATTGTTTGTCTCCTCTTCCTTTCCCACTTTCCCATGCACAAATGTGAAGCCCAGTCCCTGTTCAAGCTCGCAGATCCATCCATCTACCAAGAAAGCAAGAAACATTGTTCTACTGATTGGCAATTCCATTGTGAATGACACAGTATAAAAGCTACAAAATTGTTTATATAATTGAATAAGGAACTTTCAGAACGATCAAACGAAGGAAAATATGTTTTTGGATACAAGACTTGGATTGTTTGGCTGAAGTGATTGTTATTTTGTCCTGTTAGAATATTTTATTTGGTAGTGTTAGAAAAATATATCATGGTCGGCTGTCCTAACCAGAAAAAAGTGTCTCAAATCTCCATCACAGAGTTGCAGTCCTTGTGAGGACGACTGCAGTGATCAACCATCGACATTTATGAGTCACATTTCCAGATCATGCATTTGTACAATTCATCTTGTACTTCTGAAGAAGTATATATATATATATATATATATATATATATATATATATATATATATATATATATATCTGAAATCTTCATCTTTGTGAGGTGGAGACGGCACAATTATTTTTGATGGATGAGAGTGTTTTCTGCATTCAGTGTGAGAAGCATTTCCTGAGAGTTGGATATCAGTCCTTTTCATTTCGACAAGCACCTCATGTTCCTCCAAACCCTTTGCCGTCAGGCAGAGTTCTCCTCCCCACCCTTGCTTCTTGTAGCCATTAATTACAACCTCAGCAGCAGACAAGATCTTTCTTCTCTTTTCTGAAGCTTCACATATTTTGTTTGATTATTGAAATGTGGATGACAAGAAATGGGAGACTTGATCAGCTCATAGCCTCTGGATCCACTAGCTGCAGGCTCTAGCCTTGCTTTCAGGCATTTGCATGCATGAAATCAGGGATGAAAAGATATGGCTAGAAGCTAAGTGGCCTTGGCCTTTGTGTGGAAGGTGGTGGTGTTCCTCCGGACTGCAGATACAACAAAAAGAGATGTGTGCACTCCATATCCCAGTGACTTGTGTACTCCATTTCATCCTGAACTAAGTGGAAAAATAACAGGTCAAAAGTAACAAGGGACAAAGAAAGAAACCTCTACCTTGATTAAAGTAGATTCATCAGCATGAAGATGATGATGTGACGAAGGAGCTGAAGTGTCATATCAACCAAGTATTACATTCTTTTTGGTGTCATTTCTCCAAGGTCTGTGGATGATCCCAGATCAATGGTTGAGAAGACAGACACACACCAAGCCTTCTCTCTTGGTGCTCCCACACTTCCACCTCATGCATTCAACAAGATCACACCAACTAGCAGACAGGATTTCTGTAGAACATGTGCAGAATGGGGGACTGGAGAGCAGCAGCACTTGGACTGACCTCTCGTTCCTGATGGCCATGGAGGAAGTCTCAGTGGAGAACAGTAGCAGCAGAATAAGAAGAGCAAGCAAAACTACAAGCAGATGGCTGAAGTTGATCATACCAAAAGCTCCCAATCATTGGCTTTCTTTTCTTCTCTTTTCCATGGTTTTCCAATCGGACACTCACCAATTGGTCCACATTCCACTTAGCAATCCTTTGGATCTCCTCGTGGTTTCTGCTCTCTCTTCGAGCTGTCCCCAAATGATATCAATGGACATATAAAAATAATTGTAAAACAAATTATCTATCCAGTATTCATATTGATATGTTGGATTTTTTTAAGGTGGGGCGAGATGGAAAAAAAAAAAATCTTTGTTATATCTCAAATCTACTTTGAGTATCACGATTTGATTAGGTTGGATGTCAGTCATTGACTTAATGTTGATCGACTTGATTCAGTTTGAGCTCGATACTTTTAAGAAATTCAAAACTCGCGAAGTAGTTCTATCTCGATATATCACTCTCGTATAACGATTGATAACGGAAGTATGATACCGACGTGATCACTTCGACGAACAAGTTAGCTACCGAGAGAAGGATCTTACCTCGCTTACTAAATCTAATTTTGCTTTTTATAACTGATCCCACAATTGTTTGAGATTTGGAGAATATTTCATGTAATAAAAAATATTTTATTTTAATGTCATTGACATAGTGAGAGTGTTGGTTGGTGTCTCTTGTCTTTAATAATTGATTAAAATATCATTAGAGATTAATATATATATTTTTATTTATTCCCATCCTCTAAAAATATATTTTAGGGTCTCTCTTGGAGGAATCAAAGGATACTACGTAACTACATTAATCTAATTTTTTTTGAATTTTTTTGGATGAAAGGATCTCAAAGGAAATTGTTAGTTATCAAATAGCTCTTGAATTTTTTGGATGAAGAGGGACCTTTCAACACCGTTAGCATATTTCTCCCATTTTTTAAGGTGAAATTCTTAATATATTTCTCTTAAGCATCGATCTACCTATTGTATTTGCATCTGTATAATGTCATCAGTGAGATATATTAACTCGGCTTTCGATTCAAGTATCATTGATCGTAAAAAATAAGGTCCACCAACCTCAATCATAGGACAACGGAGAATACCACCAACGATGAAAGGTATGAATGACTATAAGAATTATGGTGAAATTGACATGGTTTTCAATTGAGTTGCTTCAATAATGATTGACAATTTGGATTGTCATCGAGGAGTTTACATGACCGCAAGCTATAGACCAACTGAGAAAAGAAATGAATAATAGAGTGCATCATTCCGGATAGAGGTTGAACCTATTAGGTTAATCTAAGAAAAACTTCAATTAAAACCATCATGTGGGTTGGTGCACCCATTGGTGGATAAAATTAAGGGTCATCAAAGAACCATCACGTTTGGTTGGATCTAAAGGAATTGACAAATAAAAATATCAACAATTATAGGTGAGAATTGGGACATCTTTGCTGGGGCATCCATTTGAGGCATTAATGAGATAAGACTCTCATAATATATCAAGCCCTACAAATACAAAAAAATGATGAAATTGGATATTGATGATTAACTTAACATTGCCTAGCATATCTCAGTTGAATCTCGATGTATATAAGGAATAGAATATTTTTTGTTTAGATTTTGCAATAACATTGATTGAAGTTTTATATTATTATTTTTTGCTGTTTAGGATGTCATGTCTCAAATTTTGATTGGAGGTGAATAATTTTCTTATCAAGATTAGATTTTATATTATTATTTCTAAAAAACATTGTGATATTCCTTTATAAGTTGTTGGTAGCTGTCTATATCATTCATTTCAGCTCTCATAATTACATTCTAGTATTTGTACGTACTATTATTTGCATAATTATATAAATATATATCCATATGTATACAAAAATATATACATATATGCATGCATATATATATATATAATTATATATATATATATATACATATATATAATATGTATATGAATATATATATATACATGCTTTTTTGAATTTTACAAATATACTAAACTTAAATTTAGAGGGTTGACAGGCAGAAAAGGCAACAGTAAATATTTTTAAAAGCAAATCGTCCTTATAATATAATATAATTATTCTATTTAGGTTCATTTTCCCTTGGAGAGACGCTACCCTTCTACACCTCCACCTCCGCCTCCGCCTCCTCCTCCTCCTCCTTCTATTCTGTATATTTGATGGGCTTTTCCTCCTTTCCATGGCCGCTGCCGTCGCCTCCGCTAGATCGGCCGGCGGTGCTCGTACCCACCCCGAACCAGTAGCCGGCCCGCTTCCCTGTACCCGGTCGAAGCCCATCGTCGGCTTCCTCCGCCTCCACCTCACCCTCCTTCACTCTCTTTCCTAACCCCCGGCACGCGTCACTAGTCCGATCGATGGCCCTAGTCTTCCTCCATCACGTCGTCGGCGACCTCACCCTCGGCAAGCCCGAGCTAGTAGAGTTCTCCGAGGCGGAGACGGTCGAGGCAGCCGTCCGCGCCATCGGGAACTCCGCCGAGGGCGCTATCACTGTCTGGCGGACGGAGTCCGCTGCCGCGGCAGCGCGCCGTCCTCCGGCCGAGCGGTTCGTCGGGATGCTGAACTCGTCGGACGTGGTGGCCTTCCTCGCGCTTTCCAGCGCCGACCCGGAGAAGGCCATGACGACGCCGGTCTCGGAGGTGGTGGCGCCCAACCCCGGCCTGTTGAAGGAGGTGGATCCCGGAACAAGGTACGCCTCTTGAGCCGCGTCTTGACTCTTCATTGGGAGTTTGATTGATTTTTTGGATCTACACTTTGGGCGATCTTGTTCTTGATTTAGGCATCTCTTGATTCCTTTCTTGCTGGTGGGTATTAGGGCTATGTGACTAAAGTGTGATTTGCTGCTGCAGTTGGAATTATTTAGGGTAAATTATTTAGGGTTATAGCCAATCATATATTTTCTGTTGATGCTATTCTGATGAAAGTACCCATCTTCTGCTGGCGTGATGATTGGGTGAAGAGAATCCATGTACTTATTTGTCTTCCAGTCCTCTAATTTTGCTGGTACGGCATATTGACCATGTGGTTATGTTCTCTTTATCATCTACTACATTTTAAATTAGAGGGCTTTTGTACAAAAGTCCAAGACATGATTGAATGCGTAATGGACAACGTAATCTACATTACACATTGTGGACTGTGGTGTTCTTTTGGAATGCAAAACTAAGTCCAGAAGAAGAAAGAGGTTGGACCAAAATTTTGGCTTGTGAAAACTCTGAATAAGAAGTTAGCTTTGGTTAGAAAGAAAAAAGTCAATTTAAAGGCAAGGCTGCATACATTGATCCTCCCCAGATCCCGCATTGACGGCAGCCTCCTGCATTTTTTAGAGAAAAAAAGTTCATATTAAATGTTGGTTGTACTAACAAGAAAATCAATTTGAGCAATCACTTGATGCAAATGTTTATTTGGACTATTGTCAAATAAAATTTTATTCATATGCTTTTACAGTATTCTGATTATCAAACAATTTAGTTTAAAATGATAGAGAAAAAAAAATTCTTGGCAACAAATTTTATCTAACTGACTTCTAAATTTCATGTAGAGACAAATTTCACACTGTAAAACCCACAGAGCAATAATGCAAAGAACTGCAAATTTTACATCTCTTAGGACAGATCTTTTACCACAAAATATTGTGAAAGTATGAAAAGTCTGTATGTGAAAGGTGTGTATAAAAGATATTTTTCTTTGTCAGACAAGTTCGATAACTTGAACATGTCATCACTCTTAGTGCAGGGTGCATGTCCTAAGGAAGAATATCTCCTTTGGATGTTAGTATACAACCAGTTTTATATTGGAGACTTGTTGACAATTGAAAAACTCAATAATCTACGAGAACTATCACATTAGCAAGGAGGATGCGGAAGGTTTAGTTAAACCCATGCTCTTGATAGGGTAACTGAATTACTAGGCTGAACTACTTGAAGGTGAAAAATAAGAAAAAACTCTGTTGAAAACTCTCCACACCTTAGTGAGGAAGATGTGGAAGGTTCCGTCAGACCCATGCTCTTGATATGGTAATTGAAAACCAAACTAGGTTGAACCACTTGAAGGTTGTCTTTGTAGCATTAAACCTCCACACCTTATCCCAGGGTAAACCAATTAGAACTTGGAAGAAGCTGCTAATTTCCATACATAAGCGCCTACACATGTCAAACCATTTGAACCTACCGACACTGAATTCACTTTCCTGTCCTTTCTCCAAAACTTGGGGGCAGACCACACTGTTCCTTGGAAATCTCAAATCATCCTTTCCAGATGCCATGACAATTGAAAACAAAGACAAGTGTTACCTTAACTAGTTGGATCCACATAACTACACTTCAGGATACAACTATAATGGGCTCCCTGTACTTGAGATATAGTTGGAGTTAATCGAATAAACACCATTTGTCAAACAAAAGCCTTAAGTTTTTTGTAGGAAACATTGTCATTTCTAATTGAGTTAGCTGAAGGACAAGGGATTGGAACTGAGATACAAACAAGTCAAATAAGATTTGCAAGAAAATAAAAGAAGAGAATGAAGTGTATTAGGCACTGTAAGTATTAATTTAGTTTTTGGTAGTTAGTTCCTGTCTCCAAGGTATTCTGCTGAATACCTTGAAAATTAATTGCAAACAAAATCTTGTTTGACTTGAAAATTAAGGATTGGAACTGAAGTACAAACAAGTCAAACAAGATTTGCAAGAATATAAAAGAAGAGAACGAGATGTATTAGGCACTGTAAGTATTAATGCTTAAGTATTCTTTTATGATGTCATTCCTCCAAGGTATTAATTAAATTACAAACAAGATTTGCAGTAGTTAGTACCTGTCTTGGAATTTTAAGCTACTCACTAATCATATCCACAGTTTCTGAAGTGTTTTTTTAGTTTAGGTTAATAGCTAGGTACTAACTGATGTCATGTTTTCTTTAATATCCCACGTTGTGCCATCAAGAGAATTCTTTGAAGAACACAAGTTTATGGTGCTCTTCTGCACACGAAAACTATAAGCTACCGATTGTCTAACAATGCTTTCATTCAACTTGAAGATGCATGTCCTAAATAATAGTGCAATTTCTAGGATTCTAGAATATGCTTTTCGTAGAATTCAGGTTACGAGGAACCTGATAAGAGTCAAAAACTACCTTGCTGCCTTATCTGTTGCTTTTGATTTCCATTGTTTTTCTAATCTCTCGTTCAAAGAGTTATTTCCCTTGGTTTCTCTATGTTCTTTCTTTGACCCGTTGGTAGGTTAATTGATGCACTGGAGATGATGAAGCAAGGGGTGAGGTGTCTCCTTGTGCGCAAAAGCATCATGTGGAAAGGCTTCAGCAAGCGTTTTTCCATCCTTTACAATGGTAAATGGCTTAAGAACATTCAGAGCTCATCCTTAGGTGGAGTAAGCAACAGTGATCAACCATCATCTTCTGCTTCCCCTGACAATAAGTTTTGCTGCCTTTCTCGGGAAGATGTAGTACGCTTTATAATTGGCTGCCTTGGTGCTCTAGCCCCCCTTCCTCTGTCTTCGATTGCATCTCTTGGAGCCATCAGTGCAACCTATTCTTTTATTGAAGCCTCCTCACCTGCCTTTGAAGTCATCTATAAGATTCCTCATGACCCATGTGCGATTGCAGTTATAGAGACAAACTCTGATGGCACTCACAAGATAATTGGAGATATATCTGCATATAAGTTGTGGAAGTGTGATTACTTGGCTGCTGCATGGGCTCTGGCAAATTTGTCATCTGGGCAATTTGTTATGGGAGAAGATGATTACGGCACAACACGAGTTTCAGTGCCCGATTTCCCTATCAACTCACCAACAGATGGTTCCGGGCCTGGAGTCCCCTCAAGGCCTAGGAAGTTCAGCAGCAGGAGTATCGGGTTCTTCAATAATCAGGTGAACCAGATGCCAGTAGGGAGGCTGAGGAGCATGTACCGGGGGAGGAGTGCACCGTTGACATGCAAGCATACAAGTTCATTGGCTGCTGTCATGGCCCAGATGCTGTCCCACAGGGCGACCCACGTGTGGGTAACGGATGCTGATATGGAGGATGACATCCTGGTCGGCATTGTCTCGTACACCGACATTCTGAATGCAGTTACTAAGTTCCCACCACCTTGAATCTGTTTCCTCCCTCCTTGTGTGGTTGTTTGGTCATATTTGTTTGTATGCAGTCTGCATGTAGTTGGCCCTCTTGAAATATTTCAAGCACTTTTTTTTTTTTTTTTAATTCTACTTATGTAATCGAGTTGTTTATTGCTGCTACTTAAGCTTTCTTTAATCTGTTCACTGTTGCCTCTGGCTTTGATTTGTAGTATGACATGTTCAGTGAAATTGTTATCTTGAGTGGAATTCTTTGCTCTCTTGCTGTTTTACTCCTTGTGTTCAAACATTCTACATCTACTATTTCTTTGACATTGTTCAGCTTGATTTTGAGACAACGTTGGATTCCTTTGGCAAAACCCGAGTGACAATTTAACTTCTCAGGAAGAAATTATTAGCTGGAGTTGTCCAGTCTACTGTGACTTTGGTTTGCTGTTGAAGCAAATGATGGACCAAGATTTTGCTTATGACAAAGCAAATAACTGGTTAGTGTTGTTGTAACAAAGGCAATTATAAAAATAGAAGGTTCTTTTGGTTGGTGTTGTTGTAACAAAGGCAATTATAAAAATAAAAGGTTCTTTTTAGTTATCCAAACTGTGTAACACAAGACAAATGGTGTGTAGAGGTAGGTGGCTTTGTAGTTTAAGGAGGGCACAACTACACATGTATTCCCTCCAAGCTCAATAATTTTCATATCATATATACATATGCTATATTAAAACTTGAGAGGACAGATATGTGGAAAGGCTAATATATAAAAAGTGAACAAGTAAGAAATATGGGGGCTCTTTTCTTGTTGGAAGTTCCACTTATACTAACAAATGGTCAAAAGCACCAAAAAACTGCTAAACCACTTGTGATTCTACTTTTGAAAGGCAACCATAAAATCTTCTGGAAATTGTCCTCCCATTGCATGTACATTTCCCAAAAAATAAATTGCCAAAGAGTCGATCAAATTGAAACAATCTGCATTGTTAGGCAGGATTCTTGGTTTAGCTTAATTGATTGTCAGCCTTCACTTGGAATGCAAGAGATGCAAATTGGAGAGAAGGCTTGCTTAGAAAGTTAGCAGACTTCTCTCTCTCTCTCTCTCTCAAGTTAGATCAATTCCTTTCGCGTGAGTCACCTTTACTTGATTCACTGAATCCCTCAGCCACACACACATGCTTGTCTAAAAGGCTATCAGAGTCAAAAACTCCAGTTGATTTCATGCATAAGTAGGTAAAGTAGGAACTAAAATTCAATTTTATTAATGACACATGATGTACACCAACTTTATGTCCTAGTCATTCACCAACAAATGTCTCAAATCTGGAAAAGAAGCACTTCATTTCAATCTTTAGTATTTATTTTGTCAATGCTTTTATTAATCAATTGAGATTTATGAGCACTAATGTGTTACACATGACCTTCTCTCATATTTCCTTTTCTCATGTTTATGAGCATTAAGGTGATTGCTGGACCCAATCTATTAGCATGTCACTTTCCATGAACAGAGTCCTTGGAAATTTCTTATCTCTCTCTCTCTCTCATTTTATTTGGAGCATTTTTCTTGCTCAAGATTTGAGCCACTATCTTCACTGGACTTCTTGCCATGCTTTGCATGTGAGACATCACGAGAATAGAGTAGAGGTCGGATTTCGTTCGAAGACAATATCTTCCCATGCTTGCATACTCTTCTTCTTCACCTTCTCCCTTGTGGGGAACGTAAGGAGGGTATTTTTCCAAGCATTTAATGTCCATGGATTCATCAGAGGACTCGAAGTAACCGAGATACTAGACATGGTTTTCAGTAGTTCTCACTGTACCAATGTTTTCAGTTGTCCTAAACCTTAGGTAATGGAAAGAGAAAGAGAGAGCGAGAGAGAGAGAGAAAGAAGCAAGAAAGAGAAAACTTGTAGGGTGGAGTTTCATGCACACTGAGCTAAGTGATCCATTGTCTCAAGGATCTGATAAAAGATATCAGAGTTGGAAATGATGAAGATTTTGCTAATCAGCAGTCGGTGGGCATCTTAACCACAGGAGAGAAAGAAGGCATTAAATTTTAGGATTGCTTCTAAGAATGAAACAATAGGGCTAATGGAAGAGTATCACCAGCTCAGCTTTGTTATTCTCCAAACAACATAAAATTCAACATGATAGAAATCAACTCAGCTCAACCACAATTTGGTCCTGCAAGTTCTGATGTCAGCATTGTCCTTCACCCTCAGCTGGTACTGACCAAGTGTGTGTTATGTCAAGATGTTGAATTGACACAAAACTCAGCTCTCAATCCAAATCCAAATCCAAACTCAGATCTTGAATTGCCCTGGAGATAAATAAAAGGTTCTGTTAACTGTTCTCAGAATGACTGTGATGTTCTCCAAATCTTCAGTAATTGGTTGGCTGCTGGCAAATGTCAGTAACTGGTTTGCTTGGATGAGGATAGATCTTTGATGTCTGATTTCTAATTGTAGGATTAACTTTGATTATTTATTTATTTTTTTTACATTGGTTTTGTGCTTGGATTGAATGATGCATCTTGGACCTCTCATGTTATTACATCTGTGAGTACATGGATTTGATGGATAAATCAGTAGGTGCTGTGATCTCTAAGTGAATTCTCAATAAATCTTTGCAAGGAGACTCACAAGCTTCATGTAGACTTCTCATTGGCTGCAGACCGAAGGTACAGATTACATGCGGATATCAATCATTATGGATCAGATTCATGCTGAACCAACAAAACCTTACCATGAATTCTTAGTGTGTGTATGCATCAGGGTTTGAACGGATGTGACATACACAGCAGGACCACTTGGAACTCAGTTAGGGTTGGCTGTGGTGATGAACTTGGTTGCTGTTGTCCATGGATGACAAACATTTCCTTCTCTGGATACTGATGCCTGCAGAGTTTGGTTGGAAGTAGTAATGAGATGAAGCAAAAGTTGGAAGATGAATGCATTTGCTGTTAACTTTGTAGAAGCCAAATACATGCCTAACAATGCCAACTCCTGAAACAGCTTCTTCCTTTACCACTTGTATACAACAACAATAAAGTTCCAAATGCATGCATATCAATTATATTGATCTTTTATCTTCATTAATATATATATATATATATATATATATATATATATATATATATATATATATATATATATATATATATATATATGATAGCTTTATGGGTATTAAAAACCTAACAGTTTTGATGCTGCTTATATACAGTGATTTTTTGTGTTTGGGAAGACCTTAATAAAGGGCCTGAAAAATACATGTAAAAATTTAATAGTAATGTTTTTTTTTATTTCAGAGAAATTCTCTAGTTGTATGAAAAATTAAACAATTTTTGCTTCCCAAAGTTGGATAGTAAGAAATGAAAAAAAAAAAGGGAAAAAAACACAAAATTCAAGATTGCTGTGGTTTCCTTTTGCTCTTGTTCTAATTTTGGAGATAAAAAAATAAAATTAAGTAAAATTTCTTTCTTGTTTTTGAACCATAGAGTTGTATATGAACAGTCCCCCCAAACTAAATTATTGTCCAAAATAAAATTGCTTATTTCTTTTCAAAGAAAATACCTGAAGAACATTTAGAAGGGTAATTACGTAATTTTATGAAACCACTTCCCCCAATTCTGCGGTGCGTTGTGGCCGTCATTAAAATGCCGTCCTCTCTAACTCTCTGTCGTAGGCTGTTGTGTCTTTAGCTGAGGGCAAAAGCGAGCCTCTCCATCTCTCCCTCTCTGTGAAGCGGAGAAAGAAGGGAAAGGAAGAGAAGGGAGGGGGAAGAAGAATCAGAAGGTGGGCTGTAATGGCTTCTCGAATGGCCTTCCGACCACAGGCGCTCCCCTGCTTCTCTTGCCCAAGCAAGAGACGGAATGCCAGATCTCCCCGAGTCTCCATGGCCTCCACCGTTGGCTCCTCCTCCTCCGCCGTCTCCAACAAGTGAGCCCCCCCCCCCCCCCCTTAGGGTTTCTCCCTGCACTTGGTTGGTTGGTCTCGGTGCTCGTTAAAGACTTCATCTTGATCTGCCCCGTCGATCTATTCAAGATTTCTGCGAGCCGATTCTTCTATGGATCGTTCTTTCTGACCGGAATTTCTCTTCTTTCTTTCAAAGAAGTTGTCTGCCATATCTTCTTTCGAGAAGGTTGCAAGTATTCCATTTGCAACCAGTCTGCTGGATTTGGATGGGCGATATGATTTTTCTTGTTTTTGTTTCCAATGGAATTTGGATATCTTGTTTGTGGCTAATCTAGCTTGAGCTTAATTGCCATTATAAGTCAAATATGGGTGAAATGGGTCGTTCATTGGAGTATCACAATGCATGCGTGTCTTCTTGATTGAGGAGGCTTTGTAGGTTTTGTAGGTTTTTGTTTCTTTCTTGGGTATGTTGTGAAGTTCTGTTATGATATTTCATTTCAACTTGGTCTCGGGACATCGATTGCACATTCTAAGCTGGAAAATACTTTTAGCATGTAAAGATGCTGATTACGTACAATTTTGGTGAAAAACTTGGAGAATTATGGTTCAGAATGTGCAGATTGCTGCACAAAGAATTTTCTTTTAGTTACTTGTTTCACTCAATTTTGAAATTGTTAGAACAGATGTGGCTGGCAATGCGACTTCAGTATTACTAATCTATGGGAAAGGGTAGTGTTCCTTAATGAGACTCCTGGATGACTGATCTGAAGGAAAGGGGAAGGGGAAGGGGCATCTATCTGTTCTATTTTGACATGATACTTGTTTATCATGCCAAATGTTGTTTCTGGTCTTTCTTCTTGCATCGTGCAACGAGTGGCATGCTTAAAGCTTGACTTTCATAAACTGGAACCGATAGCATCATTGACAAATTCATCTCATACTTCTAGGTCCATTTAGGGGAAAAGGTTTGATCCCATGTCTCCTACGCGTAGACCTGAAAAAAAGTGTGCAAAATACTTTGCAGATTACTAATGTATGTTAGACTTAGTGGTATTATATGTTGCAGATTGTTGGTATCATTGTTTACTTGCTATTGTGGACTTATTTAAAGATGCTTATTGTAGGAAGATTTATGGTGATCTATATAACTCAAATCTAATTCAGCCATAGTTCTTGACGGTAGATCAATAAAACTGTAAAAGGATCCATACACATCATGATTCTTTTATTACCAAAAGCCAATATTCTGTAGGAATCAGATGTGTGATTATACTGGCATTTCCAACTTTGACAATTACAGTACTGGGGCCAACTTAAAAAATATCTGCTTTTACAGGCTGTTTCCTTATCATTTTTAGTCTATGCATGGTGGATCCTCACATTTGACAACATGCCTTCTCTAATATTCCAAAGTTCTTTTTCCTATTGTGCCTATGATAATTTTCGTTATAGAGATTGACAATGTTGTCTATGGATAATGATGGGCAACTTTTAGTGACATATGTATCGGTGTCTAATTGGGATGTGACTATTTTCATTGGACCCATTTTGAAGTAAATGCTCTCCTATAAGTGAGTTTTCTCTTTTCTTTCTCAATGAGAAACATTCACAAACTGCTTTGTTGATGGCATTAACAAAAGATCGTCAGATATGTTGAACAGGCAAAATTGTAGATTCAAAGCAATGTTAAATGATCTTTTGGTGTACTAGTTCGTGTTTGAACATTGGTGCAAGTACTTTCACACGTTGGGGTTGAGTTTCCGAACATTATCTTAATTTTTATTTCCTATTCAAGTTCTGTAGCATGATAACTATTTCATATGGCTGTTCTCGTTTTCTTCAAATATTTTTTGTGTTACCTGTTGCTTACTTTATCCTTTCCCATCTCATGTTATCATGATATCTATCTATTAATTGATACCATTTTCTTAGTAAGCGATATATGCTTGTTTAATCAGCATCTTCTATGTGACTTAATTTAGGAATAAGTTCTCTTTTTCTTGGCTAACATGTCGGATTCACACATATGAACAAAATGCACTATTTACATGTCACATTTTCAACAACATATGCCAGTATTTTATGATCATTGATATCTCACAAATTTTTTCTATATTTTTCTGATATCCGTGTGATCATCATACCAGGGTTGAGACTCCAAAAAAACCCTTTTATCGGCAAGATGTACATAGTCAAGTCACTCACTCGCTGCTGCCTCAAAAGATAGAGATTTTCAAGTCATTAGAAGATTGGGCAGAAAATAATATCCTGGTGCATCTGAAGCCTGTTGAAAAATGTTGGCAGCCACAAGATTTTCTGCCGGATCCTTCATCAGAGGGATTTTATGAAGAAGTCAAGGAACTGAGGGAATGTTCAAAGGAGATCTCTGATGATTATTTTGTTTGCTTGGTTGGAGACATGATTACTGAGGAAGCCCTTCCTACATATCAGACAATGCTGAACACTCTTGATGGTGTCCGAGATGAGACAGGTGCAAGCCCGACTTCTTGGGCTATTTGGACTAGGGCTTGGACTGCTGAAGAGAATAGACATGGTGACCTTCTCAACAAGTACCTATATCTTTCAGGAAGAGTGGACATGAAGCAAATTGAGAAAACAATTCAGTATTTAATTGGTTCTGGAATGGTAATATTTGCTTGATGCATTATTTTTCCTCTTAATTTGAGTTTAGAATTGCTCTATTTAAGCATTAAAAGTTTAGAAGTTTTTGTTTGGTTCATTGCTTGCCTGAACAGCCTTTTCTCCTGTTACTAACTAAAAATTCTGTCTTTGAAGTGGCATATCGATGTTGCCTAACATGCATATATTTCGTACCAATTTTTTTGATTGGTGTAAAATGATTTGATTCATATGAAGGTTTTCATCTTTGAAAATATGTTTTGGCTATAATATTTACCTGCTTTATTTATATGAAATATGCATGTCAATTACTGAGCAGATGAGTAGTTGCTCATATTTTGCTTACTCTTGTTTGTTTGATGGTTGAGTTATTTCTGAAATATATGTTCCTGTGTAGCGACTACAACCGACAGTAGCATTACCTTGAGCTTCACCTTCTAATTATCTTCTTTTTCGATGCACATGCCTTTTAGGATCCACGGACAGAGAATAACCCCTACCTTGGTTTTATATACACTTCATTTCAAGAGCGAGCAACCTTCATATCCCATGGAAATACTGCTAGGCTCGCCAAGGAACATGGCGATCTAAAATTAGCTCAGATATGTGGAATAATTGCCTCTGACGAAAAGCGCCATGAGACCGCGTACACTAAAATAGTGGAGAAGCTGTTTGAGATAGATCCAAATGGCACAGTGCTTGCATTTGCAGACATGATGAAGAAGAAGATCTCAATGCCTGCCCATTTAATGTACGATGGACGAGATGTTAACCTCTTCGACCATTTCTCAGCAGTTGCTCAGCGGCTGGGCATCTACACCGCCAAGGACTATGCCGATATACTTGAGTTCCTCGTCAACAGGTGGAAGATAGGGGACCTAACGGGACTCTCTGGTGAAGGGAACAAGGCCCAGGATTTTGTCTGTACTTTGGCTCCCAGGATAAGGAAACTGGAGGAAAGAGCACAAGCCAGAGCTAAACAAGCTCCAGCTATTCCTTTCAGTTGGATCTATGACAGGAAAGTGCAACTCTAAGTACCAAGAAGCAATCTTTAGTTTGGTAGCACTCCACCTTAAAAGCGAACCACCATGGTCTGTTTTGCATCTCCACTTGCTGTTCAAACAGTTCTGTAAGGAGTTTCAGTGCCAAATCCATGCTTTGCTTCTCATTGTTTCATTGGGTAAGAGGTTAATTGGAAAGGGGATGCTGTAGATACTCAAAGGCTATCATGGACAACATTTTACTAATAAATGGGGTGATGTTTGAAGTAAATTTTGGGTTGATTGTGGAAAATACTGCTGTTTGCAAGCTTTTAATTATTTTTTAGTGGTTCGTGTTGCTCTTCGGATTCCTAAGGTTTTGTATCTATGTGCACTGGGTTGAACAGTGCTGATTTCCGTCTAATTCGTTCTCTCTGCCTCAGTTTGATGCAATGAGATGCTTCCTATCATAATTTGATGTAGTTACTGGAACAGATACCTCTGCTGGAGGATCTAAAGAACAAAATGCCGGATATATCAATGTCATTAATGATCATGCCAAGAAAAATATAACCCAAGAGTTTATACATGATTGCACTATACACTTGAAACAAGCTTTGAGCTCGGCTATCAATTTGTACATGGATCTTCTCATGGACGATAAGTTACTACTCTACTATTTCTCTCGAATATGTTAGGCTTCAGGGTGTGAATTGGTCCTGCATTTATCTTCTGCAATGGCCTTCTGCCATCTGTTCCGTAAGATCTCCAGTTCCACGTAAGACCGCCGCTTCACCTGCACACAACGAGTTCGATCCAATAGAACAATGCTGGGAGAGCAGCAAATGAAGAAAGCAGTAATGAATGATACAAGAGTGTGTGCTTGAAGATTTAAAGAGTGAGCAACTTGGATCTTGCACAAAGATCATCGCCAGTTTGGGCTGGACCACGCAATTGGCCACAAGCTATCGACGACATGGAAATCAATAATGTTAAAACGATTTGATCGTGCTTACTGCAAGTCTGTGATTAGCAGCACGCAAATCGGAAGATCCCTGCAAGTACAAACCTGCAAGTGAGATTGGTCGAGGAAACGATAATTTTCAATTACAAAATCTTCGAAATAAAAAAAAAACAGAGCCAGTTATACTTGAGTTCCAAGCAACCGAAGAGGATACCTTTTCTGCGTATGCATGCATGCATCGTCCAGGATGATGACAATTACAGTTTCTGCAAGCCCATAGCAGACTAACTTGTAAGAAATGATCCTTTTGTATATAAGCAAGTATATCTATACAAACTTTACGGTTTACGTCACACACACAACACATTTACGTAAACTGTAAAGTTTGTATGGATATACTTGCTTATATACAAAAGGACCATTTCTTACAAGTTAGTCTGCTATGAGCTTGCAGAAACTGTAATTGTTATCATTCTGGACGATGCATGCATGCATACGCAGAAATAATGAATATACAGATCTCAAGGCTTCTTGTCTATGCCCAAAGCAATAGTCACAAGAGAATCACAGGGATACAAGGACTATAATCCTAAGCACAATATCCAAAACCTTCCCAAGAGATCACAGTAAGAATTTACTGCAAACTGATCTAACCTGAGATTTGAATGATTGAGAATAGTCTTTTCCTGTCCTTGTCTTCTTCCCTTTTCTGGATTTCTTATTTTCTGACCTCTATTGTCAATCTGTAGTCTTCTTTCTCTCACCCACGTTTTCAGCCACCGCTGCTCTCTTAATCTCAGCCCTAGCCACATAATCTAGGTTTTATGTTAATATAAGTGTTGTTTTGGACTGTGAGCTTCACTAAAGTCCATTATGGGCTGAATCTGAGTCATCTGCCCAACACAGTCGACTTCATCGAAAGAAATGGAGGGATCACAATAGAGGAAAACTATCCTTATGTAGCTCGACAAGAACAATACAAAGTAAAAAAGAGTTACATGTTAATTTGCTAAGTTGTAGTCATTATGTTCTTCGTAAACTTCATTGTTAATTATAGGAGAGATCTCCTGCGGTTGTGATGGATGGATATGAGGACGTTCCCGTCAACGACGAGGATGCGTTGCTGGCGAACCAACCTGTATCAGTCGCAATCGAAGCAAGCGGTCAGGACTTCCAGTTCTACTCCGAGGTATGCACAACTCTCATCTATGCTTCTCTTCGATGTAGACAGGCTTTAAAGACTACACTTTTCTGCTTCTATGGTTAGGGCGTCTTCACAGGGAGCTGCGAAACAGAGTTGGATCATGGAGTGGCCATCGTAGGCTATGGGACATCAGAGGATGGGATGAAGTACTGGATAGTGAAGAACTCATGGGGACCGGAGTAGTGGGGGCGAAGAGGGCTACGTGAGGATGCAGCGTGGGATCTCGGCCAGAGAGAGGCTGTGTGGTATCGCCATGGAAGCTTCTTATCCTATTAAGACATCTCCAAACCCGGTGCAGAAGAAGCTGCATCTTTGATGAGGACTGAAAGCTATTTGCTGCTGCCAAAAGAAGATTAATTTGCTGCTTTGATCATTCACCTTCATGCAGAACTTTGGAAGGCTTTTACACTGTATTCTCTAATGCTACAACCACTTATCATGTTGCAGTATACCACATTACTGTATGAAATAAGATAAGAATATGAAGTTACTGATGATTTGAATGTTAAACACTTGCTCGAGATTTCTGAGCCACTTGTAGCAGATTAGATTATTTTGGTCCAAGACTAACAGATATGTAGCGTAGATAACTGAGAGAGGCAGCTGAAATAAAAGGTGTAAGAAATCACAAGTAGAAGAATAATTGTAGAAAGAGAATCTACACTTTGAAACACCTAATGATACGAATAAAAATAATGGTAAGAGTAAGGGATTTATGGTTACAAACACCTAACGAGATTGATCATCCATCAACACCATATACACAAATTTCCATTCTTATCAGCAGAAGCTAGTTGTTTGTGTTCTCTGGTCCACTATATTCCAATGTTCATGCACCGGTGAAGAATGCCCTTCCGAAATGCTCAGCATGTAGTTGTTTAGTCTTGACCATATATAGATAGATAGATAGATAGATAGATAGATAGATAGATAGATAGATGCATCAGCTGATCCCACTTCTCATCAGAACTAATAAATACTACGGCCTAACTCCAGTTTGATGCAACTCTGTTGCCATTGCCTCTGAACGTCCCACAAATTTCCAGTGTTCTCAAGTCAACTAGGTTATGCAAATTGTCCCTTCCACTTGTCAGCAACAAGTTCCCGCTTTGGGATATGTAGATCGATGTCCCCTTGTCAGCTACTTAACTCACAACTTTTCCCATCCTTATGTCCCAGATCCGAAGGTTACCATCTGATTGCCAGCTCATATGCCACAGAGAGCCACATCTAAGCAAGGCATCAACTTATCAACCCTAAAATGATACATAGTACGTCCCAATAATAATTGTTCTATCTTATTTAATCTGATCTTATCTTGAGTCAGATAAAATAAAGCATAAAAAGAGACCCATCAGCTCATGCTGGGGGGCTCTCTAGACTCTTAAATTTGTCACACAACTTATAAGCATTGGAGGGGCCACGTCGGTCAACCCCCGACATCGGCCTATCATGCAGGATCGTCGATAGCAACCCACGGAGGAGCCTTGCCATTAAGAAGATCTCAATCTGCATATCCAACCATCCCAAGCTAGGTCCTCACCAACATAATGGCTTCCGACTGAGCGACCTATGTGGTCTCGCTTCACCAAGTCTCTCATATCAGCTACGAAGATGCACCTGGATGAGCCTGCACCCTCGCTAATTGACCAACCAGACCGATTCATCAATCGACAATACTCATTATATCATATTTTGGCACTAGAAGGAGGGTCGAGTGTCGTAAGCATACCCTTTTGTCGCTCTTCCTAGTGTACATCTTAGACAAGGAGGGCCCCTCCTCCCTTTCCCAAGGGGTGGAGGCGAGCCCCACACTTACCTTGTCAGAAGCACCCCTCAAGTTTCAACACTATGGGGTCAAGCGTCTATGGCTTTCCACCCTTGGCAACATCACCCCCTCCCCCTTCCCCCTAGGCACTAGGAGACCCACGAGGAGACCCACGACCATACCCTCAATGACTCTCAAGGAATGCCTTGACTCAACTGGAAGCACGAGCAAAAGAAGTCGTGAGACGACACCACCCCCATGTCATCGCATGCCCTGAGGAAGACCCTCAGAATTTGACGTCATTTGGGAGGTGAAGTTCGCTAATATTCCAAACATGAAGCCACCATCGGAGGAAGAGGAAAGCGTAACCCCACCTCCACAACGTTGATAGAGAGGCAAAACCCCTTAGTGAGCTAGTGGAAAGGGTGAACCTCGCCCCCAGGAATAGACAAAACAAAGTCCAGTGGAACCCGGAAGCAGTTGAGCAGTTTCACTAGCTGCCACGAGATCACCACAGAACTGTAGTTGTGTGCCTCCTTCATTTTGGACCAAGTCTCGTGAGACCAGGCTCACTCTCCGTGGATGAGGAGCTCACTTGAACCACCTTTCGAGAGGAGGCAGTCAACCTTTCAGCACCCCGTCGATGCTGACAAAGCAAAGAAAAAGCAATCTATTGGTCGTCGCCAGAAGGGGACGACCCCACAATATAGGGCAAAGTCTTGTTGGCGAAGTAAGACATCTTAGTTTGCATTGAAGTATCTAGCAGCCAATAGTGTGAATAATGACATTGACTTGACATGACGACATGACACACTTAGGGACCACGTGAACAATGATGGTGAAGATCACATCGCCTACTCTAATGTAGCCACAATAACACTAGAAATAGAAAAAGGAGAGCTCAGATCCCTACACAGATCATGGAGGAGGATCCCGTAGAAAGGGACGTGCGCCTCTAGGATAAGGTGGTGCACCATATATGCCCCACAGTGGTAAAAATCACCTTCAACACGGGCGAATGTGATCCCAGGCAGATCTAGTCTCCCACCTTAATGTGGTTGAGTCGAACCTCCGGATGAGTTTGGACCCCCTCTTCAATGCAGTCGAGTCAATACCCGAAAGGGCCCAGACCTCTGTCTCGGCATGTCCAAGCTCGGCTCCCCGAGGGCTAAGCCTATGCGCTTCTTAATGTTGGTTATAAGTGTCCTCTAAGCCAATCACGTGAATGATGACACATGTGACATGCTGCATAGTCTTTTTTATATTATTATTATTAATATATTCTAATATTATATTATCTATTATATATATATATATATATATATATATATATATAGTGATGTTATTAGTTATGTGCAATGGGAATATGATCATAATGATATCACAATAATAAGACCGATTTATCTTTAAACATAAACCATAAATAATTCTAATCATAAGTCAGTCGAAAGGAACATCGAGATAACTAGACAGAGCAATGTACTATATAACTGTCCATAATGGAGGCGGTTGGTCTCATAGTCACTTGTGTAGGGACATTAAGAGTATAATACAGGTGTTCATTGGAGAATAAGTTCACTAATTGATTCACTTATGAAATGCTGAATGGTTAATGATACTAATCGTTATACAGCGATTCTGTAGTCTCAGTTATGTATCTGGTCCTTAGACTTAAGACATCAAGGATGTCTTGTTTGAATATTCATTTCTTTTGATGTCAAACTTATGGGTCTGAAAAGTTTTAGATTTGATACAACCAGTTATAGGGATTGATAATCAACCTTACGAAGACAATTGAGTGTTAATAGAAGATCATCCAATCTCAATATTGCGAGAGGAATATCTTATGTGTTATCTCTCGGACAAATCCTCGGTGAGGGCCATTCGGATTGAGAGAAAATAAGTTCTTTAGGAGAATTCAATTAGAGTCAGATTCTGACAGATTTCGTATGTGGCATAATACTACCATGCCCAATATATGATCTCTGAGATATTAGATGGATGATGGATTATAGATAGATACATGATAACTGAGTACAGTTAGGTTTAATCGATTAAATCCCTTGTACTGTCTGGGAACTATGTCGTAGTGGCCTAGTACTTTCATATTTTATGAGTTGAGTGAATTATTATGAGATAATAATTCATCGAGTCAAAAGAAGTTCTTACTTGTAGGACTCATGACCATCTCGATATTGGGCCTAGAGGGTCACACACACTATGATGGATGTTTTAGTGAGTAGAGAATTGAATATGAGTAATTTAATTAGTCTCTATTCTCATTAGATGAGACTCAACATTAATGAGCTATTTGGATAAGGCCCAATTAGAAGTCAATTGAGATTATTGGATATAGATCGAATAATCTAAGATTAGTAGGTAGTTGGATGGAGATCTAATTAACCCACTAAGGCATGATCTATTAGGTTTTTGGGTGGCTCTCTATAAATAGGAGGCAAAGGCAGCACAACAGTGATGGGCTGCACCTTTGGTCGTCCCCTTTTATTCTCCTTCATCCCTCATATTCTCAGCCTACGAGCCCTTCTTTGCTGTGAGAGAACAAAGAAGAAGATATGTGATCTTTTTTCATGACTGTTGCAAAAATATGCGCAAGAGTTGTGAGTTTTGGGCTGTGATTGGAGGAGCATCCTGCAACAATCCATTGTGTGGATACCACAAGAGAGGAGGACGTTTGACCTTGTTTATCCTCTCTATCTAAATATGAAATTTTAAGGATACATGATCTCCCTATGTAATAAATCTCTCACACATCATAATTTTTCGTTTTTGTGATTTTTCGGGCACCAGTCTTTGCACGAGGACTTAATATATATGAAAAATCTATTTTATTTTCTTTCTTTCACTGTGCATGTGATCCTCCCATTGGGTTTCCTAACTCTTAGTCATTAGAAATTTAAGATTGAGATGGTTGATTGGTTGATGTGTCTGAGATCAAACTTTATCCTAGAGGTTCAAACATCATACAGAATGATCATATATCATGCTAGAAGATTGGATGTCATAGCGAAATAGATATGCTAAAATATTGAGTGATATATCAAAGGATAAAATAATATGTTTGAGTTTCATAACAAGTATCAAAAGATTGGACAACAAACCAAAAAAAGTAGACATCATACTAAAAAGTTCAAAAGAAGTGTCGGATGAGTGCTTGATGAGTTAAGGTATTAGTAAAGATCATTTGAGCTTGTATCAAGTTGAATTAGAGATTAAGTTTGTAGCAACCACTAGCCTGAATATGGGTCAAAATTAGATCCATTGCAAGGCCAAACACATAATCTAAACTGCTTTGAGTTGGTGGTACCACCTATAACAGTGGTAGGACCATCATAGTCCAAAATTATGGTTCTATTTTAAAAGTTACAATAGTAGCATCATCCAAAGTGAGTGATGATATCACCCATACCTTAAAACCTTGAAAAAGATAATTTTTTATTTTATTTTAAAGCCTTTTGGGGGCTATAAATACTCATATAATCTTAATTGATATAGTATCTATTCTTAAGTTTGCAAAATATTGAAGCTCTCTCTTTCTCCTTCTTAAGTTTAGTTATGATATTAAGTAGTATAAGATGAGAGATCTTATATAAAAGATTTGAGTATGAATAATCTCTCATAAATTTGAGAAAGAAAAAAGTTATAACAACAATAGTTAATCTTCACCTATTGAAAGGAGGATCATAAATAGAAATTGGTAGTCTCAAGGATAAAAAAATCAAGGGTGAACATAGATAAAAAAGATTGAATCACTATAAATTTTTTTGTCAATCCTTCTTTTCCTAATGATTTTTGTTTGTAAGCAATTTTTTTGGTAAATCATATTTTTTTAATATATTTTTAATTAAAATTAAAAATCACTTAAAATTTACTATAGTACTAATTTATCACCTTCTTAGTTTATTAAGATCAAAGCATAAAATTTTGAAAGAAGATTCCACCCATGCTATTTAATAGTTTTTTTATTAAACTAACTAACAATTCTATTGTACCATAGTAATCATCATCATCAATCATTTTACTCAAAGATTTTCACTTTCCTATTTGTGGCTAACTAGAGCGTTGAAGAGATCATGTTGGGAACCCAACTCACCCATTGTATTTGATTAGGTTGGTATTCACTTAAGCATTTAGGTCTTCCTTGGCTCCACGTGGGCTCGAACCTAGTTAAGCTGATTTATTTTTCATTATCATCTCTCACATCAATTTGGTGTAGGAGGGCTCATATCGCAAGAACATCACTTTGTCAACCCACTCGATGCACTCTAATGAGTGTGCTCCGCCTGTAACCTATAGCATCTTCACTTACAGTGGGCAATAACCAACATTCCCCACCCTCGGCATAAACTCCCTTACGATATTGGTGGTTGTTCAATCACTCCACCCACATGATGGCCCATGTTGATGTATTCCTAAGCCTCACTTTATAGGTTCAATTGTTGATTGAGATGATGCAATCAATCATCCCCTCATCCCTAAATTGGCCCAATCAATGATAGCCCTAACTTCCTCAGAGGTCAATAGCCTAGCCAATCTTCTTACCTAGTCCTCTCACTCAATCTTCCTACTTACTAAATTAACACCTTTACCAAGGAATGCAATACCATGTGGTATCGTTTGTACCGGGCGGTATGTACTGGTTCGTCAAGGAATGCAATACCATGTGGTATCGTTTGTACCAGGCGATATGTACTGGTTCGCCAACTGAATGGTACATAGATTGCCCATTACCTAGTGGTACCACCATATTGCAATTGTTTCCGTCGTGTTACCACATGAAATAGACTAGTAACGATCAATTTCGACCATCACAGGTTGCAATCGAGCGGTAACGATCGATTCGATGGTCGACGGTGATTTCAAGTGATATTAGTCGAGGAAGGAAAAAAGAAGAAGAGGGAAAGAAAAACCTAAAGTCTGTGCTGCTCTTTGCCTACACGATCCGTCGCCTGTGCATGATTTCTTCGTCGGCAGATTATTTCATCTTTTAGCGCAGGGAGAAGAAACATCTCCTTGTATAGGAAGAAGGAAGGAGGCGATGTCACCTTGACAACATTGACACTTTGTTATTTTTTTATTTTTTTATTATATTAATATTATATTATATATATACCGAGTGGTATGCCTGTGCATACCACTCGGTACCAATGTACCATATCATTCCCAGCTAAGCTCGATACGTCAATGCGGACCGATACGGTGAACCTTGACTTTCACAACTAGTTTAGAAAGCTTCGATGCATCCTTCTAGGCTAAGCATCAAAATGTGTCTGATGCATCCTTCTCGGCTAACGATAAAAATACACCTGTCAAGTTTAGCATCAAAATATATGATGTGCTCTTCTTAGGCTAAGCATCAAAACATGTTTGATAGCCCCATAGGCTAAGCATAAAAAAATAAGATATGTCTTTCTTGGGCTAAGCATAAAAATGTGCCCACTATGTCTTCCATAGGGCTAAGCATCAAAACATGTTCTATCTATCCTTCCCAGGCTAAGCATCAACATATACTTGATGCATCCTTCTCGAGGTAAGCATCAAAATAAATTCGATGTGCCCTTTATGATGAAGCATTGATAGATACCTAATGCGTCCTATTCGAGCTAAGCATTAAAGCACGCTTGATGCACCTTACTCGAGTAAAGTATTGGAGTTGCCCGATGCATCCTCCTTGGACAAAGCATTGGAAGTTGCCTGATACACCCTCCTTAGGTAAAGTATTGAAGGTCATTCGATACATCCCCTTTGAAGTTATTGTCATGCTTTGCATATGAGACATCACGAGAATAGAGTAGATGTCGGATTTCGTTCGAAGACAATATCTTCCCATGCTTGCATACTCTTCTTCTTCACCTTCTCCCTTGTGGGGAACGTAAGGAGGATATTTTTCCAAGCATTTAATGTCAATGGATTCATCAGAGGACTCGAAGTAACCGAGATACTAGACATGGTTTTCAGTAGTTCTCACTGTACCAATGTTTTCAGTTGTCCTAAACCTTAGGTAATGGAAAGAGAAAGAGAGAGAGAGAGAGAGAGAGAAAGAAGCAAGAAAGAGAAAACTTGTAGGGTGGAGTTTCATGCACACTGAGCTAAGTGATCCATTGTTTCAAGGATCTGATAAAAGATATCAGAGTTGGAAATGATGAAGATTTTGCTAATCAGCAGTCGGTGGGCATCTTAACCACAGGAGAGAAAGAAGGCATTAAATTTTAGGATTGCTTCTAAGAATGAAACAATAGGGCTAATGGAAGAGTATCACCAGCTCAGCTTTGTTATTCTCCAAACAACATAAAATTCAACATGATAGAAATCAACTCAGCTCAACCACAATTTGGTCCTGCAAGTTCTGATGTCAGCATTGTCCTTCACCCTCAGCTGGTACTGACCAAGTGTGTGTTATGTCAAGATGTTGAATTGGCACAAAACTCAGCTCTCAATCCAAATCCAAATCCAAACTCAGATCTTGAATTGCCCTGGAGATAAATAAAAGGTTCTGTTAACTGTTCTCAGAATGACTGTGATGTTCTCCAAATCTTCAGTAATTGGTTGGCTGCTGGCAAATGTCAGTAACTGGTTTGCTTGGATGAGGATAGATCTTTGATGTCTGATTTCTAATTGTAGGATTAACTTTGATTATTTATTTATTTTTTTTACATTGGTTTTGTGCTTGGATTGAATGATGCATCTTGGACCTCTCATGTTATTACATCTGTGAGTACATGGATTTGATGGATAAATCAGTAGGTGCTGTGATCTCTAAGTGAATTCTCAATAAATCTTTGCAAGGAGACTCACAAGCTTCATGTAGACTTCTCATTGGCTGCAGACCGAAGGTACAGATTACATGCGGATATCAATCATTATGGATCAGATTCATGCTGAACCAACAAAACCTTACCATGAATTCTTAGTGTGTGTATGCATCAGGGTTTGAACGGATGTGACATACACAGCAGGACCACTTGGAACTCAGTTAGGGTTGGCTGTGGTGATGAACTTGGTTGCTGTTGTCCATGGATGACAAACATTTCCTTCTCTGGATACTGATGCCTGCAGAGTTTGGTTGGAAGTAGTAATGAGATGAAGCAAAAGTTGGAAGATGAATGCATTTGCTGTTAACTTTGTAGAAGCCAAATACATGCCTAACAATGCCAACTCCTGAAACAGCTTCTTCCTTTACCACTTGTATACAACAACAATAAAGTTCCAAATGCATGCATATCAATTATATTGATCTTTTATCTTCATTAATATATATATATATTATATATATATTAATGAAGGGGATGCTGTAGATACTCAAAGGCTATCATGGACAACATTTTACTAATAAATGGGGTGATGTTTGAAGTAAATTTTGGGTTGATTGTGGAAAATTCTGCTGTTTGCAAGCTTTTAATTCTTTTCTAGTGGTTCGTGTTGCTCTTCGGATTCCCAAGGTTTTGTATCTATGTGCACTGGGTTGAACAGTGATGATTTCCTTCTAATTCGTTCTCTCTGCCTCAGTTTGATGCAATGAGATGCTTCCTATCATAATTTGATGTAGTCACTGGAACAGATACCTCTGCTGGAGGATCTAAAGAACAAAATGCCGGATATACTGCACCACTATCAATATCATTAATGATCATGCCAAGAAAAATATAACCCAAGAGTTTATACATGATTGCACTATACACTTGAAACAAGCTTTGAGCCCGGCTATCAATTGTACATGGATCTTCTCATGGACGATAAGTTACTACTCTACTATTTCTCTTCGAATATGTTAGGGTTCAGGGTATGAATTGGTCCAGCATTTATCTTCTACCATGGCCTTCTGCCATCTGTTCCGAAAGATCTCCAGTTCCACGTAAGACCGCCGCCTCACCTGCACACAACGAGTTCGATCCGATAGAACAATGCTGGGAGAGCAGCAAATGAAGAAAGCAGTAATGAATGATACAGAGTGTGTGCTTGAAGATTTAAAGAGTGTGCAACTTGGATCTTGCACAAAGATCATCCCCAATTTGGGCTGGACCACGCAATTGGCCACAAAATATCGATGACATGGAAATCAATAATGTTAAAACGATTTGATCGTGCTTACTGCAAGTCTGTGATTAGCAGCATGCAAATCGGAAGACCCCTGCAAGTAGAAACCGACAAGTGAGATTGGTGGAGGTAACGATAATTTTGACAAAGGCATAACAAAGCCTAAAGCATTTGATACGAAAATAGGTTATTGAATGTTCCAATACCAATACTTTGTTTCTATGATTCTTTTCTTTGTTAAAAAATGTGGTAACATTGTACTTCAATAAAGCGACGGCCAGTATACTCCATGATCTAATTTGTTTCAATATTTCAGTAACTTACCATTTTCTCATTAGACCCACCAAGTGTAGGCAGCCCCTTATGAACTATGTATTCACTGTCCACCACCCCAACGTTTTTGTTGCGGTCACCCTGTCAAGAGTTCGTTTCAGTTTTCTTCCTCACAAAAAATTTCGACACATCATGATTGTTATTCATGTGAATCTTACCTGAGCACAGTAACCAAGTTTCATATCGAAACCCCATGCATGAATCAAGTCATTCTACAAACAAATGCAACAAAGAAAAAAATTAGTTTGACATATTTTTAGTATAGAGACAACAGCATAGATCTTGACATTTCTGGAGAGTGAAACTGCAAATAAGTTCACTTAGTTATATGCCTTTCATTTTGGATACAAGTATATATAAAAGAGATAAAATTCGACATCTTACGGTCGGAAAAGACTATCTTGGTAGACGTATATTAAGAACAAGCAACATAATGTGTAAAGAATCATACTTGAATCATATGCCATGCACAACGCCAGGCAGCTCTTGAGAAAACAGGAGCCATCATTTCTACCCACCTGCAATAAGGAAATCTCTAGGCGTCAAAGGTGGTGAATGAGCATCCATGGGAACAACAATTTCTTAATTATCAAATGAACATCCATGAGAAAATACAAAAATTTCTTCATTATCAGAAGGAAAAATCGAAACAATCACCAAAAAATAACAGATAACCCAGACTTGTCTTGAACTAAAGATATATCGACATCGGATATCCAAGTACGACAAATATGTACTCTGGATAAAAAAAGGAACTCACCCAGTGCATGGAGGGCCACTGCTTTTCTTGTAACATTTTCCACCACCATTGAACTTGTACATCCTTCTGTTAATTGAACAAACTAGTTCTTATAATTTCCATCGATGATACGAGAACTAGATCAATAGGAGCATGGGATGGGATCCATGTGCAATGGAATGAACAATCAAATATTTCTACTGGAGAAATAAGATAAGGCAGCACCTGTGCACGTGCCCTTTCCTTAATCGTGCAGTAATTTGATGGTGAATCTGAGATTTAGTAGGGTCAAGTGCAGGTTGTGATATCTCTAAGCCTTCCCTCTCAACAATGCTCAAGTATCTGCAGAAGTTAAATGTACTAATAAAACAAAGACTGAAGCAAAAAGATATTTAAATCGATCCAAGTCATAGAATACTAATTTATGAAGTTTTAACATCTCAATCAACAACACGAAGCTCAACCTAACAAGTACTGCATGATACAATCAAAATTTATTTCACTTAAAGAACAACAGACAAGTGAAAAGTTTCATGGGCAGCATGTATAACTGTTCAAAAGAAATCATCAAAAGCCGATGGTGAGGGACTGTCTTACACGACCAGGGCGCAATCCAGGAAACCATAGGGTTACCCATTGTTTAGACTATTAGCAGTCTTGATAACTAATATCAGCAGAATACATTCTACCTTTTCAAGTTCCGTAAACAGATAAATGATAAAGAAAAAAACAATGCCACCTACCTTTCAGGATGAAAGTTTTGCACTTCAAGGTCCTCATCCCATAGGAAGATATACCTGTACGGCGCAACTATGTCTGGATGTAAGAACCGCTTCGCAAACCACCTGCAAAACATTACTGTTTTTAGAATGGGCTACATTGTTGACTAATGTAATCTTCACCATAACTTAAGAAACCTTTGTTGATAAACTAAAGTACCATTTTGTTTGATTGATTGCAGAAATATGTAGAGCGCCGTCACTCCATTGTAAATCTTTCCATTCATCAACAACACCATCATAGTGAAAAAGCATCACAGTGAAGTCTTGGGAAGCAAACTAGAACACAACAGAAACATTTAGCTAAAACTAGAATATTATGTAAGGAATATTAACAAAAAGACATCAGGTAATGATGTTGTTTTTACCTTCGTTACAATCTTATTCACGAGTTCCTTTTGCTTTATTCCAACAGGAATCACCAATAAACTTTTCTGTGAACTGACACTTTCCTGTTCCTAACATTAAAAGATGTCTATTAACTGACCATAGTTTCAATGATACATTATGAGAGATTAATCTAGAACGGAGTCGGCACATACTGATTGAGAAATCTATGGGAAGGATTTTTAAAATTTAAACTATCATATCTGTACAAATTTTTCATCATGCACATACGAAAATTGTTTCATTGGTCTTCCTAACTCCTCACCTTGTGTATGTCAAATTTGATTGTTTCTGCAAGCCCATAGCAGACTAACTTGTAAGAAATGGTCCTTTTGTATATCAGCAAGTATATCCATACAAACTTTACAGTTTACGTCACACACACAACACATTTATTTCACTAGTCTTCACAACTCCACCAACTAGAGACTATTAAGTCTATAAACCCGGTGCTTTACATAACCTACAAGTCTATGACACTACAGACTTCTGTATAGGAGTCTATGAATCCGAGGACATCTGGTTGCGATCCAGATTTCTGTATAATTATAAACAAAAGTGTGATTCCAAAATTCCAAGACAACAACATATCGAGACCACGGTTGCACATGAACCTGATTGTGGCACTGTCAAGGGAGTATATGAACTCTTTTTTTTTTCATCTATTGTACTTGTGCCAGTTGACAAAGATCTATATAAAATGATGCAGGATGACGGACCATGTCAGTACATTACAATGCAACATGTTGGTAGAAAAATTGAAATCTTTGGTTAATACCTCGAACAATCTTATGCACTCAACACCTAAAAGAAAGTAAGGCGATCATAGCACACCTTTGCTTTTGGAGGACCCCATAGAGGCACCATTTCCAGGTCTGACTTCCTCATAACAATTCCTTTAGGCAATGGTTCACTTCCCGAAGATATGCAAGGACTCTAAAGTTAATACAAACTGAATCATAAGAACATAATATTTAAGAACAACTGTAATGAAAAAGGAGTGCAAATGAAAAAATGGTGAATACTCATGTACAAGATGTTATACATCAGATCTTAAAGCCAGCTTCACAAAGAATTACCATGCATGAGTCGGACCGAGTGGACTCATGGGACCATGAATTTGCTCGAGGGGTCTGTAATTTTGATAGGTCAGTTTGCAAATTGCCTCGAGTGATCTCTACAACGTCAGTTGGGATCTCAGCTGACATCTTCTGAAAAGTTATAGAAAATACTATTTCCATGAGGGAAATATATATATATATGCTGATGACACTTTATAAAGGTAGGATATGTTACATTTACCAAGCAGCTAGTGAGTGACATCGTTTCACTAGCTAAAAAGAAGTTTCTAGAGATAAAACAGCATAAGTGCTACATAGAATAACTCAAGAGGTTGACATACACAAGAGGAGAAACAACAGATAAGCTCACAAAATCGAATATATCCGTTTTGGAGAACAAGGTTCAAAGAAGTTATGTTCATTCACTAACAAAACAAAATAGATTAATAAGAAAATTTTCGGCCGGGAAAAAGAATGATCTTCCTAGAATCATCCATCGGGGGTCAGCTAAAGTTTGTATCACCAATCAGTTGATACTATGTTAAATAAACAGAAAAACTAAGTCAGAAAAATAAACTATACCTCCTTATAGTCAAATGCAACAAAGGAAGTCCAGACGATGATCACCATACACAGGAAAGCAGCTGCATGGAAGATGCTACAAGTGCATAATTTCCTATTGTTTGAGGGATCTGTTTGAAGAGGGCCCTGCAAGGATTTTTGAAAAGGAAAAAAAATGATCCTTTTGCAACTAAAAAATATATATATGACAATCTTTTATACAGGATAAACATGTAGCAAAAGTAACATGTTGTGTTAGAATTCACTAAAACACATATATCAAGGACCAAAGAATAATCAACTTTAAGAATTCCTCAGTGAGGTCATGATATAGTTGGAAGATTTGATGCCTGAAGAATTGAACTGGAAACAGGACCAGATATGGGCGCTCAACATTGTTAGTTCAATTCCAAAATCTTTGAAATAAAAAAGGAGCCAGTTAACGCTACTAGGAACTTGATAGTCCTTTCCTCGCTTAAAATTAAGAGGAAATCTATAAGAAACATAAAAAAAAAATTCTTTTTTTGTGTGGAGAAAATACAGTTCATAAGAAACAGAACAACAAAATTAATGCAGAGGAAAGTTAAATGCGTTCTTTGCAATTAAAGAAGCATTTGAACAACTTACAGAGCTGAATGATTTCATCTTCCACACGGTCACGTGGATTATAAATGCACGAATACGATAGGCTTAAAAATCTGCAGTTTCAAGACTCAGCAAAAGGGAAGCCACAAACCCACCGAAGACAAAGAAAGAGGCAAAAGAAAGAGTCGCTCGCCCATGACAGAGCGAGAGCTTCACTGGCAGAACCCAACGTAACAAGCGCAGCACAGAGGATCTCCCAGCAAGAAAGAGGCTTTGGCTACACTTAGTCGACGTGGGACGCCTCGAGAATCGAGTCTTTCTGAAGGATTCTGCCTTGCAAAGTAAGACGCTCAAAAGTCGAGACTTTGCGAAGGACGCTACCTCGCGAAATTGATCCAAGCAGGAGGCTCAGAAACTTCTTCTTTCTTGTTAGGACAGACAGGGCGATGAACAGTGGGGGCGGCGAAGGAGGGCATAGGAGGAAGGATCGAGCAGGCGGAGTGCAAATAGCTTTCGGTTTCAGTTCTCTTTTTTCCGTGGGAAGGAATCTGCGTGGACTTGTATTCCCCACGAGTCAAAAGCGGAGGGCGCGGACGAGACGCCCTCCTTTGTATAATTTTGTTTTAATAGGTCGCGTGTATTCATTCCCGTGGAGTACGTAGAAGTCCAACCAGGAAGAAGTGTAGACAACTGTGCTTTTCCCGCTCGATACCCCACCGGGGAGCCACCGCCAACGTGGGGCCCTTGCAGCAGCCCTCTCGTGGTATCTGCGTCAGTTCGTAGCTATATCCCCAGAGAGAGAGAGAGAGAGAGAGAGAGAGAGAGAGAGAGCTCACCTGACATGGACAAAACAGGGAACACCGTTCCTCCTGGCGCATCACGTTCAGAGGCGAACAAAAGGAGTTGCCTGTCTTGGCAAACGCAGACGAGCTCCACAGCTCTCAAAACCTGGGACAATAAGCATAAAAAACTACGTGAGGAAAAGTCAACCTAGCAATATTTTAATTGTCTTATACTCCGGATCGTTGATGATCTCTATGTAAAAAGTTATCGTTTTGACCTCAATACAGAGGAAGTCAAGTTCTTGGCGGTTGACGCCAGCGGTTCCCCGTGAACGTCACCCTCACGCAAAGCCAAACTCGTGGAAAATGGCAAAGGCTTTCGGCTTAGTATTAAAGTCTCCATTCATTGTCATGATGATGAGTGGTCCAGGCTATGCGTGTATGTATGTATGTATGTGTACACCACACAAAAATCTATATACCTAAAGATATTGGGAATGGCAACGACCACGATATCCCAATCCAAATCCCACTAACTCGATGCCCATTATTGCATTTCTAAGACATCAGATTATAAATTATCATTATTATTATATATTCTTAATGGAAGAAACCAGATGAGAAGAGATCCCCATTGTGAAGACCCAATCTTCACCTGACCATGATGACCTGGCTAACAGACAGTCAATCTACCAGTAGGCGCTTGATAGGTAGCTGCGATGGGGTGTACTGATCTTACATCTGTAGAGGATTTTATTTCTTGATGCAATTATTTCCCTCTTTTCGGTTTATATCGATCAACATGTGTAGAGATGCATAAAACTGTGGCTAATGTGTCTGTGTGGATCTTGAGAAAAGAATCATACACTTGGAAGAAATGCCACATGAGTCTGGAATTACTACCGGGAGGAAGAATAAAGATCAAAAGTTTATGTTTTGTCAGACTTTGAGCTCACCCACGTCTTCTTCCTCCTGGAAGAACAGCAGGTTTGCACAATGGTTTGGACCGACCGGTATAGGCATCAACAAGTATACAAATGTGGTACTAATTTGGTCCTACACTGAGGGGCATATGCTTGGAACAAGGTGGGTCTGACCAACTAGAGTTAGCATCAGACAAACCACAAGGTGACCTCCACAAAGCACAACTAAAAGATCAACTAATGGTTTTGCAAGTAGCCAGCATGAGTATTATTGACATCATGATCTCCGTCCATTGTCATCTATCAGGACAAAAGAACCAAGTATTTGACATGGGCAAAACATGGACCTCTGGAATCAAAGATGGGCATGCAGAATATGTCAAAAACCTATTACACCATCAATTATAAAGAAAAGGAAGTCTTTGATGCAGACCAATTGAACCCTGGAACTCTAAGCCATTCTTCAGGAAGTGACTAGAAAAGGATATGCAAAGCTATAACTAGACTAAATCTAACAGGCCTGAAGGCATTGATTCATCTTAAAATCCAACAAAAGACGGAGCATAAAACCAAGCTCGGTTTGCAGAGAGAGACGTTTGTTGATGGTAGTCGCTACAAGTGCCACCTAATAGATCCAATTGTAGAAAGATACAGGTCTTACCTGGAAGGCACCAATAGAGCTCGGGCAGGCTTAGCCTTCCTTTTAACTGATCAGGCCCTTGAACAATTCTTCGTGTGATGTGGATAATCCTTACTGAAGGCTTGGCTGTCCTTAAGCCATCAGATTAACAAGAACAAAGATGAGACCAGGGTGAACACGTTTAGAACGGATTAATAGAAGTTGAATAAACTCAAGGATGCTTGGCAACAGGGATAAATCATGAGACATGATGGGAAAATATAACCATAAACATGTCTTGAGAGAATTGAAGGGCGCGGGTGTTAGACTATATCCAGAATCCTAAAAAGGTAGTGTAATTTGAAGCACTACTAGATTTCCTGACTAAATATATTGCATCATAACAATCAACTAATTTCACATCTAATTTCATTATGCATATAATGTTCTGCCAGAGATGACCAGATGTGCTTGCACATGATTCAGTTAAGATAAGGGAGGCATATTCAAATACGACTAGTAAATGTTAGGGAATATATCATATATACACACTTCTATGGAGATTCCCAAGTAGTATGAATATAGCATTCAACTCAGACATGAGAAATGGATCTTGTAAAGCGCCTTACGATAACAGTCTCACGAGAAGATGAACCATGTTGGCTTGTCCCATGTCACAATATACCTAGTCAGTTCAGTTTCTTAATCATGACATGCTAAAAATCACTGAGCTACTTCAAATTGTGATTCATACTTAACATATTAACTTTAATTTAATTAAAATTTATTTGGACAAAAACTGCCAAGAATATCTAGAATGACACCGTGAGCAATATGGTAGATGAAATTTTACTAAAAGCACAGAGGCTTCATAATAAAGAAAAAAAGCCAATTCTGCAATCACCTCAGTTGGTAGTTGGCAGATACACCTTGTGGAAATTGTTCATGGTCAGCTTTCTTCGACAAGTGGGGCACTTCTTCTGAAATTGAATGGAGGCCTTTATGCAGCTCTGGCAGAAAATATGACCACAAATGGTTGATGATGCCTCAACCAATGTGTTCATGCAGATAGGGCAGGTAAAAGTCAGTTGCTTTGGAAGCTCTGGCCTAGATTCCATCACATTCTTGCCCTGCATATAAGTTAGTACGCAACTTTCAGCAAATCAAGCAGGATCTAGCTTAGGAATCTTGGAACTGCAGATAATATAGACAAGAGTCCAAGACAACCATGACCATTGAGAAAAGAGAAGATAAACTTTACAAATTTTCTTATATTTCTATACTTTTATAATTAAAATTACTTTAAAGTTACTTTCTCAGTTGATCTTGATACCGATCCTGGAGGGCTGATCCTGCCAGTTGTATCATCCATTACTAATTCAAATACCAATTTTGAGAACAGAGATAAGCAAATACCTAACAAACATGTCAAACAAAGAAATAAAAACATATGTTAGGATGTTGCTCACAGATAAATCTCAAAGCAACACATTTGTAGAAGTCGTAGGAGGTAATTGCTGGTCCGCATCCATTTAACATTTTACTTACCCGGATCAACTAAATAAAGAATAGCCAATCAGAATGAACAATAACAAGAAGTTGATCTAAACCATTGCAGGTTGGCTAATGCATGTGAAAACAGCACTGAAAACTAATCAGGTTCGGCACATTTTACCTTCACATTGTACTCCTTTTCCAAATCTGGATACACCTCACAATTAATAGCTGTTGTGTTTCTTGAACTTCTTTCAAGCTTATTGTGATTGTTCAAAGATAACATAGTCACCAATCCCTCTGCAGTAACCCCCAAAAAAATGCATTCTGTTTAGCTGACCATAGAAAGCAGAATGAAGAATAGCAGAAATCAGAAGTAACAAATATAAAAGAAAGCAAACACTCGAACATTTCCTAACCATAAGAAAACCAAGTTTAAATAAGTAGAAACAAATATGAAGAAAGAAATCTAAATAATAAATGAGAATTGGAAAAAAAAACTTAAAAGAACAGACCGATCATCCTACCAGATATGGAGCACATTGGGCGACAGTGTTCAAAAGAAGAAAAAAAAACTTAAATTAAAAACAAAAGATCAAACTGCTCAAAATAGGACAGTCCGCATCCCAGTTCATTCCCAGACTGGTAAGTATCAGTAGATATTGGAAAGTAGTACCACAAAGAGAGTATATATGATCAAATAAACAAAAAAAGTAAATTACAAGTATATCTAATTTGCTAACACAATCCCATAGAAAGTATTTTGTTTCTAAATTGGCATGATAGGAGTATAATATATAACTTCCAGTGAATCTAACAATTTCATCAAATAATTACATCAAGATATCATATATCTACATGGTCCAAAATTCCTCAAGTTATGGTGATGAACAATGGCTGAATAAGGGCTTCAATAATTCCTTTAACATCCAACAAAGTATCCCATTTCAAAGGCAAAGAAATTTAAGGTAGCTGGTAAAGAAGATGAATAAGAAATCCGGCAGGTCGGTTGAAAAAACAAAGGTCTCGACACAAATGGAGATCCACTGTATAGCACCCACTCAGAGGTCCATCAGGCGATTGTAATACACAGGCATGCCAACCTGTTTCCTCATTAATCCACCAATTTTTTTTTCATTTTTTGTCTTTAGCAGCGAATCAATCAAACAATAAAGCCAGTCCAACAATCTAACTTTAAAACTGTTAGATATCATACGCAAGAATACACCATGGACCTGTGAGTAACACCCTCACAAGACACTAAGAAGAAGAAAATGAGGAAGCACATTAGGATGAATCCAAAGAAAAGAAAAAAAGAGTCGAGGCTCAGCAACAAGTAGGACCGAGCAGCCGGTAAAAATAATGCAGTAAATACATTCAGTAGCTGCTAGATGCACAGGTCAAGGATACAATGAGTAAGAAAAAGGAGAAGAGACAAAAAGCAATTTTCAATGAAAGTTAGAGCCAAAAGATAAACCAAAAAGAGTCATTTTCTAGTCTCTGCTTCACAAAGTTAGAGACACTTTCATTCATAATAGAACAAGGACAGAATGAAGGAAAGAAAGTTGAGTGTCAGAAAGAAAAGAGAAAAGAGTGATAGGACTCCAGCAGGGTTGAGTCCTAATCATTCTAGTAGAAGTCAATAAAAACTCTGCTAAATTGTAATAAGGCCTCTCCTATCTTATAAAGGAGTATGGCCAGAATTTGGATTAGCCCTTAGGGCATAGTAGTCGCCGCCTCCTTTACTGGGCAAGTCGGCCAGGGTTTCCCCCTGCTTAGGTCGGCTATAGAGCCAACCTAGCCGCCCCTTGTTCCTATTAAGGTAGGATGGCTATAGGAGGGGCAAAAGGGTAATTTAACCCAGATAAGTGCCCCCCTATAGCGTTCCAAGGGTTGATCCCCCTCAAGGATCAAAATCTATAGGGCTCCTTTAGGGGTTCTATCATCTAGTATCAGAGCAGCGATCTTGCTGCCCCTGTAGCCGTCATCCACGCCTCCACCTTCCCAAGCAATTCCCACAATTGCTACGACATGCGCCTCCACCTTCCACCCCAGCCGCAGATCAAATCAGTCTGCCGTTGGCCCCTGCGTTTGATCTGAAATTCTGGTATATTTTTATAACCCACGCCTCTTCAATACTGCAAGATCCTTCCTATTACACGTGGGAGAAGTTTTCCAAAGTTTCCTTGCTGCAATTTTTTACCGTCGCAAACGTTATCATCGTTGCGAAGGCGAAACGCTGCAGAAATTTTTTCAGCCGATTGTTGCTACTTGAAACCGAACTTTTGTTCATCGTTTCTGACCAAAATTTTTATACAATTCTCAAGATCAAGTTGGCTTTCATCTGGATTTGATTTCACGAAAAAACTCCTTCTGGAACTGGTTTTCTTGTACGATCTTTCACCATCACGCAGTTCTGAAATTTTACGACGAAGGAATCTGCTTTGCATCTTTTGCCCTATTTCTCTACCGTTATACTGTCAAAATTTCGTCAAAATTTCTACTGGTGTTGACAACATCTAAACCAAGAGTTTCTGCATAATTTTCTTAAACTTTTCCCTGGAATTTACGTTGAGAAATCATCGTTTCTCCGACGTAAAAACCGGTTCAGCAGGACAGCACATCGCAGCACTTCTTTTCACCGAATTCTATCATATTTGAGTGCTGTTTTTTGTGGGATTTCGGACTCTCCTTTCCTCATCACCAGACCCTACCATCCTTACCAAAAACCCTTCAAAACCATACCCTAAACCGAAACCAAACAGCCACCCAAATTTGCCCTAAACCGCAGCCTACTTCCACCCAAACCGATCCACCTTCCAACCGGCCACCCCTTCTCCAAAATTCCCATGCCACTAACCCGACAACAGAAAAAAGATCTCAATATTATAGATCTTGAGGCGTATACTATGGCATCGGAGGAGGCCATCGATGCGAAGCTTGAAGCCTTTGAAAACCACATGGAAGAGAAGATGCGATCCTTATTCGCTGAATTCAGCATAGGCCGACCATCAAGCCCGAGGAAGTCACACCATGGAGAGACTTCAGATCGACGAGATGATCCTCAAGAGCATGGACACATCACCTCTGATCCCAACAATCCACGCATGAAGGTTGACTTCCCAAGATGGGAAGAAGGAGACCCGATCGGATGGATCTCGCACGCGGAGCGCTATTTTCGGTTCTACCGAACCGCCGATGCCACACGGGTGGAGATCGCTGCCATACACCTCGAGGGAGATGTTATTCAGTGGTTCAATTGGTTTGAACACACCCATGGAGGACTCTCTTGGCAGCGGTTCAAGGAAGGGCTTTTAAACCGCTTCGGTCTGACCGATTTCGACAACATCGACAGACAATTGGCAAAGATTCGTCAAACCTCTACAATACAAGATTACCAAACAAGGTTTGAGCGTTTATCTAACCAAACTGAAGATTGGTCTGAGAAACAACTTTTAGGTACTTTCATTGAGGGCCTAAAGCCGGAAATCCGAGGAGAAGTCAAAGCACGGCAACCGTACACCCTTATGGCGGCAATTTCCTTCGCGCATATCCAGGAAGAACGATTGAACCATGAGGCACGGAGGACAAGGGTCACTCCCCGACCAACAGTACCGAGGCCTATTGCCCCCTCTACTGCCATCCGAGCCCCTGCACCAAAAAAATTGACAAGAGACGAGCTTCGTGAACGATCAGCCAAAGGATTATGTTGGCATTGCGACGAACCGTGGAGCCGCGAACATCGCTGTAAGAAGGGTCGGCTCCTCATGATTGAACCAGTGGAGGATGAGGACAACGAACTATCTGAAGAAGGCCTCGAACCCGAAGAGGAAGCGATAGAGGAAGAGCCCCAACCGGCCGACTACGCAGTGCATGCATTGGCCGGCTACTCCAATCCGCAGACGATAAAAGTTGGAGGACTTCTAAAGCAGCAAGCCATCACCGTTCTCATCGACACAGGTAGCACAAATAACTTCCTCAATAGTAAGGTTGCTGCACGGTTAGCACTTCAAGTCGAAGGTTGCAAGAAGTTCGACGTAAAGGTCGCCGACGGACGAATCCTTAATTACGACCAATGATGCCCGCGGGTGAAGCTACTATTCCAAGACGAAGAAGTGGTAGCCGATTTCTTTCTCCTACCCGTCGATGGCTATGAAGTCGTGCTTGGGATCGAATGGCTCACAACGTCAGGTGATATCTCTTGGAATTTTTCTAAATTAATTATGAAATTCTATTGCAAAGGGAGACAGGTCACATTATGAGGCAAGCGCGGGAGCCATATCTCCACTGTTTCGACGCAACGGATGGAGAAAGTTTTGCACAAAGCACGTGGGGGATTTTTGATGCATATCCAGCAGCCATCTAAGGGGGAGAATATACAAATTTCAGATCCTAAGCTTGCCCTCTTGTTGGATGAATTCGCAAACGTTTTCACGGAGCTGCGCCGGCTGCCCCCTAACCGGCAGCATGACCACCGTATTCCTATTCTACCGGGCAAACCTCCAACAAATATGCGTCTGTATCGCTACCCTCACTTGCAGAAGGATGAGATCGAGAACATCGTCAAAGAGATGCTTGACACCGGGGTAATTCGACCGAGTTGCAGCCCTTATTCTTCATCGATGTTGCTAGTGCGCAAGGACGGTACATGGCGGATGTGCATTGATTATCGGGCCTTGAACGCTATCACCGTCAAGGACAAATATCCTATACCCGTCATAGATGAGCTCTTGGATGAACTAAAAGGAGCCCGAGTGTTCACTAAACTGGATCTCCGTTCCGGTTATCACCAGATTCGGGTATGCACTGAAGATATTCTGAAAACCGCATTCCGCACGCATAACGGCCACTACGAGTTTTTGGTAATGCCTTTCGGACTTACAAATGCTCCTACTTTCCAAAGTCTGATGAATGACATTTTTCGGAGCTTTTTACGCAAGTTCGTATTAGTATTCTTTGATGATATCCTCATTTATAGCCCTACACTTAATATACATTTTCAGCACTTACGAACTGTTCTAACAATTCTCCGGGAGAATACTCTTTATGTGAAACAGTCAAAGTGCAGTTTCTTACAGCGTAAAGTGGAGTATCTTGGGCACATTATATCAGAGGACGGAGTGGCGGTAGACCCGACAAAGATCGAGACAATGCAAGGATGGCCGAAACCTACAAACGTAAAATCACTGCGTGGCTTCCTTGGACTCACGGGCTACTACCGGAAATTCGTGAAAGATTACGACAAGATCAGTGCCCCGCTCACTTCCCTACTAAAGAAAGACTCCTTATGGTCGGAACAAGCTTCTACAGCCTTTGAACGACTCAAGGCCGCCATGACGACGACGCCGGTCCTAGCATTACCTGATTTCAGCCGCACCTTCGTGATCAAGGCCGACGCGTCCGGAGTTGGGATTGGAGCTGTTCTAATGCAAGATGGCCGACCTCTCGCCTACACCAGCAAGGCATTGTCTCCCTCGCACTTGAAAATGTCGGTATATGATAAAGAAATGTTTGTCATTGTACACGCCGTCACAAAGTGGAGACCCTACCTGATCGGCCAGCGCTTCTAGATTAAGACTGACCACCGAAGTCTTAAGTATTTCTTGGAGCAGAAAATATCCTCCCCGGAGCAGCAACGTTGGGTAACTAAACTTCTCGACTTTGATTATGAAATTACTTATCGAAAAGGAAAAGAGAATGTTGTTGTAGATGCTTTATCTCGGCTCCCGGGGCAAGCAAAAATTTCAACCATCTCCCTTTCCCACCACCGATTTCCTCGAACACATTAGGGAGTGAAAGAATGATCTGGAAATCCAAAGCATCATAGAAAAATTGGAGAAGGATCCGGATTCTGTAGGGCACTACACGTGGGACTCGAAGGACTTACGCTATAAAGACCGAATTGTTGTTGTTCCTTCTCCTCACATTCAAGTTATTCTGCATGAAATGCACTCTTCACCTTCGGTAGGGCACTCTGGATTTCTGAGGACTTATAAAAGGGTAAAGCAAAACTTCTTCTGGAAGGGCATAAAGAAATCAATTTATGACTATGTATCCAAGTGTGATGTATGTCAACGGCATAAAGGAGAAACAATGGCAAGTCCCGGTAAACTACAGTCGCTACCTATACCAGATTCGACTTGGACGGACATCTCCATGGATTTCGTCGAAGGACTGCAACTATCTCAACGTAAAAGCACGATCTTTGTGGTGGTAGATCGCCTAACTAAGTATGCTCATTTTTGTGCTGTGAGACTTCCCTATACTGCTGCCACTATTGCCCAGATTTTTGTGGAAAATATTGTGAAATTGCATGGGATGCCAAGATCGATAGTAAGCAACCATGATAGGGTGTTTACAAGTAAATTTTGGACCGAGCTCTTCCATCTACAGGGCACCCAATTGAAGATGAGCACAACTTATCATCCACAAACAGACGGCCAAACAGAGGTGGTGAATAGATGCCTCGAGACTTACTTACGATGCTTCACCAGCGACCGGCCCAAAGAGTGGACAAGATGGCTTCCCTGGACCGAATGGTGGTACAACACAACTTTTCATTCATCAACTAAATGTACCCCTTACGAGGCACTGTATGGCCGACTGCCCCCTGTAATTCCCAGATATGTACTTGGTTCGGCCAAAGTGGATCAAGTCGACCAAGACCTAATTAACAGGGATAAACTGCTACAGTTGTTGAAGGACAACCTAACTGTCGCTCAAGCCCGCATGAAGCAACAAGCAGACAATCACCGGAGTGTGCGAGAATTTTCAGTAGGAGATTGGGTTTACCTCCGCCTACAACCATACAAGCAGCTATCCATCAACACCAGAGCATCGATGAAACTGACTCCACGATTTTATGGACCATATCAGATTTTGGAACGCATTGGGGCCGTGGCATACCGACTTAAACTTCGAGATGATGCCAAAATTCATCCCGTCTTCCACGTATCCCTACTGAAGCCGAAATTGGGTGAATATGAACTGGCTCAGACTCGGCTGCCAAGCACTACAATTGAATGTGAAATCCAAGCCCAACCTGAAGCTATACTTGATCGAAGAATTGTGATGCGCCGACGAAGCCCCTCCACTGAAGTACTTGTGAAGTGGAATAACTTACCATCTGAAGACGCAACATGGGAGTCACACGAAGAGCTAAAGACTCGATTTCTAGAGTTTATGGATCCTCAACCTTGAGGACAAGGCTGATTCTGAGATGGCGGACTTGATAGGACTCCAGCAGGGTTGAGTCCTAATCATTCTAGTATAAGTCAATAAAAACTCTGCTAAATTGTAATAAGGCCTCTCCTATCTTATAAAGGAGTATGGCCAGAGTTTGGATTAGCCCTTAGGGCATAGTAGTCGCCGCCCCCCTTACTGGGCAAGTTGGCCAGGGTTTCCCCCTGCTTAGGTCGGCTATAGAGCCAACCTAGCCGCCCCTTGTTCCTATTAAGATAGGATGGCTATAGGAGGAACAAAAGGGTAATTTAACCCAGATAAGTGCCCCCTTAGGCTAGGTCTTGATCCCTATTTAAGATGTAACCGCCCCCCCTCTTTGAAGGCAAGCAATTATCATCTTCAATTCAGCCTTTGTGCCGAGTCTAGGAGGGAGGAACTCCTATAGCGTTCCAAGGGTTGATCCCCCTCAAGGATCAAAATCTATAGGGCTCCTTTTGGGGTTATATCAAAGAGATGCAATGAGACAAACAATAAGGAAACAAAGTGTAAGAGCATTACTCAAGAGTCCCAGACAAATAGGCAAGGACAAGTTACATAAATTTCTTTCTACTTCATTTCTTGATAGGCGCATCTTGGATTAGATGGTGTCATATAATTTATCACCCAATCAAAGTTATTACACAACTGCTTACAAGATATGGTGCTCATAGACTAACTATTCTCAATTGCTTATATAATATGGTTTCCTTAGAACCAAAGATGACATGGATGTAAATATCTTCAAAATGCATCCTCAACAAAAACATTACAAACCATGACTTTCTAATCTACTTATTATGCGAGTGAACTATCAGAAGCATCATGATCGCCAAACAAAGGCTTGTAAAATAAGACATTAAATAAGAACCATTCATTTGTATCAACTAGTTACTCAATAACAAGTTCAATCATGCATGGCCTGCATGAGCTTGGAAGTATAGGTGTGAGCTTATTCCGACTAAAGTCACACCTTAGACTTGAAACTCTGGTTAATCATTCTTCCATCAAGTGCAACATGAAAAAAGAAAGAGAGAGAATAACAAGAAGGTAAAAATGAAAATAAAAATAGAGAAAAAGAGGAAGTTAATGAATGATAGCATTACCTATGAACCATGGGGATGCGAGAACAGCATCGATGCTCCAACTCTGGTAATGATGGGGAGGGAGGGAACAAAATGTAGAAGAGTATAAGAAAACAATCAGGGCATTGAAATGGCAAGGGAAAGGATGGGGAGTAGAGTAAGAGGAACAAGGAAAGAAAAAAAAAATGGGAGAGAAAAAAATAGCCGTGGACAAGACAAGATGCAAAAGAAAATATAATTTAAAAATGATTAAATATGTCCCAGTTCAGTAACACTTATGCATAATGAGAAATATCCTATTATGTACTATGCAGGTTATGTAGGAAACTTTTCGAAAATCTAAGCTCAAAATTGAATCTAGTAGAACCTGCTCAAAATGGGCCTAAGGTCCAAAGTTGCCCAGCTGATATATTGATCAACTAGGAGGGGCAGATAGATAGGCATTAAATGCATCTATTGAGTGTACAAAAGACAAGCACCAAATGCAACCATCATCGTGGACATTTTGTCGTCACCTGCATTTGTCGAACGAACATCACAAAGTAGGATTTCAAGGCTTCCTTGTAGTTTCACAAGCAGGAACCACATGCTCTTTCAATTCTCTACTACAAGCTTGTCTTTTCATAATGTTATGAAAAAAATTTCAATTAATCCAATTAGTGTTGACCAAGAACACAAAAACAGAAAGAAAAGTATATACTTAAAAAAGTCCACATATATGTTGGAAATACATTGCTAAGTTCAACAAACAGCAAATAGTCAACTTTTATAAACCCAGCATTAAAATATGATCAGTAAAAAAATTGAGCGAATTTAGATTCTAACTCCATCCCGAATTAGACTAGCTCACACTACCTCCCTTCATGCTACCCAATGAACTTCAGGAATTGCAACCTTCCAAAATCAATAAACTGCCTCCATAGGAGAACCTATATAAATATCAAATAATAAACAAGATCCTCTTCTAGCATGTTCACAAATAGTGCATAACAGATAAGAAACAAAACTACGCCAAGCGAGTTTTTAGTGTACCTAATGCCTTTGACAGAAACAAAAAATTCATGGTAAAAAACAATATTTCTCCATAATTATGATGCTTGAAGGTCAGAGTGGCATACAATGGAAGAATGAAATGCAAACCAACCTGATCTCCTTGAATGTGTATCAGTATCTTCATCTAGGACTACTGTCACAGGCTGGTTTCTCCTAGAACAGTTCCTTCCCTAAACCGACAAGGATAAGAAAAAACAACAATTTTTCAAATAGATAATTCATATGAAAATCACAAACAGTAAAAAAAATTTGATAATGAATGAACCAACAATGGGGAAAGAAGATGCTGGGGGTGCTTACATCTATGAAAACAATGTCAAAATTTTCCAAATAAAAAAGAGCTGGCAACGACGTGCAACTAGAAAAGGGAAAAAAAAAGGTAAAGCCAAATGTCTGATGTATGTCAACAATCTAAAGCATGGGCCAGATTACTAGTCAAGGAAAAGTTCAAACAACTTAAGGATTCAGTTAAAAGGCAAGCCAACTAGGGAGACCACTCTAAAATTTCCCAAAATTTAACGAGAGTCTAGAAGATTTTCCATGAGGAATTTTCATCAAATGGGCATGAACGAGACAATGAGCTAATGGTCACAAACCACAGCACAATAAGTAGCAGTAATAATAATAATAACTTATAGGATCAAAATCACACAAATGAACAAGTCAACGATAAGAAGCTGCAGAAGGACAAATCAACCTGAGGAAATCCCCTTGAAGATGAGAGCAACTGGACCTCATCCTCAATTGCATCTACATCAATGAGCAAACTATTTGTACCATAATTGGCTGATAGAAGGGAACCCTGCTGCTGTCCAGTGGGATGACTGCACCGAGGAGTAACGGAAACAGATGTTCTTTGTGATACCGGAGGATGCATGGAGCCAGAAGATGCCTCCTGCTCATAGCCCTCAAGAGGGGGGATGTTGAGGTCCACGCCAAGAACCATTTTAGCTCGGATATCGTCTCTGGCACGCCTCTTTGTAACTTGCCTCGATGGCCCAAGCTTGGTCATGCTATATATGATATGAGTCACAGCTTTGCCTCACAGGTAAAACCTAGATTTACGAAAAATGCATCATCAAAACATTCAAGAATAACCCTTAGAATTGTCTCGTCAAAAATCCGCAAGCCCCAACTAGTTTGCTACAGATGACACCAAAATCCTCATACAGAGTTACCGATTGGGAAGAAAGAAGAACAGACGTGATGAGTTTCGCTTAGAAAACAAAGGAAAACCAAAACAACAACCGACCAACAACCAATGGAGAACCCATCGAAATCAATCGAGATTTAGAAACAACCCACAAGAGAAGGCAAATTTTAGCCGGAAAAGAGGGAAGCACAGGCACCGAGGGATCGTACCGCGACGACCAAGATTAGGGCGTCGGTCAGGAAGCAAGCGGAAGAGATCCTCCTCGGTTAGAAGAGCGAGCAAGGGATAAATGGGAAGGGAGTGAAGAGTCGGCGTCTTTTCGCTCAGCCACCTCACACTCACCGTCTGTCTCCGCATCCGTCTTCCGCCGACCGCGTCGTCAATTGAAATAAGAGGACGATGTTTATATCGTCCCGTTACAATGCACCAAACCGTTAAAACACGCATAACGATCCCAACGAGTCGTTATCTTCCGTGACGGCATTAACAGAATTAGCAATTGCCGCAATGTACGCACAAAAAATCTTCCGCTGGTCGGCCCCTCGTTTGTCCCTGTACTGTGATTGGTTCAAACATGGGTCCATCTACAATTGGGTCCCAGACACCTTGAAGTATGGGAGGAGAGTAGGTCGTCAGCGAGTTGCGAAAGTGCATAATCCAATTTACTACGACCCTTTTCCGTCCCTTGGGCAAAGCCCCGAAGACCAGAGGCGAACCTTGCCCTGTGTCCATAAAGGATATCAAGTGAGGTTCTCGCCAAAGCCGGGATCAATCTTTGGCTACAAGGTTCCGGCAAACTTGCGGGTTTTCTGCTCAGTTTTTTATACTTTTCGCTCGCAGAAACAGGCAAAAGGTGCGTCTTTTTTTTGGTATCAGCGGCGTTCCAGTCCTCGATTTCATGCCGTAATTCTCACAAAGAAATAGGTTTTCAGATCTCAGAGTGCCGCCTGCCTTCGATCACAGAACAAAGAACCTTTCTTTTCTGTAAACGATTGAGGTTCGATCTGGATAAAATCAGCTTCTTTTCTTTCTTGTTTGCCCTTCTGTGTTCCCGGAGAAAAAGGCTTCATACTTCTGAAAAATGGATTTTTAGCTAGAAATGAGATCACTTTGAGGAGGAGAGATATCTTTTTTCTGGAATATTGTGGAAGAAACGTCTTTGTCGATCCTTGTTCACCGGAAGGTGGGCTTGTTGGATAGGAAAAAATGATACAGCTGTTGTTCCTGGTGCTCTTCGCGGAGGGGGCGGTGGCACTGATACTGATATGGAAGGTTGGGCCGCTTCGGGAGCTGGCGATGAGGGGGTTGGAGCAACTGAAGACTGGGAAGGGGCCTGCGACGGTGAAGACGCTGGCATGCACAATGTCGGTGATCTTGGCATCTAGTGTGGCCAGCATCCTCAAGATCCAGAACAGGGGCACCAAGCTTGGAACAGTCACTCCAATGGATCAAGTCTTGTGGAGGACCCACCTACTTGAAGCCTCGCTCATAGGTATGCAGTATTTGTGTATCATTATAATGTCTGCAGAATATTAACATTTTAGAGTAATGTCAAAGAGACGTGAAATTTATGTGATTTATGTGGTTGGAATTATTATTTAGCTCAATTATCTACATTACAGCGATCTGCTGATGCTCACAAACTATCTTGTTCCTGCTATGGTTGGTAATTAGGTTGATCGAAGTGAGTGAGAATTGAAACAATAGATAACTGGCCCATGTTAATCGTTTTCCTAGATCAGCAAAATTTCCGAATCTGATCAATTTGTGACTCACCAACGTAGCTGAAACTTGTGTTCAATGTTATAGTGATCATGATGCATTGCTTTGGTGTATGAGGTTTTCTCAAGTTAGTTGTTACTGGCTATCAGTGGAAGGAAATGCAAAAATTGCTTAGTTAGTGGGGCTTAGTTGCCAGAGAATGATTTGCTAACTTAAGTTGTTCAAGGATCCGTAGACCAACGTGGAATACTTGCATTAGATATCATGGCCCCAGATATGGTACTAATATGAGATGGATTCTAACACACATTTTGCTTGTAATTATACTTTTCGATTTGGTTCCATGGAAGCAATAATCTACCAGTGAGTCATGAAAATGATATTTTATGGCATGACACATAAGCCTCTTCTGTCAATTTACAATTCTTGAAGAAGTGCAGATGTGTGTCAGCTTCAAAAGGGGTCTGATGAAATATGGAATAATATACAAGCATAAAGCAAGACAGTGAATATTGTAAAGTGAAGCTAATTCTTTCTGAGAATTTTTATTTTTCAGGTATGATAAGACTGTTGCGAAGTTGTAACTTATCATTTGATACCATCTACTTGATTTATATAATTTCTGTCTTTTTCTTTGATTTCTGTGTCAATATGAGCATGACAAAGTACTTGAAGCAACTAAACTTTTTTCCACACAACTGATTTTGTTGTCCATCACTTTAACTGTACTAAAGTGAAAGCAAATTCTTCTATGGAGATTTAATGCCTTCTCTTTTCATCCTGTCCCTTTGAAGCATAACTAAACTTAGGGTGTCTCCCTCTCTGTCTGCTGAAAAAGTTTCATGACATCGTCAAATTTCTGTTGCAATTGATCAAACATATTCCTGAATTATAGGTCTTCTAGACTTCATGTGTGGGACCACTAGCATTTGAATAAGACAATTCTTTGTGATTCAGGAATTTAGGTTACATTATCAAACTGCATGAGCTATCATTTAGAAGCATTTGGTTGACCTGATCGGCCTCATGAAATTAAGCCTTCTGTCCCTTTGTTTTTGTGATCGGATATTAGATTAGTGTCCTGTAGAACATGAGTTGGTAGTTAGATAACATCTAGTATGATTTGTTTAGTATGGGATATCCACTGAAGTAGCAAACACTCCATCTGATTTGATGAATTTATATTCATAATAAGTGTGCCCTTACATGGTAGTCTATTCAAAACAGAAATCCTTGAAACTATGTTTGATTTTGCAGGCTACACCCTTTTTCTTGCTTTAGTGATTGATCGGTTGCACCACTATCTCAGGAAGCTGGTCAGTTTGAAAACTACAGTTCGTACTTATCGAGAGGAAGTTGATAATCTTAAGAAAGAGCAGCAAAGTTTTCAAGAGAAGGAAAAGACATCTCTAAGTGAGATAAAAAAGCTCCATGAAGAAGTGACAAGCTTAAAAGAGAGAATGCAGAAGTTAAAGTCAGATTCGGAGGAGCATGAGAAACGAGCACAGACTGCCGAAGCCCATGTAGCTGCCCTCCGAAAACAATCTGAAGAACTACTACTTGAATACGACCGTCTATTGGAGGACAACCAAATCCTTCAGACTCGGGCTCTAGCATTCAGAAATTGAGCCTCATGTGACCTCATGCTGAGAAGCTTCTTTTCTTTCTCTTCGGCACGTCGGTTCCGCTAACATGAGCTTACTGTTAATCACATACAACCTGCATGGATGTTGTTGTTTGAAAATCTTGATTGGTGTCCTCGTCTCATCTGTCTTCTTCTTTCTTTCTTTTTTTTTTTTCTTTTTTTTTTCTCTCTGTGGTAAGGGAAGATAAGCTACCTGATGTAGACTATATTGCAGAATCTACAGTTATGTCATTGATATCAGCACCAGTTTCTTGGCGAAGGTTGCTAACATTGTAATAAATTTTTCTCTAGTCCAAAAGGCATCACGTTAAAATTCTTTTCATTCCTAATTGTGGGTATATAAGCCTTAATGATTTCTTCAACTATTTTAATGACATCAGGACTGCACATTATCTTACATTCATTCATTTGGTAGCTACTCACCTTGATGATGAAGGTCCATGTTATGATCAGCAGCCCCTTCATAGGTGCATTAGCCTTGGAAACTCTTCTTCACATTTTGGCCATGCGACTGCCTAATTTAAGTTGCATTTGGTCATCTGATTGCACCTGAATTCATTGTAGTTCGACAGACAAAAAACTTTTTACTTGCCCTTTTTTACCTTTTCCTATATATATATATATATAAGTATGATAATAACTGGGGCTCAGTTCAGCTGAACTGATCAGTTTTGTCCTTAGTTACTACCATTAATGGTAAGTTATCTCTTAACCGCATTGTTTTTTGATCTTACCGGAAATAAGATTATCAGTAACCACCCTCAACTCTTCCATATTTCATAAAATTTTCTTCATATAACCCTACTAGCAAGATTATCTTCAAGGTTGTGTAGGCTGAATACTGAGTACCATGAAAGCTCCTTTATTAGAGGAAATCTGTAAGCATGTGATCCAACTGACACTTTCTAAGTGTAAAATCTTTGAAGTTAGAAGAAGTTGATAGCCATCTTTAGTTGGCAAAGAGACTGTTGAGCCTCAGCCATACCTGGATTTTGCAGTCTTTAATGTTATATCATGTGAAAAGGACTCCCGTAGAAGCTGCTATGACCTTAGGCGTTCGTTCTTGCCCTATCTATTTATGGTGGTGTTGAAGTTGAAGTTGTAGAGCATCATTTAGACAACAATGTTTCACTTACGTAAAGTTTCTATCCAACAAGATTCTTAGGTTTTGTTCTGATGCAATCATTGTTCATTTATGTAAGCTCTGCATTAGGTTAGATCAGGTATGTTCAGTTTTTAATGAGTCAAATGAATATGGATAGTTAGGTATATAGCCATCTAAATTATTATGTGGCTTATTGTCTGCCTAAGTTATTTTGTTTAGGTGATTAATATTTGTTCATTGTTTCCCTTGACTAAGGTCAAACTTCTTCACAAAAGCATAATTAGATTAATGGATTAGTTAAACTGTTGCCAGGCAATATGTTTACATTATTAATGAGTTTTAGGGTGACAGTCTTGGTTGTTTGAGAAATATTGTTCACTAAGATGTGAAAAATCAGGTATTCTAGCTTGTTTATATTTTCTTTCAGCAGTGAAAGGCATATATGACTTGAACCTATTGCAAGAAATGCATGCATTTCTTTCTTTATTATTCCTTTTCTTTTCAAGTATAAAAATGATACTGATATCTCTCTCCTCATGAGTAAAGAAGAATTAACAAGAAAACTAATGAAATATTTCATGAAGTCCATCTAGAACATAAAGTTAAATTTGGTTATTGATTTTATTGCCATATATTATAATATCTTATTCAACTTCATGCTTTGAGAATACTGTTATTAGGCACAGGTACCATTTCACATGTGGTTATATTCTGCAGCTTCATTTTTTGTATTTGGTTGGATCAAAGATGTTGATATCGTTTTTTTAACAAAAATCATGTGTTTTATGTATTTGAAAGAAAAAAAAAAACAGAGCCAGTTAACGCTACAAGGATCAACATTGTTAGTTCAATTCCAAAATCTTTGAAAGAAAAAAAAAAACAGAGCCAGTTATACTTGATACCTTTTCTACGTATGCATGCATGCATCGTCCAGGATGATGACAATTACAGTTTCGTAAAAGTGAGCCTCACCCATGCCCATGCCGTAATCTCCTAACCGCCCACTCGTCCTGCTGCATTCCCAGCTTCTCTATAGATACCTCTTCCGATCCCTAAGCCTACCTCATTCCTGTGTTTGGTTCTCCTCGTTTACCACCATGGTGAGAGCATTCTTGTTCGCAGCCGTTGTCGTCGCGTTAATTGCCGCCAGCATTCCCATCGTCGGGGATGACACCGCGTCGGAGGAGAAACTCTGGGACTTGTCCGAGAGGTGGCAGAGCCGCCATGGCGTGTCACGCAGCGTCGACGAGAAGCGCACCTGCTTTGATATTTTTAAAGAGAACGCTAAGTACGTGTTCGATTCCAACAAGAAACCCAAGCCTTACAAGCTTAGCCTCAACAAGTTCGGCGACATGACGAGGGAAGAGTTCAAGAGGACGTACGCAGGGACGAGGATTCGTCGCCACATCACTCTCACAGGAAGCGCGAGCCGCGAAGGGTGCTTCTTATACAAGAACGTCACCAACGTCACTCCTACGGTCGACTGGAAACAGAAGGGTGCCGGAAATATTTTAATTTTGTTGATGTGCTCGATCCAAAAAAAAATGAAATTTTAGTATGAATTATTGCAGGAAGTTGCTGGGCCTTCTCGACCGTTGTTTCGGTGGAGGGAATAAACCAGATCAGAACCAACGAGCTTATCTCGCAAGAACTGGTGGCCAACAAAGGGTGCGATGGAGGTATGATGGAAGATTCAGTCGACTTCATCGAAAGAAATGGAGGGATCACAACAGAGGAAAACTATCCTTATGTAGCTCGACAAGAACAATACAAAGTAAAAAAGAGTTACATGTTAATTTGCTAAGTTGTAGTCATTATGTTCTTCGTAAACTTCATTGTTAATTATGGGAGAGATCTCCTGCGGTTGTGATGGATGGATATGAGGACGTTCCCGTCAACGACGAGGATGCGTTGCTGGCGAACCAACCTGTATCAGTCGCAATCGAAGCAAGCGGTCAGGACTTCCAGTTCTACTCCGAGGTATGCACAACTCTCATCTATGCTTCTCATCGATGTAGACAGGCTTTAAAGACTACACTTTTCTGCTTCTATGGTTAGGGCGTCTTCACAGGGAGCTGCGAAACAGAGTTGGATCATGGAGTGGCCATCGTAGGCTATGGGACATCAGAGGATGGGATGAAGTACTGGATAGTGAAGAACTCATGGGGACCGGAGTAGTGGGGGCGAAGAGGGCTACGTGAGGATGCAGCGTGGGATCTCGGCCAGAGAGAGGCTGTGTGGTATCGCCATGGAAGCTTCTTATCCTATTAAGACATCTCCAAACCCGGTGCAGAAGAAGCTGCATCTTTGATGAGGACTGAAAGCTATTTGCTCCTGCCAAAAGAAGATTAATTTGCTGCTTTGATCATTCACCTTCATGCAGAACTTTGGAAGGCTTTACACTGTATTCTCTAATGCTACAACCACTTATCATGTTGCAGTATACCACATTACTGTATGAAATAAGATAAGAATATGAAGTTACTGATGATTTGAATGTTAAACACTTGCTCGAGATTTCTGAGCCACTTGTAGCAGATTAGATTATTTTGGTCCAAGACTAACAGATATGTAGCGTAGATAACTGAGAGAGGCAGCTGAAATAAAAGGTGTAAGAAATCACAAGTAGAAGAATAATTGTAGAAAGAGAATCTACACTTTGAAACACCTAATGATACGAATAAGAATAATGGTAAGAGTAAGGGATTTATGGTTACAAACACCTAACGAGATTGATCATCCATCGACACCATATACACAAATTTCCATACTTATCAGCAGAAGCTAGTTGTTTGTGTTCTCTGGTCCACTATATGCGCATGTTCATGCACCGGTGAAGAATGCCCTTCCGAAATGCTCAGCATGTAGTTGTTTAGTCTTGACCATATATAGATAGATAGATAGATAGATACATCAGCTGATCCCACTTCTCATCAGAACTAATAAATACTACGGCCTGCTCCAGTTTGATGCAACTCTGTTGCCATTGCCTCACACCTTATGCTGGGGGGAGCTCTCCTGACACTTAAATTTGTCACACAACTTATAAGCATTGGAGTGGTTGCGTCGGGCAACCCTCAATATCGGTCTATCATGCAAGATCGTCGATAGCCCCCACGGAGGAGTCTTGCCATTAGGATGATCTCAATCTGCATATCCAACCATCCCGAGCTAGGTCCTCACCAACATAATGGCTTCCGACTGAGCGGCCTATGTGGTCTCGCCTCACCAAGTCTCTCACATCAGCTACGAAGATGCACCTGGATGAGCCTGCACCCTCGCTAATTGACCAACCAAACCGATTCATCAATCTACAATACTCATTATATCATATTTTGACACTAGAAAGAGGGTCGAGTGTTGTGAGCGTACCCTTTTGTCGCTCTTCCTAGTGTACATCTTAGACAAGGAGGGCCTCTCCTCCCTTTCCCAAGGGGTGGAGGCGAGCCCCACACTTACATTGTCAGAAGCGCCCCTCAAGCTTCAACACTATGGGGTCAAGCGTCTATGGCTTTCCACCCTTGGCAACATCACTCCCATACCCCTTCAGGTTGGGTCTGCCACCACACCAACCCACTTTCCACAACCCCCCCCCCCCCCCCCCCCCCCCCCCCAGCACTAGGAGACCCACGACCATACCCTCAACGACTCTCAAGGAATGCCTCGACTCAACTGGAAGCACGAGCAAAAGAAGTCGTGAGACAACACCACCCTCATGTCATCGCTTGCCCTGAAGAAAACCCTCAGAATTTGTCGCCATTTGGGAGGTGAAATTCGCTAATATTCCAAACATGAAGCCACCATCGGAGGAAGTGGAAAGCGTAACCCCACCTCCACAACGTTGATAGAGAGGCAAAACTCATTAGAGAGCTAGTGGAAAGGGTGAACCTCGCCCCCAGGAATAGACAAAACAAAGTCCAGCGGAACCCGGAATCAGTTGAGCAGTTTCACTAGCTGCCACGAGATCACCACAGAACTGTAGTTGTGTGCCTCCTTCGTTTTGGACCAAGTCCCGTGAGACCAGGCTCACTCTCCGTGGATGAGGAGCTCACTTGAACCACCTTTCGAGAGGAGGCGGTCAACCTTTCAACACCCCGTCGATGCTGACAAAGCAGACAAAAAATAATCTATTGGTCGTCGCCAGAAGGGGACGACCCCACAATATAGGGCAAAGTCTTGTTGGCGAAGTAAGACATCTTAGTTTGCATTGAAGTATCTAGCAGCTAACAGTGTGAACAATGACATTGACTTGACGTAACGACATAACACACTTAGGGACCAGGTGAACAATGATGGTGAAGATCACATCGCCTACTCCAATGTAGCCACAATAACACTAGAAATAGAAAAATAAGAGCTCATATCCCTATACAGATCATGGAGGAGGATCCCGTAGAAAGGGACGTGCGCCTCTAGGATAAGGTGGTGCACCATATATGCCCCACAGTGCTAAAAATCACCTTCAACACGGGCGAATGTGATCCCAGGCAGATCTAGTCTCCCACCTTAATGTGGTTGAGTCGAACCTCCGGATGAGTTTGGACCCCCTCTTCAATGCAGTCGAGTCCATACCAGAAAGGGCCCAGACCTCTGTCTCGGCATGTCCAAGCTCGGCTCCTTGAGGGCTGACCCTATGCACTCCTTAATGTTGGTTATAGGTGCCCTCTAAGCCAATCACGTGAGTGATGACACGTGTGACATGCTGCATAGTCTTTTTATATTATTATTATTATTATTATATTATAATATTATATTATCTATTGAATATATATATAGTGATGTCATTAGTTCTGTGCAATGTAGGATCATAATGAGATCACAATAATAAGACTGATTTATCTTTAAACATAGATCATAAATAATTCTAATCATAGGTCAGTCGAAAAGGACATCGAGATAACTAGACAGATCAGTGTACTATATAAATGTCCATATAATGGAGGTGGTTGGTCTCATAGTCACTTGTGTGGGGACACTAACAGTATAGTATAGGTGTTCATTGGAGAATAAGTTCACTAATTGATTCACTTATGAAATGCTGAATGGTTAATGATACTAATCGTTAGACAGCGATTCTGTAGTCTCAGTTATGTGTCTGGTCCTTAGACTTAAGACATCAAGGATGTCTTGTTTGAATATTCTTTTCTTTTGATGCCAAACTTATAGGTTTGGAAAGTTTCAGATTTGATACAACCGGTTATAAGGATTGATAACCAACCTTACAAAGACAATTGAGTGTCAATAGAATATCATCCAATCTCAATATTGCAAGAGGAATATCTCATGTGTTATCGCTCGGACAAATCCTCGACGAGGGTCATTTGGATTAAGAGAAAATGAGTTCTCTAGGAGAATTCAATTAAAGTCAGATTCTGACAGATTTCGTATGTGGCCTAATACTACTATGCCCAATATATGATCTCTGAGATATTAGATGGATAAGGGATTATAGATAGATACATAATAACTTAGGACATATATGTTCAATGGATTAAATCCCTTGTACCGTCTGGGGATTATGTCGTAGTGGCCTAGTACTTTCATATTTTATGAGTTGAGTGAATTATTATGGGATAATAATTCATCGAGTCAAAAGGAGTTCTTACATGTAGGACTCATGACCATCTCGATATTGGGCCTAGAGGGTCACACACACTATGGTGGATGTTTTAGTGAGTAGAGAATTGAATATGAGTAATTTAATTAGTTCTTATTCTCATTAAATGAGACTCAGCATTAATGAGCTCTTTGCATTAGGCCTAATTAGAAGTTAATTGAGATTATTGGATATAGATCGAATAATCTAAGATTAGTAGGTAGTTGGATGGAGATCTAATTAACCCACTAAGGCAGGATCTATTAGGTTTTTGGGTGGCTCTCTATAAATAGGAGGCAAAGGCAGCACAACAGTGATGGGCTGCACCTTTGATCGTCCCCTTTTATTCTCCTTCATCCCTCATATTCTCAGCCGACTAACCCTTCTCTGCTGTGAGAGAGCAAAGAAGAAGATATTGGATCTTCTTTCATGAGTGCTGCAAAAAGATATAGGGAGAAGGAAGGAGGCGATGTCACCTTGACAACATTGCCGCTTTCTTATTTTTTTATTTTTTTTATTATATTAATATTATATTATATTATATATATACCGAGTGGTATGCCTGTGCATACCACTCGGTACCAATGTACCATATCATTCCCAGCTAAGCTCGATACGTCAATGCGGACCGATACGGTGAACCTTGACTTTCACAACTAGTTTAGAAAGTTTCGATGCATCCTTCTAGGCTAAGCATCAAAATGTGTCTGATGCATCCTTCTCGGCTAATGATCAAAATACACCTGTCAAGTTTAGCATCAAAATATATGATGTGCTCTTCTTAGGCTAAGCATCAAAACATGTTTGATAGCCCTATAGGCTAAGCATAAAAAAATAAGATGTCTTTCTTGGGCTAAGCATAAAAATGTGCCCACTATGTCTTCCATAGGGCTAAGCATCAAAACATGTTCTATCTATCCTTCCCAGGCTAAGCATCAACATATACTTAATGCATCCTTCTCGAGGTAAGCATCAAAATAATTTTGATGTGCCATTTATGGTGAAGCATTGATACATACCTAATGCGTCCTATTCGAGCTAAGCATTAAAGCACGCTTGATGCACCTTACTCGAGTAAAGTATTGGAGTTGCCCGATGCATCCTCCTTGGACAAAGCATTGGAAGTTGTCTGATACACCCTCCTTAGGTAAAGTATCGAAGGTCATTCGATACATCCCCTTTTGCCTGAGTAACGATGGTGGTTACCCAATACACTAGCTACCCAGATGCAGAGCCAACACATGATTACACTTTTGGGTCTCTCCAAGGAGAACTCCCAAAGTGCACCATTAGGGGATAAATGATAGGGGAAGAAAATTCACCCCAGTTACAACTTGACATGTGGTAGCCCAATCAGATGTGATCGAGGATCTAATCAATATGTGAGCCACATAGGCCCCAACATAATATGAAATTACGAAGAAATATTCTACCTATGTAGTAAAATATTTTTTCATATTAAATTGACCATAAAATCCTATTATATTATATAAATTGAGGTTAGGTACTGTTTTACTTGGTATTTTTACTTTATGTTTTGTGATTCATCAAAACGTTAAAGCGATCACTTCAAACATTGATCTTTGTATAAGTCAACATTGCTTGAGCATCCAAGTCTTCCTTATGTTCACTATGTTTGTGTTGTTACTATAATCGATCCAATGATCAAGAGCATAAAATTTTGACACGTGTTCACCATCCTCTTTGCTTGGGTGACTGTCACTAGGTCGATTGGCCCTCAGCTCAGCTTTGTTATTCTCCAAACAGCATAAAATTCAACATGATAGAAATCAACTCAGCTCAACCACAATTTGGTTCTGCAAGTTCTGATGTCAGCATTGTCCTTCACCCTCAGCTGGTACTGACCAAGTGTATGTTATGTCAAGATGTTGAATTGACACAAAACTCAGCTCTCAATCCAAATCCAAATCCAAACTCAGATCTTGAATTGCCCTGGAGATAAATAAAAGGTTCTGTTAACTGTTCTCAGAATGACTGTGAAATCTTCAGTAATTGGTTGGCTGCTGGCAAATGTCAGTAACTGGTTTGCTTGGATGAGGATAGATCTTTGATGTCTGATTTCTAATTGTAGGATTAACTTTGATTTTTTATTTTTTTATTTACATTGGTTTTTTGCTTGGATTGAATGATGCATCTTGGACCTCTCATGTTATTACATCTGTGAGTACATGGATAAATCAGTAGGTGCTGTGATCACTCAGTGAATTCTCAATAAATCTTTGCAAGGAGACTCACAAGCTTCATGTAGACTTCTCATTGGCTGCAGACCGAAGGTACAGATTACATAAATTTTTCTCTAGTCCAAAAGGCGTCACGTTAAAATTCTTTTCATTCCTAATTGTGGGTATATAAGCCTTAATGATTTCTTCAACTATTTTAATGACATCAGGACTGCACATTATCTTACATTCATTCATTTGGTAGCTACTCACATTATCTGACATCAGCAGCCCCTTTATACTTGGAAACTCTTCTTCACATTTTGGCCATGCGACTGCCTAATTTTAGTTGCATTTGGTCATCTGATTGCACCTGAATTCATTGTAGTTCGACAGACATAAAACTTTTTACTTGCCCTTTTTTACCTTTTCCTATATACTTCAATTCTTGTAGTTTAATCTTACAACGGCAGTGAGAGAAGATTTGAGTTGCAACTCTCACAAATTTAGTTCCACGATTATAGCTAAAAGATGGGTGGTGTTACATAACTTTCAGGAGTCGAGCTTAGGTGTCGACTCGATCTGTTCTCATCCGAGTGCGCAAGTCCGCCAACATCGGTGGGGATCGAGACCTCTTGCATGGGTTGACGCTTTCTCGGTGGTCCACGACCTAAGCATCGGTCGATTGGTCCCTCGAGTTATCTCGGGGATGACGATCCTGCACACAGGCCTCTTAGGGAATGGGAGGGGTGACCTAGTGAGGCCCCTCCGATGCCCGAGTTAGGGAGAATCAAGAATTGCCCTCCCGGGAGGGTGAAGTTAAGAGTTCTGGAGAGAGAGAGAAAGAGAGAGAGAGAATTTTCCCCCTATTACCTGTTGTCGAAACGGGTGTTTTACACATGTGGGAGGGGAGCTTGTTAGTACACCCAGCCTTACCCTTGTCGTCCCTCGGGATATGGTCGGGTCGTACGGAGGACGTGTAGCTGTAGCAGCATGGGGCAAGGGCGTGGCGCGCCATACTACATTAATGGGCGTGGAGCTGGGCTGTGTCGTACTCGATCACCTCCACCTCGGATACCAAATTGGCTGTCGACCTGGTCCCTCGAGCTGACGTGGCTTCCTCCGAAGTGTTGTTGTGGTTGTACATCTGGCGTGGGCTTGGACGAGTCGGACCGGCCCATTGGGTACCCTATCATTCTTCCCCCCCGAGAGGGGTCTCACTAAGGCACTTCCTGAATCGAGGGGATGACCCCGAACACTAGTCGCCTCTGGTCCATAGTGAAGATTGAGGCGGGCGAAGTACACTGTTCGGGCGAAAGATCGACCGAGACACGCGAGTAAAGGACTGATAGGTCGACCGAGACACACGACTCGGGCGAAGGACTGATGGACCGGCCGAGATACATGACTCAGGTGAAGGACTGATGGACCGGCCGAGATACATGATTCAGGCGAAGGACTGATGGACTGGCCGAGATACATAACTAGGGCAAAGAACTGACGGACTGGCCAAGACACGCGGCTCGAGCAAAGGACTGATGGACTGACCGAGATACATGACTCGGGCAAAGGACTGATGGACTGACCGAGATACATGACTCGGGCAAAGAACTGGCGGACTGGCCGAGACACGCGACTCGGGCAAAGAACTGGCGGACTAGCTGAGACACGCGTCTCAGGCGAAGGACTGATGGACTGACCGAGATACATGACTCGGGCAAAGAATTGGCGAACTGGCCGAGACATGCGTCTCGGGCAAAGGACTGATGGACTGACTGAGATACATGACTCGGGCAAAGAATTGGCGGACTGGCCGAGACACGCGTCTCGGGCAAAGGACTGATGGACTAGTCGATATATGACTCGGGCAAAGGACTGGCGGACCGACGTTTAAACGTCATTCAATTGTGGCGAGCGTTGCCTGTGCACGCGATGTGAGATAACGAGGGGTAACGCGAAGAGAGGGGACTGGCTGACATGGCGGTGTTTACTCTTGTCTACGTACCGTTGAAAGTGCGGCTCGCATATTCCCTAGGTGGTCCTACTGCCTCCTCGAGAAGTCGAAACGACACGGTCCATATAAGCTTCCCGTCGATAGTGGCGAATGATCACTTCTCATTCTCTTCCTTCTTTCTCTGAGCCTTCGGATCTCACATCTCTCGGTCACTTCGTCTCTTTCCGCTCCCCTATTGATCAGGTCGGAATGGTGTCCACTCCTTCCTTCTCAGTTTCTAGCTTCTCTTCTCCTCTTTCCTCTCTCGTTCCTCCTCCCCGAGAGGAAAGATGTAGGTCCAATGATTCCTTGGGGAATCAGTCGGGTCCCGAGAGCTCGTCCTCGGGCGTGATGATCGGGGCGGATGTCAAGGCCCTTCAAGCCTTGGAGGCTATGAAGTCGCACCATGACTTCGATTCAACCGTCTGTCTAGAGTCCTTAGGGTCGGTTCGGAAGCGTTTTAGCATTCTGAGTGAGTATGTTCTTCATGCACCTAGGTCGGGGCAACGAGCTAGGATGTCCTTAATTGTTCGGGGAGAACGCATCTGATGAACCCGAGGAACTTCCCGGATCCGACCCCGAGCACACACTTGGTCGGGTTTAGTCTCATCTTGTATTGCCTTAACGTCTGGAACGTCTCGGCTAGGTCGTCCAGGTGCGTGGTTGCTTCCCAGCTTTTGACTATCATGTCGTCGACGTACACTTCTATGTTGCACCTGATTTGTTCTTTGAACATCCGATTGACCATTCTTTGGTAGGTTGCACCGACGTTCTTTAATCCGAAAGGCATGGCTTTGTAATAATAGGTGTCGTGATGGGTAATGAAGGTCGTGCTTTCCCGATCTTCCGGGGCCATCTAGATCTGATTGTATCCCGAAAAGGCGTCCATGAATGAAAGCAGCTCGTAGCCAGAGGTAGAGTCGACCAAAAGGTCGATCCACGAGAGGGGATAACAATCTTTCGGGCAAGCCCAATTAAGACTAGTGTAATCAATGCACATCCTTCAGGTTCCATTGCTTTTCTTGACCAATACAACATTGGACAGCCAAGTCAGATACTTCACTTCGGCAATGAGTCCCGCATCTAGTAATCGGGCGACCTCCTTTTCGATGGCCTTCTGTCGGCCGGGGGCGAACTTGCTCAGTCGCTGCTTTACGGGCCGGGCGGTAGGCTCTATGTTGAGATGGTGCTAAGCCACCCTAGGATCGATTACGGGCATGTCCTTTGGGGACCAAGCGAAGACGTTCACATTTTTCCCGAGGAACTCCATCAGTTGAATGCGCTGTTCCTCCGGGAGCATTGAGCCAACTTGGATGGTTCTGTCTGGGATCCTTAGATTCAAGGGGATTTCGACTAATTTCTTTGCCGGTTCGGGCTTCGGGGACGCCTTGCTTGAATCTCGGACTCCATGGGTAGGAGGCGAGGCTTTAAGCTTTTTGGGAATCGTAGTCGTCGTCAGATAACATTGCCTGGATTCCCGGGGGTCGCTTCAGACTTCTCCTACTCTAGCCCTGGTCGGGAATTTCATGATCCGGTGGTACGTCGAGACTACTACCTTGAGTTTGTTGAGCGTGGGCCTGCAGATGATGGCGTTGTACGCCGAGGGGAGCACCACCACAATGAACGACACCAACAGTGTTTTTGATCTCGGCTCCTCTCCAACAGTGACTGGAAGGACAGTTGTTCCGACCGGAGAAACTGAATCCCCCGTGAATCCTGTTAGCATTGTTATCACAGGAAGCAAATCTTTGTCAGTTAAACCGAGCTTCTGAAAGGCATCAAAATATAAAATATCGGCAGAACTTCCCGTGTCCACCATGATCCTTTTTACTCGGGCGTTGGCAATCTGGGCTGAGATTACCAGCGGGTCGTCATGATCCGGATAAGCATTGTCCCCATCTCCAAAGGTGATCTCAGGGTCCTGGCTACTTCTCGGCCTCTTTTCGATCGTGGATCGGGCGTAAGCTTTCCTGACCGAGGAACTATCTCCCTCGGATGCTGGTCCGCCGACGATGACATCTATTTGCTTTTCAATTGGTCGATCCGATCGGGGGGAGGGGTTTCTGTCCCGACGGGGCCGTTCCTCGAAGACCCGTTGATCTCGGATGAACCGATGAAGATGCCCCTGACGAATTAAATCCTCGATTTGATTTCTGAGTTCGTTGCACTCCTCGGTGTCATGACCGTAGTCTCGATGGAAGCAGCAATATCTTCTTTTGTCACGGCTCCCGATCTTTGCACTGATTGGGTTCGGGGTCCTGAGGAGTTCCTTGTCTTGGATTTGGAGAAAGACCTCAGTTCGGGTTGAATTGAGCGAGATCGGGAGGGGCCTAGGGGCTGGTAGTTCCGGCCTGTCTCTTTTTTTGGGTGTCCCGGAAGGTTGTCCTTGAGGCTTGTCACCTTGGGACTTCTTGTGATCCTCCCGCTTCCCAACCACCAACGACTCGACGGCTACATACTGGCTCGCCCGTTGTAACATCTCTGGCACCGTGGGCGGGGGCCTCTCGATCAACGACCAGAAGAATCGTGAGGGCCGAAGTCCCATCAGGAATGCTTGGATTGCCAGAGTAGGATGAGTGTCGGGCATCCTCCGGATCTCTACCGAGAATCTGCTGACGGATTGGGTGAGTGGCTCGTCGTTTCCTTGTGTGAAACCGAGCAGTGAGGTGACCGTCGGCCTCGGGCAGGAACTTGCTATGAAGTTGAGCTCGAATTCTTTGGCGAACTGGTCAAAGGATGAAATGGAAGACGACTTTATCCGGTTGTACCACATCCGAGCCGGTCCGCGAAGTGTCGTGGGAAAGGTGTGGCACATCAGCACGTCGGAGGTGTCGTAGAGAGCCATTTGAGCCCTGAACGCTGTTATGTGCTCTGTCGGGTCAATGCTCCCATCGTAGGGCTCCAGGGTCGGTAGTCGGAAACTGGAGGGGATAGGTTTGTCCAGAATCTCGGAAGCAAATGGGGATCCGCCTTTGGTGGTCTCTCCGACCTCCTCCTTGGATCTAACAAAGTCTCTTTGGACCTCGTCGAGCCTTTGGTTGAATTGGCGAAGCTGTTCCCTCACCGAGTTGGTTGAGTCCGAGGAAACAACATTCGGCTCTGGTGGGAGACGCATGACATCTCGGGAGCGGTTCGCCGATTGACTCACCGAGGCGTTCGGGTTCTCGATCGTGGCTTTGATTCGGGGGGTGGTGGGGTGCTCCACCGGGGTGTTCTCCTTGGGACGGCCTTGATTGGGGTGCTTCCTGCTACAACGTCTGCCGAGGAACATGCGGATGTTGGTGCATCAGCGCTTGGGCCAGTTGAGGGATGTAGGGGACAATGGCTTGGATCATCCCAGTCAGCGTTCAGACTTGTTGGGTGAGACCGAGAAACGCCTCGATTGTCATGACGGGAGCCCCGAGGCCCGGCGTGATGGGCGAGAGTCCGGATCCGGGGGAGCAAGCCCCGGGTCATTGAACAACCTCCAGTAACAATTCAGTGTGGGTAGTATCGTGCTCGCTTCTTCCGTCGGTACGCGGGGAGCTTGACCGATCGGCTGCAAGGTTGATGGGAAGACATGGGTGGACCCGCCAGGGTGTTCCGTGTTTGGGTTACTCGTTGGGCATTTTTGCGACATCGACCCTCCTTCTAATGCTAAAAAATGTTACAAAACTTTCAGGAGTCGAGCTGAGGTGTCGGCTCGACCTGTTCTCGTCCGAGTGCACAAGTCCGCCAACGTCAGTGGGGATCGAGACCTCCTGCGTGGGTTGACGCTTCCTTGGTGGTCCACGTCCTGAGTGTCGGTCGGTTGGTCCATCGGGTCATCTCGGGGATGACGATCCTGAACACAGGCCTCTTCGGGAATGGGAGGGGTGACCCAGTGAGGCCCCTCTGATGCCCGAGTTAGGGAGAATCAAGAATTACCCTCCCGGATGGGTGAAATTAAGAGTTCTAGAGAGAGAGAGAGAGAGAGAGAGTTTTTTCCCCTGTTACTGTTGCCGAAACGAGTGTTTTATACCTGTGGGAGGGGAGCTTGTCAGTACACCCAGCCTTACCCTTGTCGTCCCACGGGATATGGCCGAGTCGTAAGGAGGACGTGCGGATGCAGCAGCATGGGGCGAGGCTGTGGCGCGCCATACTACATTAATGGGCGTGGAGCTGGGCAGTGTCGTACCCGATCACCTCCACCTCGGATACCAGATCGGTTGCCGACCTGGTCCCTCGAGCTGACGTGACTTCCTCCGAAGTGTTGTTATGATTGTCCATCTGACGTGAGCTTAGATGAGTAAGATCGGCCCATTAGTTACCCTATTAGGTGGGGTTCCTCAAATATCTAAAGAATCATGTTTTTATAGATGTATAGGTAGATAGATAGATACATCACCATTTGTCTAAATCTTAGCACATTTAGGGAGGGAGTGTTGACAGATGTGGACCAGTCTAGGCGTTGGAAGGGACAGTGTCTCTATGTGTCACGAGATAGTGACGTGATGTAATGGCTTATTAATCACGCTACGCAACCCATCTGTCAGATTACCTGTGATTAATTACACTTTGTATCTTAATCCCATTCACCATAAAAGACAGATTGGTGTAACACATCCAAACAAAAGACCACGTCCCCTCTTTGCTTCAACTTTAATCTTAACATTATATATGTACACGCATGCGGCAGGATGTGAAAGTAATTGATGGGCTGCCCAAATCATGTGAACTACAAGATGGGGTTGTCATGGTCGTCTCTCTCGTTGCACTATTATGATGATCTGATCGCCAAGAGGTCTTCTTCGTATGACGGCAAGCTACGCAAGTTCACGTGCCCGCTTTCTACCACCATAAGCAACACAATGAAACAAACACAAGGAGCCAAGGGAAAGAACAAAGCACAGCAGCGCACCGCCTCACTGCGGCCAAGACCCACCGGGACCATGGGATGGAGGAGGAGGAGGAGGAACGCCAGCTTGTGCGGCCATGGCCAGCTCAAACTGCTTCAGCGAGAAGGGAGGGAGGGTGAGGAACTCTGGGGGTGGCTTGTCCCAGCTTGTCTTGCTGCTCATGCCGTTGAATCCGTCCCACCCTATGTGAGCGACGTGCTGCACGTCGGTGGGGAACCCAATTTCCATATCCACCTCTTCATCCTCTTCCTTGTAGAACAGGAGATGCTGGGACAAGCTCTTGAGGCTCCTCACTAGTTTCTGGAACCCTGTGGAGAAGCAGGGCCTTGGAAAAGGAAGAACGCCAGACGAGCTCCTGGGCTTCCCACCTTCAGAATACACAAGCTCTTGAGTAGGTCTGCAGCCTGCGGGATCATATGATAATTACTATGCAGAAGAAAAGAAGACTACTTGGCATTGCCGGAGCTGGCTCAGTCTGTGCTGCTTTCTTCAGTTGGTTCTTGCCGACTGCAACGCTCGACTGTGAGACACAGCCGCCGGAGAAGGGAAGCATGACGAACCTATCCATTCGCGGGTCTCTCATTGCCTCATGAATGCGTGCGTGCGTGAGAGAGCGAGAGAGAGAGAGAGAAGTGTATGGTGTGGTCTAGGAGGGGAAGAGGAAGAGAGGCGTGGTTATGGGCATGAAGTGGATTGGTTATATTGGATGTGGTGTTGGCTCTGTTAGCAAGTATGGTGAGTGAGAGAGAGAGAGAGAGAGGTGATGGAGTTGAGTTGGGTTGGTTGGGTCACACATACCTACTGCTACAGTTCCTGTGAGCAACTGTGACTTCTACCTCCTTGTCCTACGAAGAAGATTCTTGCTTTCCCTTTCTTCCCTGGATACCAACTACACCAAGTTAGCAATTCTGACTACAAGAGCAAAGAATCAATATAAAACAGGGTCAAGATAATAATGCTTCATCAGTTTACCACAATGCTGCTTTCCAGGTAGCCCAGCAAGTTTCTGCAGTTCCTTCAGCCATCATGTAAGTTGCAGGTGACCACCGCATTATGGTAATCAAACAGAAGCAATCAGATTTACTACTGCATTCTCACTGGCTGTGATAGATTCTACAGACAAATTAATCATGGATACAACCAAAAGACAACTTGTCACCATTAGATCTTTACTCTTATGAAGTACACTGGATCTTCCCAGATCTTAGCTTGCTTTCAGGGACAGCAACATACCTCTGGGCTCTATGACATTTGACAAGTAAAAAACACTGACTTACAGCTTAAACCTTTGTGGAGATGTCCTCTGATGCGTCTTACCTTCCAAGAGGAGCTTCACTGCACTTTAGTTTGGATAACAACAACAGGAGTCTTCTTTCTCTGGATGATTGTGCAGTAGGTTTTGAGATAAAGGACCACAGAATTCAGAGTCATGCTGATACCTGATACAGAATTGAGCAGGCCTTGAGATCACAAACTCATGGATCCAATTCTTCTACTTCTTCCACATGTATGAGATAAAAAGGAGAGAACAGCAGGTAATGAGTGAATGCCACATTACAAATGGTAAGACTTCCTTCTAATGTGTGTGTGTGTTGTGTGTGTCTTGAGAGCTTAGCATGGAGATGCAAACTCCCTGGTCCAGGAACATGCTATGATATAACACAAACTCAACTGGCCAGGTTCCCTGAAGTATCTGGCCTTCGGACGCAATTCTTGGTCTTTGGCAATGGAGATGCTTCCCTGAATCCAGTACGTGCACCGGCCACGAGATAGCATCCATCACGCTCGTCATCTGCAAGAGATTATTGGTGCATGCAAAGGCGCCACTTTTTGCATCGAAAACAAGGACTGAGTTCTGCGACAACGTGAAATTTTTATCCCGGCGCTTCTTGTAACCCATCCACTGACCCTCTTTCTCCTTAGCAGATCATCAAAGCCCACGCATCATCTGTGGCGACTTTCGTCGAACAGCTTCCTGGCGACATCTAAACATAGAAGACCGGCGCGCACTCGGTCGTCCTGGCCCAGACCTTTCCCGGTTGCTTTGGTACGGACTCCAGCATACTCTTCGCTCGTTATTTGGAAAAGATTCTTTGTTCAAGCAAAGACGCCACTTTTTGCTAGAGATCAGGGACTGACTTCTGGGAGACAACGTCAAACTCGATATCCCGCTTCTTGTAGCCCATCCATGAACGCTCCCCTTCTGAGAACATCCAAGCTCATGCGTCACTTCCGAAACACTCGACAGGAAGCTGTTGAGCCCCCTCTTCACTGCTGCCCGGCCCACGGGATGTCATCTCTGTGGCGACATTTCGTCGAACATCTAAACTGTCGATCGGCCCGGCCCAGACCGATCTAATATAAATAAAGTCAATAATATTACGAAATATATATTTTTGTCATTCCATTTTATGGAAATAAATATGACAATAGCTTAAAAGCAATTATATTTAACTACAAATAAACTGATTTATATTTTTATTTTTGTAATCAATAATAAAAAGAATTATTATTTAATTTTTTATTTTTTGTTTAAAATATTAATTTGAATCAAAAGTGAATTAGGTTGGAATTGAAATTAAATCAATCATGCAATTCATCAATTCCAAACCTAACAACTCTGGTAATTTGATCATGCATGGTTTGGGATACTAAAATCAATAGCTTTAATTATTCTAGTTCGAATCATCGACTCTATGATTAAAAAAATAAATTATTATTTATAAAAAAATTAATATTAAAAATATAAAAAATTAAACCAGATAATTCTGATTATAATTTTAGAATAAAAATCGATTCAAATCAGATTGTTGATTTTGAAAAATAATTCTGAAATTGGGTCAGGGCTAAATTGGAGACACTATGCTTCACCGATAGATTTAATGGAGGATTAAGAATACAATTGCAGATCTGAGACTAATTGGTAAGTAATTTTTTCTAAGATCTATCGTTTCCTATATAGTATTTTTCGTACAAGAAAAATGTTAACATGATATTTAATAACGAACTAAACGGATTAATGACGATATGTGAGTTGAAAGGTGAAGGAACAATTTTATGAATACGAAGAATAAGAAGAAGAAGAAGAAAAGGAAAGCAGATAGCTGGATGAGGACCTTCCCATTTAGCTACAAAGGTCAAAATAAATGCTCTTGCCTTGTGATCCGGTCAATATTTATCCGCATCTCAATCATATCTATGCTATGGACCGATATGCATAAACACCATCAACAGTTATACCACTCACTCTTGTGGTCATACCCATAATTATGATTATGGAAAGTGGTAAAATGCATAACGGCATAAATTTTATGGACTAATATCCATAATGTTAAAAAAGTGATGAGCAATAACAAATGGCTCTTCTGCTGTTTGTTCTTTGTGGTTTTGTGGTTAATAAACATTATGTTTTAATAATTATGGGATGCAGTAACATAAATAATGCAAAAAAAAAAGAGTATGCAATTAGTCCACACTCTATATATATATATATATATATATATATATATATCGATTAGTATATCTCATAAGCACTCGAATAATTAAATCTCATATTCTCCGCTCACTCTTTGTCAAAAACAAAAAAAAAAGTTGCTAACTTATGTTCAACGAAGGGATTGCATATATATTATTTTAAAGTATAGAAATAATATATTCACTCAAAATATTAACATCATTCCAATAAACTTAAGTTAACCACTATTAATCACAATTATTAAAAAATTTAAAAAAAATTAGAATATCCTTTTTTTTATTTTCATCATTTGACCCCTTCATATCTTCTAATTTCATGAAGAGGTGTTAATGTCAATTTGAATTTTAACAAAATTATGTCAATGGCCACCTGAAGTAAATTAACTAAGATTTACCAATATATATATATATATATATATATATGCTACACATAAATTTAGAGGGCCAACGGCAAAGATCACTAACTTTTGGTGACATTATATATTATTATATTGACGATAATTATTTTGTTTAATTAATGGACTCATATCTGGATTTATTATATATCAGGGACTTAAAAACAAAAAACCACTCATGTAAATCTCGCATTTGTTGTAATCGAACGGCTGAGATTTATACTTAGGACGATGTAAACTTCACTTAAGCGATGAGTATTATGTGTTTTGATAAATTTCGAGGACTAATCTGAATAATGGTGAAGCATTGCACACATATATCCCCCATGTATGCTAGAGTTTGGAAATAGCACTCTTAGCACTTTGAATCCCCCTATAAATCATATTCCATTTCCGTTATTAACCATAGTTAAGTTTTATTTGTATGAATAAAAAATATTACTTCAGTTATCTTTCATATTCTTAATTATGATATAATAGATTAATCAAAATTTACATACTAGATCTAGTTAATCAAGAGGTCACTTTTAAAATATTCTTATATTTTTTATTATTAACTACAAATAGAAGTTATTATTCTTGATCATATCTCTTATTGGAGCATTGATATTATCGGATGCGCTCTTGACTTTAGTTTTGCATATGATGTATTGATTAAAAAAAATAAAGATTATTTAAAATATAATAAATTTGAGAAGATAAATTAGGTTAGATCAAAGTCAAAATATCTCAATATTATATTTTATATCTAATCATGATATACTTAAATCTAAGTGTTGGATTCACTTACCAAAGGTTATGAATTTGAATTCTCAGTCATTAAATATTAAGATGGCTGGCAACAGAGAGATGAGAAAGATTTGAAGGTAAGGTCGTGAGATGGAATAAATTTATTGTCGAGGGATAGATATGCAAAACAATTGTTAATTACTGTTGCTTTACCGAGAGGAAGCTGCGGCTATAAATAACCCTTATGGGGCTTCCGTTCTCGCTTCTTTTTGCCCCTGCTGGTGGTGTGATCAGGGAAGAAAAGGAAAGAAGAATAAGGGGGCGCTGCTTTCCCGATCCCCCCTCTCCCCTCTCCCCTCTCCCTCCCGCGTTCGACTTCCGATGCGAGTGAGATCGCAGACCGCGCCCTCCATCGCCGATCCGCATGTGTACCTATCAGGAGACCGACACGATTGGATCCTTCTTCCTCTTTCGTTGTTAACCTTCCATCGGAACCCGTGTCTGTGAAAAATTCCGGATTTTTTTGGTGCTTTTTCGCCCAAGATTGACCCGTCTTTGCCCATTCTTGGTTCCCCCTCCACCCCACCCTTCACCCCTCCGCAATCCCTTCTTTGAACTCTGTAAAATTCCCTTTTCTTTTTCTCGGTCTCTCTTCTTTGTATTTGGAGCTCCTCTTCTTCGCCTCGGTTGGACCCCGAGGATTTAGGTTTAAGGATAGGCGAATCGGACTGTGGAGGCCTTCTTTGGTGCTCTGGAGATCAGTTTTTGGGCTGTTGTTGTGTGGATCTTTGTGGCTCCCGGAGCCCTGGGTGTTCCTTGCTGGGGTTCGTTTTCGTGTTGAGGGAGAAAAAGGAGGGTGTTACTTGATCTCAAATCGCGGTTATAGGGACTAGGGTTGGTCACGGTCCGAGGCACAGAAAGAAGACTCCGCTTTAAGATTCGGGCGGGTTCGTCCGGGTTCCGGTAGATCGGTTCATCGATTTCTGCAGCGCCGTTTTGGTGTTTTTGGAGGTGGGCGGTGCTGTACTAGCGGGAACTGATCTCGATTCTTTCTGGTGCTTGTGACCTTCTCTTATTGACCGTCTGTTGTTGGTTAACACCCAGTTCGAGGGTTCATCCGGTTCGCTTGAGTAATTGCTGGTGGTGAGTTGTGTCGAGAGCAATGGAGAAGATCTGAATCTGGAAATGTGTGTGAGGACATGGTGGAGAGACAGGAGCATGGGCGGTGGTCCGTTCCCTTACTGGAACAGTTATACTGCATACTAGGATTTCTAGTCAACCGCGGCTCACCGTGCAATGTCTCGCTGCTTTCCATTCCCACCACCGGAATATGAAAAGAAGACAAGTAGTGGCCACGTAGACTTACTAGCTGAGGTGCTTCTCTTACAAGCTTATTTTTGCTCTCTTTTAATCCATTCTGTTGGCTTCCCAACTTTATGCCCCATGCACTTGATAATTGGTAACTTATATGAGGAGGTCCTTTGAGTACTGTTTTGGGAGAACTTTCTTGTATTACCAGTTGGTAAATTTTGTTAGAAGGTGATCATGATCAATGAACTGGATATTCCTTAAATTAGGATGAGAAAGTTAAATTTCATCACATGTGATGTTTTGTCTTATTTGAGTAGTTATTATGTAACCATACGCCTGGCAGTATGTTGATAAAAATGTTCAGAGGACAGTGGATAATTGTGTAGGATCCTGTTTTGATGGTGCACGTAAGGAATTTTTTCTTGCATTATTGAATTGAGTGAAATCTATTATAATTATGTTGTATTGTAGTGCTTCTCATTCAACTTAGGGAGTTACATGGCTCATCAAAGTTATGCTTGTTTGATATCCTACCATGACCTGTGTAACTTATTTCATTGTTGTCCTTCTAATTGTTTTACTAGAATGCAACACTCCTATTTGAAATATAGCGGTCATTTTGTCTTTGATGCCAAAGTTGATCGTCACAGAATCATTCCATCCTATCACAACTAGACTCTTGAAAAATGGCAGATACCGGAGTTTAAGTTGATGAAATTTAAGCTGGGTAAAATTCAGCATTGGTTTATGTAACTACAAGCTGATTGTTGTTTTGATTATAGCTTATTTTACTAATAAACCACTATTGCAAACTTTGATATAAAGGCAAGTTGATTATCGCCAACCAGATTATTATTCAGGGGAACTATTCTTAATCTGTTCGGTGGTAATAGGTTTGAAAGAACAATTATGTCTATTTACACTGAAACCAGGAAGGTCAGGTCACCAACCATGTAATGCTCAGATTGGAAACTATATATTTATCAAGGTTTTGTGAACAATATAAGTATGATAATAACTGGGGCTCAGTTCAGCTGAACTGATCAGTTTTGTCCTTAGTTACTACATTAATGGTAAGTTATCTCTTAACCGCATTGTTTTTTGATCTTACCGGAAATAAGATTATCAGTAACCACCCTCAACTCTTCCATATTTCATAATTTTCTTCATATAACCCTAGCAAGATTATCTTCAAGGTTGTGTAGGTTCAATACTGAGTACCATGAAAGCTCCTTTATTGGAGGAAATCTGTAAGCATGTGATCCAACTGACACTTTCTAAGTGTAAAATCTTTAAGTTAGAAGAAGTTGAGAGCCATCTTTAGTTGGCAAAGAGACTGTTGAGCCTCAGCCATACCTGGATTTGGCAGTCTTTGATGTTATATCATGTGAAAAGGACCCCCGTAGAAGCTGATATGACCTTAGGCATTCGTTCTTGCCCTATCTATTTATAGTGGTGTTGAAGTTGAAGATGCAGAGCATCGTTTAGACAACAATGTTTCACTTACGTGAAGTTTCTATCCAACAAGATTCTTAGGTTTTGTCCTGATGCAATCATTGTTCATTTATGTAAGCTCTGCATTAGGTTAGATCAGGTATGTTCAGTTTTTAATGAGTCAAATGAATATGGATAGTTAGGTATATAGCCATCTAAATTATTTTGTGGCTTATTGTCTGCCTAAGTTATTTTGTTTAGGTGATTAATATTTGTTCATTGTTTCCCTTGACTAAGGTCAAACTTCTTCACAAAAGGATAATCAGGTGAATGGATTAGTTAAACTGTTGCCAGGCAATATGTTTACATTATTAATGAGTTTTAGGGTGACAGTCTTGGTCGTTTGAGAAATATTGTTCACTAGGATGTGAAAATCAGGTCTTCTAGCTTGTTTATATTTTCTTTCAGCAGTGAAGGCATATATGACTTGAACCTATTGAAAGAAATGCATGCATTTCTTTCTTTATTATGCCTTTTCTTTTCAAGTATAAAAATGATAATGATATCTCTCTCCTCATGAGTAAAGAAGAATTAAGAAGAAAACTAATGAAATATTTCATGAAGTCCATCTAGAACCAAAAAGTTAAATTTGGTTATTGATTTTATTGCCATATATTATAATTTCTGATTCAACTTCATGCTTTGAGACTACTGTTTGTTATTAGGCACAGGTACCATTTCACATGTGGTTATATTCTGCAGCTTCATTTTTTGTATTTGGTTGGATCAAAGCGTATGCAAAGATGTTGATATCATTTTTTAACAAAAATCATATGTGTTTTATGTATTTAGCATATTGTCAACATATAGGAACCACCACGTTTTAGGACAGATGTGTTCTGTGTCTTGCTGGTGACTAATACCTGATTATTGTTTTAAACCACAACACACATGTTATGTGGTTAGATTTAAGATTGCTTAAAGGAACATCATGTGGTTTATCCCTTTTTTGTGAAACACAATTGTCTTTTGGAAACCGATGTAAAATCGTTAATGTGCATATCAAGCATTCATGTTCATAATTACCACGTCACTATGTTTACCAGTCTGAAAATGCGAAGTGCTTACCTTATGCTAGGTTTTCTACATGTGCAGTTCCTTTCACAGCACCTTGCACTACTTCACCATTTCGCTTATAATGTTTTCATTCTCTTATCATTGATCAGTGACATGACTATCTGTGGGGTAATGTCGCCCTTACTGTAACAATAGAGATGATGCCTCCTGAGAAAATATGATATATTTGTTCCATTAGGAGGATCTGAGTCATTTGACATGTATGACGAGGATTTGCTTGGGGTTCTTGTTGATTTCTGTTTCTATATATATATATATATTTTTTTTTTTTTTTCAATCTATGAATTCATAATCTGCTGAGTTCTTATGGACTTGAACATAAGGTTATGGGGCTTAGAGCTGCTATCCTCATACTGGTAGTAGGTATTATTTACTCAGAGTCTTTTAATTTAAGGTGCCAGACCTGCTTTGAAGTTCATTTGAATCTTGCTTTAGTACCTGGTCTCCAGCAAGAATCTTTGCTTCAGCACCTGTTTTCAAGTGACTTGGAAGAACCGTTGACTCTCTAGTATCAGTAATCAAGAGTTATAGTTCTGGTATGGATGGTACGGACGCTATATTCCTAATAGATTGTCTGGTAGGTGCTGTGCTCTATAACAAAGATTCTAGCTGCTGAAAAACAAACAAATGCTGCATATATGCCTTGTTTGGGACCTTGAGGTCATCCTGCCTTGCTTGATGATACTTCTTTTAACCAATGGTACTATTGGCAGATGGACTTTTACTGATTGTACTGTTGGAAATGGACTGAAAAGCGTTATGTAGGTTGCTTTGCTTCTTTTAGGAAGAACTGAGCTCTGAAACCAAAATCTTGTTTCCATACTTTAGTCTGACATGTGTTTCAGAATGACTAGCTATTGGACTGCACCTAAAAAAAATTATAATGTTATTTATTGTCCGTTGTAAAATTAACCCCCTTACTGAACAGGAAACAAAAATGAATATCTTAAAAAATGATCAAAAATTTAAGTTAGTAGCTTAAATTATGAAAGAAGAGAGTTGTTTAATAGGTAGATCTAAACATAATGAGCCTAACCTGCATGAATTTGCTGTACATGTTTCTTCTTCCCGGCATGCCATGGGCTTTCAGTTCTATTGGTACAAGAATGATGATACGTGCTAACATTTGTCTCCTTTTTCCTGACAGCAAGCTATCTCATATGCCAACCAATATTAAACGTTGTTGGAATCTAATTATTTTGGTGTGTATATTATCAAATAGAGGTATCGGTTCCTCACAGTGGAACATTATTTTACGAATGTGTCCATTCCTTTTTTTAACCGATTTCACTGTATGAAATACCATGTCATCATTGGACTTACTTAAGAAGACCTTCTAAAACTTCGGCATTTGGTTTGCCAATTATAAATCTTGTAGGTGCTTCATAATGCATCACTGCTTTATCTTGTGTTAATTTTCTCAAACTAGTACCCGGAGATTTTTAAGCTATTTGAAACTTGATCATATTTTTAATCTTGATATAGCTTTTCCAAAGTGTAGGGTTGGTTTTGTGATTTAGTCTTTTTCAATTTTCTTCTGTGGGTCTGCACTTATAACGTTGAACAGTGTTTTTTCTGAGAAATAGAAAAAAATCTATTAGTTGAACTAGGTTTACTACAAATTATTGACCAGTTAATTACTAAAATTTTCTCATCTTTTATGCCATTTAAATTCACTTTTATTGAACAGAATTTGGGTCGTTCCTATTGTTTTGCATGCCCAGATTATGTAATTTCTTTTTTCTTTTTGAAGTTCATCATCGTGGTGGAAATATAATAGAATTCTAACTTGTCAAGTTACTTGTTTATTATCGACCAATGAATTAGTGGGTACTTGTCATCTCTAATGTCCTTTGATTTCACTTCTACTTCGTGGAATTTGGGCCATTCTTGTCGGTGTATTAGAAATAGACTAGAATTGTAAGTTGTCAATTTACTTGATTATTTCTTCCTATTTGGTGGAAAATAAATCAGCCAATCCATATATTTCAGCTTTTGCACTCACTCTGTTTGCTATTTACGAACACTAACTATGAACACTTGTGGTTTTTAGTAAAAAGGGATATTTTAAATCTATGCTTCTAGCCTGGTTTTACAACATGAATCAAGATCAATTCACAAAACTTAAGCATATTAATTATATAAATTAAACTAGAGATTCATGATAGCTTTAATTAGCAGGAAGATCATGTTTGTTTCTGACAATCATGTCTGTGATGATATTGTTTACTAATTTGTGTGGTTTATCTCAGTTAGTGTTGGTACTGTTTTGTTTGCTTAATTTGTTTGTTTGATGACTGAATGAAGGTTTCTTGAACTGTGTTTGAGATTCAGATTTATTGGATTTACATGTTAGAGGTTTGTCAGGGTCGCTATGCAGTAATTTTGTGTCTTCCAGGTTTGCTCATATGCAATAAATTGACGTGCCCTACCTTGAAATATGATGGTTTCAAATAGAATACCGATTTATATGTGTGGGGTTGAATAGTCTGCTGTTAGTAGGTATTTGCTTTCTAATCATTTTTTAAAAAATTTAAATGTGCATCATTTTGTGTCTCATGTCTCATCTAGTGGGGGCTCATTATAGCTGACTATCTTGATCAACATTTTTTGGTTGTTGGGAGAGTGCTTTTCTCGGAAACTTTACCTTTTGGATGCCATTTTAGCTCTATCACATCACCATATTTATATCTGGAAAATGGCATGCAAAATTTTCACTTTGCTGAATCTTACTTCTTTGTTAGTTGAACTATTAGATATCTTGAGATTTTCTTAAAAAGTGAAACCTAGGTTTTTCATCTGGTTCACATGATGGTAGTTGATGTCCTCTTAACATTATCATTGTATTATTTTGGTAAATATCTGAAACTTTGATTAATCGATTTACATTTACTTTTATGGTCAATTTTATGTCAACTTTCAGGACAAACACAAAGAGAAGAAGCATAAAAAGGAGAAGAGTGACAAAGGGAAGAGAGAAGGCAAAGAGAAAAAAGACAAAGATCGAAGTAAAGATAAACACAAGGAGAAGAAAGACCGAAAAGAAAGGCACAAAGACAAGAAAAAAAAGGACAAGGACAAGGATAAACTCAAGACACCATATGATAGGGCTGACAAACAGACCGATTCTCCCAATGGAGATATGCTTGGAGAATGCAGTCGGAAGGCAGAGGCAATTAAACATTCTAAATCTACTGAGGAGTTGGGCAGGAAGATCAAAGATGGAGATAAAGTGCCAGCAAACTGGAAAGTTGACAACTTCAGTGGCCCAGTTGAAAAAAGCATTGGTAGCTTTGCTGTGCCTGCAGTGTTTAAGGAAAGAGTTCCAACTGATAAAATTATTCCATCCTCTGCGGGTGCTCCACAGGGTAGAATTGATGGCTTGGAAAGGTCAGCTGACAAAATTGCTATTTCAAATCAAAGAAGAAATGAAATTTTGGTCTCTTCACATGTATCACAGAAGGAAAGAAGTACTAGTGACAAGTTGGCACCAGATCTCAATAGTACAGCGCAAAGAGGAAATGGTGGTTCGGCACTACCTCTGGAGAAACAGGTTGGTTCTGTTCCAAAACAATTTGAGGGCCCATACCTTGCGGCTGCTATGGAAATTGATAATTGCAAGAGTAACAAAGTTGCCTCAAGTTCCAATAACGCTGTTCAAAGAACCACTAATGGGATGGGTCAGCCAATGCAGAATCTTTCCACTCCTAAAAATGTTGCCTCCATTGGCCTTGCCAGTAAGATGGACAGGAGAGAAGTTAACAAAACTGATCCAAACCATGACCTTATGGATCAAAGAAGAATTGATAGGATGGGCCGATCAGTGGAGAAGGATGCAAACAACAGGATTAAGGAGGAGAAAGCGAGGAACACAGAGAGGGAAGCTGATGATAGGAGAGAAGATAGACCGAGGGATCGGGATCATGATAAGAAGAAGATCAAGGATAAAGACAAGCACAAAGGGAAAGAAAAAGAAAAGACGAAAGTAAAAGAGAAAGGTGAACATAAACATAAAGAACAAATTGGGCCCAGAGATGGTATGAAAAAGGATCAGTCTGATAATCTCAATCTAAAGCCTTTAGCCCCTCAGAAAGATAATGCAAAAAATTATCCTATCATTGATAATTTCAAGAAGAGAAAGGAAATGGATATAAATGGGTTCCATAGTGGTAAGTCCTTTAATATATTTGTTTTTCTTTTGTAATTTTGGGAGCACCCTTAGTTACTACACCATTATAAACCTCATTTGTTTGGTTTATATCACTGCATTTGCCATGACATGCAGAGAATAATATGCGGATTGACAAGTGTCCAAGAACAAATCCTTCCTCTCACCTCTGTGAAGAGAATGGGAGGACACTGGAATCATCCCATATTGCTACAGTTTTTCCTTCAGTAAAACCTGAAGCCATAAGGTGTACGCTGATGGTAAAACCTGTAGATAACAAGGAACACAAGATAAATGGCATTGCAGAAGCTCAGCCATCCTTGTCTGGCTTGACGCATCCGGTTGCTGCAAAGAAGGGTGCAGCTGGTAAAGTTAATACAAGTCCTCACCTGGACTCCATGTATCTCAGCCAAGTATACTCTCTCCCCAAAGTGGATGAATGGCCCGAATATGATGACCAAGAGTGGCTTTTCAGCAGCTGTCACCTTCCACAAAAGCCGAAGTCAAAGCTTGGGGGCAATGAGGTCCCCCAGGTATGGTCTGAGGCACTAAAAATTGAGCAAGAGGACGTCGTCGCTTTGCCTTATGTCGTTCCTTACTGATAACCAGATATTCTCATTATGCCTGATTCATCTTAAAAGATATGGCGGCATGAATGAAAATAGTTGATCTGTTCATTTTGCTGCCTTCAGTTCCTCCATGCCTGTTATTTCTGGTATGACCTCAAACTTGTTGCAGTTTGAACATACTAGTGTTCTTCATGGCATATTCATTTCAGGCAGAAAGGAGTTACTCTACACTGCCGTGCTTCAAGTCCATTGACTAGGAGTGCCATGTTGCCGGATCATAGAGTGCTTCAAGTGGCTTGAAGTGTGAGCTCCTTGTGGGAGGAGGGAGGAGAGGGGCGTTGCCGCTCTAATGCACAATTTTGGACTGTATTAATGTATATCATTTTATAAAAAGAACTGTACAATGGAGAAGGCGGAGGGTGAGAAGATAATGGAAGTGGCTATTGTCATTCATTCATCAAATTTTTGCATCTACTATAGTTCTTCTAGTGGTAAATATCAAGTATGCAAATTGTCACACTGATTGGTGAAAAAGATATATTTCCCTTTTTAACCTTGCATATAAAACAATCTATCATTGAATCTCACTTGTGAATTGAAAAAAAAAAAGGGGCATATATCTATAAAGTATTGTCTTTTTGTTTGTTTTGTAAAACGGTGCGGCTTATTCTTAGTACTTCATTCATAGGTGTGGAGTTTTTAGTTCTCTTCACAGTGTCATTGTTAAAGAAATCTATATGTATCGATCTGCTATCGACCAAAGGCGTATATATTATAAATATATCAACTTATTGATATATGATATATTAGTACGGTTTCGAATCATTTTGTTATGAGTCACAAAATGACTAAGAGATGATTAATTTTTCATGCAATTGACTTATATTTTCTACTGCGACTGGTTTTCTGCTTCTAATTCCCCAATTTAATATTTGTATGATCTCATAATTATTTTTTGAATATTTTCATAGTAATTATGGTTAATACTCATGAATGTTAAATAGTATGCATTAAATTATTAGTTAACAATTACGCATTAAATAACCCTAATCGTGTTCCGCGGATGTATCATATCAGGTCTCCTTCTCTATAAAGGCCGATCTGCGAGCTCGACGCCACCAGATCCAGAGAGAGAGAGAGAGAGGCGCGCAATGGCGAGGCTTCACATATCTGTCTTGTTCGCCGCTGCTTTGATCCTATTTGGTATATCTTTTCTACTGTCAGCTTAACTCCCGATCCCCGACAAAGTTTGTGCGAGCCCTAATTTTTCTCCCTCATTTTATCTTTTCTGTGCGAAGTTTCTGCGAAGAAATCTGGCGATGTGACGGAACTGCAGATCGGGGTCAAGGTACTTGTTCTGATTTCTTCCTGGAATCTTGTTAGTGTTTGTCTAGATCTTGGATATGATCCGCGGTTCTTCTTGGATGGTGACTAGGACGGAAGAAATTATTGTGCTTCGAACAAACAGAAGGTAACCTAGGGTAAGATGAGATGTTGATGGACGGGTCCTTTTTGGTGTACTCACGGAAAGGAAAGTTAAAATGGGCTTAGTTGCATTACAGCGCATTGGGGTTTACACGATGTAGTCTGACACCTAGTTAATGCCACAAACTAATCTCGGCTAACAAGAATAGAGATGTTGTTGATGGCATGATGCCGTTGGTTTTTTCTTTTCCGTATTAAAAGTCCAAACAAAGTGTCGTCACCCTTTGTACACTAGAAGATGAGGTTGTTTTCCTTGAAAATTGGATTACTCTCTGTTGGATAGGCTTGAGTAAGCTTCATTTGAAATGAGAAGTGAATCGTGCTCCAACCCTTTCTGGTTGGAGAGAGTCATGCATGATTTGGATCTTTTGTAACACCCCGATTAGTCTTACAGGTGGACTACTATCAACGTCAGCTTAAGTATTTTGGCTAGTTGTTTAGGCTCAACGAAGTTGATAGGTCAATTATCCCATCTGATCGAGTCATGACTTTTGGTACTAGAGTTGACCTAGTATTGAAGCATGATGAGAGAACTCGAGTAGGAAAAAGTTATTCGTGGATGGAGTCAAAGGATTTGTCACGGTATGGAGTCATTATTATGCTACGCCTCACATGCATCATGCTAGAGTTTGATCTAAGATATGTTGAGCCTTGACAATGATGTCAAGCTCTTAAGTGAGCGAGTTTGGAACACTTCGATGATTGCATATCTTAAGTGGGCAAGATTAAGATTGACTTATAAGGAACTGATAAATATATTATTATCAACTTCAACTTAAGTATTTTGACCAGTGGTTTAGGTTCAATGAAGTTGATAGGTCAACTATCTCATCAGGTCGGGTTTTTTTGACATCTTTACTTTCCTTTCTTTCTTTGTTTCTTTTTTTCCTTCCTCCTAATAACAAAAACAAGTTGGAAGGCTGCAACCATTTGGGAGGTTGACTTCTTCTTTTGTTCTATGTGGGAAGCTTTTAATATTTTGGACTCAAAAAGTGTCATCCAAATAAGAATCCACATAAAACTAGAAGACCTCTGACCCACAAAAATAACAAGTATTTATACTGAAATTCTCTAAAAATGGGAATAAACCAAGAAAAAAATCTATATTGAATTTAGCTATGTAAAATAGAGAGGCACCTATAGTGAACCTTGAATTGTGGAATTTAAACTAGAAAACGAACTTTTTTTGTATTATGCATATATGCTTTTCATATATGATTGTCAGCCATGTATGCTTCTGGCTACATGCTATGTATCTGAAATAACCGGTTTTGTCTGTTTGTCTTGATTTTTTTTTAACAGTACAAGCCAGAGTCCTGCACCGTTCAAGCTCACAAAGGTGACAAAATTAAAGTTCACTATCGTGTAAGTTCTAATTGTATTGAAGTTCTTATTGTTTACTAACGGAAGAATGTAACATTTGTTTGATATGTCCTCTTCCTTGTATTATGTTCTCTTTTCTCTTGGCACCTCCATCTTCTGGATGTGTAAGTATTTGGAAGTTTGTTTTAGTATTGTTCTGGAGGTATAGAACTATGTAGATTTCCTGGGTAGGCAAAGAAGTCAGTCAATGTTAGCTTGTTAATATAACACTAAAATGAGTAGTACTGTCTTTTGTATACGACAACAGTAATTTTTAACTTCCTAGCCTTTATTTAGACAAGTTATAACAAGTTATTTGATGTTAATCCATTGGCTAGTGTAGGACTCCAGATCTTTGATACAAACTTCATGGTATTTCTACCAAGATATTTGAGAGCAAAGGAATAACAAGGTAAACAAGAGAAATTAAGAAAGATGGTTCAGTGGGATCCATGTATCTCCTTGAGCACATTTGTAGCATATCAAACTTTGATCCTCTCTTATTCATTCACCAGCCATAAATACAATTCAAAGACATTATTGACTCGAAAGACATAACTTGTTGTGATACCAATTGATACAAACTATATACAGTTACTATCAAATACACATATATCATGAAAATTAACAGGAAAACAACACAAAATGAGATAGTTGCATTTGGTCAATTGTCCCTGATCATAATCTTGCAATAAACTTTAATCCTTTTCTTTTCATTATCAGTCACTAAATACAACTCAAAAACATAGCTAACTCAAAAGACTTAACTAATATTATCATCTAATAGTTATGTATGTCGTTTAGCACCATAAACAAGTCGTACAAATGACCAAACTCAACACGAAAGAAGAACTTTATCATATTAACTAATTCAAATTGGCACTAACACAATTAATGCTATGTGTGTATGCTATTCAGCAGCATAAACAAGTGATACAAATGACCAAACTCCAACCTTTCAGTCATCTAAAGAGCCCTTAGCATACCCAATGAGTCCCAATCGTCACTAACACAATTAATAGAAAACCAAATCAATTTTTACTTTGCATCGCATCTCAATGACTTGTTTTGCATCCATCAACACTCAGCTTTCTTGTACTCTTTCACTCTTTGAATTTCATATTTCTCTTGGAATATGGTAGCTTTGAATTGTAGATTTGGTATTTGATTAACGTTTTAAGGAGTACTAGGCACTATAAAGGTAAGGCCCCTTATTTCTTGATGCTTTCCTAGGCACTTGTCCGGATAAAGCAAGATGCATCTTGCAAATTATTTCCTTATTTGGACCAGATATCTTGAAGCCAATGTTGCATATATTAATAACCTATTAGATTTCTCGCATTGTGTGATCTAATGTAGTATTCTAATACATCTCAAGATTTTATAGCATTATGTATTGCTAAATTCAGCTTGATCTTTTGTATTAAAACCATCAGACATATTAATGAAATTTCAAGCTTTTATCTTGTCCTTTCAACTTATGTTCCAATAGTAAGCGACACACGACAGGTTGTGTTTCTCAAGGGATTAAATAGGTGCTTGGGTGCTTGCCCAGGTGCCTGTGTGAGGCGAGGTGAGGCCCCAACTCCTCAGGCCTTGACTAGGCGGCGTGCTTTAGTGAAGCGCTTGTTGAGCACTCGCTTGAACCCACACATTAGGTGCCTCAAACGAGCGCTCGATTCAAATGAAGCAATCGAATTAGACTATTAAGTCTAGTTTGGTTAAACAGTAGCTAGTTGGTTTGATTGAACCAACTAAGCTACATAGTACATGCTGTTACCATACTTGCAAAATTGACCCCCTCCCCGAGCCATAGACCCTAGAGTAGTTGCTACCTTCGCCTTCGATGCTTCCTCTATCACTGCCTTCATCGTCGATACACAGGATTAAGGCTTCCTTTGTCATTAACGGATGGGTCCGATGGCCTAGCTTTTGTGTGCAATTGCCTTCGTCATTGTTGCTTTTGTGTGCAACTCTTTCCATCGTCGAGGGTAAGGATCGTAGCTTCCTTCACCATTGACGTACACCTCTGAAGCTTCCTTCGCCCACAATGTTGCCATCAGTAGCTTCTATCGTCGTCGTTGTTATCGTCTGAATCTTCCTCCGCCACTCTATTGTCGTCCGCAGCTTCCTTCGTTGCCTTTGTCGTTATCCGAAAGTTCCTTCATCATCATTGCCCTGTGTTCCCTGCTTTCCATTGTCGGTGACTCTTTTCTCCCCCTCTGACTATTGTTAATAGTAGATAACTCTTTTCTCCTCCTTACTATTGTTAACAATAGATAATCTATTGTTAATAGTATATTATTAACCACTATTATCATATAATAGTCCTTTTTTAGATTTTATTATTGCTAATCTCTATTTATTTAAAATTGTTATTGGGGTTTTAAGATTAATTACAAGTGTACGAAGCAATTCCGAAGATTCATCAAAAAAATTCAAGAAAGGATCACGCTTGGAAATATAATTATCTAAAGGATCCTAATGTAGTTGCATACTTTGTGATAAGACTACTAGAGGTGGTATTTTCCATCAAAAGCAATATCAAGTAGGGAACTTCGAGAATGCATCAGCATGCAAGAAGTGTCCACCTGATGTAAAAGAAGAGTTGCTAGCTTATATGATTGAAAAAAGATGCAAACGAATGAATCTTATAGGATTTTACTCGAGGATAATGTTGAACATATTAAAGATGATGATGATGAAGATTATTTAGAAAGTGTTAATTCAAATAGGAAAAGAGTATATGATAGAAAAGGAAAAAAATTCATGGTTGTTAAGAAGGGTAATAAGGGATCGACGGACATATATGTATTAAGGATCACAAAAGCAATAAGAGCAAAATTAAGACAAATAAATATAACTGATGCTTGTGATAAGGACATAAAGGGAAGATCAATTCAGCATATTGCTCTCCTTCTATCAGACTGACTTTTTCGTCAATACTTGTCGTTTAGATAGTTTTAAGAAGATTGAAGTTATTGGAAGATATGGTGAGTGCTTAAAACCTCTAAATTATTACGAGTTAGAGTTTCACTACTGAAAAAAGAGTTGAATTATACAAATGACTTATTAAAAAGTCAAAAAAATCATAGGTTCTATTATGTTAGATGCTTGGACTAACATGAGACAAAGGAGTATAATTAATTTTATGATCAACTGTTCTTTAGGAATCATGTTTATGAAGTCAATAGATGCATTATCCTTTATGAAATTTGGAGAATAGATATATGAGTTGTTTGATAAATTTGTGGAAGAAATTGGTGAAAAAAATGTTGTCCAAGTTATAATCGACAATGGAAGCAATTATGTGTGAGCCATTAAGATTTATCTTTTGAATCTTATCAATTTTGTTTTCCTATATCTTAGATAAATTACTTGAGGCAAAAAGATAACACTTACATTGGATTCCATGTGTGACACATTGTATTGATCTAATGTTGGAGGATATTGTGTTGGAGTTCTTCTTACCTATCAATTGCATGGGAAGTGAAAAATAGAAACTGATGCTAAATTCTTTGTCTACTACGATACAAGAAGTATGTCAGACCCTACGAGTGTGATCACCAAGGAGCTTAAACATGAGATAGTATTAGAAATGATGATCGGATACATTCTATGATAAATCTATTTTTGAGATTGTTCAAAGATTAACTGTTAATGAAATTCTCCCAGTAGGAACACCTGACGTAGATATTACTGAGGAGGTATTGTGTTAGGAATTCCAAGGAAACATACCAAAGAATATTCTTCTTGCTTCTCTAGAGGATATTAGAAAGATTCCTAATATCAAGAAAACTTTAGAAAGGGCAATATTTGTTGTTGGATTTCTCTATAATCATACTGGAGCTTTAAATATAATGAAAAATTCATAGGCAAGGAGGAATTGGTAAGATATAGTGTCACCATATTTGTTATTTCATTCTCGACATTGTAGAGTATGTATCGTCAATAACACAACTTGAGAAACATATTTACCTAGGAGAAATGGATGACAAGCAAATGGGCAAAATAAGCTAAAGGCAAGAAAGCCAGTGATATTATCTTAATGTTATCATTTTTAGAATCTTATAGTTTATACATAAAGGTAATGAGCACTCCTATTCAAGTCCTTCGATTTGTAGATAATGAAGATTACAATGAGATATATTTATGAGGCTATGGATAAAGCAAACAAGACCATCCAAAAGTTTTTTTGATGAAAATGAAGAAAAGTATAAAAAAATATTTGCAATCGTTGAGGAAAGATGGAATTGTCAACTTCATCATCCATTACATGCAGTAGGATATTATTTGAATCTCAAATTCTTTTATAAGAGCACCTCTATTGAGTTTGGTGCAGAAGTTATAAATGAGTTATATAAGTTCATTACAAGATTGGTTCCAAGCCTTAAGGTGCAAGATAAGATCATATATGAATTATCTTTATATAAGAATGTCGATGGTTTTTTTGGAATTTCAATGATAGTTCGATCTAGGATAACTACATCCTTAGTTATTTATAAATTTATATAATTAATTTTATGTATAGTATGTTATTGTTAATAATAAAGTAAATTTTATAGTTGAATAGTAGAATCTATTTAGAAATTTCACACTTGACTTGCAGTAATTAACCATATTAAAGTTTTTAGTTTGACTTGTAGTCCTGTAGGTTGTGAGCGAAACTAGAGTGTCTTTGAGCATGTAAGGATTATAGACTATTTTTATTTCAATTGAACTATTCTTTTTGAGATGTTTTAATATATTTTTTAAATTATATGACATAACATATTCATACAAAGAGAAGAAATCAATTAGAGCATCAATGATTACATGATCTGGTTTATATAAAATATAATCAAGCATTGAAGGTTCGTCATGATTGTGAAATAACATTGATCCAATCTCATTATAAGACATTGATGATTCAAATGAGTAGTTGGTGGGGGGAAATGGGTGTGAACTTACAAGATGTCGAAGATGAGCTTGTATTTGAAGATGACAGCTTGACATGGGGAGATATTACAAGAGTTTGTAGGAGAAATATAGACACATACAAAACATATGACGAAGGCAAAAAATGAGTGCAAAAACCTCAAGTTAATCCCCTGCCATTGTCGAAGAGGAAATATATTTTGTTGAAAATGGACGAGAGTAAGAGAACGATGACGATATGTTTGAGATTGATGATGATTGGATTTGATGTAAAATTTAATTGCTTCGAGTCTTTTGACATTTTTGTTATTAAGAAATTGATAATATGATTTGGTACTTTAGATTTTTTTAGTTTAATATTATATTTTTATTTACATAATTATATTTATTATCAATTGTATTATATATTTTTTTATATTTTAATATTTCAGAGTGTCTCACTTCGCTCGGGCGAGCACCTAGCGCCTCGGGCATTTTGAGACCTTGGCGCATAGCGCTTTTTAAATCATTGGTTTTTAATTCACCTTTTGTGTAGAACTAGGGTGTTTCGCCTATTTTATTTCTTGTGTGATTTACTTTTTAGAACCTTTTCTCTTGACATGTGTTGCAGGGTTCACTTACTAATGGTGAAGTATTTGATTCAAGCTTTGAAAGAGGTGACCCCATTGAGTTTGAGCTAGGCAGTGGTCAGGTGATCAAAGGTATTCCCCTTTCTGATTAACTGTCCTCTTCTACCCTTTTGAAAGAGGTGATTCAATTATATTTGAATCTGTTCTTTTCAAGCATCTTACTTCAATGTAGTGACACTAACATGCATTACTTGTGACAGAAGAGGGAGCAAACATTATTCTGCACTCCTTATCGTGACTGCTTTATGTTGGTTCTGGCATGCAATTGTCCAACTATTTTTAACGTTTGATTATTTACCTTAGCTGCTTCGTAATATTGGTGAAGCACAAGTGCCCAATTTTCTTACTTCTCTGCAGATTCTATTGGTAACATGAAGTAGAATAGGTTTTTACATAAATTCCCGCATTGAACTCAATTTTTTTTCGTGATTTGTGATGCATTTGGAAATCTGATCACTGTACGGTTTAGATCTCGACCATGATTTGTATGCTTTTAACTTTTGATTTGTAAGCTTGATGTCCATTCCAATCCTGCCTCAGTTTGTAGTACTAAAAGTTTCAAGAAGTGGATATTTTCTTGATCCTTGATCCTTGATTTTAATTATCTGATTATGAGGGAGATTATTATCCAATTTATGTTAATTTTTTCATAGAACCAGAATCAGACGATTGCTTTTTCACCTAAATCTATTGGTTCTCAAAAATTGACTACCTTTATGTGTTCTTTCATTTAAATCTTTTATACAAAAGGAATCATCTTGTTGAAAAGGTGACATGTTTTACCAACCACTAAGAAAAGTGATGTAACATGATTGTGCAGGATGGGACCAGGGCCTTCTTGGCATGTGTGTTGGTGAAAAGCGAAAGCTAAAAATTCCTTCAAAACTTGGCTATGGTGCCCAAGGATCCCCACCAAAGATCCCAGGTAACAATGCATCGGGTTTAAGTTTTTGTTCCTTTTGTCATGCATTTTTCTTTTCCCTGGGTGTTGTCGAAGGACTGTTGCCTTCTAAAAGTTTACGGCCGCAAATATGAACGAGCCTTTGCTATGTTTGTCTGATATGGTTCTAATAATGGCAGGCGGAGCTACCCTTATCTTCGACACGGAGCTTGTGGCCGTCAATGGGAAGTCGTCATCTGGCGCTGGAAAATCCACGGGTGACGAGAGCGAGCTCTGATTTCTCGAGAGACAAAGAAAGTATCACTATAATCTGGCAGTCGAAGCATCATTTCAAATAACCATTTAACCTTTTGGTGAATTAGGACATTATAAACTTTTTGTAGGGCGCCTTTGGAATCGTTGGGAAAGTGATCTCGTGAATTTTTCACTTTTAAAGTGCTGTATTTTCTTCAAAGAAAATTCCTTCAACCCACCACGATGAAGTGAATTGCCATGGGAATGGAGTGCCAGAACAAACTGCCATCCATCAAAATAACCGTCGGCCTCAAGGGAATATAAGGAGGGGACGATGGTTTGGCAGCTTCAGCGGTTGGACTAATATTAGGTGCGTACACCAACACAAATAATAGTTTTCGTTTTAGACCTTTAATAGGTGGATGGATCACATTAACTACCTACCATCCCAGACACCAACGATTAACAAATTAAAAAGACCAAGGAAAGAGCTATTCATCTCGAATCTCATCAGATGAAGCCTTCATTGGTTGCATCAAATGGTCGTAAGCTCCATCTCTTCTTCATTTGCCTGCCTACCTTTCAGTTTCCTGCAAAACTTACATCAAATAACCAACCAAAACTGATGATCCATGTGAATTTGCGGCGTATTTAACTTTTCCAAGATTCGAGGTCTTACATCGGCTTCGGTCAGCTCTCATTTGCTCATTTTGGCAAATATGTTGCCATAAAACTCAGCGTCTTTCTTGTTGTATTCCCTCATCTTCTCCTTCAAACTTCTATATTCCAATTTCACATCCCTATAACAACACAACCATGGGTGAGCAAGTTAGTGTCATCTATAATGATCGATATGTCTGACATTTTAACATACCTGTTATCCGGATCAATTTCAAGTGCTTTCTTGATGTCCGACTCTGCAAGATCCAAATCAGCAAGCTGAATATAAGCTTGGGCTCTCCTATACAGGGCCTTTACATTTCTGCTGTCAACCTCCAGCACCTAGTTTGGCAACCCCTCTGTTATTAGCATAAATTATGAAACTAGTCTATATTGGTCCAAATAGCACATTAAATAATCTGAGGGATTGACAGATACCTTGGAGCAAAGCTTCTCTGCCTCTTTGTAGTCTTTGAGCTTCAATTTGCAGGCTGCATTATTGAGATTGCATATGGCTTTTAATGCCGTAGAAAGCTTCTTTTCCTCTTCACTAAATGAGTTATCATACTCGATGAGCTTGGCACCCTGTCCACAGGGATTGTAAAAAGTAAGCCCACCAACGCCTGAATTATTACATGAAACCAAAGGGACATACCAAAACAAGTGGAATACGTATAATAAATAACCTTTTCATATCTCTTGGAAGCTCTACCATATTTGCCCAATTTAAACAATGCATTTCCCTCTTCTTTCTTCTTGCCAGCAGCTTCAATCTTCTCTGCGGTGTTCATGTCCCATGATTCTTTCTCCTGTAGGAGAATGCGGTAACATTAGTCTATCCAAAACTAGACCGTGATAATCAAATATGAGAGGGTGAGAGGGGCTGCCTACCTTTACAAATGATACAAGCTCAACTTCATATATGACAGTGGAGTTGGCAGGAACCACAGCAAGTTCCTGCTTCGACTCGGTGAATGAGAATGCATATTCCGGTGGAATAGTTACCAAAGCAATCTCTCCCTTCTTCATACTCATGACTGCTCGGTCAAGACCCTCGATGACTTGTTCTGTCACAAAAATCATGAGTCGCTCCTACCTTTTACACAGCTGATGCAAGCGACGAAAAAAATGAAATAAGAACAATTATACCTTCGTCGGTCTTGAACTCAAATGGCTCCTGCTCATCATGACCCTTCTTCACAAAGACTGTCCCATCTTGTAGTTTACCAATCAACTTCACTGCATATATCAAACTAAAACCATATAAGATATCGACCAACAAGGAACCACAACAGTTATGTAAAACATGCATCCTATGACTACTGGGTCACTACCTGTCACAACCGCTCCTTCATTTGGCTTTTGGTAACCTTCTCCTTCCTTGAGAGTCTTCTTAATGATCTTTCCGTCATCCCCTATCTCTATAACAGTCTTCCATGATATTAATTCAAGCTCGATATAGAGAGTGGCATTTGGTGGCACAGCACCCTCACCACCAGAAGCCGGTCTACCTTTTTCACCAAATGCATCTATCCTCAAAAAGGACATCGAACATAAGTTACACATGACAATGTATTACAATGGATCCATGGATAAATTACAAAACCAGTCCGATGTAACCATACGTTGTGGTTTCACAGTAAGTAGCACCTTTTCAGCCTTCTTCATGGTTTTCACAGCTTTAGCCAGTGCAGGACAGAAGAAACCTGATCCCAGAAGGATATTTTGGCTAGTTAAACAAGATCAACATTCCAGCAGCACAACTCGTAGAGTTACACTAACCATTTTTAACAGTAAACTCTAATCCCTCTGATTTTGAGATCACAGTTCCATCCTCAAGCCGGGCCTCGTACATCACTGATGAGATGGAGGATGTTAACACTTCTAGATTCCAAAGAGGACATATGAATATCAAAGCAAAATTCAAAGAAGAGAGAATGTACCAAGCACTTCATCGAGATCTTTTGGGTTCTCCCACTTCTCCCCTTCCTTCAGGATCTTCTTAAATATACCTCCGTCTTTGCATATGTCCTTGACACTACACCATGACAGTAACTCCACATCAAATTGGAGAGTGGCATTGGGTGGGATAGTGGGAGGAGAACCAGATTCACCATAAGCCAGCTCTGCAGGGATGGTGAAGATGGCATTTTCACCCTTCTTCATAGTTTTAATACCTTGATCCCATCCCTTTATGACTTGTCCTGGAAGAAGCATAAAATAAGTGGAAAGGAACAAATATGCTAATCAGAAAATAAACCATCGATTTCTTGACAGAGTTTGGGATATTGTTTCAGTCATACGTAAATAACTCTAGCACTTCTGATATAGGAAATCCAGTGATTTAAAAAGAGCTAGGCGTTAAAAGGCGCCAAGGTCCCAAAACGCCCAAGGCGCTAGGCGCTCGCTCGAGCAAAGCGAGGCGCTAAAATATAAATATATAAAATAAAATTAATAAATACAATTATTTAAATAGAAAAATGATATTAAATTAAGAAAATCTAGAAACATGATATTAAATAAATAAATATCAGTATTATTAAAATTTAAATCAAAATAATATATTATTATTCTAATAAATAAAAAATATTACTATCAATATACTTTAACAGTATACTATAAACAACTACTATTAATAGTACATTAACTGTATACTGTTAATATACAATATACTACTGTTAACTTATTGTTAACGGTATACCGTTAACAATAAGTTAACAGTATACTATTAACAGTAGATAAGCGAGGTGGCTGACTTCGAAAAAGCTGCTTACTGAGAATAGCGAAAGCAACAGCGCAAGCAGCGATAGTGGCAGCGGTGAGCAACGACAGCGGCAAGCAGCAACGATGATGGACAGCAGCGACAGTGGAGAGTGGCGGGCAGTGATAGCGGCGAGCGGCGAGTGGCGGCAATAGAGTCGACGACATAATCGCGATTCGCGAGTGGGATTAGGGTTGAGGAAGCAATTATTGATGCGTTAGTTGGTTCGATTGTACCAACTAACACGAATTAGAACGAACCAGGCTAAAAGCCTCATTCGCCTCGCCTGGCTTAACCCAGGCGCTCGCCCGAAGCGCCCAGCGCCTGGGCTCGAGCAAGTGCCTAGGTGGCACCTCTTTGAAGCGTGCCGCCTGGAGATCGAGCGAGGCCCTCGGGCCTCGTCTTGTCTTGCCCGAGCGCCTTTTGCAATCGTTGAGGAAATCTAGTACATATCAGTTGTGATAACTTGTGGAAAGTAAGAACTTTCTACAAAGACTTGTTTACATAATTAGAAAGCAAAAACATTTGGAATTAAGAGCAAGAAAATTACAAAACGACTTGAATAGAAAAAAGAGAATGAAATTTGCTCCTAATCTAATCATAGGCTGCTCAACCCATCATTATGTTACTAAATTATAGGGAGGAAAAAGGCAGTCCATTACATGAGACTCCTGCCAATAAAAGGTTCAACGTAAGAGGCCTTACCTCTATAAGAGAAGAGGTTGTTTTTATGACTCAAACCCTGTTCGCTTAGGTCACACTGTGGTGTCAAAGATCTCCCTCTTAATGATGAGAAATACAAATTAACACAATTAGCACTACATTTCAAGTAGAAAGCATCCATGGTCCAATAGCACCACTATTATTTACTGTATTACTTCTCTCAAACATAATCAATAAAACAAGTGATCGTTAGATAGCTGCATCTATCCCTTTCTTACAACTTAAACAAGGCTTAGATACCTTGATGATTCTTGGTTCTTACAGTTTCAAACTTGAGCAAAGTTTTAATGACATATGCTGGACATCCAGCTTTGGCTGGAAGATGCAAGAATTGAAACTTTTGAACAACTCATTGTTACTCTTCTGGTAATATTGATGGCTTCATGTAGCAGACATATCTGCTGACATTAAGACTTTGATGATGAGCATTACATAATATACTAATAATGGAGAGTACTAGCCTTGAAGAAGAAGGGTGACATTTGAGACATAACCTATTCAGCAAACCAGATGGATCCATATTCTTTCCTGATAAAGGGAAACCTGATGAAGACACAAATCTGTGGAGCTGAAAACCCACCTTGGCCGAGCTTGAATTTGAACGGCGTCCCCCGATCACGGCTCGAATCGAACTTGGTCCCGTCGAGCAGAGTCCCAGTGTAGTGCACTGCGATCCAAACCCTCATAGATCAGATTTTTCCCTCTCAGAAATAGACAGTAAAGCCACCACACAACCTCATCCGAACCCAATACATGTCCCAAAGAACACAACCACATCCGAGATTTCTCGTCGGAATACCTTCGACTTCATCTCCCACCTCGGGCGTCTCCCACCCGGACCCCTCCTTGACGAGCTTCTTCTTGAGCCCCTGCTTCCCGACCTCCTTCTCCTCGCCGACCTTGACCGCGGGGCCATCGTCGGGCGGATCCATCATGGCGGTCTCCTCCTCGCCGCCCGAGAGATCGAGGTCCTCTTCGTCTATGACGGCGGCTCGGCCCGGTGCAGGGATTAGGGCAACGGGGACTTGCGCGATCGCCTCGGATATGGCGGAGGAGGAAGACAGAGACAGGGAGAGAGAGAGAGGAGTGTCAGTTATACCGCAAGAAGCAACAAGGAAGGGTTCTCGAGAGTTCTAAAGGCCACCAAAGGCTCCTTATTGATGCTTCCCTGCAATGCTTTAGGAAAATATGATAGATTAATGTTAAATTTGGTGCATAATTTACCATCAAATTCTCACAGCATACGAATCATGATGTTGATATTTAGTTACTTGTAATTGAAAATGCACATAAATGATAAGATAATTGCAGGAAGATTAAAAATCTAACTCATTGCAGCTTTACTTACATATATACTCATCGCACTCAAAGCAATACTAATCATATTAGGAATTATACATGGTTAGGAGGGGCACCAATCACTTGAACCATAATTATACTAACCAAACTTATTAAATAAATTAGCCAGACTAAATGTTTCTTGATCACCCAAATTATTAATATCCAAAACATTCAAAGTTGTACATGATAATATTGGAACCTTATGGCCGATCATATATTTGGTAGTCGATACAATTTGGAGGCTAACTTTTGTTTGTGATACATTCGCATGCTATATAATCTTAAAAATGGTGCTCTATGGGTGCATACGTAGCAAAATGGAATTTGCATGATACTTCACTTGCAGCTTTGGTTATCCCTTAAGAAAATTATGAAAGAGGCTCTGAACTCTGTGATGGAAAGCTGAATGCATTTGTTTAGATGGCTGTTGCAGGTTTAATGTGTGGATAAAAATGAAAACATATGACTGTTTCATTTTGCATCATTGTCTCGTATCCAATAAAAATGGATAAAATAATTTTTGTTTATCATTTATTATTAAAAAGATCATAATCTTCTTTCTCATCGTTTAATGATGAGAAGAAAGACAATCTTAAACTTTATTCGTGTTCCCGATGATTAACAATAAAAGCTCGTCTTTAATATAGAAATTATGGATTTCCTTCGACTATTCATATCTGTATTTATATATATATATTTGGTTACTAACGTAAGCATTAGATGGACTAGATCGGAAAACCTCTCTCAACCTTGATCTTCATGCAAGTGACACCTAAGGAGTTCGATGTTTTTACTGTAAGACATCTCATATAATCATATGTATACGAGTCAATGTCACATCAAGCTAACCAAGACATCAATGATATTTTTTCCTGATATTTTAGCGCTAAAAGGAGGGTTCGATGTCGCAAGAACATCTACCTACCAACCCTCTCGATAAATGCTCAAGTGATGAGGCCCTGCTCTTAACCCATAGTACTTTTACTCAAGGGGACAACAGCCACCCTTTCTACATCTGGATGTATCCACCTTAACGCAAATGCCCACACGATTCTAGCATACCCGAGGGCAACCTCGAGTTACTTGCTCATCCCCGCTGAAGCATTCGTAAACCTCACCTAATAGGTACAAGCGTTATTGGGTATGATGCAAGTTGTTGCTCTACTCTTGGCCCAACTATCTCGACAAGCGATGCCACTACCTCAGCCGTAGTCAGCAATTCAACCGACAACAAAACTAGTGCTCATCGAGGTTCCCCTACGCGACGCGATACCAATATCTCAAGAGCGCTCGAGGCTCGTCGAGTTGCCGATATATTAAAAATCAAATACTTTAGATCTATTTGTTAGCATCTTTTACTCACAAAAAGGTGTTATTCGATTTTGTTTATGATATAAGAATAATTCATCTATATTGTCATTATACTTCTCTATTCGGTCCAACATATCGCCTCCTTACGGGTGATGTGAGGTTCCTCGTGCTTAATCTATGGACCATTGTCGATAACTTATTATCATTAATAGTATTGTTAAGGACGACAAAATTCAATGGTCACCAGCCTAATCGTGGGCTACGACACCCCTATGGCGGCTACGTAATGCCATAGTAGAATAAAACTATTGGAAGACAAAATCATACTATTATTGAAGCTTGATAAGTTATTCCTCAGTACTTGAATCAGTATGAAAAGAAGCTCTAAGGACAATTATGTATATCTTGAACAAGATTCATAATAAGTCAATTAATTCCTTTTGAGTTATGGACTGATAATAAATTCAACTTGAGATATTTACATATTTAGAATTATTTTTATAGAGATAATGAATAGTATTCAATTCACATGAAAAGAAATTAGATTCATAGACTACCTATAGATACTTCATTGGTTACTCAGAAAAATTCAAATGGGTATAGATTTCATTGCACTAATCATAGTACGAGGATAATTCAATCTAGTAATGCAAGATTCCTATAAAAATGATAAAATTAATGAGAGTGAAAAATCTTAAAAGATTAATTTTGATATAAAAGAGATACAAGTCAATACTCCCTTATCATTTTCTATTTAAGAGATTATTGTTCCTTAAATCATTAAATTAATTGATGAGGCTAAACAATAAAATAATATTGATGAACTCCTAAAGGATGTTGATATCACTACTAATGAACTCGTAGAATAATAATAATCGATAGTTTTAAGAATATCTCAAAGGAAAAGTAGATCTACTATTTTTATTAATTATATGATATATCTACAAGAATCAAATTATGATAATCAAATGATCATTTATTATTTTCATAAGTTATGAAACGATTTTGAAAAGGGATATGATACAATAAGAGAAGAGTTAAAATTAATGGACCAGAATGATATATGAGAACTTGTTGAATTGCCTAATAAAAGAGTCTACTACATAAACATAACTCAAAGGGCAATATCGAACGATAAATGATCAAATTTTTTACTAAAAAAGAATGCATCAATTATAATAAGATTTTTTAAGTTTTAAATAAACTCGTTAAGAATCATCAAATATTATTGGCTTATTATGATCTTGAGTTATATCATATGAACGTGAAAATAAAATTTTTAAATAGGGATCTAAATTTATATAGGTTAACCTAAACAATTCACAAAGAAAATAAAAAAATATAATATTTGATATACAAATTTAAAAAATCTATTTATGACCTTATTCAGGCTTCTAGAGATAAAATATAGACTAATAATATTGTAGTATATAGAAGAAATTATGACATTGATGACATATAATTCGTTATGACTTATATTTCTAGTCAAACTTAATGAAATATTATTATATTTATTAGCTTGTTTTCTAAATTTGCACACATATAAATAATTTTTAAGATTTTTAGAATCTAGCTAAGTAAAATTATTTTTAAATGAAATAAATATTTTTTATTTTTATTTTTAATTATTTCATATCTTACCAATTAATAGGTCGAGTAGTAGAATGTTAGATTATGTGGTCATATCTAATTAGGTATGATATATTATAGATATAATTGAATTATGATTATGGTTATCGATCAATAAAAATAAAGTCTAATCATGGAAGGATTGACTCTTATAACTAATTATCTTAGGCCTTCTATTTTTGACTATAAAAGGATTACATCTCTTAGGATCTGATATGTAGATAGGAAAAAAAGGATATGATAAGTCTAGTTGTCGTTGTAGATTAGTAGCTTTCGGATCCAACAATAATGTGTTGAGAATTAGACACATAGAGTGACATAAGAAGATATGTGTGGTAAATTTAATCTATTATTATTTAATTTTAGATTTTGATATTAAGATTTTTTTGCATACCAATATGTAATTATTATTTTTTATGTCTACAAATACTACTCACAAGTTATTTAGTATTACTTCATAGGCTTTGATCCTGTTGTTAGTGGACACGACTATCTACTCTTTGAACAATAAGATTGTTTTTCTAAAAAAAATAATTTTTAAAATATTCAAAAATAAAATTATATACGTTAATTTTCTTCTGGTCTTGTATTGAAGATGACTTGAAATGCCAAGAGGCAAACCCAGCTTGGCTCGTGGAGGAGATTTCTCTGAGAAGGAAGACTGTGAGAGAGAAGTTGGTCTGCAGCAAGAGAATGAATAATGCACCCTCCTTCAATGTTTTCTTCATGTCCATCTTTGTCACCAGATACAACTCTCTCTCTCTCTCTCTCTCTCTATCTATCTCATTTGGCTCGTGGAGGAGATTTCTCTGAGAAGGAAGACTGTGAGAGAGAAGTTGGTCTGCAGCAAGAGAATGAATGATGCACCCTCCAACAATGTTTTCTTCATGTCCATCTTTGTCACCAGATACAACTCTCTCTCTCTCTCTCGCTCTCTCTCTCTCTATCTATCTCATTTGGCTGGTGGATGAGATTTCTCTGAGAAGGAAGACTGTGAGAGAGAAGTTTGTCTGCAGCAAGAGAATGAATGATGCACCCTCCTTCAATGTTTTCTTCGTGTCCATCGTTGCCTCTGTCACCAGAGACAACTCTCTCTCTCTCTCTCTCTCTCTCTCTCTCTATCTATCTATCTATCTATCTCTATGCAGATGATTCTTATCTCTACACTTGCAATCATTGATCAGACCAAGCATGTGACAGGCGATGCATGCATCGTCACCTCTCTGCAGTCTGACTACAACACCCAGAAGAGGTGAAGCAGCAAAGGTTTAGCAGAGCCAAAGGGCTTTCTTTGTTGTAGCTGTAGATCTCGAGCTGATGCAGCTGGCCATATATTTAGTATTTGGCAATCCCCTGTTTACAGTTGGTTGGCATTGCGGTCGTGAATGATACAATGAGTACTACTGTCTTCCATTGTATCCCATCGTCCTCATGTAAAGCTAATGACTACTGTCCTATTAATTTGAGGCTGTGAACGATCCAGTTGACCAGTCCTGCGAAATATATATATATATATATGTGATATGAACTGTTAAGCTAATTTTTCGTTCGACAAAAGCAAATAGACTTGACGTTGTAATTCTTCGTTGATAGCTTCGAGTTTGTATGCAAAGAAGAGATAGACTTGAACTCGACAAAATCCATCGTCGTCTTCTACCCGAAGAGATTTATTTGTCACTTTTTATACAACAATTACTAGGGAGCTTGTGCATCACAATCACCGTATTATTATTATTTTCTTATTTCAAAAATTAAACTAAGCACAGCACTCTTTGACTCCACCGAGCCCAATCGATAGCTTCCAAGTATCCGGTCATATATGTATTTATATAAAACAAAAAAAAAAGAAGAAGAAAAAATTCACCTTGCTCAGCTAACTGTTAACTTCAGGTTTCAAACTTTGACACTGTGCCCTCAACCCCAACCTTTCGACAGCTCCAGGGAAGAGACATCGCAACACACTGTTCCTATTCAATCACATGAACTTGCCATCTGCGAAGAAGACAGTAAGGCATGCAGGGAAGCTACTACCTGTGGAGATGACGCAGCCAACATTTAATGACTCGATTGGCTCTGTATGCAAAGTTGGGTTATCGGAAGGCCAAACCGCACCGAAATCAACGGGAAATAAGAGCGGGGGAAGTCTTTCGAGTTCGTAACAGCGATCACATCCCGACAACAACCGGGTTTGCCGGGGAACTGTTGAGGACTATAAGTGCAATGATTGACTTGGAAGGAACGGATTGGTGTTTCTTTTAAGTTTTAAACCCCATCATCGAGTGGAGGACTTTCTCTCTCTCTCTCTCTCTCTTTTTTTTTTTTCTTTTCGGGTTTAATCGAACACCAACTTGTCGATCATGTCGTTTTTTTTTTTTAATCTTTCGGGAGTAATATAATCATTAATTTTGACCAATCAGAAATCAATTTTCTCATTAAATCGATAGTTATATTTTATTATGAATTGAAACTTCAGCTCTTAAAACCATACGTATGTATTTTTATTTATTAAAAAAATAACTTAACTATCGAAAAATTATTATCAAAAGCATCTAAATTGAAAGATATTAAGTATGATAATAATTAAAAAGAAAAATAAATCAAATTAAGTAGATTTTATGCTGTCTAAATGATGGTAAAATTTGAAGTCTCTATTTTTGGAAATACTGAATGCTACAATTTGCATCTCTGCTTTCTGAGTTAGAGAAGAAGAAATCCACCCTTCTTCTACTATTAACAATGCTTAGGAGCTGAGATGAGAAGATGTTAATGAGGATTAGAGAGAATAAGTGTACTAATCTAGGACTTGTGTAGAGAGAGAGAGAGAGAGAGAGAGAGAGAGAGAGAGAGAGAGAGAGAGAGAGAGAGAGCCCACCCTTCTTCTTCCATCGGAGTGAAACCAAATGGGGGTGGGGATTGGCATACGGCCAACCTACATGTGACTGTCCGCAGCAATCCCGAGGCTCTGCAAATAGAATAAGATGATGAACATTAGCAGGTGAAAAAAAAAAAAAAAAAGGGAGAGATGCTGCAGGTTAGGTGACAGCAGCTTCACCTTCTCAAAGTCATTTGAGTCCGTCCTTACATCCCACTAAACAAGTCCTCCTCCTTTTCTGCCCCTGCAGTCTGCCATGGCGATGAGGAGTATTGAGTGAAGTAACTGTGTTTCCCATTCTAACATCAGCAAGCTCTGTGAAGTCACATCCTGTCTAACAGATGACTTGCTGCCTGCCATGGAAGACGGAAGGAAACAAGGTTGATATACTTTGAGAGCCTCAATGTGGTATCTGTATCCACATTGGGGAGAGAGAAATGTGCTGAGAACCAAAAGGAGGATTTTTTTTTTTTTTTTTTTTTTTTTTTGAGATGTCTGTCTCAACAATGAGTTAGCTGATGATGCTGAGGTCCACCCAACCCTGCAATGCTAACAATATAATGGAGAGGATGATGTTTGCATAAACAATGAAGCAAAAGAATATGACTTTTTCCCCCTTCAAAACCTTCCCCTTCCCACCTTTTCTGCTTCTTCACAGCTCCTTCACATCCATCCTCTTTAATGGCACAGAATCTGAGCTGATGCCCACAAGGATTTCCAGGGCCACAGTGAAGACAGTGGTTGCATTTGACGTCCATGGCTTGGCATCTGTGGTGACACCGCCCCCCTTCCTTCCTTCCTTCTTGCCTTCCTTTCCTCCCCAAATAGCTCCCTCATATGTGACCTCACATTAAAGGGCAGCTCTGCAGCTCCTCCTTTCCTCCTGCTTTCCCTTCTGTCCTCCACCCCTCCTCAGCTATTTAAAATCATCTCTTTTCCTCTTCTTTACCCAACTTTTACTGTCCCCTCCTTCCCTTTCCCTTCGCTCCCTCTGCCTTTCTCCTTCCTTGCTCATCTCTTTTCTCGGTGCTCCCGAAAGCTCCCTCCTTTTGCTACTGTTCCACTTCTTGCTGTGGGTTCGGTGCTGTTTCTTGCTTTCGAGCGCTCAGCCTTGTGAAAGCTGAGACTTTTCGCTACCGGCATTGCTTCTGGCGGTGAATTCTCCTTTGAGTCTCCGAAACCCCGGTGAATTCTGTGGTCTTTCTTGCTCTTTTGGTGCTCTGATCTAGAAAAAGGAGAGCTTTTTTTTTTTTTAGAGGAGAAGCAAACCTCGCCGGAGATGTATCGCGGACCGCCGGATCAACTGCCGTCGTGCCTCCTCGACCTGAACTGGGAGCAGACGATGGAGTCGACCGGCCATTTTGAGTCGGCGCTGAGCTCCGTTGATGGCATGGGCGTTCACAAGCTCGTGGGAGGCCATCACGTTGGTGTTCGTCTCCATTCCCCACCGAGACCTAATCGGTCCATGGTGGGCCATTTCCACCAGCCCCAGCAAGCCATGGGAGGACTGCCACCGTCGGGAACCCCGATGCCCCTGACACATTTGGATCAGTTCTCGGCTGACCTAGGGAGGTTCTCCAGCTTTGACGGCCGGAATTATGGTCATCTCGCAACTCGATTTGGGCTTCTGGATACCGAAAGCCTGTCGAGAACGGCAGGCAGCCAATCTCCGCAGACGAGTAGACTCCCGATTGGAAGGGAGATCCCGGCACAGAATAGATTGCAGTCGGACGTGAACAATGGCGAGTCGATGAACGCGAGAGAGGAATCCTCTGTATCTGATCCCGCCAGCCGAGAAGTAAGCTTAGGAGCTCCTGCTTGGAGCAGCGAAAAGAAACGGAAAGCTCCTCCGAAGGGCAAAGCCAAGGAGGTTGGTCTAGCGAATTCCGCCATGGATCCTCCCAAGGTAAGCAAAACACCTTCCGGTCGTGCCAAATTAGCTATCTTCTGAACGGTAGACCGACAAACAAAGATTTTTTAGACCGTAATGTTGCAGGTGGCAGAGGAAGATGCGAAGAGGTGTCGGTCCAACGAGAAGGACGGAAATGAAGACGATGCAGTCAAACCAAAGGTGGAGCAGACTGATGGAAGCAGCAGCAATGGCAATGGTGGCCAGAAACAGGGCAGGAACACTGCTGCCAAGTCCCCAGAGCCACCCAAGGACTACATCCATGTCAGGGCAAGAAGGGGCCAAGCGACAGACAGCCATAGCCTTGCCGAGAGGGTATGAATGAAATGGCTGCCACTCCGATACCGAAATGTCCAAAGCACCGGCGTTTGTTCCTCATTGCTTTCTCTCTGTCATCTTCTTCCAGGTGAGAAGAGAGAAGATAAGCCAGAGGATGAAGCTACTGCAAGATCTGGTCCCAGGATGCAGTAAGGTACCATCGGCGATGAGCTCGGAAGGTTCGTTTTCTGAGGACTTTTGATCTGAGTTTTGAGATGTGCAGGTAACCGGAAAGGCGGTCATGCTCGACGAGATCATCAACTACGTGCAGTCATTGCAGCGCCAAGTTGAGGTACGATCGTCACAGACAAAGGTTGACCAGTTTGTATCTGAGTTGCATCTGAGACTTGTTGCTCTTGCAGTTTCTTTCCATGAAGCTGGCCACGGTGAATCCACACTTGGACATCAACAATTTGTCAAATCTCCTTCCTAAAGATGTAAGATGCAGAATTGTTCGTCTCTGATCTGTTCTTTGTTGGTCAATTTACTTACTACCTTGGAGATCTGAAGAAACATGTAACACTCAGGTGCATCATCAGACTTGTGTTTACACACCACCACCATGCGTTGACCATTCTCAACACTTGCCTGATGGCATGGAGACCCAGAGCGCAGTCAACCTGCTGGATTCCACGTTCCATCAAGGTCTCAGCACACACCAGCCTTTCCTGGTTGGATTTGAGAGCGCATCGTCCCAGGTGAACATTTCCACAGATTGCTAATTGACATGGTGAGTGGTGAAGTTTCCTCGGTGTACTGTTCTGACATGAGGAGGCTGCTGAACTTTCAGCTGGGGACATTCTGGGAGGATGACCTCCAAAACATAACTCACATGGACATAGGACAAAGCTAGGAGACTGCCATCTTCTCTCGGAGCTCTGGTTGGTGAGGTTACAGCACAGGGCTACTCTGTTACTGTCAACTTCCATGGGTAATCTTGGAAAACACTTTGATTCATAACTATTTGATGCAGGTCCCCCGGTCAACAGCTCAGGGAAGAGTTTCGAGTTCATTTGTATATAAAAGGGACACACCGGACCCGAGAAGCATTGAGCTAACAATGTCCAGATCTAAGAAGATTGCCATTTGTATTCCAATTCATTTGAGGCCGAGGAGGAGGATTCTTCTTTGGAGGCTGGTCGGTTGCCGGTTGTATGATGATCTTTTTTTTTTTTTTGTACTTAAGAAGTGTTCCTGAAGATGCTTTGAACTTTGTCGTGATTGTAAGATGATGAGTACAACAACAGATTCGACACCCCATGGTGCTGTTCTTCCAATTTCCAAAAAGAAACATTTCTTCTTATGCACGAAGAGCGTGGTAAAATGAAGAGTTTTCGGTGCTGGTGAATTGTTTTGCTGCATGATTGCTGAGAGAGGACCATGTATCTATCTATCTTAGATAGATCAATTGATGATGGGGGCATAATGTGTGTCATGTTCCCTGCAATTTGCAGATACAAATAGATGATGAGAGGCCATCATCAAATGCAAAACTACTTGCCATCATATCAACAAGAACTCTCTTGGGCATCAAAATCAAACTGTTCTTCACTTCTGTCACAGCAATCTCAATCCTTTTACCAGGTCAGGAAAGCAGAGGCTGACACAGACCGGATGTCCATTAGGTCCTTTTTGTCTTGGAATCACATTCCTTCTAACTTTACAGGCAAAACTTACGTGGAGGAAGAGATATATCCCCAGCTCTGTGTGCCCCTCATTGTGTATGTAAGAGCATCTGTTCTCAGGATAGGCTGCTGTAACAAATCCAGTCAGGTTCTGACAGGAACAATTCCAGGTTTCTTTAGATACGGTCACGAGGAAGCTTTGGTTGTCTGAAGGCATCTAAAGAAGAGCAGACAAGGAAGATGTCATCTCATTCCTCTATGCTGCCCCTGTGATTCTGGCCAGTCATGTCTTTTCCTCCTCTTTGGAAGTGCAGGATCATCACTAGCAAAAAGATAAAATTATGTCGAGGAAAAAAAAGCTCCAGTTCTCAACCGGATAGGTTCAGTCACAACACACACACATCACTTGGCATCAACGGTCTCCTTTATTGTTTTGTCTTCAATGCTTTACCTATTAGTCAAGTTCACAGGGAGAACGCAGGCTTCAACAAGAAATCATCAGTTTTAACTTCACTGCAACTGAAGCCGACAAAGATCAAGACTGGCCATCACTCACATTCAATAGAAATCCTAAGGAACACACAGACTGCTGGGAGACAGTGCCTTAACTTGTTCCATCTGAATTCATGGTCCATGATTCCAATGATATGAGTCCTCTTCTTCTGTTGGGACACTGTAAAATGAGTGATGGGGTGGGCTTTTCACATTATTAGCATTTCCAGTTCAGCAGCAGACACAGGACACTGCCCTCTTTATCCACTTAAAAGGCTTGTCTCCCTTCTTCTCATACAAAAGCAGCAAAAAAGGACCATGTTGGCATCATGGGTCTGCCACTCTTATCTGCAAGTGGATCCTACAGGCCACCTATTTACCTTCTCTCCTGCTACCTTCTTCCCTTTTTCATGTGTCTGATCCAAGAACCTCAAACACTCAGATTTGTCAGACAACTGGCTTATGGCATCTTTGGTTGGGTTTGGTGGCCTCCTTTACACTTATCCTTGCTAGCATTCATTTTAGGACTTGTTTGCTACTCAATCCGAGAAACTGGACTCCATCTTTTGAGTGAATTGGTTCATCTTGTGGAATCCATGCTCTCAACTGAGGTGATAAATGGTGTCTTAGCTACATAAGCAGGTTGATAGGCACAACTAGTTAAGCATTCAAGAAAGAAGAGAGGAAAATATGAGCAAAAGAGAGAGAGAGAGAGAGAACAGTGATGACACTAAAAAAAACAATCATGGTTGTAGGGGAGAAACTATCACATACATGGAAAGAAAAATACACTAAACATGGTTGTATGGACAAAATAAATTGGGTCTGCAAGAGACTGATCAAACATCTTTTCCTCTTCTTCTTTGAATAAAAAGGTTTGCTTACCTTGCTACAAATGAAGTTAATCGTGTTTTCTTATGTCTTTGCACCAAAACTAAGGTTGGGCAGACTAAATCCTGGTTTGTTTTCAGCTCAAATCCTAGCTAGGGAAGGTGGCCACAAGAGGTGCAGATTAATCGAGTTCTAAGCTGATCAAAGGACAATATGCTATACATTTAATCTAGGAAAGTTTTGAGATTGAGACCAGAAGAGAAATAGCATACTTGATCTCCAAAACTGCGGTATCTAGAAAGCTTTATTAATCAAACTATCCATTGAGACATAATGGCAGAAATAAAATACGGATAAACTGAATCATATTACGGATGGTGAACAATGAAAACAGTTTATTTTCTTCAACTGGGATGTTCTTTGTGTACTGCCAATGGTTCATTCTTGATGTTTACACCGCATATGGTTCAGAGTAGAAAGCATTTCATGTCAAAGGTCCCAAGAAACTATGGTTCAGAACACTTGGGTACAGGCAGAAACACCCACTCTATTCATTCAAAACACAACGGGACTTTGCTTTATAAAACAGAACTCCCAGGAATTGAATTCTTGCAGTGCTTCCGTTCTCTCGACGTTATCAGAATCCAAATACCACCGAACGTAATCTATTTGACGGATCCCCGATTCATGATCTCAAGACACTTCCGGGTCGGATAACAACATGCTGCAACACAGTAAGAAAGCTAGATTCCTCAGCCACAGGTCGAGACCATGTCCTCGAAGCTAAACGAGCAGATTAAGTAAGCAAAAGAGCGAAAGCATCACCTTGATCTGCGTCCTGTTGTAGGTGTAGGTGACATGAACGAGCTCATCCATGGCTTGGATCACCGCCGGGTACGAGAACTCCATCGAGCCCTCCTCCAGCGTCATCACTTCTTCCCAACAATCACCGTCGTCCCCAGAAGATGCCACCTTAAGTGTTCCTCTTGAATCCGTGTTGTAGACCACCAGCAGCCGGCCATCGTTCATCTTCACTCCGTCAATGCCTGTGATGATGATCACCTTAAACCATCAGCCGTGACCTCAAGAATCTACTTCGGTTCGTAAGTATGAATCTTGTTACAGACCTGAATTTGGATTGGGGAGTTGAGTCAGCTTCGCGTAGCTCCAGCTTCGACCGCCGTCGAAGGACTCTGCAAGACAGATCCTCCCTAACGCCGACCGCATCAGCACGCGCAAGTTTCCGTTCTCGGTCGGGTACGGGAAAGGTTGAATCACGCTGACCGATTCGCCTTCGACGAACACAGGCCCGTGCTTGTTCCATGAACGGCCGGAGTCTTCGGTAACCTTCAGTAACACCATCGAGTGGCTCATCAAGCTCTGGATATGATGTATGAGCACGACATTTCGAGCTGCCTACCTCGATCCATGCTCCCCAGGAGTTCCAGCTCTCGACCGAGGATCCACAGACCAGGCGACCATCATCTAACAAGATGGGCTGCAGCGCAGATTCCACCGATCAAGCATTACTGTCCTCACCGATTTCCAGAAAGAAAGAAGTTTCGCGGTGATACATGCCTTGTTCTTGATGGGTCCGAGGATTCCAGGGGGAAGTTGCTCCCTTTCCTGCCAAGTAATGCCGCCTTCGAGTGATCGCTTCATGAAACCGCTCCAACTGCGGTGTGCAAGCAGATTGTGATTTGCCACCAACTTGTATTCACTCATCAAGCTTTCGTTTCAAGAAAGGTATATGGGTTAGGGACTGTTTACTTCTGCACATCTGGTCCGATCTTATAGAAGAGAAGCAGCTCGCCGGATGGAAGCTTGAACAGAACAGGATTCCACATGGGAATGTCGGGTTCTTCATCGACGACAGACGGAGGACTCCAATGGCCATCCTACACACCGTACGCGCACTGAAATCGATGATCTTATTTAAAGGAGACTTGGGCAATGAGGACGAAGACGAGCGGTCAGCTGCAACTTACCTTGTATCTCTGCAACCAGATCTTGACATCAGGGGCACCCTCGATCGAACCTCCAAAGTAGCCTACCAAGAAATGATCTTTCTCGATCTACACACATAAACCACTCGAATTATCTTCAAAGAAACTCTTCCCGTGAAGCTTCGAAAGGAAAGCAGCAGGCGGAAAGGGATTGCCTCGACGATGGTGGAAGCATGACAGTTGTTAAAAGGAGCAGAATTCATGGTGAAGGTGAACTCCTCCTTCAGTAGCTCCCATCTGCTGCTGATCCTGTCGCCTCCTCGCATGCTGTCATTCAAGCTCTCCATCGCTCTCGGAGAAGGAACTCGCTTTCTGTACCGTCGTCCATCGCGGTAGCAGGTCAAACATTCATGACGGAGCCGTGATGAGAGGAAAAGGAAGGTCACCTGTAAGAGTTAAATCGGTCGTCGACAATGTTGCCGCCGGAGGACGGTGTAGAGATGCCGTATGCAAGGAGGAGGAGCGAGAGCACTGCGATACTGGAGACCACCATCCACGAGAAACCCTTGGCGATCATCCAGACGCACCTCCCGCGGCTCCCACACCTATCATCTGCATCACAACACGCCGATACCGCTTGCAACTTCGAGATCAAAATGCTGAAACCTGGCCGGAGGTCTCATTCATCATCAACGGCGGCTGAACTGGAGGTAATCAAGCAGCAGACCGCATTCTGCTCAAGATCTCTTCTCGTGCTTCGGCTGACAGACTCGGAGCTGTGAGCAATGTGAAAAAGGCAGTCAGTAGACTGAGCTGCAACCTTGGAACTTTAAATCGTAGGTTGGTGGACAAAGCAAGAGCCTCGTAGGCCATTTTTTATATAATGAGATCTAGATTCGATCAGCCATCGCTGGTGCTCGAATCATAATCTAAGTCTCCAACTTTGGTCCAATGACTACAGAAAAAGCGGTAAAGATGCCCGGCAACCACGGGAGTGTTAGGATCATAATTTGTGATAAGTTTTGATCCGTAAAGCCACACGAGAACAGTTGATGCCAAACTCGTCCCAATCAAATTTTACATCAGAATAAGACCTCCCACTTTTATATATATATATATATATATATATATATACACACGAGATTACGGAGCACATCGTTGCATGCCACGCGTTCGGCTGCAACCAGCTCGCCGTACGTAGTCGCGAAGTCCGTCACGGGACACATCACTTCAGCGAGAACTCGGTAACACACGAGACCGTGGATTGAACTGACACATTCCAGTCTGTTCGATTGGTGGTTTAACGATCAACATCAGTAGGATAAATTTAATTATATATATATATATAATATTAGCATGATCTGAGTCCACTTGACGTTGATTTTTTGGAATTTAAAGATTAATAAGAGGTTAAAAGGCGATAAGTAATTAGGAGTTAGTGGCATAATTAGAGAGCATTCTAGAGTTTGGATAAGACCAACTTTGGTCTCGTAATGAATATAATTTGAGAACTCTTTTATTCTTGGTTTTAGTCTTAATAGGGAATTTTATGTCTTGTGACATTGGATAACAAACCATGTTGGTGTCCCAAGCCATACTCGAGGTTGTGTAAGGTAACTCAGAGCCGTATAAATTGTTGAGGATCACGTAAAACGATGTTGAACCATACAGGTCACATGAGAATCATGTAATACGATGTTGATCTCCTGAGCTGTACGAATCGCCCGATCGATCGATGCCACAGCGCATATGTTGCTTGAAAATTACGTGAGATGACGTCGCACCAGAACCTACAGAGCAACAATACACGATACAAAGTCGAGCTTGATGTTCTTATGCCTCGTGGAGCGTACGAGCAAATCGACCGAGGTAGCAGCGACCATTAAGAGACTACATATAATCGATCCTACATGAGAGGTATAAAGAGTTGACCCTTGGGCCAGGGCAGGAGTCAAACTTCTAGCACTCAAAGCTCCATCAACTATTCAATATACTAACTTAAACATTTGGAGGAGTCAAGTTGGACACATGCTCTCCCTGAATTCAACCTTTGTCCAGAAGCAAGTTCAAGGGAGCAGAACAAGCTCGCCATCAGGTGATGGATCAACCTGACCAGATGCCAATTACCCGATGACCCACGCGAATGACCTTGTGCACTAAAACTAAATCAAGTCGTGCTGACACATCGACCACGACATAAAGATTCACCGATAAGTCTTTTATGTGAAATAGTATTGCTCGATTTATAATGACAAATTATAAGTTTTATTTCAATCATTTATTACATAACTATAGAGTTAACTGAGTAAATATTAACACAATCATTTGATTCTAATCATATCATGTCACGACGAAGCATCCCCACTGATAAAGTAAATATTGGGTCTATCCAAGTGGCCCGACCATGTCAACCCGAGGACCATGTCGGCACCTCGGGACCATCGGGCCACGTTAGCAGCCACCTCGACAATCTTGCAAGAACCGACCGAGGGCCCAAGCACTTAATCAGTGGATCTCCCGACCCAGGGCTACATCGATTGACATTGCTCCTAACCCGACCGAGTCTCGTTAGTCCTCCAATCCTACTCGGATGATCAAGCGCACACGGGCCGAGCAGTGTTATGTTGACTCCCCGTCCATAACACAAAATATAATAATATTTTGGTGCTAGAAAGAGGGCCCGATTGTGACAACTCGTAAGCAGATGCATAGGCGAAGCTTGCCTCAACACCGGCACTAGGAGGATGCCCCCGGAGGTCGCCAGGCTCCACAAGCCAACCATCGGCTGCACCGAGTGGCCAAAACCAAAGCCGAACATAACTGGATGGACGAGATACTCCGTTACAAAAAATATGCAATGCTCTCGACCGACTGGATGACTACTCGCCGAGTCAGAAGGACCGAGGCTTAGTATTGTGAGATCAATGGGTGGCTCTACCGAAGAGCTTTCAATTAGCCGCTACTCCGTTGCCTGGTGCTAACCAAGGCCAAGACAATCTTGGTCGAGGTACACGAGGGGATATATGTAAAATATATTGGGCACGAATCCTAGCCTTGAAAATTCTCTGATAGGGATATTACTAGCCAACTATGCGAGACGTTATCGTCTATGTCCAGAAGTGTGAATGATGCTAGAAGCACGCCCAGAACCAACATCAACTAGTGCTGCCTCTTGCCTCGACCGACTGAGCCTGGCCTTTCACGTAGTGGGAAATGGACCTCCTCGGCTCATTGGCACCAACCTCGGGACAATGAAGATTCCTAATTGTTGGAGTTGATTACTTCACAAAATAGGTCGACTTCGAGACCAAGCCTTGGCATCAATCACCGAGAAGCAAGTTCAAGGGTTTGTTTGGAAAAACATCATTATAAGGTTCGACATCTCAAGGATTATAGTCACCAACAATGGGACACAATTCAATAACTCGAGGTTCAAGTGTTTTTGTCAAAGCTACCGGATACAATTAAAGTTTAGCTCGGTGGGACACCCCTAGGCCAATGGCCTTGCCGAGGTCACCAATCATGCAATCCTTGAAGGACTCGGGTCGTGGGAGCACAAGGAACTTAGGCGGACAAGCTCCCAAGTATATCATGAGCGTCCGGAACGACCCTAAAAACATCGACAGCTCCTTTTAGCCTCTCCTTCGGCACCGAAGTCATCCTTCCACCCGAAGTGATCTTCCCTAATCTTGGGTCGACAGCTTCAAAAAGAATGCCTCAGAATAGGGTCTTCGGGAGAACTTCAACCTCATTAAAGAACGAAGGACCGAGGCACATCTGCGGACCCTTGCATGTCAGAAAGCTGTTGCTCGACTCTACGACCACAAGGTCTGACTATGATAGGTTGGTGATGGTGACTTGGTCATAAGGAAAGTCAAGGTCAGCGACCTAGGATGTACTCGAGGCAAGCTAGTCCTAAACTGGGAAGGTCCCCACCGAGTCATCCATACCATCCAAGATGATACTTATGTTCTGGCCACAATAGATGACAAGGTGCTGCCTAGGACATGGCATATTTCGAACCTAAGGAAATTTCTACTTTTGAAGCATTAGACCAAGGTTAGTCAAGCGACTGAAGAAGGCGAACTCATAACACAAGACAAACGAGTTGCCGACGAGAGACTTATATTGATTCAAAATGCTCTTTACATGGAGGTCGGGTGATCGAGTATAATCTAGAAAGCAGACACAAACATAAGCAAAAGTTGAAGCTATGTATTGATTCAAATGTTGGGCAGATGACCCAGATTCAGCCCATAATGGGCTTTAGTGAAGTCAACAGTCCAGAACCTCACTTATATTAACCTAAAATCTAGATTAGGTGGCTAGGGTTGAGATTAAGAGAGCAACAATGGCTGAAAACGTGGGTGAGAGAAAGTAGATTGAAGATTGACAATAGAGACCAGAAAATAAGAGATCCAGGAAAGGGAATAAGAGAAGGACAGGAAAAGACTATTCTCAATCATTCATATCTCAGGTTAGATTAGTTTGCAGTGGATTCTTACTGTGATCTCTTGAGAATGTTTTGGATATTGTGCTTAGTATTATAGTCCTTGTATCCCTGTGATTCTCTTGTGGCTATTACTTGGGCTTGGGTAAGAAGCTTTGAGATCTGTATATTCATTATTTTGATAGTAGATTTTCTCTGGCTTATCCTGTGGTTTTTACCCTTCGAGTTGAAGGGGTTTTCCATGTAAATCTTGGTGTTTATCTGATTATGATTTCTGTCTGATTCCGTTGTGTATGACGGTCTGCTAGTATTTATTTGTATATAAAGTTTATTCCTATTTTATTCCTATCAACTGGTATCAGAGTCAGGTTTTGGTGATATTTAATCTTTTATATTCGAACATGGAGACCGATAATATTTCTCGTATGGTTAGTTTAAACGAAAATATTTAGATGATATGGAAACCAAGAATGAAAGATCTCTTGTATTGCAAAGATTTGTATGGACATTTACAAGGGGATGTGCAAAGCCCACAACTATGATAGATGATGAGTCGAAGAGGTTAAATCAAAAAATTATTGGCTTTTTTTGTCAGTGGCTTGATGATAGTGTCTTTCACCATGTTTCTACTGAATGTTCTGCTTAATCTCTTTGAAAAAAGTTAGAAGGTCTTTATGAAAGAAAAATGAATGGCAACAAAGCTTTCTTGATCAGAAAACTTGTGAACTGGAAATATAAAGATGATACTTCTATTCCTAAGTATTTGAATGAAATACAGAATATTACTAACCAATTATCCTCTATGAAAATGTCTCTTGATGATGTGTTGTAGGCATTATTACTTCTTAGTTCTTTGCTAGAAAGTTGGGAGACACTGGTGGTTTCCCTCAATAATTCTATACCAGATGGTGTTGTCACCATGAGTCAAGTAACAAGCAGTTTGTTAAATGAGGAGTTGAGGAGAAAGAATTCAGCAACTTCTCATATTGATTTACAGACACTTGTCTCAGAGAACAGAGGAAGGTCAAAGTCAAAGGATAGAAGTGGTTCACATAGAGGTAGAAGCAAGTCAAGATCAAGGAAAGATATTGTTTGCTACAATTGTGGTGAAAAAGGACATTACAAGAATCAGTGCAAGAAACCTAAGAAGAACAAAAAAAAGGGGTGGAGCATACGGAGTCAAAAGAGAATATCACAGTTACGGTGCAAGGTAGTGATTATTTAATTTTGTCTACTTTTGATAATATTTTTTCTTGCGTGTGTGCTAGGATCTCGAGTGGATAATCGACACATGTGCTTCTTATCATGCTACATCACGGAGGGAGTTCTATGCTACTTATAGGTCTAGAAATTTTGATATTGTCAAGATAGGCAACTATGACACGGCAAACATCATTGGCACGAGAGATATCCATATAAAGATCAACCTTGGTTGCAAGTTGGTGCTTAAGGATGTGAGACATGTGATTGACTTAAGACTGAATTTAATTTTAGTTGGAAGGCTGGATGATGAAGACTTTGATGTCAGATTTTACAGAGGGTAGTGGAAGCTCAGTAAGGGTTCTCTTATTGTAGCTAATGGAAGAAAATATCATACATTGTACAGATTGCAAGCTAAAGTTTATGGTGAGCAATTGAATGCTACAGAGAAAGACTTCAGCATAGAGTTATGGCATAGGCGACTGTGACACATGAGCGAGAAGGGGCTGCAAGAACTTTCCAAGAAAGAGGTATTGCCAGACCTTAGAGGTACACATTTGAACCATTGTATTGATTGTTTGGTTGGAAAACAACATAGAGTTTTCTTTGTTAGTCTTGTCTTATCTAGAAAAATACATGTCTCGGACTGTGTCTATACAGATGTGTATGATCCTTTGAGGACAAGAACTCCTGTTGGATCTGTTAATGTTCCTAGTATCAGTGGTGCACTTTATTTTGTTACTTTTTTAGATGAATTTTTCAGAAAAGTTTGGGCCTATACTTTGAAGACCAAAGTTCATGTTATTAATGTCTACAAGGAGTTTAATGCTAGAGTTGAAAGGGAGACAAAAAGATAATTAAAATGCATAAGATCGGATAATAATGGTGAGTACACATGATTGTTTAATGATTATTGCAGGTCACATGACATCCAGCATGAGTTGACAGTCTCTGGTATGTCTCAGCATAATGTAATTACAGAGAGGATGAATCATACCATCATGGAAAAGATCAGATGTATGCTTTCACAGGCCAAGCTACCTAAAAGGTTTTGGGATGAGGCTTTGAATATTTGATGTAATCAACTTATCACCATGTACAACTCTAGATGGTGATGTTGCATAGCATGTATGGTCAGGGAAAGATGTCTCATATAGACATTTAAGAGTGTTTGGTTGTCGTGCATTTGCACATGTTCCAGACAATGAGAAGTCCAAGCTGGATGGTAAGACACATTTTTGGTTACTCACATGATCAGTTTAGTTACAGGCTTTGGGATCCAGAAAAGCAGAATATTTTCAGAAACAGAGATGTTATCTTCTTTAAGGATTAAACCATTGAGGATTTGAAGAAGGAGGCACCAGCTAAAACTTCTACAAAGGAATTTGTAAACTATGACCCAGTTATTCCTCTAGTAAATCAGGGTGATGGGGGAGATGTGCAGGAAGATGGTGCAGAGCCATATGTTGATATAGCTGTAGGACATGTTAAGCAGGAAAAAGAAAGAGAACAAGTTCCCACAGAACCTCAGTTAAGAAAATCTTCTAGACCACGTCAACCTTCCAAGAGATACTATACAGATGAGTATGTGATGCTTACTGATGCAGGTGAACCAGAGAGTTACTAGGAAGCAGTTGAAAGTGAGCAGAAAAAGAAGTGATTTATTGTTATGTAGGAAGAGATAAATTCTCCGCAGAAGAATCACACATATGATTTGGTGCAACTACTAGAGAGAAGTAAAGCCTTAAAGTAACAAGTGGGTTTTCAGGTTGAAGACTTAAGAATATTGTTTTCAACCAAAGTACAAAGCTAGATTGATAGTGAAAGACTTTGGTCAAAAGAAAGATATTGACTTTGAAGAAATTTTTTCTCCTGTGTTAAAATATCTTCTATCTGTGTTGCTCTTAGTATTACTGCTAATCTAGACTTAGAGATTAAGCAGTCAGATGTGAAAATAGCTTTCCTTCATGGTGATTTGGAGGACAAAATTTATATGGAGCAACCAGAAGGCTTCAAAGTCAAAGGTAAAGAAAATCTTGTTTGCAAGTTGAAGAATAGCTTGTATGGGTTGAAGCAAGCTCTAAGATAGTGGTATAAAAAGTTTGATTCATTTATGAATGAAAATGAATACAAAAGAATAACTTCAGATCATTGTGTGTATATCAAACAGTTTGGTGAGAATTTTATTATTCTCTTACTTTATATTGATGACATGTTTATCCTTGGGAAATATATGTCTATGATTGACAGGTTGAAGAAGGAACTGAGTGAGTCTTTTGCAATGAAGGATATGGGGCCAACAAAGTAAATACTAGGTATGCAGATTTCTCATGACAGAAGAAAGAGGAAGATTTGATTGTCACAGGAGAAATACATTGAGAAGATATTGGACAGATTCAATATGAGCAATGCAAAGCCAGTTGGTTCTCCTCTTGTAGGTCACTTCAAGTTATGCTCAGAGCAGAGTCCGTCAAGTGATAAAGAGAATGAGAAAATGTAAAAGGTTCCTTATGCTTCAGCAATTGAAAGTTTAATGTACGTGATGGTATGTACGAGGCTAGACATCGCATATGCAGTGGGTGTTGCTAGCAAATTTCTTGCAAATCCAGGTAAAGAGCATTGAGCAGTAGTGAAGTGGATTTTTAGATATCTCAAATGAAGTTTTAAAGTTTGTTTAAGCTTTGGAGGTGTACCACCTGTGTTGACAGGTTACATAGATGTAGATATGACAAGAGATATTGACACAAGGAAGTCCACATCAGGTTTTGTACTTACTTTTGCAGGGGGAGCTATGTCATTGCAATCCAGATTGCAAAGGTGTATTGCTCTCTCAACCACAGAGGCAGAATATAATGCTGCTACGGAGGTTTGTAAAGAAATATTATGGATAAAAGGATTCTTACAAGAATTGGGGCTGAAATAGGAAAACTCTATGGTGTATTATGACAGCCAGAGTGTCATCCATTTGTGTAAAAACCCAACATTTCATTCCAAGTCAAAGCATATAGATGTCAGATATCACTCGATCAGAAATATGTTTGAAAAGAAGCAGTTACAGCTTCAAAAAATTCACACAGATGATAATGGGGTAGACATATTGACCAAGACTTTACCGAAAGAGAGACATGAGATATGTCGACAGCTGGTCGGCATGACTTTACATTGAGGAGTCATGAGACAACATCCCTTATGGACTGAAGGGGAGGTTGTTGGACAGATGGCCCAGATTCAGTCTATAATGAGCTTTAGTGAAGCACACAGCCCAGACCTCACTTATATTAACTTAAAACCTAGATTAGGTGGCTAGAGTTAAGATTAAGAGAGCATCGATGACTTAAAACGTAGGTGAGAGAAAGTAGATTGAAGATTGATAGTAGAGATCAGAAAATAAGAGATCCATGAAAGGGAAGAAAACAAGGACAAGAAAAGACTATTCTCAATCATTCATATCTCAGGTTAGATCAGTTTACAGTGGATTCTTACTGTGATCTCTTGAGAAGGTTTTAGATATTGTGCTTAGTATTATAGTCCTTGTATCATTGTGATTCTCTTGTGGCTATTGCTTGGGCTTGGACAAGAAGCCTTGAGATCTGTATATTCATTATTTTGATAGTGGATTTTCTTTGGCTTGTCCCGTGATTTTTACCCTTCGAGTTGAAGGGGTTTTTCACGTAAATCTTGATGTTTATCTTATTATGATTTCTGTTTGATTCTGCTGTGTATGACGGTCTGCTAGTATTGTTCATATACAAAGTTTATTTCTATTTTATTCCCATCATCAAAATATTTTTACATATTAGTCTTAAGTCTGGGACAAACAAAACAAAAAATATAAGAGCTTAATCCTCGGGAGGGACACTGTCATCGAAGGATTGGCTACCCTCCATCTGCATGTTGGTGTCCTCGGGGCAATCAACAAATGGGTCCTCCTTGACGGATAAGTCCAGGTACTTGGCATTCGTTGTCCCGGGAACTGGTGAGGGCAACGATCGGTCCAGAACCGTACCTATAGGTCGGTCGAAGGCATCGCTCTCATTATTATGACCTCCTGTCGCCCTTCAGGTATAAATACCCTCACTGTAGTCAACATGGGGGACCTCTTCCTGACTCTCAACTCACACTATCTCGATCTCCTACTTTTCACATCCCGAGAGCTGACTTATCTATCGACGGGACCACGTTGGACACACACCACATTGACCGAGACCTTTATGTAAAAATCGATCGAGGGTCCGAGCACTTATTCGGTAGATCTCTCGACCCGAGACTACATCGAACGACGTTGCTCATGACACGACCGAGCCTCGTCAGTCTTCGAATCCTTCTCGAATGATCTTATGTATACAAATGAAGCCATGCTATTAGACTCTTTGTCCAACACACAAAATCGAACAACCATCACCATCTTATTTGTTTGTTTAGTTTTTAATGATTAAAATAAAATTGATTTATAATTATTAAACCAAATATAAAAAAATGATTATATTTATTTGTTTGGTTAGGACCGATTAAAATAATAAGGATAAGACGGATGTGCTACGACAGGGCCACCATCTCGTCCAGTCACATGCGAATCTCATGAAGATATGGGATGATGTGTGAAGATAATCTTTGCGGAGTCAAAGGTCAAACATTTCAAATCTTCCCATGATAATGAAGCTTATCTAACCAATCCCTTTAGCTGGAACTCGAGATTTCCAAGTGGCGTCCCCACGGTCTTATGTTCTGTTCATGACGAGTCCATAATATTTTCATCTAATATTCGGATCATAACAAGACTTGGCAACGTTTTGATGAAGCGAAAACAAAGGGAAGGTTCGCGAGTGCAAATCACATGACATGCCCAGCGGTCCTCTCTCTCTCTCTCCCTCCTCATAATGCAGTGCGATGTGTCGGGATTGCTTAAAGCGCCCGTCCACGTCTCTCCAGCTGCCCCTGCTGCTCCGCCAAGAGCCACCCACCCCCTCGCGCTTACACGTGTGCGAGGCGTCCCGGCGCCCGAACTTGCCAAACGCGCGCGTGTCTGTCGCTAGCCGTCACGTGGATAAAGCATCCTGTGCCAAGCTGTAGTCGCCACGTGGCTTTCCCGGTTTATTTCTCCCTGCTATTAATAACAAAATTAAAAGAATTGCGAGGTGGGCCAATATATAGATTTAAGTTTTTTTTTTCCCTATGTAGAATGTATTCTAATTCGGTTTTTATGTTATTATCTGGAGATCAGAACAGATGGGAAAGGCAATGGAGACTAGAGGAGTGACAGCATCTCCGGAGAATATTCCTCCCGTAAAAGTCCGTCGAAGCGATCGGCGTGGAGTCCAGAACACGCAGGATTAGAACCACGGGAGCGCAACTCTTCTTGTACCCGAGGTTCGAGTACCCGACATTCCAACCTGCCTTTGATTGAGAATAAAACGAGGGTCCCACGTGGCCCCTACCATCTCCGTATCCCCTCTTCCCTTTCTATAAATGGGCTACCTATCTCCTCCGTCGTCCTCCCTCCGCGTCCGTGAACTGCTAGTCGTCTCTCTTCCCTCTGCATTTTGGCGTGAAGAATCGAGAGATGGCGGTACAAATCCGGGCGAAGCGGGTCACCGGCCCGCTCGACGACGAGGCGAGGGCGCGCCTCCGCGGCGACGACCCCGGCCGAGCAGCTAGTTGCGCCAGCAGCGGAAGCGACCACGGCGGCGCAACCTGCCTCTCCGGCCTCGTCCACGACTTCCTCGAGACCGGTGGTAACTACGACACCCCCTCGGCCGCTGCCGACGACGGCGGCAGTGGAGGATCCGACCGTGACGAGAGCGTCGAGGGCGCCGACGAGGACCGGGATCGGGTAGCCGCAGAAACCGTCTGTGAGCTGATGTGCGCTGTGGCCGAGGTGGACTCGTTTCGGGTACGGCTGGCCGCTGACGTTTCCAAGGCGGCTGAGGGTCTCGCCTGGCTGAGGTCGAGCTGCGGCGCCTCAGTCTTCCGGCGGACGGTGATGGCGCAACTGAGGGCGGCGGGGTACAATGCCGGGATCTGCAAGGCGAGGTGGGAAGCATCCGGGGGGCTTGCCGCGGGGAACTACGAGTACATCGACGTGGTGGCGGCGCGAGGAAATGGACACGGGCAGGGGAGGAGGTACATCGTGGACTTGGGCTTCGCCGCGGAGTTCGAGGTGGCGAGGGCGACAGAAGCATACAAGGGCGTGGTGGCGGCGCTGCCGCGGGTGGCGGTGGTGGGAGAGGAGGCGGTGCGGCAGGTGGTACGGGCGGTGGCGGACGCGGCGAGGAGGTCGTTGCGGGCACAGGGCCTGCACGTGCCGCCGTGGCGGAAGAGCCGCTACATGCTCGCCAAGTGGCTAGGACCGTACCGGCGAACCACCAACCCGTTGCCGGCCTCCCTCGCCGCCGTCGCCGCTACCGTGCCAGAAGGCGACGTCAAGTGCAGGGCTGTGGGGTTCCCGGCGACGTCTCTCGCGGCGACTCCTGCCGCCCGAACCCGCTGAGACGATGTCTGCGGCGGCGGTGGATAATAGTGACGAGTTTCGTCTTTTTATTATTACTATTTTTTTTTTTTTGGGCGCGTGTAATGTAAGAGATCTGGATTTGATACGCGGCGATCGACCAAGTGGATGACGTGGCTGTACTGACGTGGGCCAAACTCATCTCGTGGTTGGCCATTAGAAAGTGGGTCCCGCGGGGGATGGCGTTTCTTTTCGTTTGTGTGGATAACGATAAGGTCCAGTAGTAGAGTTGAGGTTTCCTCCAATATCGACTCTGTTTTAGGTGACCAAAACACACTCTTTAAACCCCCAAATGAAAAAGTAAAAATAAAAAAGGAGATGATAAAAAAGAAAAGTTGACAGGGACGAAGCACGCAGAAAGAAGCTAGAAGCACGGGGCGCCCCAGCAACACAACATCACGCCCGTCGATTACTGATACTACGGCTAGTGATCTGCCACCACCCCAGCAACGTCTCTGTCAGGCATCTTCCGGTGGACGTCTCGCCGGGGTCCCATCCGTGTTCTTATCCGTCCGTCCGGCGAAAGTGCATGACGTGTTGCATCTGAGCAAATCCAGTGGAAGGGTGTGGCTCTGTCGGTGGCTCGATCTTCGTAAGATAAATCAATTGACAGAACGTGGTCGAACATTATCACGATTAAAAATTAGAAGAAAATTATTCTGTAGCATTAATAAAATACTCCCAAGCCTTCTGTGGAAGGCATGCACAGATGTCGTCCACAGTGATCATCTCTGGTCAAGCCACGCTTCAAGATATCAGCCATGCGGGGTCTGCGATCACATTCCAGAGGACCGTAAACCATGTTCGAACGTACGAATAGAAAATGTGACCTTCACGAAACGATATATCTCTGTGATTGACTCCACAGCATATTTATTTTAAAAGTCGGGGGGAGGCACCCAAACCGACGACGCCTTTGCGACTTCTCGCCGCAGATATGGCCAACACAGCTCTCGTCTTTGCCCGTCCTGTGGCTTCTCTTGTGCCCTTTGGACTGCCTTGGGGCCAATCCAAAGAAGGGGAAAAGGACTCCCAATCTGGCACACAAAAGCGACGCTTGGATACCTGCTGTTTGGCGAGGACTACAGCTTGGAATTAGCTTCCGTCCTTGGGGTGCACTCTTCAACGTTCTACCTACCGCGCAATTGCCCGAGCGCTTTCATCCCTTCCTCTGTGCGGGAATGAACATTTCGATTTATTTGATTTAACATTCAGTTGCAATATGCCATCGGTACTCCTCGTTGAATCGCAGCTAAGTATTAAATTTACGTGATTCGTAGGTGGAAAGATTAAGCATTTAGCAGATGTGACTCCTGGGGGAGCATTTTCTAGACCAAGCACGCGTGTTATGCATGCGAAGCGGTGGCGACTTGAACACAGACCGTGTGCGTCTCCCGTAAGAGAAGAAGAGAGAGAAGATTTCAGGTGAGGGTTATCGAGTCATTATGATAGTAAGGAATCACATGTACGTATGCTGCTGGAGATAAGATTATCGACTATTATTTTGATGAAGCACGTATATGCTGTAGCATAGAATAATATTTCGCCAAGCATTTAGGTAAGTGATGCCACGGGACATGACGTGCATTAACCATATGTTGAAGGAGAGAATCATGGAGATGTGAAAGGTGGAAGCAACTCAATAAGAAACCTTATCTTCCTCGTAGTACAAAGGCTCGAGATCATGTGGTTGGTGCAGTCTTATCCGCGTGCGGTGGTCTGCCACCAGAGCAACATGCATGGCACATGACCGAACCTGGGATGGAGAAATGGGGAAATAGTGGACCCTCTAATTATGTACGTCGATAAGGACGACAGCTCGGAACATATACCCATGACACATGGCCTTGGATGATATGAACAGCATTCGACGCTAATCTTCTCCACACACAGATGGTGCTGCTGCCTCCTCTAAATGACCTTCTTAAGGTGCTGCTATCATCTGCATGCATTATGAGATCGCCGATTGCAGCAACCTTCTTATTAAGTTTCTAAGCATTGTGGCCGTTGGAGACGACGTCTAAAAAAAAAAAAAAAAAAATCGCATTAAAGAAAAAAAACGGAACAAAGGCTTTCCACCGGCTTCTGTCAGTCTCGCCACGTGGTGAGCTTTCGGTGGCTGGACAGGGAGAGCGGGACCCGATCTGCCGGGTTAGGTGGTCCAGCGGAGCGGGCGGGCCCCACTGGGCATGAAGGCGATGCCGGTATTGACGTGGCGGTGGACCCCACTTGATGCTTCGAGCTCGAGCTCGGTTCGTTCGACGACGCGCAGAGTCCTATTGTTTCGTTTGTTGGGGGCAATTGGGTTTACTTGTGCCGTGCAATGAAAGAGCGAGGAGGCGAAGAGGGAGAGAGCGGAAGGGCGCACGCGCAGCCGGAAGAGACAAGGCAATGCGCTCGATCCCATGCTCCCTCTCTGATCTCGACTCGATTCGAGTTGGTCTTTGAATGCTTTTTTCGCCGATGGTTTCCGGGCTTGCTTCGAGTTCTTGATGGGGTTTCTTGAATGGGTTTGCTCGTCTCAACCCTGTGGTTTCAGAGGTATGTTCCTTCTCGTTTCCTAACGTTCGTATTCACGGTTTGGGCTCAAACTATGATCGATGATGCTCATTATGTCACGATTTGGTTTCTCCGATGGTTTCTGCTGTAAATTATATCCTGCGATCCTTTGCTTCATGTCTGCTTGATCCCTTTTCTTTCGCTTCAGCCTAAGTCTGGCTCGAGATAATAATTTGGAGTTTGAGCATGAGAGAGAGAGAGACGAGCAAGAGGAACTCGATACGGCGACAAGGTACTGTTCTTGATCCATCCTCTCTTCAATTGTTTTAACATCTCGAAGTGGTTTTTTGATTGCTTCTCTCGTGGTTAACTCGATGTTGGAGACAAGGTAAAACCGCTTCATCCTGTACTTTTGTGTCTTGGGTTGGTTGTTCCGGGTTCTTCTTGCTGTGAAATCGAAGAGCGAGTAGCCTCTTTTCTTGACTCGATTCGAGTTCTTGAAGTTAGATTCTTGACGTCTTTTGTTTATGGGCATCCCTTGATCCCATACTCTTGTTCTTTAAACCAACGCGTTTTGCTTTGCCGCTGTAAATTGTTTCCGTCCTCTCTGGTTTCTTTCGCTTTCTGTGATCTGTGCCGTTATGCGTTCTTGATCCCTTTTCCTGCACTCCACCTTATTTCTGGTTTCTTAGATGATAGTTTAGAGTTCGAGCCCGCGAGCAAGAGGAACTCGAACATGATGACAAAGTATCCGCAGTGGTTCCTTGATTGCTTTACTGTCGTGGTTCCTCGCTCAGCTCTGGAGAATCATACCATTTTCTTACATTGCTGCTTCATGCTAGTTGAGATATAACGATCTTCTGAATGTGCAATAAGCATTTACACTGATAATTAGGAACCTCAATTGGTTTTTCTGGCAATTTTTTCTAATTCACTTTTGAATGCTGAATGGATTTATTGCCAATATAATTGGTGATCGATATTGGAGCTCTGTACTTCGTTCGTCGATAAGGGAGAACTTGTTGAGATTTGTGAATAAATGTCATCTTTTTCTTTCTTTTAATCTACTTGTTGCAAGAAACACGGCAACCCAATGGGTTTTTCTTTTCCTGTGAGTACAAACTGAGTGCCTACTTCTCCGATGCAGGAATTCATGTCTATTAAGCGAACAGTGACACTGAAAGTTGAAGCAAAATGTACCAGCTTAATTATATACAAAGGTCCGTAACTAAATCACTTTTGGTGCTTCTACCAGAGTTAATTACTGCTAGTGCTTGCGGTTCTATCTAATCGGTTCGACGTATTAAACAATGGTTCAATGATCCATGTCATTATAAAGTATTCCACCAATAAATGTCATAATCTTAATCCTGCTAGACATGATAATTCATATTTTGTATTAGTCAAGTATTGACCGAGTGAATTTGGTGCGAGCGTGATGATAATGGAAGAATGATTTGATAACGATGACGACGGAAGTGTTTTTTTTTAATGCTATTCACATGCCAATGGTTAAGGTAATGAATGACACAATGTTTCGTGCATTTTTAATTTTTTTCTTTTAAGAATTATTTATTTATTTCATGCAAGAAAGCTCCCTTGACGCACTTGGCAGTGTCCGTTTGACTGCGGAGGTCAAGAGGTGTAACGGCTCAAAGACAAGGTGGGCCCCTCCTCGGGATTTGCCCGAACCCGAACCCGAACCCGACACAGCATTAATCGGCAAACTCGTATATTGTTTTCTTTTTCTGAATTTAAAAGAAAGAAAGACGGGCGAGGGAAAAGAAAAGGGACATAAAAACCTAGAGAGAGAAGTGAAGGGGAGAGAAAGAGAACGGTGGCAGAAGGGGATAATCTCGGCGGCGTGGCGGATCGAGCAAGGGGATGATGGGGGGCGTGGTGTACATTCCGGTCCAGAACTCGGAGGAGGAGGTGATGGTGGCGCTCGATCATCTACCTCGCGACGCCACCGACATGATCGACATCCTCAAGGCCGAGCAGGCTCCGCTCCACCTCTGGCTCATCATCGCGGTCGGCTCCCCCTCTTCCCTTCCCGTTTATTTTGCTCTTTTTTCCTATCTGTTCCGTCGTCCTTTTTAATCTTTCTAATTGGACTCTGGTTGAACCCTTCCTAGTAGTTTCAATAATATCTAGTTCTCTAGGTATAGAGTTAGTTTTTTCGACGCGGTTGTCCTTTGCTGTCATTGATTTCTCTTGCTTCAATTTCTTTGTTTGTTTACGGCTAGCAAGAAAATGAGCGACTCAATTTTGCACTTCGTTTCAGCTAGCATCAGAAAAAAAAAGCATAATTTCTTTGGATAATTATTCTTTTTTACTTGAAGTCTTTTGGATGTGTTTCCTCAAGCTGATAATTCTTGCTACTGTTCTTGATTTGTGTGTGTGTGTAGGGATATTAAGAATTGCTATTTTTTCTTTTTCACTATAATTTAAAATTTTATAATAGTGGTTTACATAGTTGGAATTTGCAGGAAATTGAGGAACTATATCTTGCACTACCTTTTTAATTTATTCGTTGCTAATTTATTTCTTCCAAAAGTGAGATGTTATAGGTTGAAAATGAAAGTTGCCACAGGGAAAATTTGCTTATAAAATAAATGTATAACTACCACAATGATATGAACGGAAGAGTGAATCAGATTCCATCATATACTAGCATAGCATAATTGACTAAAATATTCTGTTGATACAGTTGAACTGTAATTTGATTGAAATTCCATCACAACAAAGCTTATTGACCAATATAGCCAAAGAAGCAATACTGAGAAGAAAGATAGGAAGTGTAAATTCCATCATACACTGTATTTTATGAACCAGGTTCTGAAGCATGTGTGAAATTACATTGCACAAGTCAAGAAAGCTAAGAAGTCTTTCTTACATTATACTCAGACTAACCAAGTGAGAGCATCACGGTCATGCTAATTAAAATAGAAAAAAACACTGATGTATGTTTGCAATTGAATGAACTTGGTATTGATTCAATCGAAAAGAAGGAAAGCAAATATACTCTTTCTGATTTTCCTATCGGCAAGCGTTGTGATTATTGCTAACAGAATCTTAGTTAAGTCCAAACTAAACTATGAAGGCTTTCTGTGCTTCCTGGAAAATGGAGAATATGTAAGTTTGTTGATCTGCTTCAGGCACATCAGCACTTGGTTCATTAAATTTATAATTACAAAATAATACAATTTGTTTGCTTCCTACAGTGTCAACTTATTTTTCATTTGCGTCAACACAGAGAGAGTACTTTAAGCAAGGGAAACTCGACCAATTTCGGCAGATTTTGGAGGAAGGATCAAGCCCAGGTACCATTATTTTCTCCCACCTTATTGAAGGAAGATTTTGTTATGAGTTATTGTAAAATACAAAGAAGCCTGAAGTCTATTAAAGATGTCTGTTTTATTTCATTTACCGATTGGAATGAGTTTTTAGATGTTTGTTAGGTGCTTTATTATATTTTCTTTGTTGCAGAGATCGATGAGTATTATGCTGATGTCAAGTATGAGAGGATTGCTATACTAAATGCCTTGGCTGCATACTACACTTATTTGGGGAAGATTGAAACAAAACAACGAGACAAGGAGGAGCATTTTATTTCAGCAACCCAGTACTATAATAGAGCATCAAGAATTGATGCTCATGAACCTTATACATGGATCGGGAAAGGTTAGGGTTCATTTCTTTGGTTTTACGTGCTAGAATTTGCCATGCGGTTTGTACCTCGTGCTTGCAATCCAGAACTGGATGTGCCATCTTGTGCTCTATGTTGTGCTAGGAAGTGACTTTTCAGGTGCCTAGGGTCTCGCCTTGTCTGGGTCTTTGTGTCTGTGTGCTATTACGGAGGTTGACAACTTTATGCTATTTCCATGATGCTTTGTTGTGCTAAACAACATACATGATGTTCTGGTGCTTTAGTCACAAGTTATTTTCTTAGAAAATCCTGTCTATTCGAATATGCAAGTTGCAAGTTGCAACAGGTATTATTATGCAAAATTTTCTGGTTATTATGAGGTTAGTCTTGTGGTTTATTGATATGTTATCACTTGGTTTCATCCTGAGAAAATGTATATAACTGAGATCATCTTTAAACATAGGAAATATTTACTTGCTATTTTGGATCTTTCATACAGGTCAGCTTTATGTAGCGAAAGGTGAACTTCAGACAGCATCTGAATCATTTAGAATTGCATTAGTAGAAGATCCCAACTGTGTTCCTGCTCTTCTGGGTCAGGTACTTGTTGCAGTTCCCATTTCTTACAAAGCATTCGCTAGTCACTACTACTATTTTTCTTTTGTTGAAAGCTGGGAATTGTTATCTTATTTTATTAAGGTGATAAGTATTAATAAAAGGATCAAAGAAGGAAAAAATAAAAGAGAAAATCAGATACTACATCAGTGGTTGCAGAAAAGACACCAAAAAGAGACTTCATTGCTGCATTAAATTTGTTATGGAGGTTAGCATGGGAGCCCTGTTGAATCCCTGGGTTGTTCTCTTCTATGAAACATTTCTCATGGGGATGATGAGATTGATGATATGAATGCTGAGATGACATTCTTTTATATTCTCGCTTATGCATTAAAATGGATTCATGATATCATTTCACAGCATGTACCAATATATTATGGCCCACTGCATGACGCTTTCACGAATGTAGGATGTGGGAAGAGTAACATATGGAACCTCACCCCTAAAATGGAATTATTACTTCCCTGAATTAAACTTACTATTAAACTGAGATAGATGGTCATTTTGGTCACAAAGGAGCAACCCTTTAACCAATGAACTTCAGTGATATGTCGTTTTGGTTGCAGGCCGCCCGCGGGCGAGATTCGTCGCCCGCGCTGGGAGAAGGATCGAGGCGACGTTGCCAGCTTTTTATTTGTTTAATATATAATATTATATTATAATATATTGAGCGGTATGTACTGTGTACCGCCCGGTACCAGGTACCATACAGTACCGAGATAATCTCGATACGCTGGTACAGACCGGTATCACAAACCTTGGTACATACCAATCTGTCTAGCTGCAAGTGTTATACAGGCATACAAGGTGACAATCTTGGAGTTCAGATGCCATTTTCTTGAATATTTTTTTTATGATGTCTATGTTTCAAAACGAGCGATCACAATTATTTGCTGGTCTATGATAATTTCAAAGTTGTAAATCAGTTTTTGTGTTGTAACTAATGTACACATTTAGTTTGAGATAATGTGGAGCTGTGGGTTGAATATAACATCTTCCATGTGCGTTCGGCCAATTAACATAGTGGCCACACAGAGTAAGGGAACTATAACATTTTATGGCATCAATTTGTTATGCATATCATAAAATATTGCTAGTATTAGGGGAAAGTCAAATACCATGTAATTAATTTTATCATGACATGCTAATCTATAAGGTACACTTTCAAGTGCCAAAGAGGGGATAGAGATGGATGTTATACACATGTATAGAAGTTGTTTAACTGTTGTTCTTCCCTTTACTTTTAACTAATTCAATTTTACTACTGTGATGAAAGTTTAACACCATTTGTTTGAGATGTTTATGTGAATCATTCTTGATTGTATTAATCTTTGCAGATCTTTGTTGTTCTGCTTATCTGGCAACTAATGTAATGGACACATCTTTTGCTTGCTGAAACTATTAACTTACAGGACATGTTTGCTGATGACAGCAGTATAAATATAGAATTTCTTCTCTGCAGGCTTGTGTTGATTTCAATATTGCAGAGAGAGAAGAACATTACAAAAAAGCCATGGATTCATACAGGAGCTCTTTAGAGTTTTATAAGGTTCATTTCTTTTGTGTAATACATGCCATTTCCAAAAAAATAAATGTTTCATTGATGTTGATGTGTTCTAATTTTTTCTTTGGAATATGCTATTAACCTGTTTTAACATTGGTCAGAGAGCATTGCAAATAAATCCAAATTGTCCAGCCTCTGTGAGACTTGGTATTGGCTTTTGTCGCTACAAACTTGGTCAGTTTGAAAAAGCTCGACAGGCTTTTCAGCGAGTTCTTCAGGCAAATCTGCATCAATGGTTTACATATATTGATGTAATCTGTGTCTCCCATCTTATATATTCTTTTACTGCCTGAAATTTGCAGTTGGATCCAGATAATGTTGAAGCTTTAGTAGCTCTTGGAGTAATGGATTTGCAAACCAATGAAGGTGAATTATCTGTACTTCAGTAATCATATTATATTTCCATTATTTCGTACATATATTATAGAGAGGTTTCTATTATTAGAAAAAATTGTATTACACAAGCTCAGATTCTGGATCACACGTAATTCTTTTTTGTATTTGTTAATTACAGCTCATGGTATTAAAAAAGGAATGGAGAAAATGCATGGAGCTTTTGAGATTCATCCTTATTGTCCAATGGTCCTCAATTGTTTAGCCAATCACTTCTTTTTTACTGGTCAGCATTTTCTCGTTGAACAGTTAACTGAGACTGCTCTGGCTGTGAGTAGCCATGGATTGATGAAGGCACATTCTTACTACAACCTGGCAAGATCATACCACAGCAAGGTGCAACAGCTATGATTATCTTGTGATGGACTTGTGATCAACGTTTTCTAGTTTAAGTGTTTAACTATTGATTACTATTATTACTAACTCTACATCTCATCTTCTAGTTTAACTATTGATTATTAATATTACTAACTCTGCATCTCAGTCTTTTATTTGAGTATTCTCTTTTTGGGGACCAAGTGAACATTGTCTTACAATTGCCTATGCAGGGGGATTTTGAGAAGGCATTGCGGTACTACATGGCATCTGTTAAAGAAACTAGTAAACCGCAAGAATTTGTTTTGCCATATTATGGTATGTAACGACCTACTTCCCTACAGCAGTTCATCTTAAGTAAACCGGACTATACCAACCATTACGGTCAAGACGTGAGACCATGATACTGTTGTTCATTTAGGTGATATTGTCAAGTGGGTAATAATAATATATTAAAAGTGAAGTTGCAAAGGTCTGAACAACTATCGGAGCATCTTGTTGTATTTTGGATAAAAAATTGAGACATCTCAGTTCTAATGATTCACTGGTGTATCACCTTAGGGCGGGCAATGGATCAAATTTGACCAGAACTGATCAGATTTACATCATGATCTGGTTTGATGATTCAAATCATACTTTCTGCGTCCAATTTGTTTTGGCAATGACCTGATCTGCATACCATTATATTTTATGTAGGTATGTAATGTGTATTTGATACAGTTTTTTACTACTGTTGGATCACATCTATCAGTAGATTTCACAAATAAGAGTCTTCAAAACAAGTCCTTGCCTAAATTGGGATTATAGTTCATTCCAGCTGCAAGCTTATCATTCCACCTAGGATTGTCAATGGACTGCAAGACCTGGATATGCTGAGTTTCAATATTACGCTTTCATACATAACTGGATCGAATATGGATCAATTGTAATGCAATCCATTCACCTGAATTATTAATCCTATTGCTTTCACACTACTCATTTCGAATTTATCATTTATTTTCTTGCAAATTAAACCTTTTCGATTGCTTGTAACTATCAATGGATGCAAGTTTTAACCTTCTGAAGCATTAAAATGGAAACAAAATTGGTTCACATATCTATCTGCTCATTGTAGGAATTAATGATTCAGTTTTTGGTTTCACAACTCTTGTACTCATTTCTTATTGAATTAGTTATTACTTCAGTATGTTTGATTTTTAATTGAAACTACACTCTTCATAGCTGTTGGGTTTTGTAGATTTGATCCAACTCGTATGTTGGACAAAACAGTCCTGATCTGATTTTCACCAATTTCTTGACTTGTCCACTGATTTTGGTTGCCAACGGATAGAGAAATAGGAAAGGGAGGAATATAAGAGGAGATGGGCGACATGACTTGGGGATTTTGCCTAACAACACTGTTGGAAGGCTTTGTTTTATGCTGTTGCGAAGAATAAGGTATCGGGGAATTCTCACGAGACTCGACTTTCATGGTCCCTGGTCTAGATAAAGTACCAAGGATATGACTCTTATAAAAAATATGAAGTCCCGCATATTATTTTTCTTATGAAGTTGAGAAAGTTCTTTTGGGGTGATTTATAAAATTTGTATAATTGATAAAAATATATTGTGTTTTGATGAAACAAGTCATTTTTAAAATGTTTAAATTTGTTCTGAGCTTTTAATATGCACTTTGAACCAAGGTTTTCCTTACCGAGCGGTAAGACCCGTACCGCCCGGTACATACCGGTCCGGCAGCTGACCGGTATGTGGACCGGTCGCTATCGGGCGGTACCGCTAAGATCGGCCGTCGGCGGTTGATTTCGGCCGTCGACGGTCGATTTCCGCCGTCTGCGGTCGATTTAAGGAGAAAGCGACCGTCGGCGGTCGGTTGAGGAAGAAAAAGGAAAGAAGAAGAAGAGGAAAAGAAGAAGAAGAAGAGGAGGAGAAGTACCTCGTGCCGCCCTAGCGGCGACTCCGCCGGGGGGTCGCCCGCCAGCCGTCGCCGCCCGCGTTGCCCTAGCGCCATCGTCGCCCGCAACGCCCGCGGGTGTTTTTCTCCCCACACGGGGAGACGGAACGTCTCCCCACGTGGGAGAGAGCTCGAGGCGACATTGCCTCGGCGATGTCGCCCCTTTTTATTTTTTTAAATATATTTTAATATTATAATATAATATTATATTATAAAAAAAATATTATAATATATTTAATATACCGGGTGATACGCACTGTGCATACTGCCCAGTACCGGTACCGACAAAATGTCGGCACACCGGTACGGACCGGTATGTCAATCCTTGCTTTGAACTTTAGATTAGTATAAGTAACAAATAGTGATAAAATATTATTAATGTGAAAATTTTTAATTGTTTAAAATAAGTTTCATACTTATATAATTTGATAAGTATTAAAATATATTTCACGTATGATGTTACTTTATTCTCCTTATTTATAAATCGTTAATATTTGTAATATGATTTTTGAATTATAATTGGCACCATAGTAAAGCTTCTCAGTTGTGATCTGGGTAACTAGGATTCAAGTTAAAAAAACAGCAACATTGCATACATATTTAATTTTACACTGATCTCCCAGATGATGATGCATCAATGGGAACCTTGTGCATTGGGCCACCTTTTGTCAAACTCAACTTTATCATGATTTGATGCCTATTGTAGTTGGGGTATGTTGGAACTTGTGTAGCAAGTTATGCATACCTAAACAAGATGGATAACCGTTAGCATATCATAATAATTAGTAAAAGAGGAGCATCTGTTAATGTTTATTTAAGGTCTTATTTATTAATAGATCTGTTTCTAAAGAAAAATGGAGTAGAATTAGCTGATTCTGCACATGACAACTATGTGCAAGTAACTTAGTGCAAATGTGCGACAAATGCATTTAAAGGTCATAACTTGGATGGTAAAATTGTGAAAATAAATTGTGTTTATTAGATCAGTAGAATATTGCAAGGAATCAGACTAAAAAAGGTACACATTGATGCTTTTTTAAGGCTTTATTTAGTATCATAAGACTTATCCTAAAGCTATTCCTGCAAATGACAGTTGTGTCCAATGTTGAGTTACCTACCATAAATGTGTAACAAAAAAATCTTTCATACATTTAAGCACATAATTAAAGCAGTGAAGTGCCTACTATATTAATATAAGTTCATACATGAACAAGTATATGCATATATAAAGATCAGTAGTCTAAAAGGCAAGCACAAGGGGCAAAATCAATAATTAGTTTAGCTCCCACCTAATGCTACTCTACTATTACATACAATAATCAATTACTGAAATCCTATCCAAGCTTTCAGGTCTAGTGGCAGTTGCCAGCAGATTATGCCATCTTGCCCATTCCAACTGTCCTTGAGAAGCACTTGAGGTGGACCCCTGATACTCGGACAAAGATGCTTTCAAGTTGGACAAGTCTCATCCTGTTAAAAAATGTGTCAGACTAACTGTTTATGTTGCTTAATTTCAAGCTGCATTGTGACTATATAAAAATTAAATCATAATAATTTTATAACAATCTTCAACATTTTTTTCTTGCAATTTTTCATCTATTTGCACTATGATTTTGTGATTTTTGCATTCTTCTTCTCTGTCATGGTATATGTAATATGCTTGATTCATTGGAATAGGTCTTGGTCAAGTTCAGCTAAAGCTAGGAGACTTTAAAAGTTCACTTTTAAGCTTTGAAAAGGTTTTGGAGGTTCATCCTGAAAATTGTGAAAGTCTAAAGGTGTGTGACATCGCAAACTAACTATAGCTTATGCTTAAATTTGTTGTTCTTTCTTGTTTAAGAGTAGAATTTTGGTCATCATGCTTAGCAGTTACATTTTCCTTATATTTACAGGCTGTTGGATATATATATTCCCAGCTTGGTGAGATTGACAAAGCGGTAGAGACATTCCGTAAGGCTACCAGAATTGACCCAAAAGATTCTGTGGTACATCCAATTTGTGCAATTCTATATAATTATATGTTTGATGGTTTATCTTTGATTTCATCATGATAAGTCCCAACCCAATGTATTGGTCTTCTTTCGAGCACTTCTTTTGTTGACCTTTGAACATTTCTTGGTAACCTATTTCCTGTGCAGTTAATTTCTTGACTAGTAATTGTTATAGATTAAACAGCTTCTTAGCTCTGCTACTGTTTGTTGACTTTGTAAATAGCATTACTAAATTATATTTGTAATGACCAAAATCAAGTTGCATTTAGAGCATGAGTCAAGTATCTGACATGCTGATCATGCCGACACATGCTAGCATGGTTCCAGCACATGGCACTGTGTCATTAAAAGGAAGACCACCTCTAATTACAGTTATACACATTATGAAGTTAATCTTTCACACTCTTGCATTTAATGATGCTTTTTTAGTGCATGCTTCTGATTTCTTGTTAAGCAGTTCTGTGTCCTACAACTTTGTCGTCATTGCATTAAATAAAGGTTGTTGCAGGCATTCACAGAACTTGGTGAGTTGCTGATATCATCAGATGCTGGGGCTGCACTGGATGCCTTCAAAACTGTATGAACTTTCTTCTTGCATAGTTATTTGGCTATAGTTTTGAAAATAAGCATGACATAACCATGTGATAGGCCCATAATGTATATCCTGTGATTTCGTTTGAAGGCGTAACTAAAGTCCCCTAGTTAATGTTCTTAAAAGTGGTCTAGTGGGAATATCGTTTAAGCTATAGTTGAGCATGTGGCTTCAATTGGCTGGAACTGGTCTAAGGACTTAGATACGTGTGAAATCGGTTGGCCATGGGTTAAGAGGGCAATGACATCCTTGTGAACACAAATAAAATATATTATGAAATAAAACCTGCCATCTTGATTTATTATAGTGACCTTATGCTGTTTGTCATTTTTTTGACATGGAAAACATTGTCTTTTTTTCTTAACTGTCATCTTCATTTATTTGGTCTTAGTTCTTTTATTAACTTTCATCTTTGTTATCTGGTCTTAGTTTCTGCATTTTAAAACGTGTCTAGGAAAAATTACAAGCTCATTAATGCAAATTCTTCTATCTCATTGATTTCAGAATTTTCTTTCTGCAGGTTTCATTTAGTAACTTCAGGCTGCTTAGTTCCAAATAATAATTGGATATGCTACTTGAGAATTGGAGTTTCTTTGACTTTATATAAATATATAAATAGTACTCGCTAGGTATTCAAATATGCAAAACTCAAGGACCATTCACTTCCTGTCATTTAGACACTATGTACTATACTTGTGATGACAAGTAACTAATGTGGTATGCCATGTGTGTTCAGGACATGCTTTATCTGGTTATGGGCTTGTTAGTTATTTTATACTGAAATAGCTTGCATCACCTTGTAAAGTAACATATTGGCTTGTATCTGCTGGACACAGGCAACATCTTAAACTTGCTCATGGCTGCCCTTCACAGATTTTCTCCTACTGCTGATTATGATTCCATTGCTAGCATTAATAACATTACATGTTCTCTTTTAGTCTTTTACATAAATTCTCAGGTTGTGTAATGATTCCGTCCTGTGTTCAATGTGTATGTGGTGAAATCTCAGCTTTAGCCCGCTAGTCCAGTTAGGATTTTGTCAACCTTGTAGCTTTGGATATATCATACCATTTCCTTGTATTGTTTTGTCATACTTATTCATAACAATCTTCTGATTGTGCAATTAGCATTTACATTAGTCAGAAAAATCATGCAGTTATGCATTTTATGCACACTACAAGCGTTTTTCTATGTCAGTTTTGAATGCTGATCAAGTGTTCTCATTTTGAACTGTCATGATAACACAGGCTCGCAATCTCATCAAGAAAGGAGGGCAAGAAGTGCCAATAGAGTTAATGAACAATATGGGAGTTCTATACTTTGAAAAGGGAGAATTTGAGGTTTGTTAATTTGTCAATTTGTTGTAAGAGAAACTATTTGGTGTTTTATATGTACCCAAAAAAATATCCTATTTTTTAAAAAATTTAGGCTAAATTTTTTCACCAAGTCACTGGTTATTCATATATGAAGCAGAAGTTCTCTTTTGTTTTTCTACTCCCTCAGTTGGCTGAACAAACTTTTAAGGAAGCATTGGGCGATGGCATATGGCTTTCATTTTTGACTGGGAGTATAGACCGCAGTGCCTACTACTCTTTCCAGTACAAGGATTTTAGTCTATTTCATCAGCTCGAAGAAGATGGGTCATGCATTGAATTGCCTTCGAGTAAAGTCACCACACTTTTCAACTATGCCAGACTACTTGAACAAGTAAATGACACTGAGAAGGCAAGCAATATGTACCGGCTAATTTTGTTCAAGGTCTGTACCTTCATCCCTTTCGGTGCATCTAGCCATCGGCCTTTTTTAAAGTAACATAGTTAGTCTTTTGCTGGTGCTTTCTGAGTGAAAGTGCATCAAAGTACTTGCAACTATTTCAATTATTTGATTAAGTGAAAGACACACGTACTAAAGTTCATCATCGACCTTTCTAGATGGAGAAAATTGACTGGTGTGGCTCATCATTGAAATCATTACTAAGATATAATTTTCCCCAACGATTTATGTTTTACTTATTTGATGTTTTTAGCTTTAAAATGTGGATTCTTCAAATTGTACTTGTTGGATATGGTGGGCACCTAGATACTTCCTACTTTCTTGAAGTATTTAACTTCTTTAAAAAAATTAGGAATTTATTTGCAAGAACTTTATTTTCATATATGTGGATCTTTATGCCATCTGTATGAAATTAAGATACCTCACTTCTTAAGAGGCCTATGTTATCTACATTGTCATTTTTATCTAGAAAACTCTATTATGCTTAATAGGTTTGAGATGCTTGTTAAGTAATCATTTATCATGATATAAAGTTATGAAGTATATACTCTAACCAGGGTTTCAAAATACCAGTTAGGTCATGCCAGCCCACTTTGTTTTAATGAGCTTTAGTAGTTGGTACATGAAATGATCCTTATCAAGATTAAACTTCAGAAGGGGTCTGGACCAGCTTGTTTGTCTGGAGAACACCTCCTAATTGGTGCTACTTCAATTAAGGTACTGTAGATGTGTCCAAAGAATTTATATAAGGAAAACTAGATAAAAATAATTCTGGAGAATTGCATTAAAAACTAATAGAATAGAAGATAGCAGCCTTGACAGTACTGCCCTTCGATAATAGCTTCTGTTTCCTCTATTTTTTAGCAGCAGCCTAACCCACTAGTGGTGACAAATAGGTGCTTCAGGTCCACACATATTGGAGGCAGTATCCAACCTGATCTTTACAGAGTCTGGCTGCTCCTTGTTAGACTTGGAAAAGGCTCGATGAGCCTTTTCCTAATTAGAACTCTTGTGTGTCCTATCACCTGAGTCTTATAAGTATCTGGAGAGAGATGGCATGGCAGACACATGGGAAGGGTCAGATGCAGAAGCGATTAAGAGCAAGACAGAGGCATCGCAGTGTTGGATTGATCTTGAAGGTGTGCGAGGGGTTGTCACTCCATATGTGCATTCTATTACTGTTGAGTTTTGTATCTTAAAAATACAATTTAAGGCTTGCACATGGCTGTAGTAGTCCTGATGTCTTCAGCCTCAACCCTCACTGATAATCTCAAAACTTACTTAAAAACCAAGTTTTGCAATATCATCTGGTATGGTTCAGTATATGCGGTATAGCCTAGCAGTATACGGAGTACTGTTCAACCAATGTTCATCGTACCGCAACATACCATTTGGTATGGGCCGTACATACCGGTCCGATAGGGGGATTGGTATAGGCAGTACATTGGTACACTCCTATGTAATATGTGTCAGTATGCTCAGTATAGCTCGGTACGTACCGAGTGGTCAATACACCGGAAAGGACCGTTATGGCGAACCATGCATTCAACAATTTTTCTGTCTTTTTTCAGTTTTTTTCTGAAAAATTCTGCTAGGTATCAGTTCGAGCCTGATTGACGTTATCGATATAGAAAATTGTGAAGCTTTGTTAAACCAGATATATCGAGCGAGAAATACATGACAGTAGATTTTATATTTTTCACTTGACTGTACTTTCTAAAAAGAAAACTTATATGTGATTGCATTCTTTTTTGTTTTTAGTTAAAAAACATAGAAGGAAATTTAGTCCTCTTATGCTATAGAGGGTTGAGATGGGTGCATGAAATGCTATAGAGGCATTTCCAAGTCATGTATGCTCTTCCAAGTCTCTACTTTCTCCATCCTTGGTTACGGTATTGTTTTTGGCCGCCAACTAGCTCACAATTTTTTTGAGTTCTTTTCTTGCCTACTTTAGGATTTGATGTCAATTCAACATAAGCCAGCATGGTTTCTTGCTGACAAGGTGCATGGGTGTCTTATACTGTGCCATGGTCATAGAACAAAATATGTGCATCCATGGGTATGGTATTGTGCTGATCTAGAACAGTGGGGGGATGTTAGTTCATACTGCCATTCTTGTTTTATTAGAAGATGTCACATTCTTATACATGTGTATATCTTGTGTTTCAGACACCATCTGACATGCCTTCAAATAATTTGCCTTATAATTGGACATGTTGCTACATTGAAGGCTTTATTTCATCTTTTAGCAATTGATAATAAGTGCCCTATTCATCTATCTTGCAAGTTTAGATCATGTCTTTTGTTTCTTCTGAAACTATAATGCATGATGTGGAAGTTCTAAGTGATTCATTGGGTATCTATTTTCTGGTTATTGCTAAAAATTGGTCATTGTGAATTGGTGTCTATTATAATTTCGCTACAATTTACTCCATGGAACTACTTTTAATGTGCTTATATAATTTTGTCATGTACACTAATCTGTCTCTTTTCCATCCAGTATCCGGACTATTATAATTTTGCTACAATTTACTCCATGGAACTACTTTTAATGTGCTTATATAATTTTGTCATGCACACTAATCTGTCTCTTTTCCATCCAGTATCCGGACTATGTTGATGCTTATTTGAGACTCACTGCCATGGCAAAAGCACGAAACAACATCCAACTGAGCATTGAATTGGTATTACATCAACATAACTTCCCTTTATTCTTACAGGGATAAGCCAAGTAACTTATGCTTTATTTGTAGATAACTGATGCTCTCAAAGTAGATGACAAATGCCCCAATGCTCTATCTATGCTTGGTGACCTGGAACTTAAGATTGATGACTGGGTTAAGGCAAAAGATACATTCCGCGCTGCTAAAGATGCGACTGATGGAAAAGATTCCTATGCTACTCTTGCCTTGGTGCTTATGTTTCTCATCTATACTATTTTGTGGAGTTTAGCTTTTACTCTCCATATTGTTTATCTTGAATCTCTATAAGTAGGATTTATTCTTTTGGTGTTCTTTTTTTCTTTTTGATACTTTTTCTAGGGAAATTGGAACTACTTTGCAGCTATACGTAATGAGAAAAGAGGTCCCAAGTTGGAAGCAACCCATCTTGAAAAGGCTAAGGAGCTGTACACCAAAGTAAGCGTATTCTTTTATTGTTTGCAACTTCATACATTATGTCAACATCTGCAGTTGTCTGTCTTCTATTTTGCAATTTTCTTGAACTTAATGGACTGATCCTGTTCAGTGGTAATTCATCTTGGGTTTCCAAATTTTTTAACAAAATCAATATTATTGTTTGTTTTACCACCTAAATCGAATGAAACCGAGCTAGATAAAATTCAAAGTTGAATTGATCTTAAGTTTGCAATGTGGTTCGGCCTTTGTGATTAATCACCACTCTTCTTAGTTCTTTGTACCTTTGAACTTGTATTTTGTTGAAACACAATTAGTGGAGGCCTCACCAACATATGTTGCAACATCTTCAATTGCGTGCTCTTACTTTGTCTTTCCCTTAGTAAGCCCTTGATAGGTGATTTGATGAGATTACTGTTGTGGTGATCCTTGGATCATCTATAGTTGTTGCTTCTCGTCTTTGAAGTCAGTTGTCACCATTTCTGTTTTTAATGCAAAACAGCAAGCTTATTTCATTAATGAGTGAGACAAGTACGTGAGGGGTGGGTTGGTTGTGACTGGGGTGACTAAACTTCCAGTCACTGAGATGGCCTCTTTGTTTACTAAGGGCACGGATTTACCAACTGTTGAAAAGAATTTCATTGAAGTTGACCTTGTTGTTTAGAGCCATCAATATAAAAAGTTTGTCTTTTGATGATATAGGTGAAGCTTCGAAAGGAATTTGTGAAAGTCACACTCTCTACCTACAAAATGCAGGAATTTATAGATGGATGCAACTGATGTTTGGATAGAGGAAGACCATCTTTGCACCAATTCAGATATTCATAAGTGGGACTATTACACCTCTATATGATTTAATTTGTGTACCAACAAAGATCCTGCCTTATGTAAACCACTTTCCAATTCCAAATATGACTTCCAACAATTACATCAGCTACCTTGCTAACTTGGATCTAAAGTCATATCATAGGTTGGTCTGAAAAATAGATTTTTCATGAGCACAAATGCCTAGTGGAAATACAAGATTCCACGGAAATCAATGTAGATATCAGCCAATGATTTGAAAAATGGAGAGGCATGGTCATTGCCTAGACTTAGTGATCTGTAATGGAAAAAGCTGGCAATTGTGCTCAAGCTAGCACAAAAGAAATCAAACCATTTCATTGGCTCTTGTGCCATGCTTGATCAAAACCACACATCATATGTATCTGTCTTATGTTTCAGATGATTGCTTGTAGATATTCTAAGCATCTTCAATGGGTTATTTTGCTAATTGATTTTTGTGGTTATCCCTGCATATGGTTAAGTTTTTATGTTCAGTGCTATTCTTTGTGAAAGTCCAGCAGAAATCATGTTGACATCATCATAAAATCAAATTGTACTTTCAGACTCCTCTCATGAGATTTTTTACATTATGTTGAGTTTTTGTTGTGGTTGTGCTTTATCTATGAAGTTCTTAATGATGTTGACACAATCCTGTTTTAACTCTCTGGAATATGAAACTCTTATTTACAGGTTTTAATGCAGCACCCTAGCAACTTATATGCTGCCAATGGTGCTGCAATTGTATTAGCTGAGAAAGGTCACTTTGATGTTTCCAAGGATATATTTACGCAGGTCAACTTAATTTTTTTTGGTCAATATATATACTTTTAACATTTTTTCCTCATGCAAAAAAGATTTTTATTGGATATAGGTCCAAGAAGCAGCATCTGGCAGTGTATTCGTTCAGATGCCAGATGTGTGGGTCAATCTGGCCCATGTTTACTTTGCTCAAGGGCATTTTGCATTGGCTGCCAAAATGGTAACCATATTATTTATGTTAATTCTTCTGTTCAGTTGGTTGGTTATAAATATAACATGACAGATACTCTTTTACAGTATCAGAACTGTTTGCGAAAGTTTTACTGCAACACAGACACCCATGTTCTTCAGTACTTAGCCCGTACCCATTATGAGGCTGAACAATGGCAAGAGTGCAAAAAAACTCTTCTGAGAGCCATTCATTTGGCACCCTCAAATTATACACTTCGATTCGATGCAGGAGTTGCAATGCAAAAGTTTTCAGCTTCAACACTACAAAAGACAAAAAGAACTGCTGATGAGGTCAGTAAATACAAAACGATCTGGTATTGTCAATTTAATATGATGTAATTTTAGAACATGCATGTGATGCAGAAACATAAGAGAACACCTAACGATATTGCCATTATCATCCTTGTACTCTGAGGTTCTGCTGCAACTTGTTTTCTTTTTGGAGTTATTAATCATATGTTGTGACTAATAGTATATGCTATTAACTTCTTTTTTTTTTTATCGATCAAACTACATGTCTTTAGAAACTTATATTTTAGTGCATCTGCATTCAGAAACTTACGTCTATGGACTACTTTTGTTTAATTAAAATATTGTGTATTATGGATTTTCAATAGGTACGCTCAACTGTCACGGAATTGAAGAATGCTGTCTGTATATTCAGCCAGTTATCTGCAGCTTCCATTTACCATTCTCATGGATTTGATGAGAAGAAACTTGAAACTCATGTTGAATACTGCAAGCATTTGCTTGATGCTGCTAAAGTTCATTGTGAAGCAGCTGAACGTGAAGAGCAGCAGAATCGTCAAAGACTGGAAGTTGCTAGACAGGTTTCCTTGGCTGAGGAAGCTCGACGTAAGGCTGAAGAACAGAGGAAATTTCAGGCAAGTTACTATATTCTGACATTAATGTGCTCAGTGTTTAATTCAAGTGTCACCTACGACTTTAGATATCAGGCATTGAGACCTTATCTTGAAATATCCATGATGAACCAGTTGGAGAAAAGGAAGCAAGAGGATGAGCTTAAACAAGTGATGCAACAAGAAGAACATTTTGAACGTATTAAGGTAGAGTTGTTCTGACATTGATTATTTATCATGCATGAGTTGTAATGTATCCTCAGTTTCGATGTTTTTATGCAGCAACTGTTTTTATGCTGCAACTGTTATTATGCTGCAACTGTTACAAGTCATTAAAGCAGATTTCTTTTTCATCCTAGGAGAAATTAGTTTGTTCGAGTATGATCATTACCATCGTTCTCACTCAATCTTTTTCTGAATGAAGGGTTTGCCCATATCTTATAACCAATGTGGATATCTTTATTGATCTTTCACTTTTTTTGTTCAGGAGCAATGGAAGCATTCCAGCAATACTGCTGGTAAACGGAGAGAGAGATCTCAGGTTGAAGATGAAGAAGGTGGTGACAGGAGGAGACGAAGAGGTGGTAAGAGGAGGAGGAAGGAGAAGAAAATGAAGACTCGATATGAAGAGGAGGCTGACATGGAGGATGAGCATGAAGACTTAGAGGAAGACACAAATGCCATGAATGAATATGAGGATGATGGTGCAGAGAAAGCACAAAACGATCTTATCGCTGCTGGTCTTGAAGATTCAGATGCTGAAGATGATTTGGTAAAACAGTTGCTCTTCCTTTGTAATTAAATTTCCGGTTGGTTTAGTAAAACCGCCATTTCCGTTTGGTTTTCTTTGTTAGGGTGCCCACTCAACTGCAATAAATCGAAAGAGGCGGGCGTGGTCAGAATCTGATGAGGACGATGAACCATTCGGCGATAGAGTGAACCCGGCTGAAACTGATGAAGAAACTAATGGAATTAAGGCAAAAGGTGTTGCTGGTGATGACGATGAAGGTGACAACTAACTATGGCTCCATACTTTTAATGACTTGGAGGTCAGACACAGAGAAAGCTTTGCTGTCAGCCATCTGGTGAGTCTGGTTCAGTCAGAGTAAGTTGGGTTATGCCAAAGCTACAAAAGCATATTTGTTTTACTCGTGAAGCAAAGTTTTGTCCCATTTTGTATATTAATAAAATTATTTTAATTATTTGTCAAGTTGGTTTTATTCATTAGATACACTCGGGAGAACTTTCATTGCCCTTGATTTCTTTTGAAGTGCCACTCTTGCTTATAGTCTGTTCAGATGACCATTTCATGTGTTTACCTGTGTGCACACTTGTGGAGTAAATTTGTAACTGATACCCCGAATCTTCTCATTTGCTGTGCAGATACCAAATGGGTGTGAAGTTATCGATGGGTGGGGTGGGGGGGTTGTTTAGGATTCATATATGCAGAGACTGTGGACTCATTTGTTCTTAAATTTGAGATTATATTCTATTGAATGTAGCTAAAAGCATCATGGCTTTAGATTTTCTTCTCATGTGATCCAGTAATATCCACTTTATTGTTGTCATGTTTTGGCCGCAAAATGTTGAGAAGAAAACCTAAATTTATACTACTCACATGATGTAACGCTTCACACCATAGGTAAGTTATACTACTTACCTATGATGGAAATCTGACTAGCAACAGTACGATAGTAACAACACCTATCAATTCTCATGCAATGATTTTTGACTAATCAATTTTTTTATTAGTAAAAAAAAGGAGGAAAAAAAGATAGAGAGGAGGAAAAGAGATATAAAAAAAAAAGCCATTTTTTAAGGTTTACTACAGGAGCAATTCCATGGAGGCTTTGAGCAAATGTGACACGGTCCACTACATTACCTGATCGTCATTAGAACTAAATTTCACCTTCTCTCTTTCGAACTCAATTTTGGCTATCTATTTGATCAAAAACCAATGTTTTTATTACAAGTAACAAATCTGGAGGGACCTTTGCCGGGGTGGTAACAGCTTGATCTAAACCATTAAAATAAACCGAAACAAACGGGTTAGACACCTCGACTAAATTTAATATATCAATTTTTTTCTTCATTGGCGACTCTAGATAAATGAAAATAACTTTCTTAATTAGAATTACTTAAGTCGTGAGACATCCTTACGTTATCCGTTCGCAAAGGATCAACTTAGTTACAATCTCGCTTAGGTCGCAAAGGCGATGATCGTTGATGACAGACAAGATGGTATAAAAATACCAATAAGATCCCAATTGGCACAACAGGTTCAGTCTAATTTCAGTATTCTTCCATACCTGATTAGATAGTAAGAAGTTTAAGACATTTAAGCCACATAAAATTCCAACTCTCTTTAGGTCAATTGGTCTTTCAACTATGACATCAGGATTTGCACTGGGCATTTCTTTAGCCCCACCTTGGAGGTTTTGGTACCTATACCAACTTTACTAGCAAAATGGTAGGACTTCAGCCTTTAATATATTTGTTAATTAATCCATCAAAGATGGTGAATCAAGTCTAGGAACAAAGCAGCACAGACGTCAGATTGACATTGGCAAACATTAAGCACAGAAAATTGAAATTAGTGTGCTGTTGTCTGATTGACTGGAACACAGAAAATAATTCAAGTAGATTGCACTAACATTAAGCACTTGTATTAAATGCACGGATGTTATCTGGAACCATGTCCACATACCTGACTCAAATATGTTGCATGACTGTAAAGGTTCCTTCCTGTATTCCCTATTGTGTATACCATCAGTAGTTGTTGTAGGTCCACTAGAACAGTATCTTCATGTGTAAAACTGATCATACATACATCCTGTCAGCTGCCTGCAATTAATAGATATAAAGTGTTAGTGACTGTATATGATGAGACATAAGAATGTTTTGATTTTCTCAACAAAAATGTAATTCTGCGTCACTCAACCCCATGGTATTTGATGAGAAGGCCTCTCTCTTTCCCATCATTAAACTCATAGCCAAATACCATACATACCATATTGATAGAATTTAAGTTACACAAACATTGGCAATGAAGCATTAGCAATCAAAAACGGCCTAGTTTCAGCTATTAAATAACGAATAACTAAATTGGAAGTTGAAAGTGACGATATAAATCTCATCAACACATTGTACATTGGCCATTTAAAAAATTGCATTAGCAATATTGAAAACCTCCTCTCCAAATTTCACCCTACTAAGTTACTTACTACACGTACAAAGAAATGCAAATAAGGCGGCCCACTCCGTTGCTGCATAAGCAAAAAATTCAGGAAGCAAATATTTCTTGGAGATTTAACTGTAAGTTCTGATGAGCAGATTTGTTGTAATCTTGTCTTTAGTTAATACTATTTTATTTTTTGAAGAAAACAAGTCACACAGACACGAAGCTGAGTGCAGCCAAACTTATTTTAGTTAATACTATCGTCCCCCACCAGCTTCACTGACGCGGAGGGGAGGAAGCTTCTGGAGAAACAACTGTTGAGACCGCGCAATGTCCTCCTTTTTGAAATGGTGGTAAGATACCTACCACTTTGGAGAACATATTGGGTCCCACCGGTCTGGTGTCGCTGAAGCCTATTTGGTGTTAATGTATTATTACATACGCCATCCTCCTTTTTGAAATGGTGGTAAGATACCTACCACTTGGAGAATATATTGGGTCCCACCGGTCTGGTGTCGCTGAAGCCTATTTGGTATTAATGTAGTACTTACTACATACGCCACGATAAGTGGAACCGACAATAACTTCACGATCACAATATTTATGAACAATAATAATTCATCAAATTGAATTATTGCGAATCGTCCAATTAATATTTGAATTAGAGATGTCTCTGTATCAATAAAATATTTTATTCAATTCTAAATTGCAATTTACTTATATCTCTAATGTCTATATATATATATATATATATATATATATATATATATATATGTATTTGTATCCATTAAAAAAGTTCGGCTTCCCCGTCACCGAAGGTTAGATGCTCGCCTTGAGCCGCTCGTCCTTCTTCTTCTGCCGCTTCTCCTCGCACTCTTCCTCGTCGCCTTCCCAAAGGCTGAAGGTACTACTCTCTTCCGACTGAATCCCCCAAAGATAGAGGTTGGATTGTTTCGTGCGTGGTGGTGTGTGGAGTTTCGTTTCGTGTGTTACTAGATGGGTTCTTCTTACCCCACCGGTGCATTGAAGCCTTCCTCGCCTAAGATCGTCAAGCTTAAGCCCATCGAAGTGACACCGGCGACGTTCGCGGACTTCGGGCAGGTGATCTCTGTGTCCTCCGACGGCGAAGAGTACGGTCCCAGCGACGCGCAGTTGGAGCTCCACCGTGGTGTACCAAGGTTTGTCTTTTTTTCCGTGAATTTTTTTGTTGCTTTGTTTTCTAGATTTCTTTTTAAGAAATATTGAATGATTAATTAAGAAATAGTTGGAAAGAGTCGATTTTGTAGACCAACCCTGATGTCTGTAGTTTCTCTGAATCTTTCAACCCCATAATTCGATTAAATTAGTTCGCTCTTTTCCAATTAACCAACAGAAAGGGAAAAATGAAAATTTGAGGAAGGTAGAGAAACATCGTCATAATCTTTCTGTCAGTTGCAGTTCAGTGTAACTCAAATCCAAGATAAGCAAGGTTTTTATGGTGTCTTTTGTCATCTAAACTTAAGGTAGCTTGTTGTCGATTGATTGTTGGCTCTCTTACAGATTTTAATCCTTTTTGTTCATAGTTTAGCAAAGCAATCATACAAGGTGCAAGGAGATCTGGATTCTAATTTGATGGTTTGCAATTTGCTTCTTGGTTTGCTTTTCTCATGACATCACTTGATGCAATTAATATATTTTATGTGTTTGTTAATAGCTCTATGTTTATAACACTAGTTGGCTGATCCCTCCTTTTAAATTGTAAGGAGAAACTTGTACGGATGAAATGAATATCAATCATTGCAGCCTTAGATATCCTCTTGAATGAAAGGTTTTGTATGGATGAAATGGATATCAATCTTTGCAGCTTCAGAATATCCTCTTGAATACCCTTTGTATGGATGAAACAAATATCAGTCTTTGCAGCCTCAAAATATCCTCTTGAATGGTAGGCTTTGAATGCAATGATGTGAAGATCCAAGCACCTGAGGGCAAATCAGTTCTGGTTAGTAGGTTGGCAGCTTGGTTGCCCTCCAGTTATGCGATTTCTATAGCTCCAGCTCTGTATTTGACAGCACCAGCCAGGTTCAGCAAAAATTACAAGCTGATATCGGCTTTCATCCACCAAGCTAAGATGCTATTAACTATGCTTCTTGTTACAATTGCTAGAATAGATGTTCAGACTCCAATATTATATGCAAATAGGGAGCAACTTGAAAGAGAGTCTGAAGCTGGACAGGTGAACGGTTTAACAACCTATTGTTAAAAAATCGAGAAAAAGGGAGGGAGAGAGATTGCAGTTAAGGGTTATTAGTCAATGTGTAGCTAGGGCCTCTGGTACCTCAGGATTATGTGCAGCTATCATGAAGAGGGAAAAAAAAAAAAAGCATACTCATGTTCACGGGAAGCTAGGAAAATATTTGGTTTTTCAATACTAAATAAATAGCTGACAAGATGCAGATATAGCCCCATACCATGTGTTTTAGTTATCTATTCATATCTTAATTTTAATAACAATAGACAAATGATTTATCGGGCTTAGTTTGCCTAGTTCCGCTGTTGCCAATATAAGCCCTTTTAAAAAAAAAATCATTTTTTTGTGATCTTTAAATGCCTGTTAGAAATATTTTATTCTGTTTAAGTTCTCTTTGTAGATATGGAAGGGTATCTATCTTCATTGTGTTCGGAATTGTATGATTACAGAAGTCAGATGTCATGTGCATATACCTTCCATCATGTCATGCTTTGCATCATATAAATTTTACTTGGAGGATATTGATGATAATTACCTGGGAAATGCTTTTCGAGTTTAGATTAAATTGAACACTGCTTCTATGCAATGTATCTCATATGTCAGCCTTTCTAGACCTACCATTCCTCCATTTATGTGCATTTTACATCTCTTTTCATTAGATACAATAATGATCTTTCTTTTACAGGTTCTACATCATGCATCTAGAAGACAGAAAACTTAAATTTTCTAAGATCACTCATCATGCAAGTGTTACCCAGTGTCTTGGATCAGTTGGTGGTGAAGAGTGGTATCTAGGTGTTGCCAAGGCATCTATACTGAATGAAAGTGAAATTAGCAATGAGGATGGACAGAAACCCGTTCAATCTTGCTGTGGCCACTATTACACGCCCCCTCATCCTGATGATGTTTGTGTTTTCCGAATTTCTGGTCCTAAATTTCTGAAGCTTAATGTTGGCACATGGCATGCAGGCCCTTTGTTCAAGAAAAAAACAATGGACTTCTACAATCTAGAGCTGAGCAACACAAATGTAAGCATCTTCATATCTGATGTTTTTAAATGTATAGCAGTTATGTTGTTCCGAAGATTTTTGCCTATGTCTCCAGAATTACTTTACATCATTGTCTGTTCTATTCAGGTCACATGATCCTATATCACAGGCAATGTTAGTCTTTTGTGGCTATGGAAAATGTTGTGTTAACTTTTGTGGCTATGGAAAATGTTGTGTTAACTTTTGTGTTTCATCTTTTGACTGTCACCCTCATTCTTCCCTTTCCATTTCTCATCAGTACATAACCCCTTCCAGCTGATATTATCAGACATGCAAGCTGACTTCTTTTATTTCAACACAGGAACTATATCTATCACTTCTAATATGCTGTCTGGGATTTTAGTTTAATATCTGCTAAATCCAACTAAATATGAAGTTGTTGAAAGAGAGTTCTGTTTATTGGATAAATGACATGGGATGAGAGTCATGCTGATTTTTCTGTGGATATGTTGATGGGGAGACTAACAAATAAAAAGACAGCTACGGTGGTATCGTGGGAGAGCAAAAGCATATCTTAAAACATTTTTCTCCTAGCCCTCAAAACTTTAAGTTTAGGTATTACAGGCTATAATTATAATTCGGAAGATAAAGAATCTAAAACACCTAATCAATAAACGCTGTTGCATAAGTCAGGCAGTCAGTCCACAGTACTCTTCATAGGTATCCTCGTACCCATGTAAACATCACCAAAAACTCTCTGCTGCCTGATTTTTCTTGCTCATTTCACTGTAAACTCTTGTTACTGGTTTAACATTCGAAATTATTTTGTTAATACAAGTTCACACTTCAGCAGCACGACAGCAAATTGGAGATTTTATGATGAAATTCATGATGTTCCACTTTCGGGCAAAACTGCTAGTTTCTTTTTTTTTTTTTTCTGAAAAGGAGAAATATATTACTCTAATGCTCTAATACAAAGTAAACCATGCTCCTCGGAGCACAAAATGTGGCTAAGTTCGGCAGGCCAAGTTCCTCTCCAAATACAGGAGGAGGATTTGGAGGTTCTAGCAAAACATGCCAGCCAATTGGCACTCATGTTTCCTTCCCAGAACACATGGAAAAATTTACATTTTTGCCATGTGTTCAAAATATTTGCTAGTTTCTTTCTTCTTCTTCTTCTTCTTTTCTTTTAAATTTACTCCTCCCATATTTATGACTATGAACAATAGATGCTTACAACGGGAGTTGTACCCTTGACCACTTCAGAGTCCATACAATGTGGTAATTGTTGGGATGTCCCCACAGAGACAATTTCATTCTTCTTTTCGAATAAATGACCTGCGCATAACTTTGGACAATCTTTTGGTGGGTACTGGTATGTAAAATATGCTGTATATGGTTCGATGTTCGACTTGTACTGTCTATCATGCCACATTCCTGGTTTTTTAGTATGAACTTTACGCAACAAGTTTTTCTGATTATAGAAGCAGTTATATGGACTTCATTTGTAAAACTTGTTTCTTTTGGATTTTTTAATTTGAAATATCACTTTATTACAGGTGGTGGATCATACAACACATGATTTTCTGGTGAACGATAAGTTGACATTCATGATTGAGGAATAAACGTTTCATTCTGTGGGGCACACCTTTCAAAGTTGATGAATTTGTTTATGGGATTCTTATGCTTGCGTTAATATGGAAAGTAAACATCGGTCAATATAATGGACAAGCTTGGCCTACAAGTTGTTAAACATGTCTTTGTTCAAATGGAATGTACTCACAGGAGGCTCAGATGTTTGCACTTGATGCAGACGACTGCATTTCTCTGTTTGATTACCTCTTTTTTATGTTTGCTGAACTATGATTCCTAATAAGTGCTCCATATTTGCTCAGCAGCTTGATGGTATATCACAATGTCTTCTGCGTTGCGATGACGGTGATCAAGATATGCATAACAGTGATCCTTGTTATCAAGGACATTTTTACTTGTCGCTTTTGAAATGTGTTTTACAGGAAAATTTGCCATTTCCGCTTTTAATTGTTATTCTCAAGTTTCGACTCATCTTGTAGGATTGCCACATGGCTGAGCTTAGACTATGATTAAAAGGTTCAAAGCTTCTTAATGGCCATTTTGATTCCTGTGTTTTTTTGGTTCTTCATCTACCTAATTTGTCTTGGCTAAAGGGAAACAATGGCACCTGAGAGTTGCCACCAGATTGACAAGCATAGAATTGTCCTAAAATTTCTGAGAACCCTTCCCACTGGGTTTGGTGGACAATCCTGAGAAACTCAATGCTGATATAGTTCAATTCCATGTGTCATTTGTTCAGGTACATGAAGCTTGTTTGCAGTTTCTAGGCATCATCTGGAGCTCATCAGGTACCTTCTTTTCCTCTGTTTCTTTTGGTATGAGTTCTGTGTACTAACCAAATGTAGGTCACTTTTTCCTGTGAGTATTGTTTTAGATTGATTGCTGCTATATGACTTGTCTTTGGCCAATGCAACAGAGGGCATCTCTTCTCTTGCATCAAAGTGGCTGCTGATAAGATTTTTGTCACTCTTTAGAACAAACTTATTTAGAGCTTTTGTCCAGCATCATCATTCACCCAGGCGAGAATGGAAGCATCTTCCTCCATGCTGGTCTTTTTGTTACTGTCTAAAGACTGCTTCTTGAGCCCTTTTGGAATGGTTGATAAAGTTATTTATCTCCTTGCAAACATAATGCATTCTTTGTTGTAGTCGTGGATTTTTATTCCATAATTTTAGGAAAATTCTATATTTTACATTTTACCGTATTAGAATAGTTTGTTTCCTTTCACTATTTCTTAAATTTTGATGAGTACATTTGGAATAATATAATTAATTAGAAATTAGGATTTATACCATTAATGACAACCAAGAAGAGTCGAGCAAAGACTATTTCTCGTATTCATTCTAACTCTCACCAATAAGAGTTCGGCAATCACAAGCCAATAAGGAAGAAGGACGATTTGACTAAAGATAACTGTGAGTTCTCATTTTGCATCTTTAATTGAATTTAAGAAGTATTTTATTTATGTTTTGATTGATAAGGATTTTTTATGCACTTCGAAATTAATTAATTAATGGTAGTTTTTTAAATTTTAAGATGCATGATAAATTTAAGATTTACTATGTTACTTTGAATTTTAATCGTAATTAACATATTTTGACTCACAAATTTCGTGAAGTTCATATTATTTTTTTTATTGATAGATTTTTTTAGATATATTTAACTTGTTGAAAGGATGTGAAATATTTTTTTTCTAATTTATGTCATTGAAAATTGAATTGCTTGGCCATGATTTGAGATAAATAATTTTTTCATCTAATTTACACTCGTAAGAGTTAAGAATTTGAAGCCATCACGTGAAGCCAAATCATAAGTGTTTTTAATTTTTCTCGAATTAGAGGCTATATTTCTGCATTGAGTAAATGGCTTTATATATATATATATATATATATATATATATATCTTAACGAAGTGATGCTAATCCAATAACATTTCTTATTGGAACATGACAGCACCAGTTGGCTGGATTCATTCTAACACGGGATTTGGGGTCGATGTAGGTAGGCACAGACGCGTCTTCCCCGACGCGGACGACGAGGAGAAGAAAGCATCAAGAAACGAAAGATCGCTGCCCGCCGGTTCATTCTCCTTCTCCTTCTCCTCCTCCTCCTCGTGTCATCTGCACCTTCTCTCGAGATCTCCGATGGTTCTCCACAACACCAGCCGCGACGCCATGTCTTCCTCCCAAAGAGACGTTTTCTACAGGTACACTCCCTCCTCCTCCTCTGTCTGAGCTCAGCGAATCGGGAGAAGCAGCCGCGTATCTTGAGATTTCCTCTCGGCAGCTGCGGTCACTGCGGCTACGCGCTGAACCTTAGCTCGTCGGACCGGAACACCGCCAAGATCGGGGTCGAGTACGGGAAGGCCCTCAAGAAGGGGGTCGTGTCGTTCGTGGCCATCGACGAGAGCCGGTTCACGCAGGCCGACGAGCTCCGGTGCCATCCCTACTTCCGCTCCCGCCGCTCCTGGGGCCTCTTCCGCCACCAGACCCGCCTGCTCTGCCGCGGCTGCGGTAGCCCTATCGGCGTCGCCACCTACGACGGCACCTCCTCCCCTTCTTCTCCCTCCGAGGGGTCGTCGGAGAGCAATTACCCTGCATCCTCCGGCTCCCGGAAGTACAAGATCAAGATCGGCGCTCTGCAGCCCTCCGACGACGCCGCCTCGGGTGCTCTGCTTTTAGACTGATAGAGATGGGTTATGGGCGATCGAATTAGGGATATGATGGTATGTATGGCTATATTATTGTTACTAAATCGTGAAATCGTGGTGTCTATCCATCCTCTCACTCGAGTCTTTCTTGTACAGAGAGAAAAGGCTTGCTTTTTTAGCTTCAAAATTAGGGGGCTTTCCTTCAAAGCATATATGAATTATTATTGTGATGTTTGAACTTTTTTTTTTTTTTTGTTGGTTTGCATATGTTGTTGAATTGATGTTCTATGTACAAAATCATATTGCTCTTTTTGTTGTTGGATTTGTGTAAAATGGTGGTTCATTGAGACAAATAGATCTACTTTTGTAAGGTTGAGTTGAAGTGTGTGTTGTTTCCTTGGTGTTACACCTTTGTATCTCTGATGCTTTTCATTTTTTTTTTTTTGGTTAGAACACTAATGTCATAGCAGCTCTATTTGCATTTAGATAATTTCTAACCCGATTTGTCTTGTCAGTCGTTTGTATTAATATTCCGATCGATTATCGATATAATATGTATCGACATTGACACATGATACAATGAGAGCTATCGATATACTATTATATATCACCCATATCATTTTCTCGTCGGATCGATATGTACTATCCATATTGAGAAAAATTTTGATTTCTGATTGCCAAAAGTTCATTGAACTCATTTATTGTCTTTGTATTTAGTTTTTTAGCTTCATAAAAACAGCATTTTGTTGAACATATTTAAGTTTTAGAGCCTATACAAAATAGGGTGCAATGTGACTTTCTTTTCATTAGAACCATTTCATACTATTATATTGCACAAAATAGGACCATTATATTTGATCAGTAGCATTAAATTGGCATCTTTGTTTCGTTAGAAATCACAAACATGTTTCCTTAGAACACCACATTTCACGATTTCAAGAACAAAAACCAAAGTTTGGCCTTTCCTCATCTGTATCCTACGGATCCGAACTATGTTGGCCAGTCGATACGATGGAGGAACCAAATGCCACCTGAAGGTGAGAGGAATATAGATTTACTTGGATCCAAGTTCACCAATTTTCTTCATGACGATTGTTCATGGAGGTTGATGTTTATATTATCATCCATCCATGTCTTCCTAACGGGATGCAGCTTTGGGATGAACAATCCTGTGATCAGTGGGTAGTTAATCTTGTTAACACTAAAGAGATGGATGGATCGCACGACGAACGACGACATGGTGCCCATGTCGAAGTAGGCTTGCGGCGTCTTAATGCCTTTACAAGGAGTAATCGAAGATACTCCGAAATGAACTAAAAGAAACCTTTGGTTTGTTTTGTACAAGTGTATGGGTTTTGCTAACAACCCATTCACTTCTGCGATGCCTCACCTCTTCAAAGACAGGAAAATATCAAGTGTACAACTTCTGATATGAGAAAAGCAATCGATCAAATGTCAAAACACAAAACTAGCGAGAATTATGGTATGGCTTCCAACCACCTTTTTATCAGTTGTATGATACTTTTGGTTTCCGAATAATAGGAGTGAGAGGAGTAGAGGGAGATCTATCGAGGATTGTACTGTTGAGGTCTGAAAGGAGTCTCGATCCAACTGTTCAGGTGTTACAGTCGTATGATGGAGTCGCATTCAGCTTTCTAATGCTTCGCCACCGCTCAGGTACTGCTTATGCACCATTTTCTTGTAATCTGTCACCACAAAGAAACATCAGCGCAGGTCGAGCGCATACCAAAGTAGCGGTTCTAGGTAAACTAATCATGCGTGTTACGGGAAAATAAATTAACAGACAACTATCGACAAGCACAGAAAAGGATCCCATCGAAATGACGATATCACTTTTATCGAAATTTCAGCAATAGGAGACAGCATTTCTTAAGCAGAACTTACCTTCGAATGTTCACCAACAATATATCAAAAATAAAAATAAAAAAACCTTATTGCTCAAAACTTCAAAATGCATTTCCTTCGCAGGTTTGGTTGTGCTGTATATAATAGAGTGCTGAGAAAACGGATAAGAATAGTAGTAACGAGTCAAGGATAGAGAAAACATATAAACCTTCTTGATTGCTCCACAGTGTTGCAGCATAGCAATTGAGAGGGCTCTCAGTATTGGGTTCTGTCAAATGGAACAATCCAAAATCAACAAGATAGAATATACGGTTAAACGAGAAAGTACCATCACATATCATCAAAAAGATCCAATTTACCTCCTAACAAGCTCTGTATAGATAACAAGATCGTTCTGCAATCATACGCGGACGACCACATTTCCTAGGTCGGAGCACAGGAAATATCATGAGTAAAAAGTATTATAGTACACCGCATTAGCATGGTAGTAGTTTCCTAATAGTAAAGCTAAACAGCAGAGTACCTGAAGGATATCTAAACAAATGTTGCCACACTGATCAATATTTGGATGGAAACATGGAGTTTCAAACTTAACCAGTGGTGGCTTGAATGGATAGTCCAACGGGAACTTCAGAAAAAGCTTGTACGACAAGCCTTCATAAGCAGTTCCTTTGCTTCCCTCGATTGTACCAATCCAAGAGAAGATATTTTCACCTTCAGGAAATGCTGATACTCCAGCATCTCCACTCATCTGGGGATCGAAAAAACTATTAGATACCAACATACGGATATTGATACTGGAGGAAGACTCAACCCCGTAAAATGTTATCTACCGATTCTCCAAATCCATGCTATAAAAAAATTAATTCATCGCGAAGGGTTCTGTTTTGCAATAGCATGTACCAGATAGTAATTAAATATTCTTAGAGGGTCATACAAATGGAGAATATATTAATCCATATAGCATTATTACCCATGGAAATAACAAGCAAAGAAAATACTAATACATATAACAAAAATGTGATGTTTCATGTTTAAATGATCAAATTGATTTCAATTCAAAACATGATTAGCCTTTATCAAAAGCTTCATAAATAACTTCAGAACTTCTAGATCCAGTTAGCAGAAAAAAGGCACTACCAACATAGAGCATCCTGATGATTGATAACAGACCAGAACAAAAAAAGGCCAGGAGTTTTACCCATCGACAACAATGCAAAACCAAATGCAGAAAGAAACCCTAATGGGATTGGGATTTAATTAAATGTAAGTAAAGGGGGATTCCCAAGTTCCTATGCAAGTAACGATCGATCGATCGATCGATTGATCGATCGGTCATCCCATATCACGAAACTAAAACTACATGAAAGATGCTGCAACTCTTGAATTTAAATCTGCCTTTGCATCATTTGTAATCTATGACGACAACGTATCATCTTCGATCCACAGAGAATAAAGAGAAAGACAAATTACGCACTAGAGAAGAAAACACACCATAAGAGCCATCAACTCCTTCTGAAGCCTGCGAGGAGAAACGTCAATTGGAAACCGATCTAATCATAAAAAGGAACCCCTAAATAAAGCAAAGAAACAATTCAGAGGAACGAAGAAAGGGAGGGAGGGTTCGGATAGACCTCTGGGAGACGGAGGCGGTGTCGACAGGATTAGGCGGAGGCTTGGGCTGCTTGGAGGAGGGCGCCGGCGAGGGCGGCGTGGTGGACGCGTTGTCCACGTTCCGAACCTCCATCCCTGTCCCGTCTCCTCAAGAGATCGAAGGGAGAATCGAGGCGATGAGATCGAGTGATTGTTTTAAGAGGAGAAAAAGGGAAGAATTGCAATCGAGAGGGCGAGAGGAGATGAAATAGGATTTGGGAGGAGGCAGATGGGAAGGGAAGGAAAGGGACGATACCTACCACGCGTCTTCAAGTCGAGGAAGGAGAGGTGTTCCCATTGGTAGGCCTCATGGGCTCCGCCACCACGTGGTCTTTCACCTCATCAATGGACTGGGCCCACGTGAGCCGTCTCTTGTCAAACCCATCAGTTTCTTTATTGCTTTTATTTGGATAGATTGCAAATTATAATTTTCACTATTTGATTCTCATATATTTCAATTGATTTTTCAATCACATCTTATTTTACAAATTATATTTTCCACTATTTGATTCTTATAAATTTTAATTATTTATTCAATCGAATCTTAGATTGCAAACTATAATTTCCACTATTTGATTCTAATAAATTTCAATTGATTTTTCAATCAGATCTTAGGTTCAAATTATAATTTTCACTATTTGATTCTTATAAATTTCCATTGATTTTTCAATCAGATCTTAGATTGAAAATCATAATTTCCACTATTTGATTCTTATATATTTCAATTGATTTTTCAATCAGATCAATTTTCTCTAACTTGTCAATTTAACATGATTTATTTAATTATTATAAACCATGTTAGTTAAACGAGTCGAGTTTGACTATTTATAACTATCGATAATGGCTCCTCTAAATTTATATTAAATTCTACAATAAAACTACATTTATATTCCATCTGACTTATGAAGTCTATGAAACCCACAAGTAACAATTAAATTTTGCAACAAAGTTCAAATGGTGACAAGATTATCCGAATCTAACCAAAAAAAAAAAATGTTATACTTATTTATGAGGAGGAAATTGAAGAAGAGGTAAAAGCTAGCATAAATTTAATTCTTATTTGTGTCATTATTAGACAAATTTTTTTTCTTTAACAGAAGATAAATAGTGAGACTAAAATTTGATATTAGATGGAAGACAAAATATTAAATATTATGGTTGACAAATATCATTAGATACAATTTTCGAGTTTTTTTAATGAAAAAAATCTTAATAGTTTCTATCATTTTATAAATACTTCGTCGTCGTCGAGAGAACACTATGAGTACTCCTTAATGATGTGAGAAATTTTATACAAAATTTTTAATTTTAATTTTTTTATAAATATATATGAAGATATATGTCAGAATATATTTTTATATTATATATTAATGAAATCTAATATGTGACAATATATGTCAGATCTCATGAATATGAATCTTAATTAATTGATGATAAAAAAATTTAAAATAACTGATTTAAAATAATTGGGACTGAGTTAACCTAATCTAATTGCACCCTACCAAAGTATACACATGGGACCAACATTTACACCGACATGACTCAAACAGATATAGACCCATGTGTTGTGTTGGTCCAAAACATTCACAAATGGGACAGTCGCCTAATTAGTTGACTCGGCTTCCAATTTAAGTTATTTCTTATTGTGAATCTTTACACGAGCACATCCGTTCGAGCTGTATCACGTGACGTGTCGGTCTCTCAGCTCTCTCCCATCGCATCCGACGGCCCCACTCGCCGCGCCCGTCAGCTATTCGGAAATAGTCCACCACCAGTGAGCCAGAACGAAGCAGTGTCGCTCGGCCACAGCGACGCCTCCGTTGCCTCGCGTCGTCGTCTTCCTCCAAGGAAGTCATTCACGAGGAGGAATAGGAGGATAGGAGGTCGAGACGGGTAGAAGATGGTGTCGGACGAGATCCCGAACCCTAATTTTAGTCCGTATCCGAGCCCTAACCCTAACCCCAGCAACGATCGAGATCCTCTCATCGATCGGAGGCCGAAGCGAAAGAGGAATCTTCCGGGAACCCCAGGCAAAAGCCTTGTCCTTTTCTCGATTTCTTGATCGATTCATGGATTAAAAGCTTACCTTTTCCGGTGCGGTGCAGACCCGGAGGCGGAGGTGATCGCGCTGTCGCCGGGAACGCTGCTGGCGGCGAGCAGCTTCGTCTGCGAGGTCTGCAGCAAGGAGTTCCGGCGGGATCAGAACCTCCAGATACACCGCCGGGGGCACAACCTGCCTTGGAACTTCGCGGCGAAGAAGGCGTCGTCGGACGAGGCGGCGGCGAGGGGGAGGCGGCGGGTGTACGTGTGCCCGGAGGCGAGCTGCGTGTACCACGACCCGTCCCGGGCGCTCGGGGACCTCACGGGGATCAAGAAGCACTACAGCCGGAAGCACGGGGAGAAGAAGTGGGAATGCGAGTGGTGCTCCAAGAAGTACGCCGTCCGGGCGGACTGGAAGGCGCACTCCAAGATCTGCGGCACCCGGGAGTACGAGTGCCACTGTGGCACCCTCTTCGCCAGGTAAACGAACGCCTCGCTCAAATTCGCTTCGTCCACGGGAAGATGATATGGTTAGTTGGCGGTGGAAGCAGGAAGGACAGCTTGTTGGCCCACCAAGCGGCGTGCGAGGCGACGACGACGACGACAACGGCGGAGGAGAGGGAGGCGATCACTGTGAATAGGGAGCTGTTGTTTCCCAGCTTGTGGGGGCGGTCGACGGAGCGAGCAGGGAACAATGGCGGCTGATGGAGTGCCATGGCTCGGATGCAGTGCCTCAAGGCATTGGGTGCAGAATGCACCCCATCCTGTAATAGATTTGGTTGATGCCGACGCATGACGAGATACAATTTTTATTGAGCTATCAGGTTAATTATAGATTATCCCTTATATTTCGATATTTATATTTTTTTAATTATTTTTATTAAAATATTTAATCTTATTTTTTTTTATCGATTTCAGTGATAAACCAGCCAGAATCCGTACATATTTAATGATAAATCCATATTTTCATCAGCAGAGAGAGTGAGTCGGTGACTAACAAGAAACGAATTTAAATATTTCACTTTAATAAGTATAAGATTATAAATATAATTTTTAAAAAATATAAAAATCAAATTATTAAAAATAACTAATTAGAAGATAAAATCATAGATGACAAACAAAAAACAAATTATGAAATTTGTTTTTCGGTTTCAAATAAATATTCTCATTTTATAGATGATGATAACCCTCTGACATATGCATACACTATTCTGGAGAGCCTTTAGGAAGCACCAAAAAAAACACAGCAGCAGTTCAAAAATTGTCATCACATAGCACACAAATCTTGTTCACTTCATAGCAAAGGAATGTACTGCTCAAGTCAAGCAAAATGTACTGCTCAAGTCAAGCAAAGATAGTATGCTCATGCTCAGCATCATAAAAACAATACTTGAATAACATGAGCAACTATCTTTTGTCATCATGCTTTGCAATAAGAAGATCTGAAACAGTCTATAGGATCCATTCCATGTTTTGTTCAAGTTTGAAGATGAGTTTTGTTTGAATGTAATACAACAACTACAACAAGTTTTTAGGATGTTTGAATGTAACATAAAGGAAGCTAAGCAGAGGAAACTCTCTCACAGGTAACTATTTCTGGGCACTCCACTCCACATCAATAATAAAAAAAGATAAATAACATAAAGATACCTCTTGGAATATAGAAGATATATTATCATGAAGATAGTAATTGCTTATTTTAGCTGCAAGATCACTACTTTGAACTAATAGCTATATCTACTTCGACGCAAAGTACTAGAAATGAGTAAGAAGGTGATGACATTTGTAGGAAGATAAATTGGATCAAAATTGGCAAAAGAAAATGGTATTCTTCAGTAATGAACATTTCACTGCTCAGAATAGTATTGATGAGTCAGATATAAGCAAGCTGTTTGGTCAGATCATCACCAACTTCAATTTTTTTGAAGTTTTTTAAGATTAGTAAGCATAAATTTCTTCAGGTAGCTGAAACATTAACATGACAACTGTGCCTTACAACTTTTCCACAACAACAAAATATATAATGAACAAAAACTTCCAGTTATCTTAGAAAAATGGAACAGTATGTGCTCTCAGGCCCCAACAATATGGCCTCTCAAGATCCTTGAACTCACCAGATTTTAAAAGCCACTTAAACCTCCTAAACTTTCAAAAGGTTTTCATGAAATTGTACGCCAATCGGATTGCTAACAAGATGATAAAACATCTTATCTTTCTTTGGCATGCCAACGAAACTTCCAGCGGTGAATTTGAAATAGGACACCAAGTGCCTTAACATCCTAACTCTACCCAGATCGGACATAATTGAAGCAATACAGCCAAAATTAAGCATTGCAATTACTCTTTCTATGAGCTAGAATATAGTAACTACTGTGTGGCCACAGTGGTCATCATCATACCATTTAATACTGGACTAGTTAAAAGTCTGATAATTGTGACTTGCACAAGGAAGATACACATACAACACAGTTTGTGGGTCTGGGCATGAAGTCCGTCTTACAATGCTCATTTCTAAAACAACACGCAACAACAAGCAAGAACAAACACTATACAGAATCAAGTCTTAAGCCAACATTTAAATCACAAACTGCCATAGCTGAATTGGAGATGAATAAAAACCATCATCCTAAAATAGCTCAAGCTTGCCCAAACAAAATAAGGGATCTTCGAAAAAGTGAGCCAAACAATCCAGCTAACATCCTTAGACAACTCAACACCGAGTCCCATTTACCAAAGATGTTCGGTAGGGTAAATGTCTTTAGACCATATCATTGGAATTGAGTTATTGAAGTCAGAATATTATTACTGTCACCAATTCCATCCTACACTTTCAACTTTTAAGCCGTCTATAGCCCTTTCTGCTCTGAAAAGCTAGAGCTAGCAGATGCTCCTCACCTTGTAAACTTTATCCCGTTCTCGAGGACTTGGAGGAAATAACAAAAAAATAAACAAGACAATCAAGTCATTGTCATCCGTCAAATAATCTTAATTGTTATTGAATTAATCTCTTTATCTTCCATTTATTTGAATCGAATCTTATCTTCAGCTTCATTAATACTCTCCAAAATGAGGCCTCAAGAAGATCCCTCAGACAATCCAGGGTGACATCACTTTCTTTTCCATTGTAGCAGTGGCAAGCTAATCTTGGCACAAAGGTAAAACTAGCTCGGCCGAGCAATTTGAGGCAGAAACCCCATTTCCGAAGGTTGAGGGTTCAAAGCCTCATCCGATATCTTTTTATGAATCATCAAATGCTTGATTTGCATGTTTTATGAAGGTTTAGCATCAAAAAGTGTTATGTAATTGACAAAGAGCTGATATATGTATGAACAATCTTTTGCTTGTATATGTATGAACAATGTGTATGAACAAAAGGCTGATATATGTATGAACAATCTCAGAAAGATAACATGCAATCTAATATATGAGCAAATTAATGCGAGGACAGGAAAGATAAGCTTAGTGCAAAAGATCAGAGCCTACGAAGAGATGAGACTCCATTTCGGAAGTACTCTTTCTTCAAACCCTCAGATCGAAACAACACGAGATAGAATCGATAAAAAAGCGGAAAGACAAAGGTAAGCGATAGCGAGCTGTTACATAGTTTTTTTTCCTCCAGCGTACGCCGATAGATCTGGGGTCTGCGGATCAAGAGCCGCCGGAGGAGCGGTAGCGGTAGAGCTTGCCGAAGACGTGGAGGGCGGTGACGAAGCCGATGAAGCAGAGGCTCATCACCAAGACGACCGTCGGCGTCATCTTGAGCCCGGGGGCGTCGTCGGTGTAGAAGCGCAGCATGTTATTCCCCCCGCCGCCGCCGCCGCCGCCGCCTCCGAACCCCCCGGCGGAGCCGCCGCCGCCCAGCCTCCGCCTCCGCATCCCCGCCGCCGCCGCGGGCGTCCCACGAGGCCCCACCGTGGCCGGCCGCGCCCCACCCCCCGCCGACGACGCCGTCTGCGACTGCGAGCTTCCCCTCGCCATTCCACCGCGAGATCGGTAGATCGAAGAAATCAAAACACGCCAGAAAAGGTAACCGGAAAAACCTAGGCTGCTTCTTCTTCTTTCAATTTCCTGTTTTGGCGGTGGACTTTACCCGTTCACCAACCCACCTACCTGCTCCTTTACTGACCCACAAAATGGGTCCCACAGAAGGACCGCATGCAACGACCTACTTGGCGGATGACGCAGTGGTATGCGATTCGAGTAGCTCACGCCATCCGGTCTGATACGGTAGCCGGATTGCGGTGTTCCGGCGGTTTAGCGTAAGAAAGCGTCACTGTCCACTTGGATGATCACATGTCCTGGGTCCCACCGGAGCCCATGTATCCCCCCCCAATCATCACGCGGGTGGTGCGCCAGGTCACGTTCGAAGGGTAAGAAAAAGAATTGGCTTATAAGGATGAGAATGCCATCTGGAGTGATCCATTAAAGAGCATTCATCAGCAATAACATATCATCTTATCTTATCTAACACATTTAGGTAGACAATAAGTGTTTGGTTTCAGTCTTCAAATCATGTGGCTCAGTGATTCAAATTCAATGTGTTTATCTGATTTCATGAATAAAGGTAAGTAATGGCTTATGAGTTGGTTCATCAACTTCCCTGCCATAATATGCTCATCCAAACAGCTGCAATGCCTAATCATATCAAAATGAGAAATTATAAAGGATACAGTGAATGCAACATTGACAAGTACTTTATAAATTGAATAAAGTGAGAAATCATTTCTTCCTCCAACTGGTGATTGTAGTTTTTGTTCTGGAGAAACTGTAAAGTAAAGAGCAATAAATTGACTGCAACTAATACTACTGTTTGCAGTGAAAACAACAGTGTCTCCAAGGACACACAACCAGGCACAATAGCAAGAAACTACAAATTGAATGTTGCTGCATTTTGATTTTGATGTGCCAGTGTCTTGCAGATGCATCTGATACAGCAAGATTTAGCTGCTTGTGAGGATCATAGCAAGAAAGCCTTCTCAACTAGTTTGATGAATCCAATATCCTTTGAGACCCTGTGCCTCAATGCCTTGTTGTAAGCTATATAGTTCATGTTATGTGAACATTGCCCAAACTCATATCATGCATCACTAAAAACCAACACATATGTTATCTCAGAATATTTCTTATCATATGTCTAAGATATATAATGATATGAACTTCTTGGAAATAAAATGATATAGTCATAAAAGGACATTATAGTTCTGCTTACATGACTCTCAGTGAATTTGTTTCTGAAAATCTAATAAATCAATCAGAGGAGGATAAATACATTTTCTTCTCACCTTTGACCATCAACCTTCTTTTTCTTCCATTATCATATACCTTTATCCTTTATGAGCAATTTGCTGGTATCAGGGAAGTCATCTGTCAAGTCATGTAAGCAGATGATTCATGGTATATTTGATCCATAAACGGTATGATTTTTCTGAGAAACGATGGAGTTGCTAGTAGAAATTTAATAAAGGCAGTATGTTTCATACAGCAAATCGACTAGTGCAATGCCTTTGAGAGATGAGATTTCTTCATGACATGCTAATAAATACAAATGTAGTACCCCTTATGGCTGCTCCTAGTATTTATTCTCTGGCCAACCTTAATTGACACCTGATGGTACATTGGTTGCTAAAAATTTCAATAACCTAAGAAGAGTACCGATCGAATCAAAAGAGTTACAATGTGAAAAGAATATATTAATCATGGATTCTATAATTTTGCAGATTTGCTCCACTTAACCTTCTGTATATGATTGCCTGGTCAGTCATGCTCTGTGGTTTACCTTGGCATCGGGCGGTTCTTTAGGAATTGTCTAAATAGTATTAGAGCTTGTCGAGGACGATGAAGAGGGACTTCATGCCCTGCTCCCATAATGGTCACAAATGTCAAACCTTTGTAAACTTGGCTCCATCCACCAACCTGTCAAACAATGAAGCATAGAGTTGAAAGAAAAAAACATCTTGATTAGTAATTAGACGGATTCATTCAAGTATATGTTGGTGCCAGAATGAACATTGTAAAGAAGGATTTTTTCCAACTGACCTTTCCTTTGTCATACCAAGGATACCAACTTATTAGGGTTTGGAGGTTAAGCGCATCAATGGAGTCTCTAGTTGCAGTCACAGGTACTACCGCATCTGTGTCTCCACTGCCAAGGAAGCAGCACATGAAGGAGTAGCAACAGGAAGAATGAGGAACATAAAAAAGATAAAAGCAACGTAACCATCAGGAACAGAGATGGAAGAAATGACACTTCAGAAGCAGTTTGAAGAATCTTATTTATCATGAAATTAGCTTCATTCTTCTCTAGCGCCAAGGAGAGATTTTGTGATTGGTTAGTCATAGCTGTTACTTGTTTCTAGAAAAATACTGGTATCATGATTATATGTTGTTCATTCCCATAGTATTTGAGCTTTCTAAGTTCCTTTTTTTAATTTTACTTCCGCATGAAGGGACAAAATCAGTAGGTTGATTTTAAAAGTCCATGTATTGCATATTCTCTTGGCAAGGGATATATATCATACTAATATTATAGCTACAACCACTCTATCATATGTGCATACTAAAGGATGAGTCTAATATAATTAATATATATCTCAAAAGCGTGGAAAGCACTTCTGCCAAAGTGCATATTATCAGTAGTCAGTACTAAATATATGATGGTGATCTGCAGTATCACGGAAGGCTGGTAAAAGTAGGATGTTGTGGGAAGGATCTCAGGAATATACCTGGAACATAGTTTTCAAGTTGCAATTTTAATACTAGTTCCACAGAAAAGAGAAGAGTTTGTGTGCAGTCTTGTGTATGAGCATCTTCCAATTTAAGCATGAATAAGATTTCTTTGGCAGGTTTTTATATGTCTTATAAAAACTTTCTTGAATGAAAAGATAGATCCATTTCGGTTCTATTGATAGATTTCTTCAATGAAAGTTGCTATATACACATATACATAATATATTTCAATTAATCATCCTTGTATTTTGCAATTTAAACATCAACTGCTATGAACGATACTGAATTATTATGTTCAACAAATGAATGTTGACATATAAGAAGTGTCAAAACAAAAGGACAAAAAAAAACATGGTTATGTACAAAAGCTCAAACTGCATACAGAAGGATTTTCAAGCTGAATCAAGAGAAAGAAGCTAGTTATTTTCAGTCTGTCATACAGAACTGAATTAAGTATTAGAAGGATATTTTTTCTTGCTAAATATATAGAACTGAAGTAATTAATAGATATCTAACTTTCTAAGACAAAAGAAAGAATAAAATACTTCAGATGAGTTCCCACCTCAGTTTTACATATGTTCCTAGTAAAGCAAGCTTCAATCTACTTGTTATATATAACTCGGCAACTGTCATCTTCAATCAGACTAAATAATTTATTTTTGTTATTGATTTAGTGAAAGTTATACTACCATTGGTACCTGGTAAAGCCTGTGACTGGTATAAATATATTTCAAATACCAGACAAGGTTGGATAATTTAGGAATTAATCTCAAGCCTAGATGCAAGAAAATTATGTTGTGAGAAAGAAAATGTACCTGAACATCCATATTCTTAGACCAGCTGCAATTAACTCCTGATAAATAGGAAGCATGGACCTAGGAGAATCTGCCCAATAGTTTCCTACAATATCACTGACGACGGAGGAAACCATATAATGTCAGTTGTCACTGAATCAAAGACCAGTATTTGAATGTACATGAGAAAAAAGTCAGACAAATCAAATTTTATTCATGATATATTAAAAACCTGCATGTATCCCAAGGATATTGAATTCCTGTAACATTTGCATGGAGCGCGCTCTGCACTTCGGGATGATTATAGTATACTTTGGCGTATCTGTCAGTGCAGGGATCATATGCTCTGGACATCCAAGGCTGAATAGTACAGATGAGAAACAAGGGATATAAACATCTGTGATAACCCAAAGTTCTTATTTAAGCATGTATATGGCCTACAGATGTAACAAACCATGAAGAGCAATATAATTGAGAACAAAACAAATATTCAAAGTGCACAGATGTTGATCTGCCTATTTGGATCAATGAATCTTTACCAATTTTAAACATGCATTTAGCCTTTGGAGACCTCCAAATGCGACAGTCAAAAAAGATAAAATGGTTAATGTTAGTGGTATGAGGAAAGATAGAGGAAGACCTAAAGATTTCATTAGAAACTATAAATAAAGCTTTTAAGTACTATGAACTTAACTAAGCATATAGCCATTTACAAATCTCAATGGGGACAAAAGATCCATGTAGCCAACCCCAAATAGTTGAGAGTATCGGCTTTGCTGTTGTTGTATTTAGTTTTATTAGCAAGATTCAGATGACAAAATAAAAGCATATAATTGTCAAACTATCACATCCATATTCATACTATATGATTCGCAAGACAAGGAACGTTGCGATGCTAGAGATCTTACATAGCGACCATTTAGGCTGCTTTTAAGAGACCTAGATGAATTGCAAGGTTGAGTGTATATGCTGTAGGGATCGATATTGCCCTGTTCCACGCTGGCTGCATTGAGGTTCTTCACGCACTCAACCGAAGGATGCTCTGAGGATTGGAGATTGCATGTGGCATTCAGATCATGGTAGGTGCCGTCGGAGATCAAGCCATGCGTCCACCAATACTCAAATGTACCCAAATAATCATGGTAATCATCAGTAACAGCATTGCCCACCTGAAATCACACATATTCATTATATCAATATATATATATATATATATATATATATATATATATATATATATATTTGAATGAATAATAGAATACACTTCATGAAAAGTTTGAATAATACCATGAACCCTTTCAAATTAATGAAGGGGTTCTGAATCCCTTTATTTCTCCTGTAGATAAGCTGGGACAACTGAGGAACATAATGCCCTGAAACCAGATGAGACCACAATAGTGAGATCTCCTCAACACACTGCTGAATGCTAAGAGAATTATTCTGGGTCGATACCTGCATAACTCTCTCCTGCTATGTAGAAATCTCTGTACTGGTACTGAGGAAACCTCTGAAACCAGCCCACCACAAAAGCATATGCATCCATCGCTACAATGAAATTAATAACAAAGATCGAGAAAATTGATATCAAATAGTCCTAAATTGTTCATCACCAACAAGATCACGCCATCATGTAATCACAACCTGTCCTCGTGTCACCAGCAATGTACAGATCCATGGATGTATTGGAGTACGAGAAGCCGACGCCCGCAGGAGACTCCAAGAACAGCAAGTTGGCCACTGCAAAACCACCCATCAGTTCGAGGAACAAATCAAACCCTAAACTCGACCTATCAGTCGATCAAACGAACAAACATGATCACCATTATTCCAAGCGTAAGGATTGACGTCAAGAGTCCAGCCATCGGGGCGGATGCGAAAGGGCCCGATCTCCTCGGAAGCGCCGTAGCCGACGGACGAGCATCCGGGGCCGCCGTTGAGCCAGAGCACGAGGGGGGCAGGCTGGGCAGCGGGCGGGGCCTCGACGAGCCAGTAGAAGAGGGCGCGGCCGCGGCGGGGATCGACGGTGACGTAGCCGGAGTACTGCGCGAAGGCGACGGCGGGCTGGCCGGGCAGCTGGCTGATCCGGTCGCTCTCCTGGTCCGCCGACAGCCCACATCTCAGCTGAACCGACAGCGACAGCAGCAGCCACAGCACCGGCGACATGCCTGTAAAGGTCGAGATCCCCATTGGCCGTGGCTCGCAGTGAGATCCAAAGGACGCAGGGAATTAAAGGAGGGGGAGGGAGTGGTGGGGGTAGTGAAGACAGTTGACATTCTCATGATGGCCACAAAAGAGCGATGGATTCCTCACCCCAACTCATGATGGCCACGAGATCTGTTGCTACTCCGCTTTTGTTTGCGCGACAAGGAAGAGGAGCACATGCAGGAGGTTGCCATCGGTGGCGGTGGCAGAAGGAAACCTCTCCGAAGCTCTGTCAGAGAGGCATTCACTGCTCAAGCAGTGACAAAGGTGGGAGAAGAAGACATAAATGCTGACGTCACTCATCACCGACCTTGGAGTATTAATGACATGATTAGAACGATAAGACTAAATTTAAAATTAAACTTAATGATAATAATTAACGGCCCCCACTCGCTCATTCTCTTCTACTCGAGCAATACGTACGCACGAAACGATGAGAAGAAGACACATTGCAGCTGATGCTTGCGGACTTCAGAAGACTGAGCTCGGTGAAGTGTCATGCCATCTGTGATCGATCCCGCTGAAACCATTCATTGGCGAACATCCCCCATGCTGAGCGTCCGGCCTGCGGCAGAGAGAAGGGATGGACTCAGGAGAGATGACGGCGGTGTCATTTCTGCCGTCCTGAATCCGCTAAGGTCGGGAAGATGACGGCGGTGTCATCTGCTGCGCATGTAGCGTGGCTGCTGCCTGCATCGACATGGTTCTCCAGTGAGTAAGTTTATGGATCTTGTGCTGATCGAATGGCTGTGTTCATCATTTTGCTATCCACCGGTATGGTTCATCGTAGGTAGGTACAATGTCAGCATGGTTCTTGGATGTCTCCATGAAATATGCTGCTAACTGTGATGAACTGATGGGAATTAGGCAGGTGGCCAGGCAGCAATCCGGCCGAGAGTGTCGAGGAATGATTCATGCTTATCTTGCATTGTGAACAGTTGATGGAAACTGTAACTTCTCTTTCACAAAAAAGACCGATAGCAAAGAAGTAATTTGAACTCTGAATCAGCTCTTCAAACAAATGAATGGCAGAGAACAGATCATGAACAGCTCTGACACAAAAGAGCATCCCTTCAAGGATTTTTAAGGCCTAAATTCTTCTTTACAGAAGTGCAAAAGGTTCACTTTGCTAATAAAATAGTATCAGATGGTAAACTATTAGCCTTCATGTGTTCCACAAGAAATAGTTTTGTAGTTTCCATTGTCTTTGTAGCTCTGGCCATCTGCTACAATGATGGCTTAATTTGGAGCAACAGTGTAGGAAGCCAACTGGTGGGGAGACATGGGTGGTCAGTGTCTTCATCTCCTGCTTCATAACCACAACAGTATCTCTTAGAAGCATGCAGATAGCATTTGTTAAGTGAACCAGCTTCAGAAATGTAGGTTCTTAAAAGCTCATCAGCCAGCAAAATATTGAGGCCAAGCAGTTGGTTCTCTTACAGTTGACACTAATGGAAAGTGGGATCTCCAAAAGACTCTTCTGTCTGGAAGGGGAAGGGAAACAGAAGTTTGAGAAAACATTTCAGCAATGGATACAACATCAAGTCAGATTCTGATAGACAACTCTTTCACAAGCAACATCCAAGGCAACCCACACATTGCTTGTGCCTTCAATCAAAAGCCAAAGCACATTCTCTAACACACACAAGAAAGCTAAGAACCCTAGGCTACAAACAAGCCATATCAACAACAATGAACCCAACTCTCATTAACACACATACAGGGCATACCACCAAGACTCCCCCATAGGTTATGGACTAACTCAATTCTCGACTGCTTGTTCCTTGTTATTCGTTGTTTTTATTCACCGGGGAAATGTCTACCTTGGGAGGCTCTGAATAGCGCCTAATCCTTGATGCAGGAGATGATATACTGTTATCATCAGCCATAGGAAAAGAAAGGCGTTTCTTCACTGAGCAAATAGATCTCTTCCCTGGAGTGTCAGCCATATCACTTTGTGGGCTATGGAACCGGGACCTGGCTCTAGCTGATTCTGTGGATGCCATGTAGCTTGGAATGGACTGTGAGCTCACCAGGCTCTCGTCATCTCTCGCTGATGACCCTGCAATGCTGTGCCTCCTTGGCCGCTCAGACTGAAAGCTGGCCATGCTCCTTGCATCCTCATCTCCCAAGCGTCGACCACCTCTTGGACTCAGCGATATCTTTCTGGACCGCGGCTTAGATTGTGGTGTCATGGGTGACTGGCGGCTGGGAGGTCGGCTTGATTTCCGAAATGCTGATGGGGTGCGTTCCAAGCTAGTGTCACGGTGTTTCATTGTTTGTCCGATGAGACTGAAGGTGGCGCTCCTTATGGAGTCATGATCATTGGTTTCTGATATCCTGTGGTTCTCCCATGGCCTTGCTGCCATCCACCGTTCCAACCAGCTCCAACCCCACTGCGGATTCCTTGGGTCGGTGAATGCTGGAGTCAAGGATCTGGAAGAGCCCTTCCACTGTGCCAGAAAATGCATGAAATCATTACCGCAGTAAAGAACAAAAGTACAAAATAGTAGTAGGAAAGAAAATACATCAAAGAATGCCTAATATATAGATAATCATCATGCTAGTGCAATGAAGAAACTTGAGAACTGGAATAGCAAGGACAATGAATATGCATCAAAGAGTTGAAATGCCCACTACCTGATGAGAAAATGCATAAGCTAGTGCCCTTTCTCTTCTTACAGCAGCTTCTTGTCTGTTCAGTAGATTTGCCTCAATTTTCTCTTTGGACCGAAGACTATCATCCCATTCTTCTTCGATCTGTACTTGAACATTAACCATCAGTCACAATATGGCAAATTCAGTTTGGACGAAAAGGCAGCAATACAGGTTCGGGAGATGTGAAATGTGACAACAAATGGATAGATAACAGTTATGGTACCTCAACGTAGATTTGCAAAATATGTAAACTTGTGCATATAATGATTAAGATAACTGCATAATCAGTGCAAGTGATAAGTCTCTCTTTCCAGAATGATGTCGTATAACTTACTAGCTATGGATGTACAAACTAGATTAGTATGGCCAAATTGAAACCCTAGTTTATATTGTGCAGTTAGCTTTACAATGCATATTATTTACATTACATTTCACCTGTACAAGATACCGAAAGAATGACTTGATAAGCACTTACCTTAGCTAATCGTCTTGGTGGAATGTAATTTTTTCAGAGACTATCTAGTTAATTTTATACCATTAAAATGGGACCAAGATAGTTAGAGAGCATTATCGACCAAACAAAATACAAGTAAAGGTGGAAGACTGGAACCAATCCATGTGGTGCTGAATGGAACCCGACCTAATTGGGGTGGGGTTTTCCCCAGCTGACAGTTGTTCAGTTTTGATTTGAGGAAATCTGGATTTTTGACAATGCAAGAAGCAGTTCGGCACAGAACTGAACCCCAACACAAACCTGATTCAAACCCTAACCCTTAGAATATAGTCTAGCCTACCCCATCTCCCTCTCCCATTCTCTACTCCTATCCCTTTCTTACCTTCTCTCGACATCCTGCTGCCCGCCCTGCGCCCCCGCCTCCTTCTCTCGCCTCATCTCCTCTCTCTTTTATACAATGAGGAATAATGGGATCGACAAAGTGGGAACTAGGGACCCTACGCTTGGATAATGCAGAAATGGGGGAAAGATTCCCAATGCAATCAAGAAATAGGGCAGATTTGGGGTAGGTTTGGGAATTTTTAATATCAGGCCTAATTAGCCCAATCATCAAACTAGATACAAGGTTGTTCACCCCCCATACATGAAGGTATTTCCTAAAAGGTTCAGAATTAGAATAGAGTAAATAAGTAGCATTATTTGAAATTAATGTGGTTATTTCCTGATATGCAAGTCCCCACTCTTGTGAAGTAGCATAATGAAATTGATTTCCTTCCTAGATCTTACAAGTTTACCACAGCTTTTTCAAAGAAAACATGCAGATATCATAGATTTCTGAGCATCAAGAGCTGTGTTATATGAGATTTTAACATAAAATACACACTCACCTTCATTTTCTCTAGTTCCTTTTCATATTTCCGTTGCAGATGCCTCTGGAGAGCCTGGTTTTCCTCTGTCATTCTGATCCTCCTTGCACGTATCTGTGTCTGAACTCTTGCCATTTTTTGCATGCAATGCAAGGTGTTATAGGTTTGAGACCTCACAGCATTTCCATCAACTAGTCTCTTCAATCTAAACAGCCCTCTCAGAACTCGCAATTCTCTTCTTGCCTTGACAAAATTTTCAACAAAAGACAACAGTTCAAATTATCAGCAATAACAGATCGGCGTAAGATAGCAAAAGAGAAATAAAAAAATGCCTTCATTCACTGCCAAACTAGTTCATTCGTGCTAGAATGCATAGGCCTCGGTAGCCCGAAATAAGTACATGACATTACTTGATGCTAGTGTGAATGTGGCAGAACTATGCACTTGGAGTAAACTAGCTTTGTCTTTGTATACACGAGTAATGGTTTACATTGCATGGAAACTTGATGCTTTCTTGCATTGTTTCAAAAGAAGGTTATACTGTACCATCAAGCTAGCAGTCCAACCAACTGGCAGAAACTTCTGGAACTAAAAACCCAAACCATGTTACAGCTTACGAAAATTTGTCAACCTAAATTGGCATGCATAATAAAGTGAAAAATAGCACTTAGAAAAGAAGTTTTCCAACATAGTGTACCCACAGTTTTGCACTATATGTTAATATGCATACCACACATTTTAAGCATAATAACAACAAAGCCATAAGTCCCAACTATTTGGGGTCAACTACACAGATGTTTTGACGCTATTGAGATATGTAAAAAGCCATGAGTAAAAAGTCATATGTTTACTTATGTCACATTTTAAGCAATTAACTTTATATGATTGCCACTATCCAGTTAATAAAGAATTAATTAAAATCCAGTATCTTGCTGATCTTACTTTAGCTAAAAACAAGTATAATAAACACAAAGCAGTTTACCAAATGGATGACCATTTACCACTAGCAAACTCAAACTAATGTAGGAAAGCTATCAAAATCAGAAATCCTAAATATATAAAGTGAACAATAATAGCGTGTCAAGATTACTTGAGTCTCAGATTAGGTGACATTTGCATGACATTCAAAAGGCAGTTCAGTTCATCTGAAAGTGAAAAGAATAACAAGATAACTTTCCTTTTTCAGTCTATGTGTGATAGCACAGTTCAACCATTGTCTCCAGGGAGGAATTTTGAAACCAAACAAATTGTACATTTGATAAAGGAGGAAGAAGAGAAACAAGAAATTTTACCAGATACCCCCTGAAAGCAGTCTGGATCTTGATGGCTGCAACCTCTTCTCTCGATTCACCTACGAGCCTAGTTGTTGAGGTGGTGAGGCAAACAACCTCTGCTGCAGCCTGAGCGGCGACAGCTGCAGCCTCTGCGGCAACAGCACTGGCAAGCGCCACCACCGAGTAAGCATGCTTGCTCTGTTCATCCCCCTTCTCTGTCAGTTTAACCCCCTCGATGGGCGCCAGTGGCAGTGGTTGAGCAGCATCATGAGCAGTAGTCTCCACTTCTTTTGTAGGGAGTGGACCGGAATGCTTGGATTTGCCATGACTATTCCCATGATCTCCTTGACAGCAGTTGGGGATCAAGGCACTCTTCACAACACTGAACCACTTCCCCTTTCTCCCCATCTCCACCTTCCTCCTCTTGGTCTGCTGTACTCTCTACTAGATCTCTCCTAAGCTGCAAAGAAATAAACAAGGACGATCAAAGCCTAACTCGGTGTTATCCCATCTCCGCCACAAAACGCAAGAACTAGATTATATGTGCCATAAGAACTTTTGTTTAGCATGTCAGAAAATATTTAAATTGGCGTTCCTGTTGTCGTTGTAACGAAGCTTTTCTGAAGGTGACATCTTTCCAAGAATAAACGGAACTCCAGAAGAAAATTTGACGAGGAGAGCAGAATTGAAAGAATAAGAACAGACTAAAAACCAAAAAAGAAAATCTTTCTTTTTCTTTTGGGCTTAAAGGACGGAAATTTTCCCAAAGATTTTATCTTTTACCCAGAATAATCAGCTTCAGAAGAGACTATATCACACCGGAAGCAACACGATAAGAAACTAGAAGCTAGCAAGCAAAAAAACAGAAACAAAAACATACCAAATTTCTCGCATAACTGAAGAAAAAAGGAACAGCAACGCCAAAATGATCAAGAACGGACTGTGGGGAGACAAAAAGAACTGGTAATCCCAGTGGAAGAAGCTTTTCAGTATCACCATTACCTGGTACTGGTGGTGAAATAGCAGAAGCGCCAAAGGTCCCCCCTTTTCTTCCCAAACCGAAAACAGGCAGCGGAAAGAGATGAGTTCCAAGAAACAAGTTGGTGGCGATCACGCGAAAGTCCAGAGAGCGAACCTGTTTTTCTCTCCCCCTATCAGACGAGAGTCGAGAGTCGTGAGGAAGAAACGACACAAAAGACTAGATCTTGGACATTTGGACGAGGCCGCGAGGGGGGCACCCGGCCACCCCAGCCTGGTCCTCCCTCTCCAGCGGGGCCCACCTCCGCGGGAACGTTCGGACCCACCTCCACCAGGCTTCCCCTCTTTGACGACAGCGAAAAGCTTTCGCTTTTGGAGCACCCGTCTCCATTCCTCTCGCTTTCTGAACCTTCTCCTCCTCACCTCACCCCCCTCCCTGAAACCAATGTCCGATCTCGCTGGATAGAGCAACCAACAGGGGCGGTCAATAGCGCTCAACTGCTGCTTGCGTTGGGAGCTGACCCGCCCATGGATTTTGGCTCCCCTGTACCGGCCGAGACAGCGGAACCTCACCCCACAAGACCCGGCGCGGGTGGCGGGCCCCGGGGGCGCATGGGACTCGTGGAAGCGCCGTCGATCTGGAATCGACGGTCGACGGATGCGCGGGGGTCGCAGGCAAAGACTAGACGCGGGTCGCAAGTGGCTTTTCTGCCGTCAAAAAGATGGGGTATAAAGCTGCTCTTCTGCTCTTTCCTTCATACAATATTCCACTCACGGAATCTTTCTCTGCTCTCACTTTCGACTCGGCGGATTCGAGGATGAGGATGAACGATTCGTGGGCGAGGATGAAGCCCAGAGGCGGAGCGGACCGATTCGAGCCTTGAAACGTTTCAGGACCGACGTCATCCTTGATGCTTCGCCCCATTAAAAAAAAACTAGGGGTCCCGGATCACGTCTGTCGTACACGGCATGACCGTGAAAGTTTCCGGGGTGATTCGTTACCACCTTAATAACTTGGGTGATGTAATGGAAAAAACCAACGGCTATCCAATCCCCCCTGTAAAGATCTTAACGGTTTATTTTCGTCGTTTATTCTTTATATTAAATAATAATAATAATAATTCAACGTTATGAGTTTTTCTCGGTTTCCTTTTCTTATTTTTATATTTACTAAAGACAGCTCATTCTCTTTATAAAAAATAAAATATTCTTAAAAAATATTTTTTCATCCAAATATAATTTAGACTAAACTGATGTGATATTATAGTAGTTTTGATAAAATGATAAAATTTTATTTATGATGTTTTTGAATGGAGCTATAAATTTTTGTTTTAGTCATTTATCCTATGCATAAAAAAACAAACCAAGATAGCTCATTTTATCATAAAAAGATTAAAATATTTAAAAACAATATTTTTTTTTAATCTGAATCCAATTTAGACAAAATCGATATGGGATTATGTTTTTTAAATAAAATCCTTAAAAAAATTATTTATGGTATTTTTGAATGGAGTTATAGAATTTTGCCTTTGCCATTTATTCTTTGCATTAAAAAAAATCAAACCGCTATTGGTTTTTCTTGTCTCCCTCTCATCATTTATATATTTACTAAAGACAGCTCATCTTCTTTATAAAAAGATTAAAACATTTTTAAAAAAAATATTTTTTTCTTATGAATCCAATTTAGACTAAATTGATATGATATTATATTATATTTTAATAAAATCATAAACAAATGTATTTATAGCATTTTCGAATAGACCTATAGAATTTTGCCTACTCATTATCTTAATAAAAATATTAAAATATTTTCTATAAAATAAATATTTTAGAAAATTATAAAATTTAGACTAAACTGATATGGTATTACATTATTTTTGTAATAAAACCATAAAATTATTTATTGATAGTATTTTTTTAATAAAGTCATACAATTTCACCTTCCTCACTTATCCTATACATTAAAAGAAAATTGAATGGCTATAGGGATTTTTATAATCACGCCCCACATTTTGATATTTATGAAAGACAACTCAATCTCTTTTATGAAAATATTAAAATATTTTTAAAATAATATTTTTTAATCTAAGTCCAATTTGGACTAAACTTATATGGTATTATATTACTTTTTAATAAAATCATAAGTTTTTTATTTATGGTATTTTTGAACAAAGTCAAATTTTACCTTCATCATTTATTCTTTTCATTGAAAAAAAAAAAACCCAACGACAATGGGATTTTCTTGTTTGCCTCCCCTCATTTCTATATTTATGAAAGACACCCATTCTCTTCATAAAAACATTAAAATATTTTTAAAAAATAATTTTTCATATGAATCCAATTCAAACTGAATTGACATAATATTATATTATATTTAATAAAATTACAAAATTTATTTATAGTGCTTTTAAATAAAGTTATAGAATCTCACTTTTATCAATTATCCTGTACATAAAAAAAAATCAACGGTTTATGGGTTTTTCTCATCTCCCTCCCCCCATTTCGATATTTATGAAAGACAACTCATTCTCTTTATTAAAAAAAAATTAAAATATGTTTAAAGAAAATTTCATCTAAATCCAATTTAGACTAAATTGATATGGTATTATATTATTTTTAATAAAATCATAAAAGATTTATTTATAGTATGTTTGAATGGAATTATAGAATTTTGTTTTTGCCACTTATCCTTTGCGTTCCCTCTCCCCTTATTTCTATCTTTATGAAAGCCAGTTCATTCTCTTTATAAAAAGATTAAAATATTTTTTCATCCAAATCTACTTTGGACTAATATTATTTTTTAATAACATCATAAAAAAAAATATTAATAGTTATGGGTGTTTTGACTTATAGTAATAAAAAATCTTATTAAAAATATTGTATCGAATTCGATTGAACCAATAACATTATAACTTTATTAAAAAAAATACGGTAATCAATTTTGTTTAACACCCAATCCGATTTAGCTGCTTTCAATAGAAAACTAAAAAGTTAACCGTATCAGCTGCTCTTAGATGGGACATTTTTATCATTTTAAGAAGTATGAGCTATTTTAGGCATTTTGGAAAAGAACGATGCTATTCATAAAAAAAAATTCCAAAACTTTGAGATTTTTCATCAAAAATTGTCCAAATATATTTTTTATTTAATTATCTATTAATACTTGGGATTTTGTGATAACAACAATCTATATCATAAAATTCTTTGAAAGGCTCGAGCGTTTTAAAGAATCCTATGAAATATAACTATTGCATGAAGTAATGTCTCTCACAGTAAAGAATAAATAGGATAAATGAGTATTTATATGCTAACCTTCAAAAAAAAAATATCATTCTACTAGTACAAAAATAATATCCTCAATCATTTAACTAAAAATCAATCAATATTTAAAAAAAAAATCATAGCAGACTTTTCAATTAAAAATTTTAGATTCTTTAAATTAGAAGGTACGGAAGTCTAATTTAAAATATCACTTGGAATAACTTAGTTGAAGCTCACCATTGAACTCGGTTCAAGCTGATTAAGAAACATCCAAATGTCAGAACCGAATCATCAGGGGGGGCCATTAAACTTAAAAATGTTCTAAGAATAGTGACCAAATAAATTAATAAATAATTAGTAAATAATGAGAATGAAAATTATAAAATAAAAGATCATACTAGATTTATAATGGTTCAGTCCATGAAGTATACCTACACTCCCAAAAGATCAATTTTTATTATCGATCTTTTTTCAACGGGCGAAAAACTCTTTCTCTTTTTCACGGCTCAAAAAAGAATATTTACAACTCACTTTTATAATTATGGAGGAGATAACTAAACTTTCTAATAGGATTTTTCATATAAGTTTTTATTCTCTATTATTATTACCTCAAGCAAGAATGAGTGAGATATTTATAGACCCCAAATGACTTCAAATCTTGAAGTTAAAATTCAAAATCCTCAGAATTTTCGGGTACGAACGGTACCATTGCTTGATAAATTTAATGTTGACAGTGTCATCATCTAACTCATCTTTCGATCACTGAATGAGTCTTCCAATGAGCTTAAATCAATCCTGGATCAGGCTCAATTGGCCTTTAATTGAGTTGGCAAGGTTTCACCCAAAACCAACTCAATTACAACCTAAACTACTTCGGTCAAGACACAATCAATTACAAAGCATGAATCCTATGTAGTATGACATGTCATTAGTTCATTTGGTGCTTCGTCTGACCCTTCAATGCATCATCCTCTCCTTCGACGTATTGCCCAATCCATCAACATGTTGACCTTCGCAACATCTGATTATATTGGCGTAATGCTCAAACCTTATGGCCCGATGCACAAACTCACGACATGAAATCCTTCTGACACATTGATCATTCCTCCAGCTCGACGTTCAATCTTTTGACATGTTCCGTTCCAACCCAACATATGATTCTTCCTATTTTAATCGATTTGTATTTTCATAATCGAAATTAGTCCTAAGTCACTTAAATATTGATTAGATCATAATCTTCATTAATTGATTTCATAATCAAAATATGAGATTCAATACCAAAATCATATCAAACTAGCATCTAATAAAAAATTTAAACTGATTTGAAATATTAAAAATCGATCTTTAAATACTATAGATCATCTTGAATAATCAAACTAATTTGGTTTAGTTCAGCCACAAGTGGTTGCCCACCGAGCCAATCTAGATCGGATATAATCCACCCAACAATTGATTTAACTCGCGTATGATCGATCCAAGCCAAACCGAAGCCTAACCAAAACTTAGGCTGATCAGATTAGACGTAGTAGTGACACAATAGTTTTAAGTTTTGATTTTTTTTATTGATATAACAAATAAATGAAATTTAATTTTAAAAAAATAAATAATTCTACAATGTGTGACATATCATTAATTAAATTCAATCTAATAACATGATCCTTAAACAAAATAATTAATATTATTTAAATCAAATAAAATATCAATGAAAAGATATGAAATTTAATTTAAAATTGCTAACTACGATAGAAATTCGAGAGAACATAGTGAATTCTAAATTTGTCATGCTTCGAAAATTTACCATTAATTAATTTCGAAATCAGTAGAAATTCTATCAATTCAAACATAAATGAAACACTTTTCATGCATCCAAATTTTCGAAACTTTACAATTTATTAATCCAAAATTCATAATATTTCTATCAACTAAAACATCCATACTTTTCACGCATCACAATTTTTTTTTTTAAAAAAAATCATTATTTAATTTTGAAATTCAAAACAATCTTATCGATTAAAATATAATTTCAATATTTTTCATTCATCTTAATTTTTGAAAGTTTAACATTAGTTAATTCCAAAATTGTTTTTAATCTTATCAACATAAACCAAATGAAAATTAAAGAATTTGAAGGAAAGACTCACTGTTCTGCATCAACGATGATCACTCTTCTTCTTCTTCTTCTTCTTCTTCTTCTTCTTCTTCTTCCAATTTTTCCCCGTCTTTGTTAGAGCGAAGGAGAATGAAAGTTCATCCGACTTAGGTAGGCGAGGAGGGGAAATCCATTTATGACATAGATATTAACTTCTGATTTTTCATAATTAATATTTAAATAGTTAGTTTTACTATTCCAAAATTTTCTCAATCAAATTAAGAAATTATCTTAATGCCTGTTGTTATGGGTGCTTCACCGCATTCAGGGAGTTCGCACAACGAGGTTCAAGCTGCGAGCACAAGAGGGGCATGATGCAGGCAGTTCGAGGTCGGCGTTTGCGGATGCTCTAGTTGTCACTTTGATGCGGTTCCTTCTAACATCGTTGAACTATTCCTACAAGACAAGGCCTTTTCCCGGGTGGTGGGTTCTCGGGGAGGTCCCTCCGACGATCAAGTTACGACGGTTGTGAAGGGTGAAGTTCGGCATCTCCTGCTCGGATACCGGAGCTTCTTCTCTCTTTTGATTGAAGTAGTGAGAGAGAGAGATAGCTCCCTCCCAGAGCCCCCCTTGAGAGCTCTTGGGGTGTCCCTTTTATATTTGTACGTCGTCGACCGATCAAGTCTCGACCTCATCATACTTTTGTCGTTCTCTACCAGCTTGTTTAATGTTGCGAGCAGCGCTGACGGCTGTTCGTATTGCCGGTTGCGTGTTGCTTCTGCTCTGTTGTCGTGTGGTTCCCTTAGGTTCTTATGAGATCTGATGGTGACCGCACGATATCTGATGCTGTCAGATCTTGGGTTTATCTGTCCGTAGGTGACATGTCGCTCATGTGTGTCAGAGGACAGGGTTGAAAAAATTGGTCAGTTGGTTTTGTCCTTCTACATCGGTTCGTCTTTGACCACGTCGTCTGATTTTGGAAGGGGACCACTATTATCCCTATCGCTTGTATATTACTTAAAAAGTTAAGAATATACTTACGAGGAACAAATTGTTCTACTAAGCTAAAATATTAACTATATAATTTTTAGTTTAGGAAAATAAGGAATAAATCCGGTGATATGACTTTCGATTATCTACTTTATTCGTTGAATTAAGATATGTTCTAAGCTAAAGTATAAGCATTAACAAATCTTATAGTTGACATTTAATTACGATCATTTTTTTACTTAACGAGTCATTGAACAGTTAGTTTATTTACCACGAGCTACTTTTATTATGATATGGATTCGGGTGGGATATCGAAACAAATTGGGTTTACTTAGTGATAAGTCAAACAAAAGTCTATCCCTCGACTCAACTCCCTACGAACTTTATGAGACAAGAGTGCTGCATTAAGTGATCCAACTAGTTTTCATATTTTGTTCAAGTATATTTATACTATATCACGCATTTATGAGGGTGATTAAGGTGGACTTAGGGATGGGAGCTTCACGATTGATCTATATGAACATCGAGGTCGGATCGATTGTGTAATTTAGTTTCTTTGAAGTTAGATTCAATCTAAAAATAGCTAGCTTTAGTTACTATGTCTAAAGTAATTTTTTTTTATAAGGAATTAAAGTTATGTTTGAAAATATATTTATATGATTAATGTGTATTTCGAAAAATGAGTTTGAGTGAATATACAATTATGAAATGATATGAGTGTTTGATAAATAATATATAAAAAATTATATTCTGATTGTGCATTGACATATGTGTTATCTAGTAAAATTATACTTCAAAAGTCGATTTAATATTATATGATAAATTTATTCTTCAGAAAGTATATTTATATTTTTTAAATAAATAAAAAAATAAATGTATGTATGTAATATTATAAAATTTATATGGTTCATATATACAATAAATAAAAATATAAATCATATAAAAGTATAAAAATATAATTTTTAGAAATAAATAAATTAAATTTTATCTCATGGAAGATATAAATTATGTTAGCAATCTTATGATTTTAGATAATATTATAAGGTACTTTAAAATTAAAAAAAAATTATATTAGCATCCCTCAAATGTTAAAATACTAATATACCTTAAGATAGAATCACATTTGAGCATTTACAGTCTCAATTCATATTTAAAATATACGTTTGGCCGTTAGTGTATATTTTAAATATGTTCTAACTGCATCCTAATAGAGAGAATATTTTATAAAACATTTTTAAGTATATAACTATGTTACAACATATAAATCATTATTAATGAAGAAGATTTATTATATCATTATTGATAGGGCTAATAATGGGTTGTCACGTTTTCAATCGACTTAGTATAATCATCAATTTGGGACATGTATGGTCGACCTTGCGTAGATACGGCCAACATGCCGCAATAATAGCATGAGCCCCACAGACGAACTCATCATGTACAGGTGCAGGTTCAGCGAGAACCTTATGACTATAAAGGGTCGTACAACGGTGTAGCGAAAAACGCTAGCAACATTAAAGGTCATGCGACCAACTCCCCGTGGATGCCAACAAATTAAAAGCCCCAGTGAGGGATATCAAAAAAATTAAAGGTTGAGGTACGATCGACCGCTGACGGACAAGTATAAAAACCACAAGAGGTTTTCTCTCTCTCTCTCGCTCTGGCTCTCCTCGTCTCTTGGAAAAAAGAGCTTTGCTCCCTCCAAGAAAAACCGTTCGAGATCTCTAGAGATCCGATCGGAATTCCAATAGAAGTATTAACTTAGCCATCGGAAGGACCTGATCGGGCCCACACCCCCTCGACGTGGGCCCTTTTGCAGATGATCTTCAGACCAACACGGTGACCCAACGACTCTTGGGGCCACCACGTTGCAGATCCAACCACCTCTCTCAGCTTCCTCAAGCTTCAAATCATGTTGAGTCAATCTTGCACGTGCAAGCTGAATCGTGTCGTACTGACTCCTAAGCCGCGACGTAAGTTTCAACAACAACCATCGACATCAATCGTAATTAAAAAATAAGTTTTCATTTACAATAAATGGATTAGAAGACGTTCACACAAACCTAAGACCTATATTTACAATAATATATCAATCAATCATATGACAATATTTGGCAAGTTAGCATACGCTTGGATTAACTTATACTGAATTAGTTCACAATGCCAAATGACCTTTATTATAGTTATCAATCAATCTTTACAAGTCTTAAGTTAGTTGAAATCTTATAAAAAGTTGTAGGATAAAGATATGGATATAAATAAGATAATAACTACTTTGCGTCAATTTATTAGATTGAAGTTTGAAATCAATTCTGTTATAACTTACATATCATATAAAAATTAATATAAAAAATAAACACACATTGATGATATGATTCCATATCTATCCCTTTATGTATACTATAAGAAATATGTGGAGGCGTATGTATTGTACCAAAATATAAAGGGGTAAATGTGGTATTTTGAAACTTTAAAAGAATAAACATGTAAAAGTACTCCAAAAAATATAAAACCCAAATGGAATGAATGACTTAACGGGTATGGATCTTTAGTTCGATCCGAACCCGGCCGAGATACGGTTAATCGATTCGAACCGAGTCAATCCACTCAAACCCCGTCAGTTCCCTTTTTACCCCTACCTGTCGTGCCTTCGGCTGCCGGAGATCGCGAAGAGCTCATTCGTGATTTCGGAGGAAGGGGAGGGTATTCCTGGATTCTCACATCTCTCGTTTCTTCCCCACTTGGGGAACGGCTCGGCCCCTCCAAGAAACACTCGCCTCGCACTCGTTGGCCTCCGAAAGAGATCGGAACCTTCCGAGTCCAATGGCGGTTGCGAATCGAACCAGGCGAGAGCGAAGCCCCTCGCTCCAGATCTGAAGCACCCCTCCCGCTATTCCTCCTTCTCTCCCTCCCTCTCTTTCCCTCGATTCTTTGATTCCACATCTTCTCGATCGATTCGTGGAGCAATGAAGTTGTTCGAAGATTTGCCGCCGATGGATCACCTTCGTTCCGAGGACATGAGCCTCGTGCAGATCATAATCCCCGTCGAGTCCGCCCACCGCGCCGTTTCTTACCTCGGCGAGCTTGGTCTTCTCCAACTCAAAGATGTGAGGAACCCTAACCCCGTAGATCTGATCGTCTTTGCCTTCGATTCCCACCGCGGATCTTGTTCCATTTTTTGGTCTTTCTTCTTAGGTCGTCTTTATCTTGATTATATTAAGCGTGCTCGATAGTTCATGTGATGTCAACGGATCTTTCTTTTAAATTTTCTGTTCCTCGATGGATAATGTTGTCGGTTTGATAAACTCAATGAATTATCGACTCTGCTGATTACGAGTGTGCTGAATTCAGATCTTATGCAGTCAGATGACTGCGATTCTGGTGAGATCTTGGCTTTTCTTTGGATGTAATTGATTCGAGCAGCTGCGAAAGTTTGTTGGGTTTGTTTGGTTTTATCATTCTTAAGAAGAGAAGAATAGACGATGACATGTGTGCTCATGGTACTTACTTGTTCATTTTAGATCTGGGGTGATAAGGAAGTAACTGGGACTTGCTATGTAGCCAGAGATGATATAGCATTCTCTAATTCTGGAAAGAGGTTAACACTATCTAATTCTGGAAAAAGGTCATCGACTTAGGACAGAGTTAGCTAATTTTTTCTATGAGAGTTCGCCATGCATTTTGGTCATAGACGGTGATTAGGTTGTATGATGTCGTGGCAGTAACTAAGGCTGTGTGTTACTGTTATATTTTTTTCTCCTTGACAACATTGATAACTTTTAGTCAACATTTTATCATTATGACCTATACTGGACCAATTAGGTTTCTTTTCTGTAGCTATTCATGGTGCTGTCAATTAGTAAATGTCTTAATTTCTCCATAACATTGATGGTTTAGAATCTTTAATGTCTCTCGAGGAATTCATGTTGGCTTGAGATCCTTTTTTGTTTTTTAACGAAGACCTAGAATACTTCTTGCTGTTGTCAAGCATGTTAAATCTGTTTACATAATCCTGAAAGTCATTTGATAATTTATTCTCATGACAAGTTAGATAAATGTCATGGCATCTAATAATGTATTCTCATATTTTGTTCTCATTAGACTCCGATGTAAATTAACTAATCTAAAGAAAAAAAAAACAAATAAGGAATTCCATGGAATTTTATTTTTACTGACCAATCAGAAGTTCAGAACTACCTTCCAAGACCTATAATTGTCTCAAAAGGTCCACTATGCACACATTCTTGGACCAAAGAATGCAAAAAACATAATAATACATTTTGATCTGGCCCCTGCAAAAATTATACAATGTATTTTTATGTCATAGAGTTTAATTAAATAGCAATTTTGTGTTTATTCATCAGTACAACAGAATTTTCTTATAAACTGTTTTGGTTGGCACAGAGATGCTGTGGGTTCCATTTCTTCACATTTAAAGCTTCACATTCTCTTGAACAATGTAATAGTGATATAATACAAGCTAATTGACTCTTCTTCTCACTAGGCCCTAAAAAATATAAAAAACAAAAATCTTCTTCTCTGGCATTGCAAAAAATATTCCAAATCATGCCACTGGTGGCAAGTTACCTGAGGCCTGGTTGGAAAGATGGAAGAATATGCAAAAAGATATTGTTTATTGTACAAAGTTATATCTGTTGCGAAGATGTTGACGGTTGTCAAATCCCAGACCTTTGCAACTTCTTTGATGGTTTGTCTTCTAAGATAGTTTGTACCAGTAAAGCTTTGTTAGTTTAAGAACTTTGCGATGAAAATTTTCTGGTAATCAAGTACTTTGATGGCGGCATGATACTTCGGAAGCACCACTTTTGTTTAGCCATTGCTGTTTGTTCCTTTAAGCAATGACTTTTCAATCTTCCCTAAAAGAAATTTTGTTTTGTTAAAGAAATTACTTAGCACACACTTTGTCCGCTGTTTATCAGTGGTGGTATATAATTGTATTACGCACTGATGAAGATCATTATACTGGAGTTCTTCTTCTATTATTTCTTTCTGCTATAGCCTTAATAGCTGGTTGGTTACACCTACATCCAAAATGGAAACCAAGCATTTCCTGGTTCTAATATGTCAAATCTCATCTAAATCATGATTTGTCACGACTTTTCAGAGTGAGTTCTTTGGCTTGGACAGGACATTTAGTTCATATCGCTATTCCAATATCCAAAGGACAGGGCGTCAGATGGAATGATTTTTTAGATGTATAACCCTATCCTTAAGGGTTGGGACCACTTTTTATGGGTCAGTGGAATCCAAAATCTTGATTCGAATAGCCATTTATTTGGTACTTCCCAAGGAGTAGGAACTGCCATCCTAACCCTTCACAGTGGATTTCATCCACAAATGCAAAGTTTATGGCTGACTGATATTGCTCATCATCATTTTGCTATTGCATTTATTTTCCTTGTCACTGGTCATATATGTATAGAACTAACTTCAGGTTTGGGCACATCGGCACAGTATCAAAGATATTTTAAAAACACATATTCCTCTAGGGGGTTGATTAGGACGTGAGCGTAAGCGTCTTTATGACACAATCGATAATTCACTTCATTTTCAATCGGGTCTTGCTCTAGCCTCTTTAGGGGTTATTACTTCCTTAATAGCTCAACACATGTATTCTTTACCTGCTTATGCATGTACAAAGAAGGCTTTTTTGAATGTACATGCCTTTGTAATAATAGTTAGGTAATCTAATAAGGCTCCACAGTCCACACCCAAAACCCAATTGGAGTTTGTACATTGTACATGCCATATATCATTCTGGATTCTCAATGTTCTGTCCACCTATTCAAGCTATTAGACTTTTTTGTTGTATCTGTGTACATGTGGAGAGATTGCTCTCAAATCAGGGCAAACTAGTACTGTACTGACATGACAAATGTCGATCCATGCCAACGGGTGCCAACCAGCATGGCAATTCTTACTCATGAGTGCATTGCTTGAGTTTTGCTATTTTCAAGTACCTTGTAAGGATTCTTTCTAGTACATTTTTGTATCCTTATCCTTTTATAATAATGATGTTGCAACCTTTAACTGTGTATATGAAGCGCCTATGTCCATCTTTTTTCTGCAGTTAAATGAAGAAAAGAGTCCTTTTCAACGAACATTTGTTAACCAGGTATGCGCTCACATGGACTTTTATAAAGTCACTTTGAATTTAAGATTTATTTTTAGTTTTGCTTTATGTTATAATGTGATGTGCCATTTTTGTGATAATTCACTGATAATATAATGTTTGCTCTTCTAACTTCCATATATTTAGTGTTGTAGTTTTATATTCTTGCATATTCTTCACAGTTATTTAACATCTGATATATAATTTTTTAGTGTTCTTGGTGGTGCAATCATGTACTTTTGCTATTTCTTCACAGTGTTCTTGATGAATAGCCAACAATACTAAAGAGTTGCTTCAGTTTGTTGCAGAAGAAAATGCTAGTTCTTTATTTTTGAAACCAATGGCGACCATATACTTGGACATGAGTTGATATTTTGGTTTATTTTACTGACACTTTTTTTTATATTTCCCCACTTAAGTTTCTAATTAATTCAGAAAATTTCTGTTGCATTAGTTGTGATTTTGCTGTTACTAGTGATCTAATATATATAAATCATATGATCACTGTAGTCTTGTACTGTATTTCAAATAATTTATGTTCAACAACTACCAGTGACAGGCAACTGTTATTAGAACTTGTTGTTAGGTTTGTTTCTAGTAAGATTCTAAATTCTAGTCTGTCAGACTGATACAGTTCCAAGATACCTGGTGGTATTAGTTAAAGTCTACCAGTAGTTACTTGTAACTAGTAGTTAAGCCACAATAGTCTATAAGTAAGCCTTTGTTAGTCTCTCTAGATATCATGTGTTATCTTCTCTCTCTTTTTTTTTCCTCCGGTAACAAAGCTCCTACTTTTGCTTTAGCTTAGATTCGTGTCAGACCCTTCTCCTCAACTTGGTGAAAATCCTAGTTTAGGAGGGTCAGAATTGAAAACTCTATTCATCATACAAGTACAGAATTGTTCAGTAACAAGTAAATACTTGTCTATTTCCTTTTTGGTATCAAACAACATTTTACCTTAAACGGGAGACTGAAACTGGTAAACACTTTCTGGTCATTGTTGGTCTAAGATGCAAATATGAAGCATAAATTCTTCTCAATTGTTGCTGTCCATGTCAAGGCCAATATTCATCAGACGCTTCTTGATGTATATGGGGTTGTCTATATAAATGGACTATATATATGACAGACTTCGATGCACTTCTTGATGTAACTTTCTAGTACTTTTATGAAAAGTTCCTACTTGTCTGAATGGTTATTTTCCTAATAAGTTTTATCCATGATGATCTGATTTTATTGTCTATATTGTACCAAATATAAAATTGCAAAAACATTTTTTAAGTCTATACTGATTTTAGTTGTTTTTCCTGCCATAAGATTTCTGTGTCAGCATATGTCCTTGTTGCATTCATGTCCATGCTTCACAGAATGTAGTGGATCTTACCTAACATATTGTGCTTTAGTGATTGACTTATTTTGACTGTTAGTATGAGCTTTAAATCTGATGTTTAACACATTCTTTATGTCTGAGAACTGTCTATAGGCATGGCTTGGCTTGCAGTTATGTGGACAACGTAACTGTTTTTTAACTTCATCTCTGCCCCTTAATTTAGTGGGTTTATGATTATAATCAGTCACTTGCACATGGCTGGTGGCATTTTTTTTGTGTTGACGAATTTGAATGATATAATTAGTCTTTTCTGTCTTCCCTTCTAACAAGCTTCAAGTAATTGCAAATAAGTCCTGATTAAAGAGTACTTGCTCCTGGAGATCTTCAGTGTATTTGTTTCTCTCTTTCAATGGAGAGGGCCTTGCAGCACTTGGATGATAGTTGCCAAAAGATTTCTGACAACATGAATATTTAGATGGTTTTTGTCCTTTTGCTTGAGTTTTACCTTTTCTTTTTCGTCTCATATTTACAACTATAGCAGATCATACATCCTGATGAATCACAATTGTATTTGACATTAGATGTTTCGCTGATCGCATAGGTGAAGCGATGCGGGGAAATGTCACGCAAGTTAAGGTTTTTCGGCGACCAGATTAGTAAGGCTGGTATTACAGCTTCTCCTTGTCCTGCTTCACAACAAGTCATTGACTTGGAAGAGCTAGAGGTAAACTGCATAGCCCATTGAACTTGTATTTTGTTATCTTTTTCATAATTAAAATATTGTTTGTTCACATATTAGCATGGTTCATCTTACTGGTCCATACCGGTGTACTGATCGGTCATCAGTATAATACATTCCGAACTGTATCGACATACCGAAACATGGTACGGTGGGGCATACCAACAAACCGGTATGTATTTCCCATACCGTTCCCTTGTTGGACTGGTACATATTGCCCATACCAGGCAGTATGCCGTGGTATGACTAACCTTGCATAGTAGAATAAGAAAGTTCCTTTTTGTGTTGAGTTTATCCATTTGGAATCTGGGATCTTCAGTCTTCTGTTTATTTTGAATATCTACTCTCTTGTTTCAGGTGCGATTGAGTGAACATGAGGCTGAACTTCTAGAAATGAATGCAAATAATGAGAAATTGCAGCAAACATACAATGAGCTCCTTGAATTTAAGTTGGTGTTATTAAAGGTAATTTGCTAAATTACTTTTATATATTTTGATGCAAGTATAACTTCATTTTATGTGGTTATCAATGTCGTCTATGGATGTGTTTGTTAGAGATCATATGTTTTACTTCAAAACAAAGTTTTTGAGCTTGTCAGATATACTATTTATTTTGTTGTAGCCTCTTGTTGACTTTCAATTGGTTTGTAGATTGTTAAATGCTTTTCAGCCTTGTCAAGCACTAGGTTTTGTTCTCCTTACCATGGATGGCCAGTCTTGCACGAACCAGTACGTACCGTCGGTCTCATGCAGACCGGTACCAAACAGGTGGTACATCGACCACCCTCGTTTCGGGTGGTCTGCTTTGACCCAGTAAAACAGGCCTGCTTCGATCCATTTAATTACGACTTTTAGGGCTCACATTCTTGGGTCCTTTGTGAGCACGTTTGAAGTGTAATTTGAAGGCATGCATTTATATAAATAGGCAGAAGGAATATGCTAGTTGTGATGTTCTTGGTAGATAAACAATGTATATGCCTGTCATTGGATCTGCACTTATTAGATTTTTTTATTCCAGGCAGGTGGGTTTCTTGTTGCTGCTCAAAATCATGCAGTTCCAGCTGAGACAGAGTTAGTTGAAAGTAAATACTCCAAGAAAGATGATGAGAGCTTATTTTTGCTTGAACAGGTTTTCTTCTTCTCATCGACTAATGATGGTTAGTAATTAATTGCTCTTCTGCCTTTTTGCTTATTGTGACATGCAAATCATTATAGTCTGTGCAGCCTGAGTCTTCAAGTAAAGCTGGCTTGAGATTCATCAGTGGGATTATATGTAAGTCGAAGGAGTTGACATTTGAGAGGATGCTTTTCCGAGCTACTAGGGGCAATATGTTCTTCAATCAGGCACCTGCCGGGGAACAGGTTATGGATCCAGTGTCTGGTGAAATGGTATGCATACCTTTACCCCAGTCTGACTCTGCTAATATAAACTGAATGCTTTTGAACTGTGCCCATCCAGTTTATGACAAAACATATTTTACATTCAAGGAATTCTATTTACTTAAAATATTTTATTGGCAAAGGAACTAATCTTTTCTGTAGGTTCATGCTTGTCTGTTAATGCCTTACTACATGTTTAAACTTGTCTCTATACATATTCTCTTCTCATTTTATGCAGGTAGAAAAGACAGTCTTTGTAGTGTTCTTTTCAGGTGAGCAGGCTAAAAATAAAATACTGAAAATTTGTCAAGCATTTGGAGCAAGTTGCTATCCTGTGCCTGAAGAGAATAGTAAACAGATGCAACTGACTCGTGAGGTATACTAATTTCTACTGTATCCAAACCATTCATGTCATCCGCAGTGTCTTCACTCAATACTTAACATTTCAGCATGGTATACGCTTGGGAAGGGCTGCAACTTGCATATGGACAAACAACCAATCTCAGCAGTCAAGGGTTGCCCAAGTCTAGTCTAGCATATAGCAATTCAATATTTGTGGGACATCATCTTTTGCTAAAATGAACTATTTATGTAATGATCTTTTGTTTGATCATTTCTATTTTCTCATATTTAACAGAGGCAACTGTATCACAAACTATATGTGCCCTAGACCCCACATTGCTGTGAGGTTTATGCAACGTGTCAGCCTTTTTTAATTTTTCCAATCACCTGTTTTAGGGGTGTCCTGAATCAAAGCTATCTTGAAACTCTAAATATTTTGAAGAGTCAAATACAAGTCTTTTTGACTATTGACTTGTGTTTGATGATATTAAATGATGATGAAATAGTTAATTTTTGAAGAATAATTTATGAATGTCATATGAGTCATTTTTTATTGAAATATTCATTTCTGTCACTTAGATGGATGCTGGACCTTTTTTTCTTGTGTCTGGTCATAGAAGCTATGTACAAATCATTGCAGTTAATTGCATCTTTTTTGCTCTATTTGCCAGGCATAATACCCCTCAGTGAGCTTATAGTATTAAAATGCTTTAGCAGTTAGTGCATGGTCAATTAATAATATCTGTGGCATGAGAGCTGCATAAAAAATTATGAACAGCTGGAGCTTTTAGATGTCTCTTCATCTATCATTGAAGCTGGGGAATTCACATTATTGCTTTATCACATGAGAAATTTAGAATGAATATGTTTTCATTGATTCGTTACTATCCTCATCTAGGTTTCATTGCGTTTGTCCGAGTTAGAAGCAACACTGGATGCTGGAAACCGTCACAGAAATAAGGCCTTAGCTTCAATTGCTTCTCAACAGTGGAATTGGACAATCATGGTATAGCTGGTTAACCTCCAGTTTCTCTTCTAGTTAATTTTAAGTGTTATTTGGCTTATAGTTGAAAATAGTTTTCCTATGATGCTTAAATATATGCTAACTTACTGTAATTAAGGCAGGACCTACACTGCTGATTTTCATTGTATTATGTTTTAGGTAAAAAAAGAGAAAGGTGTGTATGACACATTGAATATGCTCAACTTTGATGTTACAAAAAAATGCCTTGTTGGAGAAGGATGGTGTCCAACATTTGCTAAACCTCAGGTGATAATTTTTGTTATATTATTGTGTTCACCAAGCTGCATCCCAGCTGAATGTAAATTGTTTGTTGGTATTATATTTAGTATAGAAATAAGATGTTTTTGTTGTTTTAAGTGTTTTTTTTTTGCCACAGATCAAAGAGGTTTTGGAACATGCAACAATTCATAGCAATTCTCAAGTGGGGATAATATTTCATGACATGGATTCTTTTGAATCTCCCCCGACATATTTCAGAACAAATCGGTTCACACATGCATTTCAGGAAATTGTTGACGCATATGGGTTTGTCCTTGTAACTCTAATTGAAGACAATTTGACATTTGCTATCTGATACTTGTAGACATTTTCATCCAAGAACCAATTAAATATCACATGCTGGATTGAGATGATTACATTGAGTCTCAGCAGTGGAAGTATTTAACCATTTTTCCAAAGTCACATATTGAATGTACCTGCTGCATTGTATCTAGTTTTGTTATCATTTTACTTCCACCTGTATGTTGTATGTTTAATTATATTGTATTTCTTTTCTTATTCTAAATGTCCCATAACCACTCTTAGCTATTTGAAATAGACAAATAGTACTGATATGGTTATGAAGTATATTGAAACGTCTGTGTTTTGTTTTCGTAGTTCTATATTTGATTTTAATTCTCTATTTCAAAATTTATAGTTGTTGAGAGTCTCCTATCTTGGAGTTCGTTTCTACTACCTTTTGAATTGAGAGTGCCATTAGCTAACAACAAACACCATGGAACGTGATATTTGAATAGTTTCTTTGTCTTGAATGGTTCCTATCAATCATCTAAAGTTCAAATTTTCTCACACAATATACAAAAGAATAGTCTCTGACATAATTGACCACCTAGTCCCGTGGAGAGATCTATATGTAAGGAAGATAAAAAAGAATTGATGATTAAATAATGGTTCTATACAAGTATCCATAATGAAGAATAATTCACACTTGGTAATTTTTGTTGGCTTTCTATTAATAATTCAATTTGTCCTTGTGCAGTGTTGCTAGATACAAAGAAGCAAATCCTGCTGTATACTCTGTCATAACCTTCCCATTTCTTTTTGCTGTAATGTTTGGTGACTGGGGCCATGGGTTATGCTTGTTGCTGGGATCACTGATTCTTATCCTTCGTGAGAAAAAGCTGGGATCTCAGGTAGTCTTTTTAGCTTGAATTTTGAAGTGGAATATTTTGTTGGATGTTGTACTGTATGTGAATTTGCTAAGGTTTGCTTTAATGTCAATCAAGGAGTCAGCATGATAGCGGCATGTGTGATGTTCAATGTTGAATTTTGTTTAGCACATGCCTTATCACATGCTCAGCTTTGCCGATGAGCACACCAATCACCATCTTATCATTCTGATAATGTACATCAGTGTGTTATGCTACATAGCTTGCATGGCAAGTATTATTATAAGATGCTTTAATTATGTCATTTTCTGACTGCCCCTAGAAATCCCAAGTGTGCCCAAAAGGATGATTGATACTTTTTTTCCTGTCTCTAGGTTGTTCTTATTGAGAGAAGACAACATTAAAGATTCTTTAGCAATGCATTGGTTCACGAATAAAAGTATTATTTTTTCTATCTTTCCTAGAAACTCTAAATATCCATCTCAACATTCTCATCTCTGCAATACAAACTTTTTGTGTATGTTGTTTCTTAACTGCCAAACACTCAGATCCATAACCATATTGTTGGTCTTCCAACTATTTTATAATATCTTCATATGTCGGCTAAAACATTTATTTGACATATTCATATGCCAGCTGTCTTATAATATGTTTATATGCCCAACACCCAGATACAATGATATGTTCATATGCCAGCTAAAACATTTGTTTAAAATTTGCTTGCTTCACATCTTATGTCATATATAAGGAGTTGCTAAGTCTGCTGATCTTTGAAATATAGAGTCTAGTTAAACCATTAGTTAGTTTGTATAAGATTTGAAAGATATGCTTGGCACCTTCAATCATTTGTTGTTGTTGTGATCAATGATTGCCAAACTGGTCCATACCGAGTATGCTCGGTACGGTACAGTATCCGACAAGGTTCGACTTACCGGTCCGTACTGGTGTACCAAGTTTATCTCAATATCAGTACAGTACCCAATACTGAGCGGTAAGCACGGTGCATACCGTTCGGTATATAATATAATATAACATAATATAATATTAATTTAATATTAATTTAATATAAATATATAAAAAAATAAAACAGCGTCGTCTTGCCTCGCGGGAGAACGACGCCGTGCGAGAACGAGGCGACTCCGCGTGGGGAGAAGAAGCGGTGCCTCGTCCCGCAAGGAACGAGGCATCGCCTCACCTCGTTTGTTCCGCGTGGCGTCGCCTCGCGCAGGGAGACTTCGAATTTGACTACAGGGTGGTCCGTGTACCGGGATCCGGTCGGACCGGTATGTACCGCCCATACTGGGCGGTACAGCTTGAAATTTCAAACCTTGGTATCCGGTATCGAACGGTATGCATAGAGCATACCATTCGATATAATATATAATATAATATAATATAAGTAAAAAAGAAAAGAAGGCGACGTCGCCTCGTTCGTTCTCCCCACGCGGGGAGACGTTTCTTCTCCCCTTGCGGGGATAAGAAATCGCCCGAGGGGGACGGATCGCACGATGGATCGTGCAACGTGGGAAGAAATCTAGTTCTCTTCTTCTTTCTCCTTCCCTCGGCTGAGACCGCTCCTCTTCTTCTTCTCCCTCTTCTTCTCTCCCTCCCTCGGCTGTTGAGCTCGGTACATCGGTACGGACCGATACGGCAAATCTTGGTTCATAGTATTTCAAAGTTAATGGTACAATTGCCTTCGATCTATATATTTTATGTCAGAGCTGATTATTCTTCTACCTAAAGACTGCCAAATTAACTGCTATTTGCATAAGGTAATTAATAGTTTTTTTCTTCTTTTTTTTCCAGAAACTTGGTAGCTTTATGGAGATGGCATTTGGCGGGCGCTATGTAGTACTTCTGATGGCACTTTTTTCAATATATTGTGGACTGATATACAATGAATTTTTCTCTGTTCCTTTCCATATCTTTGGCAAATCTGCTTATAAATGCCTGGAGAGCAGTTGCAGGTTTAATAATGTTCATTTCTGTAGTTTCGTTGTTAATTATTGATGAGTCTGTTCTATTCAGATACAAGTATTCCAAATGATGCTCAAAGTAGCTTAGACTTGCATACTGTAGGATGAGGGGAAGGCTGATGCTTGTTGTTAATTTATTACTCTAATTACCGTTGTCTCTTTATATTTGTAATTTTGTCTCTGTCCTTATAACCATTAAACACTTACTAAGCAAACTAGGAATGCATTTCTAGTGTACAGAAGGGACAAAACCTTATAACAAGAAAATCCAAAGCATTGAAATCAGAGATAATAATCTAAACTAATCATAAATAATGTCAGGACTATATTCTTTGACCATTAATGCAAGATATTGATAGATAAACTCAACCCATATGTTAGCCATCTGAATTGTGTTATGAGCAAAGATCACCTTTCGTTAGTTGTTTCTACAAGTTCATTACATATTTGTGTTATTTATATTCCTATTATCTTCAGTGCCAAACCATTCAGTTTTTATTTTCATTCTGCTGCCTGTGCTTCCTAAGGTTTTGCTTCATTGCCACAGCTTGAGTCAATTACTATCAAATTACATTTCTGATATATTGTGTATTAATTAAATGATTTGTGCTAATCTTAAAGTTTACTATGAACGTCACAGTCTTGAGTTCCAAATTTTCTTGTTAGATTGCTACTTCTAATTAATTTGTTTTCTTCATGCTTCAGTGATGCACATACTGCTGGTCTTATTAAGTATCGTGATCCATATCCATTTGGTGTGGATCCAAGATGGCGTGGGAGTCGATCTGAATTGCCCTTTCTGAACTCCATCAAAATGAAGATGTCAATATTATTAGGGGTGTCCCAGATGAACTTAGGCATCATACTGAGTTACTTTGATGCAAAGTTTCATGGAAGCTTCCTTGATATACGGTATGTAGTAGATATGCTTGGTATATTTTGTGTCTAATCATACCAACCAACTTAAGGTTGAGAGATTCTGATTTCTTAAATCTTTTTTCAGGTATCAGTTTATGCCACAGATGATCTTTCTCAACAGCCTCTTTGGTTATCTCGCACTCCTTATTGTCATCAAATGGTGCACAGGATCTCAAGCTGATTTGTATCATGTAATGATTTATATGTTCCTTGACCCAACGGGGGATCTTGGAGAAAATCAGTTGTTTTGGGGTCAGAAAGAATTGCAGGTTGTACACATTGGATTCTTCTTTACAAAACGATGATATATAAGTTTTCATTGTGCTCCACAATTAAAGTTTGCTTGGTTCGGAATGCAGATATTGTTATTGCTTATGGCTATCATAGCAGTTCCTTGGATGCTCTTTCCAAAACCATTCATCTTGAGAAAGCTTCATACAGAGGTAGAACTTTAGTTCTTAGCTTTTGATTACCTGCTCCAGATCATGGATGAGTCGGTTATTTAAAAAAATCTGCATTGGGATGTTCAAGCAATGTCATCGACCAACTTGCACGCGATAGTAGCTGCTTGATTCTCTTGCTTACTGTATATAACTTATCATAGTTTAAAATAATGTTACTTGTTAGTTTAATGGGAAACACAATGTCATTAAGCAGCTGGTGATATATTTCATGATGAGCTTTTCTGCTCATCATGAAATATATTTTAGTTCTTAGCTTTCCTGCTTTGTTTTCTCTAGTTTATGCCATGATCGGATATAGCTCATGTTGAGCTTGAAAGCTATTTGTTTACTTTATGAGAAAATTAGAACTGAGTTTCTTTGATCATCTCAATTTGCTTGATACATATGTTTGTCTATGTACATTTTTTTAACATGAGACATAGTCTCAGCTATAATTATTATAAGCATGAATTTTTTTAGAGAATATGCTATACAGCTATTACAGTGTGCATGGTATCTTGAGTAGAGATTTCAAGGCCGGACTTATGGTATCCTTGGGACATCAGAAATGGATCTTGATCAAGATCCCGATTCTGCAAGGAGGCAGCACCATGAAGACTTCAATTTTAGTGAGGTATTTGTGCATCAGATGATACATTCTATTGAGTTTGTTCTTGGTGCCGTCTCGAACACTGCATCTTACCTCCGCCTTTGGGCCCTGAGGTATGTTACATTAGCTCTGGCGAGTTTTTTCTTTATGGTCAACACAGGTATTCATTGGATTTTCTGGTTTCTTTTGTTACTCAGCTTGGCACACTCAGAATTGTCAACCGTCTTCTATGAGAAATTGCTTCTGCTTGCGTGGGGGTGAGTTTGAACAATAATTTAATATGTTGCTGCTTCCTTTATGTAAATATTTTCCTTACAGTTAGTAATTGACTGATTTAATTATATTCAAGTTTCAGAATTGATGATCCCTAAGACCATCTAATAGTGTTCTGTTCTGCTAGAATTTTGTTATGCTGCTATGAAGGCAAATCAAATATATGAGACACCAGGACTTTGTGACTTTGGTTAATTTTAGAAAATCATGTTGTGCAGGTATGACAGTGTGATCGTGCGGATAGCAGGTCTCGCTGTCTTCGCTTTTGCAACAGCATTCATTTTGCTTATGATGGAAACCCTGAGTGCGTTCCTTCACGCCTTGCGTCTTCATTGGGTTGAATTCATGGGCAAGTTCTACCACGGTGATGGCTACAAATTCAAGCCTTTCTCATTTAAGTTACTTGCAGATGAGGAAGATTAATAGGTGGTATATGACAAAATGTTTTGCTTGATTGGAAAGTAGAGGAAAACAACATGATAGAAAAAATAGATGAATGTGGAAATTGTTATTGCACTCAGTGGATCGGACAAACGCTGCACATGCGACAACTCAGTTGAGCGCACCATTTAAAACCGTGCAGATGTTAAGTCGGTTTTGAGAAATTGAAACAGCTGCCCATCTTTTGCAGACTGACAGTCCCAGAGATCACTCAGAAGAGGAATAATGCTTTTGAATACACATTAGCTGCATAAAGTTGACAGATTCTAGAAGATGTCCTTTCTAATTTTTAGCTCAAATGTAGATTCTGTTAAAAATTGAGGTCTACCATGACCCCTGATATTTTTGTTCCAACTCACTGCTATATTTGAAACCACTTAAAAAGTAAAGTCTATTATTTCTGTCATTTTGGCTGCTGTTCTTGATCATTATATCTATCTCTATATCGTTAACGGTTACATAGTTCTGGTCGAGTGCTGATTAAGATTTATGTTGTACGAAAGATCAATTCTTGCGGTTGTACGTAAACCATTTTTGAGCAGCCTTCAGGTTTAGGCCCCTTGATGGCTCGTACATCAAGCATAGGGCTCTGATGATAACCCAACTTTGGCAACCTTCTTGTGCTGATGTGCTCCAATCCGTCAGGCAAGCTTTTGATAAAAATGAGGAAAAAAGAAATCTAGTGAGATGACTTCTGTTGTTCTCTTTTATTTTGTGCATATCGAAAATAGGGGCATTAGTCATGATACAGAAACAATTTCTTAGAATAGTGGGTTTCAGCGTCGTTGTTTTCTTCTTCTTTAAATTGTTTTTGTTAATTTTACACAGTTGGCTTTTATGGTTTGTAATGACCAGAATTGAGGTCCAGGCAGGATACCAGCCCTACCCGAGCCAGTATTAATCACAAAACCACCCTCTTTGGCCTGGAGCTTTTCATTTCCCTTGATTCCGATCGGACGGTCCTGATCAACCTTGGCGAATCGGCCCCGTTCGCTGGACCGGATTCTAAATGGACTATAGGCCATATGGTCGACTCTCAACAGGCGGTCCAAAAGAAAAATAATAAACAAAATTCCAACGTCAACGAACTCCAGACGCTTCGCGGCCACGCCCTAGCTTGCTTCTGCCGGCCGAGCCCTTCGGCCGTTGCTTCACTGCTCCTCTCTGCTACTCTTCTCTCCTGATCTATTCTCTCTTATCTCTCCTGTCCTCTCATCGCCTCCCCTCTTCTCTCCTCTCCCCCCCTCCCCTCTTCTCATCCCCGCCCTCCTTCCCCTGCCTGTCCGAATGCAGCACCAAGTATTCTCAATATCATCCGTGCACCATTAAACCTATCAACCCGTGGATCTTCAGGTATAGTTTTTTGTTTGATTTAATTGAGATCAGCATGATAATGTTTATCATGAATGCTCGATGTGCTATATTGATGAATCCTACTGCTATGAACCAATCATGAGTGTTTAGGTTCGTCAGAGGCTGATAGTTAGAGTTTACCATAGGAAATAATTTTCTTTAAAAAATGACTAATTTATTTATATAAAAAAGCATGAGTGAAGTTTATGGTTTGTTCACATGGTATGTATGGTACATTCCTTTGTAGCTTTCTTCTTTCCCGTTGAATTGAATGGGTTGCTATCGATCATGAATTTTCTTCTTCTCAGCAGCAGATCCTCGTGAACTTCTATTTGATTCTTGATTCAAAGGGGGAGTGGCAAGAGCAGATCCATGGCATTGCAAAGGAGCAGGTGCAAACTAGCCAACAGTTTGAAGTTTCTCCTTCCTCGAAGTGCTTCATATCTTCATTCACATGCCACCAGCTTTGGTACCACTGATCATGTTCCATTATCTTTTATGGTTTTTTCTTTATATGCTTTTCTTCTCTCCTGCATTTTATTTTATGTTTATATATTGACTCGGTTCAGTTCTGCTCTTATTTCAGTTTGCTATTGATTTTGTAATTTTTAAAATTTTTTTTAGATGTGTATTATTCGATTGTTAAAGCTTGCTTAAACTTTTTTGTGCACATATTTATATTTGTTTTGTTTAATTTCTTGCATCTTTCTATCAGATAAAGTCCAGTCCCAATTTATATTTCTTGTAATGGAACTGAACTTGCCATTTATTGAGCACCTCAAAATATCTGTACGGCTCGGCTGTTCGCTTTTATTATTCAATGAAGAAAAGAAGCAGGGAAGTTTTGGTCTCTCTTGGTTTGTGTAACATATTAGCACCTCAAACAGATAGGACGTATGTAAGGTAGTTGTTAGACATTTGAAAGCTGTTATGTTCTGGAATATGTATTCTACTTGTTGTTTCTTCAAATCATCATGCAACCTGTAACCAATGACATATTTTCTGTTATTTACTTGCATTCATAATTTTGTCACTTTGTAAAATGGATTACTAACTTCTGATGCAGGATTTAAGGAAGTCCGAGAAGAAGAAAAAAGTAAATTGGTTGGTAATGTCTTCAGTAGTGTCGCTTCAAACTATGATCTGATGAATGATCTGATGAGTATTGGATTGCACAGATTGTGGAAGGACAGGTTGGGCCACTTGCATATTGACTTGTGTGCCCATAACTAAATGTTCTATAGCTGATAATTACTTTCTTTTGGAAAACTTCAGATTGGTTACAAAGTTGTGTCCTTTTCCTGGGATGAAGCACCTTGATGTGGCTGGCGGGACAGGTAGATAATGATGCTACGGACGAGGATGCCTTCAACTATAACACTTAAAAATGACAAGCATATTTTCTACCAATCACAACCAATGAAGAAGTCCTGACCACCTATCATTGTTTATCGTCATGCATTCATCTATGTGCTTGCATTTTGTTTTTGGAGGGGGCGGGGGGGGGGGGTGGTGAAACCAAACCAGCCCAAATATCATGGTCAAGTCAAATGATTCCAGCAGGAACCTAATTTGATAATCTAGCAATAATTTGATAATCTATGATTATTTGAAAGCTTATATTCGCAAGATATTCTTAGTGCAGGTGACATAGCCTTCCGTGTCCTTGAGCATATAAGGAGTGTGAGTCGCAGAGCCATGCAGGATGGCTTAGCTGAAACTGAGGAACAGACACAAATTTACATATGTGACATCAACCCAAACATGTTGAATATTGGCAAGAAACGTGCTATTGAGAGAGGTTTGTTATTACTATATGTCATATGCTTTATGAACCTCTTTGTTGCTACCTTTTTAAATAATGAGTTCAGTTTCCGCGTGTAGGATTTGCAGAGGATCGCTATCTTCATTGGGTAGAGGGAGATGCAGAAGCTTTGAGTTTTGAGGATGAGTCAATGGATGGTTACACCATCGGTTTTGGTATCAGAAATGTGACACACATTGAGAAAGCTCTTGCAGAAGCTTATAGGTAATGTTCTTGATGTTCTACGTAACATGTTGTTGGTGTTGTTTGGTCCAGATAAGAAATCAGCATTTCTCTAGATCATTCGTGAATAAGATAGACATGATAGAATATTGAGACGGTGCCACTCATCTTCCATAGTGCTCAAAATGATTGTTTATTGAAATAATGAATCAATAGCTTACATTTAGTCTTGAATATGGATGATCTTGCCTTCTCTAATAGTGTGTCTAATAGTTACCTATTCAAGAAAGATCGGATGATCTATATCCCAGTCATACACGATATGGTTTCTTTTACTCATCTTGCCTTCTTTAATAGTGTGTCTAATAGTTACCTATTCAGGAAAGACCAGATGACCTATGTCTGAGTCTTACACTATATGGTTTCTTTTACTCTTTTATGTTGTTTGTATGTTTACATACAGAGTCCTAAAGCGGGGTGGTAGATTCTTATGCCTTGAGTTGAGCCATGTGGAGTATCCTGTCTTTAAACAGCTGTAAGTTTGACTTGTCTTATCATATTTATCCATTGTTCAATCCTTCAACTTATCGAGAAATTTCTATTACAAATGCGATCGACTGAAGTGAATGGGGCTCTTGCTGATATTCCTGTCCAACTTGCTTGACTTTGGGTCTGTATTTGCAGCTATGATTACTATTCCTTTTCGGTCATTCCTGCTGTTGGAGAGCTTGTCGCTGGTGATAGAGAGTCTTACCAATACTTGGTCGAGAGCATCCGCCGATTTCCTAATCAGGTGATGGTTTCTTATGAACTTGCATATGAAGAAGTGTCTGGATAATCATTCAAGCCTCTCACAAGTATGCATAGAACACCTTGCTGTGATCTTTTAGATGCTGTTGCAGTTACCCTTTCAGTTAATTGGAAATAATTTTGAAATTAGTAGGACGTGTAGAACTTGTGATGAAAAGAGTACCAATCATTGGTAGTTTCATTGAACTCCTAAACTATGTGTGATCCTCATGGTAATGTTAAGTTTCTTATTGTTCTGTTCATGCTGTGCGGTGCTCATATGGCCAACGGCGTGCCAGAACACCCTTAGACGAAATATGCCTTGTTCTTGCTGTCATGGACCATGTTCTGTAGTTCCAAACTGTAGAAAAGAAAGAAAAGTTTAAAGCTGTTCCATAGAACAAAATTGAGTATCGTCATGTGTCAGTGAATTCTCGCATGATCCTAACCATGGCTTTGACTATGCAGGATGCATTTGGTCGAATGATCGTCGATGCAGGCTTTCAGAAGGTGGAATACGAGAATCTAGTTGGTGGGGTGGTTGCCATTCACTCTGGACTAAAATTGTAGGATCCTTGCATGGGAGCTCACGACGATCACTCGTTCTTTTCAAGAGTGAGTTTGATATCCATGGAGGCGTCGTGTCGGTGGCATCTTCTCAGCAGAAATTCAACTAGACACCTTTGATTTTATGATAGTTTTTCTTTTTTGTTGAGATTCAGTGGACCAACAAAAAATAAAATGGTGTGCCAACAAGTTATGCGACTGAGCTTCATCTTTGTATTTTCCACAAAATTTGGTGCAATTTCTGTTTCTTGACTGATTTCAAGATCTGCTGCCACCATGAACACCATTCTTGACTGATTGCTGGAGTCTACAAGAGGTCTTTCCACTCTCTCACAAAACATAGAAGCAAATTAGGAGCTCTTTACCAGAATATGAAGTGTGATACTTATCCCAGCATTATTTATTCTACCTACCCGTTATTACTTCACCCCACCCGCCTCCGTTGATTATTTAATAGGCAATTGCTCTCTTTCCATCAGTAACAATAGTAAGTAAACATCAATCTTCTATCCCATTGTGTAGAGTTGAATTAAAATCTTACTAAACACCGAGATTGAGTAACATGTTGGGTGTCACCTCATTAATACAAATAGACTTCCAGCCTTAAACGCTTGTGCTGCCACAATGCAATCAATAAGATAATTCGCTAAATAAAATAACTTGTGTCAACTCCATTTGCACGTTGACCAACACGTAACAACGCAAAGCTCTCGTTGCGTTTGAGCCTCGCTCTCCTCCACGCGATCTGCATGAGGTGCATGCGACGTGCACGTTTAATGGATGCATTTCGACGACCAATGCAATGACCTCGTTGACTTCCCCACCTAGTCCGTGTGATCCAATACTTGGTCGGAGATTTCCATACGTATGCTGTCTCTCCAAGTAAATGGACGGTACAAAAAATAATTTTATTTCTCCCTTTATATATATATAATGACAACCATTTCCTTATTTATTGGTCAAGTATTATTATTATGATTATGATTATTATTATTATTATTATTATAACTAAATAAAGCAAGGCTCCAAGAAACGCGAGGCAGAGAAGGAAAAGGTCAACGGTCAGCCACTGGCGGAAGATGACCCAAAAAGAACACAACACAGGGACTAATTAAATAATTAATTATATATATATATATATAATATACTTAAAAGGAATATTCTGTGCTCCACAAATCGACGGAAGAAGAAAAGCCGCATCCCCCATTCGGCATTCGAGCTCTCCCTCCCTCCCTCATCGATCTGCCTCCGATCCGATCCCTTCTTCGACCCCAAAATCCCAGACATATACCCAATCGACCCCTGGTGGTGCCATTCGCTGGGAACTGCGCCGGAATCTGCTCCCATTTGTCGGAGGCGGCAGAGATGAGCACCAAGGGCAACTGGTCGCCACCGGCGGTGAGCGGGCGGCTGTTCACGCTGGGGCTGGTGGCGTCGTGGTACTCGTCCAACATCGGGGTGCTCCTGCTCAACAAGTACCTCCTCAGCAACTACGGGTTCAAGTACCCCATCTTCCTCACCATGTGCCACATGACGGCCTGCTCCCTGCTCAGCTACGTGGCCATCGCCTGGATGAGGGTGGTGCCGATGCAGGCCGTGCGCTCCCGGCTGCAGTTCGCCAAGATCGTCGCGCTCAGCCTCGTTTTCTGCGGCTCCGTCGTCAGCGGCAACGTCTCGCTCAAGTACCTGCCCGTCTCGTTCAACCAGGCGGTGGGCGCGACCACCCCCTTCTTCACCGCCGTATTCGCCTACATCATGACCGTCAAGCGGGAGGCCTGGATCACCTACGTCACCCTCATCCCGGTCGTCGCTGGAGTCGTAATCGCCAGCGGGGTACGTTTAACTCCTAATCTTCCTCCCTTCGGATTAGATAGATCCAGTTTTCTCCCATAGATTGTAATGTATGTCATGTGTTTGATGTTTGTACTTGGTTGAATCTTCATCACGCAATTCAAGTGAAAGAAAGGAAATCGTTGCTTTTTTTTAGGTGGATGTACATTTCTTGGTTCGTTTGATGTGGATCTGTAAGATACTGAACAATGCAGGAGGAATTAAGTTTGGCAGATTTAGATTTATCGATTAGATGATCATATTATCTGCATTTGGAATTGAGATTTGATTCAATGTTAGATGTTAGACTTAAAGTGACATGTTTTTTTTAAGTTTGGGGAGGATGGTTCATCTGAAAGTAGTCCAGCTTTAGTTGAGTTGCTCCATATGATCTGTGTCTATTGGCGCCATCTTTCGGCGGTTTCAACATTTTTCCTTTTTGCTTGTGGTTCTTGATTGTTTTGCTTCTGATTAGACAGCTTAGAGCTTGTTGAATCTAATATGGTCGATCGGACGAAGTATTTTTTTTCTTTAGTCGATAAGAGGTGGATCGTTTACTGGCAATGCTCTGAGATGATGTGTAGCAACTTAAAAGCCATAAGGTTCTTTTAGAAACATACAGGCCTTGGCTCTCGGAAACCCATTCTACATCGAAGCCTTTCACGAAAATGTTATTGAATTGACTTGCGAGTTTGTAATGTTAATATCATTTCTTTACGAGGTTGTCGAACTGCCACATAGTCCTTGTCAGGGGACCCCTCCAGCAGACTAGGTTAAATGCCCAGATGACTAAGCAAGCGCATAAGTGATTATGCTAAATATCATATAAATTAGTCCGTTCCTCATTTGGGGGATTACGCATCGACTTGTGCAACTTTTGTCTGGGAACATCATATGTCTCGAACAAACAAAAAATGTCTTAAATTGCAAAAGTGTTTAGTTATGAAAATCTGGCTTAAGCAGTAAGTTTTATGTAAATTCAACATGCAGTTAAAGTAAAAAAGACATTTACTTTTTATGTAACACACCATTAGAAATTATTTGAATTACTCTATTCTTTCAGCATTTGAGCAAAAACCATCGGGTAAATAATTGGAAACAGAACCAGGCATTGAAAGAGAAGTTTTGATTCTCAATGGAGGACCATTTCTCAGTGACCTTGCTGGTGCCAAGGAGGATGATTTCTGACCTAGATACTGCCAGCACTCAAAGTGGAATTTGCCTTTCCTGTGCTCGCCTTTATTGCTTTGCTTATCATGGTTGCTATTGTTGTGTGGATCCAGCTACAACTTTTTCTGCTTGAATGGTTCCTCGAGAACATTTTTTTGTCTGATTATTAACTTTCATTGCTTATTTGCAACAATGCAGGGAGAGCCAAGTTTCCATCTGTTTGGTTTTATCATGTGTATAGGTGCAACTGCTGCAAGGGCACTTAAGTCGGTATTGCAAGGGATACTGTTGTCTTCTGAGGGGTAATCGATACATTTTAGTTCCATACATGCTAATTCGTCTGCTGTACTCATTCATACATCCACTTGTCAGAGCCTTACAGTTTTTATTTTGATTATTATAGACTGGAAATTTTATGGAGGCATTCATTTTCCTGAAAATATTTGTAGTTTTCTTTTTCTTCTGCAATATTAATATCAAATTTTCTGCTCCTCTCTTTTTCTTATCAGGGAAAAGTTGAATTCAATGAATCTTCTACTATACATGGCCCCAATAGCAGTTGTTTTATTGCTTCCTGCTACATTAGTTTTGGAGCAAAATGTGGTCGGCATCACATTGGCACTTGCTAGAGAAGATATGAAGATTATATGGTTCCTATTGTTCAATTCCACTCTTGCCTATTTTGTGAATTTGACGAACTTTTTGGTAACCAAGCACACCAGCGCTTTGACACTCCAGGTACGATTCTTGCACAATGTCATTGTCTCGTGGTTGTCTATACAACAATTTTTAATGATACGGGCATACATGTACATCTATTTCCTTTTATATTCATTTGCTTGGTTTTGTGGAATTTTATTTGCTTATGTTTGTGTGCTTTATGATCTGGGGTTACCATATTCGGTTAGGAAAACTTGAAAATGTTATTGTAATTTTATATGCCAGTATAAAAAATTCTGTATCACTACAAAGTCCATGAGACATATTTGTGTCATTGCAAAATGAATGCATAAGTTTCGTCTCTTTTCTAGCTGCTTACCATCTCGTGCTATGGGTGAGAATTCAAAGGGTCTCTCCTTGGACCTCTAGCCTTCTGTACCCACCACCGTGTGCCAAGCTCCTTACCTAACCCCTCATGAAGATGTACCGAGTTGTGGAAGTTACGCTATTTCATCATGAAAGAACACTACCGTGCTTAGTGATAAATTCTAATCTTCATCGTCATTCTGCTTTTGTGTGCTTCCTTTATTGAAATGCTACTACGGTGTTATAGCTTTTGGTGATTTCAGGTTCTTGGAAATGCCAAAGGTGCTGTTGCAGTGGTTGTCTCAATCTTAATATTCAAGAATCCTGTGACGGTGACCGGGATGTTTGGTTACACTATTACAGTAATTGGAGTTATTCTTTACAGCGAAGCAAAGAAACGCAACAAGTGAGCTTCTTCAGAAACAACGGTCAGGTGCGTGTTTGTTCCTCGTGAAATGGTGATAGCGGCATTGGGTTAACTGAAGCTCTGGAGGTTGGTTTAGTTCATATGTGCAACTCATGTATCTGTCGGCATCCGATTCTTTTGCCTGAAACCTTAAGACCAGTTAGCGAGTAGGGTTGGTTAGGAAGCGCCAATAACTAATTGGGCTTCGTTCATTTTTTGAGCTGCATTCTTTTCTATATCATTTTGATGGAGGTTCAGAAGAATGGAACTCTTTTCCAAGGAGATGGAGCGATTTTGTTGTTATTTATTGCATTCATATCATACATCGATCGAAAAATGACAAATTGTTCATTTCTTTCTTTTCCATATCCAATAATGTCATGCTTGTTTTTTCTTAGTTTACCATGCCACATGCAAATTTGTAGTGCCCCTCTCTGCTCTGTTTCGCTCTCTCTATCCATCTTTTCTTCATCGAACTCTTCCCTGCTGAAACCTTTACCCAATCAAATCCATGCTCAACATTTCTGCACTTTCCATCTTATTCCCCACACCCTTATGTCTGCCTGCTTGACATAAACCAAGTCATGAAAACCATCTCAAACACCTCCGACCATTTCTCACACTTCGCATCGATATCTTCTTCAGAGCGCGCTATCGTAGCTAGCTAGCTAGCTGATACTTGAATTATCATGTCTTTAATTAATATAAAAAGATTACATATAGTTTTGTCTCCATTGTTAAACTACATGATGATGAGATTTATTTAGAACCTCCAACCTATGGATTTGATACACCGTCATGAGTATTAAAAATATATCGGATAAGAATTCTAACCCTCAAGGTCATGGAGTTGCATGCATTATGCATTGTGTGGAGGAACACACACTGTAACATTCCCAATCATGTAACTGCTGCGTGAAGCAAGTCGTCGGCAAGTAGGTTAGTAGAGACTGCTACTTAGGTCGTGTGTGTATAAATCCTCCGTACCTGCACTAAGATTTCGTTGTTGTCGTCGCACATTCCCAAGCTACATTAGCCCCAATTATTCTATCTCGCAAGCGTCTCCTTTTGCTTCCCCGTGCAGACACAGCAACACAAACCGCAGCAATGTTCATGCAGTCAGTCACCACATCACTTTTAATCCTAATCTTACTGTGTGTTATCATGGAGTCATCATCACCCACCCCCACAATATGTAGTAAAACAGCAGGGAAAAAAGAACGAGGAATACGATGAAGGAACGAACCGAGAACACAGGTAGCAGTAGCCTCAGAAGAAAGCATAGGCGTCTCCAAGGGTGGTGGTGGAGGAGCTGCTGATGAGTCCATACCAAGAAGAACCGACACCAGCCCACGCGAGGTCCATCGAAGCTTTGGTCTCCCCTTCGTCCATGTCCTTACGGCCGGCCACTGCTCTTGCTGTTGCGTCTCCCGGTCCTCCTCCCTCAAAGCGCACCAGTCCATCTTCACCGGCGACACCTCCGAGGCCATCATAGCAAAGGTCGTTCAAGCCACTCCGTAGGATGTCGAGGTTAAGTACATGGTCCGGAAGAAAGCCATGGCCATCGAAGGCCAAGGTGAGGTCATGGAAAAATGGAGGAGGAAAGAAAGGAGGAGGGGGGAGTGGATGATCGTTTGTGGCGACGGGATCAGTGTCTTGCGCCTTCGTAGTGGAAGCGGTGGATCTTTTGTTCTTCCTGCCGCCACCTCCGACGGGAACGTTCCTGAGGGAGCCGCCCCGAGTCCAATACCTCCTGCAGCCCTTGCAGAAGTATCTGGGTTGGGAGAGGCTGTAGTTGTTGTAGTAGCAGAACTTGGTGTTGGTGGAGGCACACCGGGGGCATTTGAGGGCCTCTTCCGGATGAGGTCTATCTAGCTTCTTCTCCTGCTGCTGCTGCTGCTGCTGCTGCTGGTTCTTGGGGCACAGTCGTCGCAGCCTTCCCAGCTGTTGGCCAACCATGGCCTGCAGAAGAAGAAGAAGAAGAAAAGAATACAACACAGAGATCAACGTAAATGATAGATTATGATAGTAAAAGAGCAACTTGTGAAGAATGCCAACAAGATGATTAGTAGTCAGGAAGGAGAAAGCTTTAGTGGAAGAGCAATGGAGTGGGGATGTCAGCCTTTGTAAAGGCAGTGCGTGAGGTTTTTCTACATCATGATGTCTCCAGTGGGAAGCTTCATTAATAAATAATACAAGGAAAACAAGTGGTTTTGGTAGCTTCAGCTGAAGGTATGTAGAAGAAGGAAGCAGAAGCAAAAGAAACCTCCATGAGAAGAATTCAAATGACACTGCTAAGTGTTAATTCAAGAACAATATGAGCATCAGTTATCACAGAGCAACAAAAGCTCGAAACAGATCGAAAACCGCAAAATAAACCGAAAAAAGAAAGAGGCGAAAAAGAGAGTCGGGAGATGTAAGCAGAGTAAGATGAAGCCAAAGTGAAGCGCAGGTAGATAGGTACCTGGGTGCGAGCGTTAGGAACTTCCATGCACGCCCAAAGGAGAAGCTCCTCGAACTGTGACACGGAGAGATGGAAGTGAGGATGGAGAGGCCAAGCGGAAGCAGAGGTAGTAGGGGAGAACCGAGATCTCACCTCTTCCGTCCATTAAATAAGAGAGAGGGAAGAGGGAAGAGGGAAGAGGGAAGAGGGAAGAGAGAGAGAGAGAGAGGGGAAGGCAATGATTAGGTTGCGTACCTACGAAATGAAACGACGCGCTTCTGACTTGCACGCTCGGAAAGCATCGGGAAAAAAAAATTCCAGCCGCTTCCCTGCAACAGATTCACGAAGAGACAGATAGATAGATAGATAGAAGAGAGAGATAGGCCTACCTTGGCATGTAGCGCCACAGTAACGCTTCGTTGCTCGGGCCCTACAGCCCCTCATGCCACCACATGCCCGCCATCGTTTTGGTTTTCTCTGCTTAGAAAACAATTATATTACTTCAAAACATTTATTACAAATTATTTCCTGCTCCCCGGAGCATTAAAAAACCTATAATTTATGATAGTAATCAGCTATTAAAAATACGTTTAGATTTAGAACAGTTGGTAAATATAGTTAATCTTCTTCTCACCATTTATCTTTTTTTATAAAAAAAATATACTAATTTTTATATAATATTTTTCAAAAAAATTATTACATCATTTATATAATAATAGATTCGATCCTAAAACCTATCATATATATAATAATATATTAACCAACTGGAACGTATCAAAATTTTTATCTGTGTACTCTTTATCTTTCATATATATATATATATATATATATATATATATATATATATATATATATATATATATATAACATTTAGTTTATAAAATGTTTTATTTATAAACTGTCGATTGTTATACTCTATCTGACACTTTCAATTTGTATTCATTAGTTTAAGCCGTTAATATTACTGTTATGGATCTATCTATTATCAACATATGGTGTATAGCTAGTAGCATTCTGAACTATGGTGTTGTGAGAAGTATACCGCCACTGGACTTCGGTGAACTCCCCAAAGTAGCACCGTTTCCCAGGTTGCTTCATTAAACTGCCTCTGCTCAAGTTGACGGGAAAGGCTATTGATGCTTACCATGCTCACCCATTTCCAATTTGCATCATCATGTTGGCGCAATTGAAGTCGATCACCTAACCGAGTCTGCTTCTTCTACATTTATGTGCTTTCTCTCCAGAAGGGCATCCGACCAACCACGCACTCGAGACCTGCAAACAAAGGCAACAAAGAATAAATGTCAGACGGTTGCTCAGGCCGCCATCATCATCCATGAGAAAAGCCCAAACCATCTCATCTCTTCGGCTTAGTTTTCGCCTCCTCATGCTAACCAAACCGGCTTGCTTGCTGCATACATCGAGTTAAAAGGGGCACACAAGCAATGTAAATCATCTCACTCACGATGTTGTTTATTGAAGAAAATTAATCAATGGATGGATGGGCTAAATATGTACTATTTGTTTGATAATTTACAACAAGAATTACAGAGCCAACAAAGCCTAAATAAAAATGTGGAACGTTTGTCTACCCAGCTTTTCTGCTTTAGGGCAAATGACCGCGACTGAATCACTACTATAAACATATGGGATCACTGATATAGATATAGACAAGAAACTTCATAAAAGCAAATCAAACATGCAATGAAATAATTGGATTGTCTGAAGTTTCACTTATCCAGCTCCTGATGTAGATTCATTTCTCTGTTTGGAGTTTGCACAATTTGTTCACCCTCACTACTGAGCTTCCTGTCACTGGATTCCTCGGGATTGATCTGTGTGCCCTGGAAATACATAAAACATGATTTATCAGAATTACATATTTGTGTGTGTGAATATAGAGATAAAGGCAGGTGCATAAAGATTTTAAAACCGATGGTGTGAGACAATAGGGTGCAAAGGCCCAAGGCTCGTCGATTATGCTCACTATATGTGTGAGGAAAGGTTACCAGATAATTTTAAAATTTGCAAGAGATGAAGATCGTAGTAATTTGTACTACAAAAACCATCGAAAACCTTTGCTTACGGACAACTAGTACGCGCACACACACACAATAGAAAATTACATGATATTTTGCTCAGTTAAATAATTTTAAGTTAGTGAACCAAAATTATCCAAGCATGACCAATAAGGCCATAGTCCTATATTTAAGAAATCAAGTCTTAATCAAAGCACTTTGGCAGTTATAATCAGCCATGGACTGTTTAAAATTAGATGCTTTATGCTAAAGGGAGGCAGTTCAATCGGATGAAAGAGACAAGTTGAGAGTCATCTAAAATACTCAAGAACGTGCATAACATGCATAGATAGCAAATGCAGCATAAGCAATTCAGAGTTTCCAATTAAGTTTGTTTTCTGTATACTATTAGTGACTAAACTCCACGTGGAGAGTCCTAAATCTTAACTTTTGGATGAAGAAACATTACTATAATTTTGGTGGTGAAATTGTAACGAGCCTATTAAGGCTTTAGAGCTTACCAGCGAGATCGTATTACTAGACCATAAAATATCATTACCCCAGTGCACTATGACATTATTAAATTTACGATTTCTTGTAATAGATGTTCTATTACAGTAAGCAGCATTATTTTTCTCAACTACCAGTTTGCTATAAAACAATAAAATTAAGAGGTAATGTTTTCTACAATAAAGAGAATCTAGACAAAAAAAAAAACTTATAGGTGTTTACCTTTTTCTTATCACGCCAACCAAGTACAAATGGCATAGAAAGCAAGTTTATTTTCCTGGCAGGGACATCCTGAGAGATGTCTTCACTTGTTCGCACGAATGAGTAATCTGCAGTTGGTGTCCTGAAATGAAAAGGTCACAAAGTTGTGTCACGTGAATGTTTAGTGTGCCAACAGAAGAGAAATGAGACCAGTGCGTTTGATGTGAACATGATAAAGAGATGAAGATATGAAAATCAAGGATTGCCATGACAGTCTGGCATGGGTCCAAACATGCCACCCAAGGAAGATCTTGGAACGCATCGCGTCAAGGACTTCGAACCTATGCCAAAGCCAGCATTTGCCTGGCATGATAACAGAATCATGATCCTCTGCTGAAACAACATATGCTTGATGAAAGTCAAAAAAAGAACAAGACTACATGAAGATCAAGAGATATGGACACTCCTACTGGCAAGCAAGAGTGGCTTGTAACATTTTGATGCTCTTCCAACAACCCAGTGGAAGAAAATAGAAGAATTGACAGAAAGTGATTTAACATATACCTTGGGGAGCTAAGTGCTTTGAGCTGGCTAGACTCGTATTGCAATGTAGCCTCCAACATTGTCTCTGCCATTACTGCCCTCTTCTCCATTTGAGCAAATAAGAACATGGCTTCTTCATATTTTTCCTGCATATATCTATCTGTAGTGGGTAAAAAATTTCGGGAAGTAAAGATATAACAACCTAATCAAATTTAGAAATGTGTTGTATTAATGAGAAGTAAATAACAAAAATCAGTAGGAACAATATATATTCCTTCAATAAATGTATAGGATGAGGAGAGCAACAGCTCAAAGGGTTTAAAATGCATATGGTACTGCAAATTAGAAGTGGAAACGTAAGCATAGAAGAAAAAATGCGAGTGGTATGAAATTGCCAACTAAATTTTAAAAAGTGATAATGATTAAGAAATGATTGGACAGTAACATTACTTATCCTTCACCAGTGAAAGCAAGCTCAGCACTGCCTCAGGGTTCAGCAGCATTCATTTTAGCTATATAAAAACAATATAGACACTTTGATTTTAGGTTCCACTTCTGTTTGCATTTGTACCCATATTGCACTAGTCAAAGAATGTGGAAGGTATTCAAAGAACAAAGATGTAAGAGCTACGTACATATAGACAATAATTTGACAAGCTCGATCACCTCTCCGACTCAGGCCAGAATGCAATAGGTAAACCTTAGTGAAGAAATAAAGATGCACAGAAAACTAAGTCTCTGCGCAAATACACTGAAAACCAAGCAATGAAAAAAATTGCATGAGGTTGACTTGTATCCTCCTATTTGGCCATAACTGACGAGATACCAGTTTTGCAGCATTCAAAATGTCCAAATTCCATGAGAGCCATTAACTAAAGAGTCGTTAGCAATGCAATTGTCAATCTTGATCTTATGTTTCCTACCTCTAATTCCATGCAAATGTGTCAACCCCTAACTAAAACAACTTCATCAGTACCATTTCATAGTCATCTCTTTTCCAAATCTATCTAATCTGGTAAAACCATTTCCACTTAAAAATAAACAAGTATCAGAATTAGCTGAAAACGCAATCAAAACATCATAGATTAGAAAAGACCTGGAGGACATGCACAGCATGCCGCTGAGCAACAACATCTTGCTCCGCAAAATGACGAGCATCTTCTGTGACCTTTTGTTCTTGTTCAACTCGCATCAGTACCTTCACAAGTGCAAAGCTCATTGATTTGTATAAAAAAGCAACCAAAGATAACGAACAGCATGGTAGGAGAAAATCATAGTGTAAAGGTAGAAACAATTTTGGGGCACCTCAAGCATGGCACGCTCTTGTTCCTGCTTGTCTTCTAGAGCCTGCCGCAACTCAATTACCTCTTGCTCCAGCTGCTCAACCTATGAACAGTAGCAATACTACTTGGATTAACCAGATGGCCAGAAAAAGTGAGCCAGCATGTGTGATAAACAAAAAAATAACTAAGGTTTAGATTAACCAGATGGCCAACAGCCTCTGTGGGGAGCATTTTATATACATACAAATAAAGGTATGTACATGCACACACATATGCATACACATGCATATTCTATGTGTAAAACCATATTTCTGTTTTATATACAGTTATACATATTAGTTCTACATATATACATGCGGTATGATTTAAATATAAGCTCATAACTCATGCCAGTAGTGTCAAATCAGTGCATACCATAGAATAATGATGGAAAAAAGTTATAAAAACTTGTTTATAATGTTGCTATACTTCAGTGCATTGATACACTGTATACCAGTATATACCAGTCAGTTTGACTCTATGGGTGTAATTGAGAATATACATATATTACAATCCATCCAACAGAACAACCCCATATAATTAATGAAAGAAATTTAAAACACCAGATCGAGAATATAAGAAACTTTGTTCAATATGAAAAATATAACAGCTTAAAACATCATATACCTTTGCACTCAATAGGCGCCTATTATCCTGCTTCACCATCTCCATCAATGCTGTCTCCAACTCCTCAGCTCTATGAAAATGATTAAATAAAAACAAGCAGAACTTAGATGCCATACAACTAAAAGAACATCACGTAGACATTAGTTAGATTTAGAGAGATAGTTCCAGGCTGTGTTATAGGAGCATTTTTCATTGTGATGTAAAATCAACGTCATTGCTTCGAGATGAAAACCACACAGGTATCAGGCACATATTTTCAGGCTTTAAGAGTAAACATATTAATTTAAGAGTAGAGATAGCATGTCTAAATATTTAGTTTCTAATATTATTCACCAATAGGATACTGAGAATGACAAACCTGAGGGTAGCAGATCTTTTCTCCTCTAGCAATCTACATAGTTCCACCCTTAACCATGTGGCCTACAAATTAAGGGTATACGGAAAAGTATAAGTCATTTCAAGTAGACCTCTCACCTTTTTTCATTATTGGATAATGAGGCAAGGCCTAAATTAAAGCACAGAATCATTGAACTGATGTACCCTATAATAGCAACTTAAGAAAGAGCAGCATGAAAGCATGGTTCTTTTGGTGGTACTAAAAGCTTTATTTCTATTACCCTGAGCTTTATATGTTTTTTATTTGTTATATTTGCATGAAAGCTGCATCTGATTAAAACGCACATAGCCTGTTTCAGCTAACAAGTTTACCGCACCAGGCAACCCCCAAAGCTTGATGCTCATGTCCAAGTAATTTCGGTTACTCAAGAACCTGAAATTGGCAAATCATTTTACTAAAGAATGCCAATGCATCTGCTTTCAATGTTTGGACCTTTTTCTATGGTTGAAAATCTAGGTAAACCAATTAGATGCCCTACAATAGTGCTCTAACTTGGTGAGGTTGGTGATATTAAATGTCACATCATTCAAACTCAAAATATTTGATAAGAGAAGTACAAAGACTAACTGAAGTAGCATGTTTCGATTGATCTATGTGGGATCTTGCTTTCTTTATATTTGTGGGATACATAGTTACAACATTTAATAATTCTGATACGTCCCATCAACGATATTGCTTAACAAACAAACCAGATTGCCTCAGTTTAATTCTAGTGTTTTTCCCTCCCAAAACCAAAAGCTACTGGCTTTCTTGGTGATTCTCCTACCAATTCCAAAAAATGTACAATACCATATGCTTTACCCTCCTATTCAACTAGATATTCTTAACTTTAGAATGACAGCTATTACCAGTTACCATCACCATATGTAAAAGCTACTCATCTCATTTTTTAAAAAACGAGTAGCTTTTACAAATAAATAACAGCGGAAAACACGAGTAATAAGCACTATGAACATGAAAAGACAACAAAGTGAGATTACTTGTGAAAAAGTGCCACGAGCATTATCCAACTGGTGGTCCATAGATTCATTTTAAAAATGATAATTAAAAGCCAATGTGTTTGCTTATCATGCAAGTTAAAATAGCACTTTAGAATGAGCAGATTGGAAATCAAGGCCAGTCTCTAAGATTTGAAAAAAAAAATGATAACATTTGCAAGAATAATAGTCATTTTTCCAAATGGTAACCATTTTTATATTTCATAATGTATTTAATGCACTGAAGAGGCCATAACAACGCTCACTGCCTACTGGACATTATAGTTGTATCATTAGTCTATTTGCTTACATTGAACATTTGACCCTCGAACTAGTAAGTGAAACACATATTACAACGGCAAAAGATAGAAGGATTACCTGCTCTTGAAAATCAGGTAGAGAATCCAGCTCTGCATCAAATGTCAGAGTACTACCATCATAATTAGTGAAATTGGCATCCATGAAGTGCACATCACCAATAGCTTTCGTGTCACCAGCATTTTCTTCTGATTTTGATTCTGAAACTAGGAGTCCATTGTCGCGGTTGAAACTATACAGCTTAGTCGCAAGACCTTTAGAGTCGCTCCAAACACGAACTCCTTTGGACCTTTCCTCCATGGCAGCAAGCACAGACGGTCGATGTTTGTTCCTTAATTCTTGTAGTCTCATCTCATTGACAGTTTGATATCCTACACAAGCTGTCAAAACAAGCTGGCTACTGTCGAAAGTTGAACCAGCAAGAGACTGCACCAATGTGATTGCATCCCCTGCATCCTTGGTTGTTACAATTGCAGGACCTAGAAAAGTTCATAAGAAAAAACAACATCGGTTGTATCCAATTAATGTCCTCATGTGGTCAAACTGTCAAACAGATCAAGATCCATCAATATATTAACCAGTACCATATAACTCCAACAAAGCAAGTGCCGTTCGGAAAAGCATCTCCCGGCTCCCATCAAACAAAAGCACATCCCAAACACGAAGAACTATAGTTTTTAAAAAGAAATCACAGAAGATATTAAAAGAATGCATATTATATAGCACGTTTTTGAAAAATAAAAAAATAACAAGGATGAAAAGATTTTAGTAGAGGTAAACTAATGGTCTAACAGTTACAAAATTCTGCATAGGAAAAGCTGACCACTTTCCCAGGGAAGCATATTCATGAAAATGGAAAGGAACCACGGTCCTGTGATCCATGCCACCTGCACTCCGAGATAATCTAGATGATTCACTGCAAATAAAGGATAAAAATATAGGTATGAATATACCAAACATAAATTTGTGTTGGTTGATATTTCACCAGCACAGTTTCTTGAAGACAATAAAGAGTAGCAAAAATTACGAGGTACTAGGACCTAATTTTGGAAATCTTTCACGTACTAAATCCTCCAAAGCAAGTTGGTCCACCTGGAACATATTTCCACATACATTAATACATCAGCATGCAGTAACAAAACTAACCTCTTGAAAATAGGTACATGGAAAGTGACTAGCATGGTAGAAACTAATCCCAAATTTAAAAAGAAGCACATGTTGCATCACAATATCACCTGGGATTCAATCATCTCCTCAGAGTAGTAACCATCAAAATAGTCATCAATGATGCCCGTTAAAGTCCTGTGATACATCAAAACAACTTAGGCTCAGTAAATTCTTTCATGTTATATCTATCGACAGAAAAAGAACTCACTACTCACATTGCCGAATCATACTAAGCAATCATATAATTTTTTTTTCTAAACACGTAAATGATATCCTTAATTAAAGCTTAAATCTGCCATGCAAACCTACCAAAATGCATTTTCCTCAGGCATCAGCAGAAGCAGTAATCCAGCAAAGAAATTCATCACCTGCAGAGTACAAAATCCAAGTAAGATGTTTTATTTATTTAGAAAATCCTCATTTTTTCTGAAAAGAAATATAACTAGAAACTCTATAAAAGAATATAAAGGACTGGCTGAGAGAGAATAGGTTCTGCATGTTCCAGAATGAAAATGATAGATCAAACACAAAATCTGAAAGTGTAAGAGTCTGAATTTCAATCCTTGTAATCACTCTGATATACTTTATAAGAGAAGAAAAGCTCAGAAAGAGAAATACAATCTCTAGATTATATAAAAGCTGTTTAACCTTGTGGCAAACTCTTGCAGAACTATTCCCAAAGAGAATGATGACAACAAACACATTGTAGAGATAAGCATGAGTACCTGACAATAACCAACAGATGGATTATGCAGAGCATATGCCGTGAGCAACCGCCTCAAAGCATTTCTCCCATCGTCATCTAGAGCAGGATGACCAGGGAATGTTCTGGGTAAATCCTGTAAAGAGAACATAAGCAAGTAATTTGAAATTCAGCATTTGGGTTACCATGACACTGAGAGTAAATGGAACCTGGACACTTTATAATGGTAGCGACCTTCTCAATCTGTCCCTTCCATTTTTCAATTCCCTGGGGTAGTGTTGGTTTGCTTTCAGTGTCATCCTTAAGCAGAGCATCACCTTCTATAAGCAGAGCATCAGCTTCTTTTTCATCAGTCTTAGATTCTTGATCTAACAAGCTACTATAATATCCATCCAACCTGCGAGCTCCAACACCGACAAAAGCTTGCCAAAGCTACAGTTGGTAGATGTAGATTAGTGGAAGCACAAAAACCAGTTGTAGCAACAGGCAATACACAGCTAAGCCCTGGATTCACCTCTCCTCTAAGAGCCATAGGGAGCCCCCCATGGACCAAGCACTCCAATTCCTCCTTCCAAGGGAAGTCACTATCCTCAGGTTCTCCTTGACCAGCCATACCAACCATGCCACCATCTCCAGAAGGTAACTCCTGGACTGGATCTGATCTCTCCACATCATAAAATTCATCGTCGGAGTCTTCTGTGGCTTTTGAGTCTTTAATAGGAGCAAGGTTTTCCCTACTTCCTTTGGTACCTTGTTCACCACCTTCCAGGAAGTTCTTCTTCTTTACTCGCAGGCTCATCATCTGCTCAATGGCAGTAAGGGAAGGCCTCGTCTGGGACCAAATTTGGGCCTGATGAACTCTTCTCTCCTTCTGTGCCGTCTCCTTCTGTGATCCAACTTCCTCTGTGTCATAACACTCGCTAGGCTCATCAGGATCGCTGTCCTTCTCTGAAACACTGGAAGCATCCAAATGTGGCACAACGTTGTTTTCCTGAGTGGGCTTGTCATCAGTGGGCGTGCCGTCAGACTTAACCACCCGATCAAGGAAGTCCTTCCACCGCTCCACCCTCTCTTCTTCCTCCTCCTGGAATCAGAATCATCACGACATCCTAAACCAATCCACGACATCAAGGCCACAAAATTCGACCAAAATAATAGGAGAAACAAGAAACGGAAGCCTTGCCTTGTAAATATTAGCATACTCTCGGTACCTCTGCACGTGTTGAGGCCGCACTGCAAACCCATATGCATCCCTGCTCACATATCCTCACCATCAAGAACAGCACGCATAAAAAAAAAAGAATAAACCAAAGAACTACCCTTCAAAATACAAGAAACTCAAATCCAACACAAGAACAAGGTTAATTCAGCCAGAACTCGAGGCATAAAAAACTACACCCTAAAAGCAAAAAGAATTCCACAAAAGGGGCCAAGTCAGAGCATCCATGGACTTATGTACCGTTCGAGCTAAAACCCTAGATTCCAGAACGAGATCCGCGGAGGCCATCCGAGAAGTACTAATCCATCAGAGAGTTCGGAATAGAAAAAAGTGAAATCCGTAATTCCCAATACCAATATACGCAGATCCAGAACGCAGAAAGTCCAGATCGGGAGACTACATTGCCCAAATAATTATAATCTCAAAGATCCACGTAACGAGAAAAAAATGGGACAGAAAGAAAGAAATCGGCGTGTAGTAAGAGCACGCATCACGGGAAGTGTATGCCCTTCCACCGGATCAACACGTGGGGTTCGATCGGCAGCACAATCCTCATCATCATCGACAACAACAACAACATCAACAATAACAAGATCATAGATCGCTGCTCATGACTCACCTCTTGTGCTCGAACGCAATGATCGGGAGGCTCTTCCCCTTCATCGCCGCTAGGTCGTTTTCGAGCGACACAGAGAGTAGACAGACTCCGGAAAGACTGGAAGCAGAGAACACTGACGCCGCCACTCGGCGCATACATGGATATAAATATATATACACATCAACGCCAGTTTATATAAATAGATATATATAGAATCATTTTAATTTTGCTTTGCCTTCCAAACACTAATTTGGGTTTTGCCGAATGATGAGGTGTGGTGCTTCTGTTTAAACCATAAATTTCTGACGTTTATCGAGACACCCAATTTCTACCCACATTTTTATTGGACAAATAAGTCGAACCTACGTGGGACCCTTCGTCACTGCTCGCTTTAATTTCGTCTTTCCACTTCTCAATCTCAAGAGGATGTAATAAGTGTACGAACGCCGACGTACCCTCGCAAGGAAGGTTGTCGGCACACCTCTACTCTCACGGCGATTGGCGGAGCTGTTGGGGCCCGCAGTACTGTCTATAAATTAATATCGACGACAACAATGATGCTCATAATGGTAAGGGATGGGCGACTCCAACGCTCAAATGGCCGGCATGCATGTGCATGCATCGTCCGGAGCACGTCGACCACCATGCACACGGCGACACCATCGTAGCTGCTGCACTGCGAGGAAAAGAATACGATTATATTAGGAAGGTATGATCCATGCCATGTCATGATGCTCTCGTGGATGTTCGACTCCATCCTCAGGTAAAGGAGTCATTTCTTTTGCAGACGAAAAGAGAAGGTTATTTTAATTATTTTAATAGCAAACAACACGAATTGCTTTGCTACTGTAGGATATGTGAGATATTCAACGTTGTACAAATACATAGGTGATGTGAGGATAGAGAGAGAGAGAGAGAGCGTTCTCTCTCTTACCATAGGAAACTAAATGTTTATATTGCTAGCATCTTTACTATACAAATCATGTTAATAATCAATCTCTTTTTATATCATTTATTAGGTTTACATATGTTCATATATATAGAATGTTTTGAGTGGTCGATGAATGTCGAGGGAATGTATCGTTGATGTTTGAATCAATCTTACTTAGTCTTGACCCAAAGGTATAAAGATATTCACATATTTTTCTAGATAATTCTGGAATTATTGAAGTGGTTTTAAGATGATCCTCATGTAGTTCTAAGATATCTGAGATAGCTCCGAGATGAGTTCTGACTTATCGGGGGTTCCTACATAAATACCAACATAAAGAGGAATTTTTCGACCTAATCCCTTCAATGCTCAAGTCAGTCTTTAATTTTATATTGGATGTAAACGGTCATTTTAAAAAGGTCCAATCCTTATATTAACGCTTGGGTCAATTTTTATACACAATCGATTGAGAATATTTTTTGTAATGATCTCAACATTTCTCCTTTAACGTTTTGTCCACGAAGACAAACAAATAGGAGACAAGCCCGAACAATCTCCCGTGAACTCTTATCCATAAAGATTGACATGCTATAACCACCCCCATGTTAGTCATAGGGGAAAAATGATCAGGCCCCATTTTTCCACGATAACATTCTTCGGGTGATTGGTTGGCAGGTGGAGAGTGATTATCAAAAAACTATATATCAATGAATAAGAATCATATTTTAAATATACTCAAAAGTCTATTGAATATTATGTCTTTTTTCTAATTTTTAAATATTTTTATTTAAAAAATAAAATATTTGACTTTTATTTAATAAAAAACAATGAGCATATGTAATCTTATAAAAAAATTTGTATAACCTATATATAGCAAATAAAAATATATAATCACATAAATAAATATATATATAATCTTTACAAATAAATAAAACGTTGAAATGTTAATGTTACCATCTGAGCATTTATAATGCAACATCCACAACAAATATGATTTAAACAAAAAAATCAAACAATAATTTATCCTTAAAATATACTTTGAATTCTCTATACGTATTTCAAATATATTTTTTTAAAATAATCTGAACGTTACTTGATAGGGTAAATATTGAGCCCATCAGCCCGACCTAACCACGTCAACCTGAGAACCACGTTGGCTCGATCTGTCAGCCTGATAATGTCAATCTGACAATGATGTCAGCAGTCCAGGGCTCTCGAGCCACCACGACAGGCGCGGGTGGCCTTTTACACAACGCCGCTTGCCAAGTGGATCGTATTGATAATCAACGGTCTCGTCGAACGAGACCCCAGGAATTAACGAAGGTAGCAACCCGTATAGAGTTGTACCCACAGATCAACCAAAGGCGTCACGACCATTAAGCACCTCGATACGGCCTCCCTCCACCCCGTAGGTATAAATATCCTCACTGTAACTCATAGGAGAGGGGACTCTTCCTGAAAACTTCTCTTTGGAATTCTCCGACCTCTTCACCACCTCGACTTATAGTTCTTACTCCCTAAGAGCTAATTTAACTATCGGATGGGCCAGATCGAGCACATGCCCACCTCGACGAGATCCTTCTTATAGGACCCGACTGCGACCTGAAGCTAATCCAGTTGACTCCCCGACTTGAGGGGCTGCGGCTGACCGAAGCTCAACATCTCGATCGAGCCTTTCCAAGTCTCTCGATCTAGCTTGAACGATTCTATGCACGTGGGCCTAATTATGACGTGCTGACTCTCCGTCCACCACATAAAATCCAGCAACATTACTGATAGTAAAAAAAAAAAAAAATTTGCCAACCCCGTGGTAAGTACAGTCGATTGGATGCACCTCAGGTCTATACTGGGTTAGGATATCGAATCCATCCTTGATCTAATTTCCTTCTTGAACTCAACATCGAGATCCATTAATTGTTACCCGATCCGTATATTCCGGGTTATCGGGTTATCTGTCCATCATCCACGTGAGTTTGTTGCTTTACATGACGCGCTCTCGCACGTGCCACGGCCGTTCTGCTCGTTAAGCATTGAATCTGCCCTACTCGTAACGCACTCGCACACGAAGAACCGGACAGCTCCGTAATAAATAGCGCCGCGCCCTCGCAACGGCAGGTCAGGGAGGGGCACGGCACGATACACCGGCGCGAGTCTCGGTGGTTGTGGCGATCGTGGATGGCTCGCGCAAGAAAGCAGGCGGGTCGTGGGCCGGGAGAGACGAACCCCCATGGCGACGCCGCAAGCGCCATAGGTTCCCTTTACGAGTGCGGCGGCGGGAAAGTAGGCATGCAGATGAGTGGGCAAAAGCAACCGCCGCCATCGACGCCGCCGATGCCGCAGAATGGTGCTGGGAGGTTGCTCACTCTCCCGACGGTTCTCACCATCGGCCGGGTGGCCGCCGTCCCCCTTTTCGTGAGCAGTACGTGGTCTTACTGCCGATCCTCTTCTTCTCATGCGTCATTTCTTCTTAGATCCGTTGCTTTCCGTCTTACATGATACTGAGAGGTTGGGTTGTTGAACCGAGAAATGATTACCTTAATTTTAGATACATGCCTTTTTTTCTCGACTTAAATGGTATTTTATTGGTTATTGGTGCTAAAACGTACGGCGACCAGGGTCTCGTTCTTTGTATATTTAAGGTTTTGAAGCATGTGATCGAGATTTCTTTTACTTTCTTATATCATGCCGGAAGAATAATGGTTTTCCTTGGATAATCGTGATGTATATGGAGAAGGGAAGAGAAAGAATCTTCCATCTGTTAGGCCCTCTTTCCTTTCTTTAAGAGATAGAAATGGGAAGCGGCACATCGGTACCAAATAAAACATTACCAATATCAGAAGCAAAAGTTTTTCTAAAATTCAGCACCATTTTCTCTTGCGGAATTGCTTGGTTGTGGTTGCAGTGGCCAGTGCTGATGAGGGTAGTATTGCCCGGGATGAAGAAACCAAACCATGAGATATCATATTCTACATATAATAACAAAGGACGAGTTATTGATGCTTTGCCTTTGCCTTTGTTCTTTTTGTTATAACTCTTTAATTATATGCAAAAAACCCATGAACAGACAGACCATCATAGGAAGATTCTTGAAAATAGTCGAGATTAGTTGGATCTGCCTTGATTATTCAACAGTCATAAGGTGTAGGAGGTACCATTTAACAATCAAGGGATGAACCTGCAGGCACCATACAAAGACTGTAATGTGGCACTAGAGAAAATGAACTCTGACATCTTGGAATATTAAATATTATAAACATTATAATTATATTGAATTTGTTTAATAGCATTATTGGTTACCAATAACCTTGGAGACCAATAGTCGAAGGCCTTTTGAATTTTGAAATATCATCTATACTTTGTAGTGATCAACCAAATCAGATAGCCATAATATAAATTTAACTCCATTCTATAGCTGTATTTTGTGGTGATTTGCATATGAAGTTCAATTGCTTAGATTTTTGGTTCAACATTTTGGACATATCTTTACCCATTGAATTATCTTCGCATATGTACTTGACAATAATTTCCAGGTCATTTGTGCATCCTACATAGTTTACTTAAATATGTAGAACTTGATCTCTGATAAAGTTAAATCATCCAATCTCTGGTAAAGTTAAATCATCCAATTGGTGCAAGTTCAATGTGAGTAAGCCTTTCACATAATGTAACTGTTGGGATTTCAGCTTATGTCATCCAGTAGTTCTAGTTTCTCCAGTAACTCTAGCCTTTAATTAACTTCTTGTACTTAGATCCTCCGTATTAGTGGTTGTGTCAGTCATCAGCTAGAAGCTAATGATTATTATACTCTTGATTCTTTTTGCTCCATATAGAATGGTAATTGTTGAAGGATTTTTTTTTTGCCTCATTTACGATCTCTTTCTGTGTTTTTGGCTTACACCACTACCCTACATCAAGCAGAGCAATTTATGGTTCTGCAGTTTATCCAATAAAGTGAAAGAGTTGTACTGAATTTGTGTAGGCAGTCACACCATCTTCTAAATTGTATATTGCACTCAATCCAGTAGCCGAATGAAAAGCACAGTTCTGTTGATCACTGAACCCTTTATATTTTTCTATTACAAAAGATGGGAGGTTATCTATGTTTCTTGTCTTTTGTGAAAAGCATGTTGTTGAGAGTATATTACTATATTCACTAATTTTTCAGGTGCTTATATAAATCTACTGGTAAAATTTTATAGTTTTGTCTAAGTGCAAAGGCTGACATGTTAACTACTCTCATTAGCTTTTTACATGGATGGTTGGTGGGGAGCAACTGCTACAACAAGCATATTTCTTCTCGCTGCAATTACGGATTGGCTAGATGGTTATATTGCAAGAAAGGTATGTCGTTGTTCATATGTCATGCTGCAACCTTGATTGAGTAATGTTGTCAGGATCTAAATCAGAACCTGAGGTGGCTTTGGGGTTGATTGAATTATGAGTCATATCACTATTTAAGAAACATGTCCATGGCCTTTCAAAGATTATACATTCCTATGATAATGAAATCGATCAGAAATGTGAGTTAATTGAAAATCTGATGAAGTGAGAAAAAGCAACCACTTTTTTTTCCCCCAACAAACATAAACTAAAGCATGTGCCATAGCCCACTTCAACATGTTTGAGAAAAAATTGGAGTTTCTGCACCAAATTTCTTTTGATTTAGTTATTGAAACTTCTCTTTTTGCCAAAAATTGAAATAATATCCCTTAGTAAAAGATAAGTTTTGCTTCAATACTTCTATTCCTAATTCTTAACCAATGTAAACTCATTTTAGATTGCGGTGAAGATTTTAATAAATCATTGATCATAATTGATGATTGCAATATCTGAAACCTAGTTGGATCTTGTCATTTGAGGTGATGATTCATTACAATTCTA